>OX459118.1:19712500-20312500 GCA_949775105.1 Oldenlandia corymbosa var. corymbosa | reverse complement strand
CGGGGGTTGAATTGTCCTAAATTTTGGAAGTGGATATCAGACCCACCCCTATTGCCTCTAGAGTTTAGACCCATGCCAGGAAGAGTGAAAAGCAGCAGGAACAAGCGACATGATGAACCCCATCGGGTATACATGAACCAAAAAGGTTGGTATAAGGCCAGTGGGAAGGTGGGCCCAGGACACAGTAAGTGCGGTAATTGTCAGGGTATGGGGCATAGTAGGAAAAGCAGCCCAGATTTGAAACAGGTAATTATCATGTGGAAATGTATTTTTTTTACTGTGTTGTGTGTTTATGTACCATTATTTGCGATAATAATTGAAAGTTTGGAATTTTATGCAGAATGATGGCAAGGAGAGTAAGAGGCCCTTAGGTGGGCAGAAGCGAGCAGCACCCAAACAGCGGGGCAAACCGCGCAAACGGGTTGTAGTTGAACCTTTGGCTAATGATGTAAGCTTTTGTATTTGTATATGCTCTTAAAAGGTTATGAGTTCTCGATTGTGTTGGTTTGAATGACTTTATAATTGACAGACGGGTAAACAAAAGGGAAGAGGTAGGAAAGCACTCCCGAACAATCAATATCAATACTGCAAACGCAGGGGGCACAAACCAAAGTCTTGTCCAGCACTAAAAATGAGATTGGAAAAGAAGAAGGAAGCAGCCAAGCAAGAAAAGGTAACCTTCGTATGAAACCTTCATATTTCGGTTTTAACTTTAACTTTATGGAATACTAAACTTGCATATTCTATGGAGTTAATACTCTGATTGTTATGCATAAATCTAAAGTGCATTGTGATTGCATAGAAGAATATCTTTTTTTACATTCTTGTTTGCGGACTTTGTTGTTGTTGTTCCATACTTTTAAACCAAACCACGATGTCTTGTCCCCATCATTATGGCACTAGGGTAAGGGTTGGCAACAAATTCAAAAGGGTGCTCAACAGAAGCGGAATAAGAAACGTAAAGGAAATTTCCAGCTTTGCAATGAAGACGAAAATGAGCGTGAATTAGGTTCCTGATGGAGATAAAAATGATCCCGTGGTCCTGGTGTCTAGAAGTAAGGAGAAAGGAAAAAAGCAGGTTCTTGATGGAGATGAAAATGATCCTGTGGTCCTGGTGTCCAGAAGTAAGGAGAAAGGAAAAAATCAGGTTCTTGATGGAGATGAAAATTATCCCGTGGTCCTGGTGTCCGAAAGTAAGGAGAAAGGAAAATTTCTAGAAGTAAGGAGAAAGGAAAAAATCAGGTTCTTGATGGAGATGAAAATTATCCCGTGGTCCTGGTGTCCAAAAGTAAGGAGAAAGGAAAATTTCATCTTCGTGATGAAGATGAAAATGATCCTGGTATCCCGGTGTCCATAACTAAGCGGAAAGAAATACAGATTCTTGTTGAAGATGATGTTGAAGATTTTCCTGTTATCCGGGTGCCCAGAACTAGGCGGAAAGGAAAATTTCAGATTCTTGATGAATATGTAGGTGAAGATGTTCCAGTGACCACTACGGTGGATGGAGAAGCAGAAAATGTTGT
Source organism: Oldenlandia corymbosa var. corymbosa (assembly GCA_949775105.1). NCBI lineage: Eukaryota > Viridiplantae > Streptophyta > Magnoliopsida > Gentianales > Rubiaceae > Oldenlandia > Oldenlandia corymbosa. The sequence goes on along the minus strand of OX459118.1, from coordinate 20,310,977 downwards.
TCCAGATGCAGAAGCTTTGCCATGTGAATATTGTCAAATGACCAGTCATCGGAGAGTTAAATGCCCTGAAGAACAGTTGACACGTTGGATAGCAAATGAAACTTCTGACGAAGAGCATGATAATGCAGCAGACAGTGCTCTTGAACCACGTGCAGACTGCTCAGGGAATTTAGACATGGATGAAAGGAAAGATCAGAATGAGGAATCATTGAAGGTCATTACTGCACCTGATGAACTAGCAGTAGAGACACTCAACTTAGTTCGTGATGATTTCGAACAAACTTACAGTTTTTGGGATCAGTGTTCGGGATCTGGATGGAATTGTGACACTGTCATGGGGAGTTTTAACATGGAGAGTGGGAGGAGTGTACTCGGTTAAGCATGAAATGTTCATTTTGTGATTGTTCTTGATACCTCGTACATGAATGTGCAGAAGCACAAGGAATGTGATTGTCATCAGAAAATGAACAAAAACTAAAAAATTGGTTGTTTTCTAATGTTGATAGAAGGCAACAAAAAATAATCGTCAACCTGAGGACGTAGGGAACTCCGTCATTGCACCGGTGGTAGAGTCACAGCCCCATGAAGACCCCAACAAAGCATCACCCGCAATGGAAATGGTACGCCTGTTGTATCATTTACAGTTGACCATGTTCATTTTCTTGAGAATGCTTAAACAATTATTAACGCGTTTTTACATTCATCTTGTGGTAGCTGTCAAAACTGTCCCCTACTCGAAAGAAAATGGGCCGATGTAGCAAGGTCAGTGAAGAGAATCTAGGTCCTACTACACCCAGTCTGAGGAGATTTAGCAGCAGACTTAGGGGGAGGTTGTTGTGGACACAATCTCCCGTGGGGGGTGCAGGAAGCTCAGCAACTTCTCCAATTGATATTGGTCTACAGGAGGAAGATCAGGCACGAAATGACCAGTCTCATGCTTTTGATTTTGTTGTTCTGTAGGGTTTGGAAGTTAGAATTTTTGCAAGGGATTGGTGTAATCCTGCACTAAACTGATTCTCCATTCATTTTATAGGGATGTGACGGTGATAGAGAAGCAGATGACATCAGGCCAGGGGGAGAGAATTCGGGACAAAACTTGGAGTACAACCCTGACAATAGCTTTAAACTGGGTGTTGGTCGGTCACGCAAGGCTTAGATATCAAATGGTGAGTATTGTTTTTTTTTGTTTATGTAATGATCATAGTTGTGAGTTGTGACACAATATTTTATGCATGATTGGTGAGTGCAGAACATTCCAGTCAAATTTGTGCGTTGCCACGCACTTCAGGCAAAAGAAGTTGTCAGGGTTGAAGGTCTAGTGGAAGCAGCACAATTCCGGATAACAACCACAACGGATACCCGTGGTTCTACAGTTTAGAAGGAATTATCCGGGAACTGGAAAAAGTTCTTTGAAGACAACCTGTTCCAAGAGGACCATCCTGTGCAGTTAACTCTTGACATAGCATCTAATATGCCAAATACTAAGATGGTTTGTATTCAGAATGTCTAATCTCTGAACTGGAAGAGACGTTGTAGCAATATGCTTGGGATCATTGTACTTTTTCGCTCATGATGGCTGTAATTTGAACATTAGGTTTGCTTTCTTCAGCAGCATCTAGCAATATGTTTGGGATGATTGTACTAAAACTACTTCTCGGGAGTATTTAAATTTTTGATTTAGTTATGTGGACAACCAATTACTAGTTATTTGTTTGACGTGTAATTTAAAATGTGACTGGAGATGTTGTTTGGATCGAGGGGGTTTTCTTTTTGTTTTAGGAAGCTAGAAATGATAATGGGATTTAAACCTACAATATATATGAGCAGGAAAATAATTCCTTCCAAATGAGAGGTCATGTAGCCAAAGTGGTGTACAATTGTACCTTTTAGTCCCCCAAATCCCAATAGGCCAATATGAAAGGTACAGTTATTTTTTTATAGTTTTATTTTCTTTTTCTTTTTAAAAGTGAAAAGGTGCATTTAATTTGTCATTCCGCTTCATCTCCCACCACACAATAAATTGGAGGATATAATACAAAGGGACCATTACTTTCCTTTTTCCGATTGTTTGTCGATTTAGGTCAACCTTCTGGGACGCATCTCCAACTATCCTTTCCCAAATCTGACTAGAAACCCCAATTCTAATAAGGTACTTGCAAAAATCCCTTTCTTATCCTTCTCACTTTTGTTTCTATGCATTTTTTTACGTAGATCTGGGACAATAATTCTGTTCTCCTGTTGTAGTAAGATGTTGTGGTCCCGATAATTACTATGCATTTGAATATTCCATTAAAACGAACTATATACTCCAATTATTTGTCACGTTAGTGTTTAGGATTTGAAAAATGTTTGTTGTTTTAAGAGAAGTAGGATATCTTATCCTTCTCTCTTTTGAATATTGTATTGTAACTGTCAGGAATATAGATGAAACCCGAAACCACCTCATTGGGTTTTGTACCAAATGTCATTGTCAGCGAAATAGTCAGCGATAAAGAGACCATCATGTCTTTTTTCATATAGATGAGGCAATTTTTAAAAAGGAGGAAGGGACCTTCATGTTTGTTTCATACATTTGTTTTTTGGGGGGTTATGAGTACTTGAACAAATATTTTCTTTTTAGATATCAAAAAGATCGCACTCTAGCTCTGAAGATGATAATGTTTTCAGTGAGTCAGAGCTTGATGAACGGACAGATACTTTGTATAATTCTTCGAAGAAATGGAGGTCAGGAAGTTTGAGTTCGTGGGAACAAATTTACTTTCCCTTTTTGTAAAGGTAAAAAAAGGAGCAAGTTTGAATACATTGACATTCTACAGCATGCAAATGGGGCGGGTCATTCGGGGAAAAATTCTACGCAAAAGCCAGCGAATCATCTTGCATTGGCGAGATATTTACAAGATGATCTCGTACCCGTCCCTCATGCAGATGATCGCGCTGAAATACCAGTGCTGGCAGTTCCTCATGCAGAAGTAGCGGTGGATCCCCTTCAATCTCACAATCCACAGGACCGCTTTGTTTACCCTCCAATGGCTGTTGTTGTTAACCTGCCTAGAAAACTCGATTGTGGGAAGTTTGTTGGACTGAGTGGCAGGGTTCTGCGTGAAAAGTATTTGTTTGAAGGTTTTAATCCGACAAAAGTGGAGCCACTGTGGAATGATGAAACTGGCCACTCGAGAATAGGTATTGCTCATTTTAGAAGTGGTTTTGATGGATTAACGGATGCTCATGCATTTCATTAGGCTTATAAGAATGATCACTATGGGAAGCAGGATTGGGAAGGGTCTGGTACTCACAATGATTCCCTATATGCCTGGGTTGCTCAAGAAGATGATTACGCGTCCACTGGAATCGTTGGGAGGAAACTTCACACGTGTGCAACCATCAAAAGTTTCGATGAAATCCAAGGTCTCTAGGACACCTGCTCTGCCACTCCTGGTTGACTGTCATGTAATTGTTTTAAAAACAAAATCCTGGGAAGACATGTGATGTGGATGAATGCTTTGTTTTAGGTTAATTTGGTTTTTGAACATTGTGTTATGTACCTTATATATTTGGAGGGAGTCGGATTTTAAAAGTGTGTTATGTTCTTGAAATGTAGTGGTTTTTAGTCCTTTGGTTTTTGAAATAATAGCTGAAACGACGTCGTTTTTACCATACACCATTTTAAAAGCCCAACTAAAGTAGAATCAGGGTTCCTGAAAACGGTGTCAACGTTCTTTTATTGAATGAAAGTCTCATAAGGGTCGTTAAAAGTCTCACGTGTTCTTGAATTGTTGTGTTCTTGAAATATAATGGTTTTTAGTCCTTTGGTTTTTGAAGTAATAGCTGAAACGAAGTCGTTTTTACCATACACCATTTTAAAAGCCCAACTAAAGTGGAATTAGGGTTCCTGAAAACGGTGTCAACGTTCTTTTATTGAATGGAAGTCGCATAAGGGTCGTCATTCAACAGGAAAAATGGGATCAGGGTTCATCAGATTCAAGGGACTTAAAATATCTCACGGGTCTAAACCGGATCGTTTTCAGGGTATAACACAAACGGGTTGCCCTTTCCATTTTCCCTTTTGTCCTTGGTTTTTTTTTTTTTTTTTTGCTGCTTTCAGCCTTCCCCGATTGTTTTGGTTTTCTTTTTGTTTTTCTTTTTTCGCATTTTTGTCTTATTATTATTATTATTATTATTATTATTTTATTTATATATATATATATATCGATTTGATAATCATCAATGAAATCAATCTAAAATTAACATTATATCTTTTTGACAAAAACTATCAAAAATATCAGTTTGGGAAACATGATATAAGGGCAAAAGTTGGTTTGACTTAAATTAGTCTTGGATTTAAGTACTATCACTCCTGGATTTTTCATTAGCCTAATTGAAAAGACATGGGATATAGTCAAAAGTACTAAAATAGAACTATAATGCCCAACTAAAGACATGGGACATAATCAAAATACTACAATACACCCATAATGTCCAACTACTAATGGGAACCATTCACAAAAACTATAAATCCCTAGAGTTACAAATGGTTGATTTACAAGATGTTGAAGAAAAACAAGTTAGTCCCTTTGAGCCATTCCAATCCGCATAACTGACCCATGCCAATGTTCATCTCTTGGACCAACTGTTTCCAAGAATCAACACCAGAAATCTTTCCTTTGACCCCTTAAACATCTAGCACAAAACTCCATTCCTTTTCAGATTGAGCATATTCTATCACAATTTGGGTCTTTCGTTCCTCCCCGGTTAGGTGAGTTTTGACAAAGCAACCAGTACATGCTGCAAAAATCTAACAACAATTCTCACAAATAAGAGAACCATGTAACAGTATAAATATGAAACCACGTCAAACGGAAGTGAAAAAATGAATAAATTTCTTGTAATAACCAACTGAAATGGGTAACTGAGTATGCTCTTCTTGACTTTAAACTCGAACCACGGAAAAGCAGCATCCTATTATTGGGACCTTGGTTCTGAAAACAACAATCATAATTAGACCTTCTCAACAATTGTTAAAGGGGAACTACAACAAAATCATCAAGCTGTGATATTTTTTTAATTCATAATCACAGAAAAAACACACAGAATTGATTAATCATATTACCTTTATCTTTATCTCGGCGCCGGCCATTACATTTACCACTGTAGTCTACTTCTATGGCAGTGTCATCAAATATACCAACCCTCAACTTGGCATTGTCCTTCATTGTAAAAACAAGCATATAGTTTATAGCAATTCCTCTCTCCTGTTCAAATTTCATCATATCTTGGCCCATTAATTTAGTTCCCGTGTCTGTATGGCATAAGGTAACCTTCCATTTACCACCACAGCAGTCTTTCAAAGTAACCACCTCACCAAATTTATGCCCATGTTTATACATAAAAGCTGATGGAATCCACTAACATACGTAAACATAGGTTTCATATAACTGTATGGATTTATAAACAATTTGGGAAAAACTTAGATTCAATAAATTAACACTTACAATTCCTTCTGAAACAGGCCGATCAATAATTTTATAGAACTTGGCCTTGGGTTTTTCGGACCCCATTCCACTGGCTGTAGATTTCCACTCCCCAGATCTTTTCATAGTCCAGTTTTTAACCATCTAGTAAAGATAAAAAGATTTTTTAATCCCTCCATCAATTCACATAGAACTACAACGAAATAGAATCTCACCCATTAAAAAGCCAATTTTCATACACCCAGTACGCCCCCAAAACAAACAAAAAAAAATAATAAAGATACAAATTAATGTATTCAATAACAAAAAATTAACCGAAAAATTCGGACCTTTCAAAACAAGAATCCTTGCCCCTTCCAGAAAGCCCTTTAAATTCCCAGTGAATCCAAGAAGGGTAGTATACCTCTAATGTTGGAGACAATGTGGAACTACTGTTGCTTGAGATTCAGTTATTAACTATATAAGTTTTTTTTTTGATCTGATGTGGCGATTATTTATTGGACCTCTCATTTTCTTTTGACCCCTTCATCTATTACTGGTTGACCAGTTTTCCAAATCCACTGTTTCAATTTCACCACTGATTCAATATATCTATTCACTCTTTAATATAGACAAATGGATACATTTCTATATTGTTATTATATTACTGACAAATTTAAACCCATTGTACAATGTAGGAAGAGCAAATTTGAAAGTGACATTATTATGCAAAAGACGTATATTATAAAAAAATAATTGAAATGTTGTAATGCAATATATATATATATATATTGCATTACAACATTTCAATTATTTTTTTATAGTATATATATATATATATATTTTCTTCATAATCAACTGAAATGCCTTTACTTTAACCCATTAATTCCTTTCATAGATACAAATTCTATGCACTGACCTTGGTAGTTGGTACATGATTTACTCCACAAACTGCCTACGAAGGGTTGAAGAAAATAAATGGGGTTGTCATTTGTGGAATATGGACAGCCTCTCTTTCCACAGTGTTTGATACGGCAATGATGTTGATTTGACAACACGAAATCTCATAAACCAAGAAAATATTCGAACTTTGAATGCTGGTAGATTAGGGCATAGATTAGGTAGTGAAAAAATGAATAACCCAAAGGCACCCACCATACTTTTTTTTCTACCGCCGCCGGACCACCTTCACCACCCAACTACGTCGCCGGGATAACGCTGGCCATCGACCGACCGGCATGATTTTGTCCAACTCTCGGCGATTACGCCGGAATTTAGGCGGTAGCCGGCCGGCAGTATCAATCATGGTCCGGCGGCGTAGCAATATAGACTAGCGGCGGTTGTTGGTGGTGGAGGTGGCCAGGTGGTGGTTGATTAATATGAGACAAATTGAGACAAAAAACACTTACTAAAATTATACTATGGTACCCTTCAAATTATATTATGGCACCGTTATGTTATATTTTAATCTCAACCCCAAAATGAATTCCAATTCTTTCAGTTATAACCTTACTAAAATATGTATAATTTTGAATAATACCCTTCTATGTTAATATTTTAAATCTCAACTCCTATAAGAATTCCAATAGTTACAGTTACATCCTTGAACCCAACACTAATATGGTTTTCACTTGAACCCAACACTAATATAACTAATATTCTGAAAATTAATACATAATCTTATCACAATTAGTGTTTAACACGTAACAATGTTAAAACTACCACAACACTAATAGAGATGAATTGTAATACCTAACAATGCTAAGACACTCCATAATGTTACTAACACTATGACAAATGATACGTGTATGGTATTAAGGATAACGTGATGCGAGTACTTAACAGTAGTACATATGATATGCAATGCGTAATAGTATTAACAATAATATGTACATTTATAATAAATTAGTAATCATAGTACTAAGGTTCTTTGTCAATGTGTTAATCGGCTATAATTATTGTAAAATGATGAAGATATGATGCATAATTAGTTATTAATACGAGATAAAACACTTAATAAATTAATTAGCTCTATTAATGATACTTATTAAATGATACTTTTATATTGATAAAGTAATTAACTCTATTAATAAAATATCAAATTATCTATATTACATACGAACCATTACTTTTTTGAATAAATGTCGTATCAAATATGAACTAAAGGAGCAAGTGCTCTGGTGGTAAATTGTTTATCTCTTTCCCTTTCAAGAGGTCTTGATTTTGAACCTTGTTGGCTACTATTTTTTTCCCGCTTTGGGGGTAGTAATATTTTCCAACTTTGTTGGTGCTAATTTTCCCTTCTTTTTTATATATTCTTATAAAAATCCGATTCCTTTGAACACAATATTTGAAATATTTATGTTGAATATATAATTTATAACAAGTGATTAATTTAAATTTTGATACCAAAAACAAATTTAATCGACTAAAAAAAAACAATAGAAAAATAGGTATAACAATAATAATCACATTCTCAAATATGTCAATGTCCTCCAATAGTAACATGCTGCGATGACATAACTGTGGTCTAACTCAAGAGGGAGGCAAATATTTTTAACTTCTTCGCTATCAGTACAATACAATTGAAGATGGAATGGATCGAGGCCCTTCAAAATGAATTCTCCGGTAGGAGAAGATTTGTGGCTGAGGATGGCAGGATATACCCATTCACCAATGTATAGACAAGTACCAGGATACACTGTTAGATCGACAATGGGGAAATTTTGATTTTCAAATACCCTACTCCATCTCCAACTCTCTGAATTGTCTTCACTTGATTCTCAGGCCCACATTTCAAACTTCATATCTCTCATATAAATGAAATTCTCCTCAGTTACGCACATAGTCCCTCGATAATCCAAGATCTTTGCTCTAGGGAAATAATTAACATTAACGAACATAGGAGTTGGAGGTGCATGAATTGCCTGAAAAATCTCCGTCTCCGTGTCAAATTAAATAAGAAACTCCGTAGACTCTGGTCCCATACCGCTGCGGGACTTGTCAATCGGCCAATAAACATATCTGTCCATCCAAATTCCGTCATCAACTCGAAAGGAACACACCTTGTCCACTGCTTTCCAATGCACTTGATCTATCCGTGAACAAGGCTCAAATAAAAGGGTACATCCATAGAAATATCCAAGAGTTGGAGGGAAACAGAGTGCCATAAAGGTGTATTCATTTCTAGAAGATATATACCCAAAAGCCTTTGCACAATTTTCAAGGGAGTCCATAATCTTCGGGCACTCAACTGTTGCAATCTGTCTTGTCGTCGGGTTAAGAAATTTGATTTCATGTGCAAGGAAAAAGCACACCAAATCAGTTGTAATGGGCATAATCTTGTGGATATCATCCTCCTCGTTTCTCCTCTCCGGACAAATGGTCAGATTACTCTGAACTTCTGTTGTAGTTGTATGTGTTATTATCATTCTCCTTTCTGCCACTGGTACCGGCTTTATCCGATCTCCGTTGATTTCAATATTTCTCTGAGTGAAAGTCAGCAAGTGCTCTGTACTTTCATTGCAGGACATATAATGTTTTCTTGCAACAAGATCTGGCAATTTAGAAGTTCTTCCCCAGGTCTTGCACACACAACAGAATCGTCCAATAGACTCAATATCCAATCTACTGAAAATATTACTAAACACATTTTCATGAAAAGGGATCCCTTTTGAAAATGACAAAATTGAATACTAGATACACCAATTAATGTTTTATACTTCTTTTTTTGAATAACCTTTATACAGGAAAAAAAATTTATTCTAAATTACAGTAGTTTAAAACTATACATAGAAAATGGTGATTTGGTGTGTCCGGGTGGTGATGGTAGTATATCCCCAAAAAAAGTAGAGTCGGTGAGTCGAACGCGGAACATCCATATATACCTTTGAGACTATTACTGGCTCCACCATGCCACCTTACTACTTCGAATACCCAGCAATAAACATAGGTTATATATTTATTCAATCGGAACTTAGTATCTCAATTCAATGGTATAATTTGAGTAGTAGTCAACTGTTAGATGAATTATGCGGGGCAACCGATGGAGTGGGTTGAAAAACTTTGTGCGTAGAGCCGCAAATCCATGCATTCTCTCTCTCTCTCCATCCTTTTCTCTTTTGGTTTCACAGCCCCGTTTATTTTTTAAAAAAAGGTTTCAACCCCTTTCATATCCCATTTTTTCTATTTTGGGAATTTTTTTGTAGTATTATATAATAACCAAAATATTTTTTTTTTTCCGGAATTACATAATTAATATGATCACAAGTATAATTTGTTTTTATTCAAGGGTGACATGTGTTTATTATTTATTTATAATAAATTAATAATAGGGAGCGACTTTAGCAAATCCTATTTTCAGCAAATCTTACACCAAACTGATGTTTTGTTGTAACATTGATGTGGGCTAGTAATAGGGGGGGTAGTTATGGTCAATGTTTTACCTTTTGATACCAAAGGGCAAAGGCAGGACCCATCATGTGCGGGCACCCATCTCCAGCGTGTACTCAATTTCCTTTACAAAATTACAAAGGAACATGAACCAAACATAAAACAGAGGTACATTTTTCCTTACAGTATTTAATCATACACACAGAATTGACTGTTTAATCTTAATCTTATTGAATAAAAAACGTACATAATAGTCTTATTATTATTTGGAAAAGAAAAAATTATTACAAACAGACAGAACTTAGTACAAAAAAACTGGTAAAAATGAAGCAGCAAATTGCTGCTCGTGAAGGGGATCATGACAAATAATTTCTGATCCAATCACGGGTGTCAAACACGGGCAAAACAGTCACGAGCTTGATTGATATGTCGATCCTGTCTCCTAGCTATAAATATAAGGCAATCGACGCAAAGCAGCCTAAAACAAAGCGTGAAATAGAGCGTGCAACTGAGCATAATTTGCCCATCCATACATATATATTTTGATTCATAGAGTTTTCCATATTTTCATTTGAGAACGGTTTGGGATGGATCTACAACGCAGAAAAAGACACATGAATAATACCAGCATCAGCAAGGAAACTACGATCGAAATTGGTGCATGGAATGCCACAGAGAAGTTTCTCTTTGTTTTGAATGTTTGGACCCGATGGATGAGTTGAAGATATTTGTCGATGCATGTTTGGCAAATGAAGAGTGGAAGAAGGTTTTGTACGATGTCATTGCACATCACGGGGAGTTTGTGCATATGAGGCAATTGGTTACTATAAGGAAGTTTGAGGAACAAAGTGCTGCTCTGGATTTTGAGCATGTAATTCCTTCTGACTTGGCTTTCATTTGTAATCCAGTAACCAAGTCTTTATCTCGTGATTCCAATAAGTAGTTTGCGTACACATGGTAACTTGTAATAATGCATGGGTTAATATCTCATTTTTTATTCCAAATCGTATTTTTTTCATATTGATTGTTCAGTGTTACATGTAAATGGTGATTGTTTGGACATTTCAATGGAAATATTGCTAGGATTAAGCACGGCGCAATAATATAAAAGGCGAAAAATGATAAAATTTAACACTTCGTAGGTAACAAATTATTACGGAGAGACAGGGGAATAAAAAAACAGGGGATAAAGGGTGCATGATATATGTGGTCGTTGGTGATACATAGTACATACTGATATTTCATTTTTGAAGGTTGTAGATTAATTAAAGAATGGGACGGTTAATGAATCAATTCAACGGATGAAGCTGGAAAATTAAAAGTGCAATGAATTTACCCGCAATAAAAATTAAAACTCACTAACTTCAGAATTGTAAAAATCACTGATGTTTTCTCTCTCCTCTTCTTTTCTCTCTCAGTGCAAGATATCCTGCTAAAGTGCACCGCCATGGCAAAAGGAAAGGGCAGGGGGAAGAAGACGGCAAAGGAGACCGGAACAGAAAGCTTGTTGACTAGGGAAGCAATTTCACCGAAGGAGACTCTGGAAATAGAGCGAGGTGAACCAGATCTGGGAATAGGAAAGAGTTGTTCAGAGGTAGGGGAGCCATCGAGATCGGAACCGGAAGCATTACAAACCCTAAGTGAACTACTGGGTATCAGTACATCGCGCCGGCTGGTTTGGCCGGAGGATAATGGACAAGGAAAACAGGATAACTCTATGGCGTGGACGTCTTTTGATGCGAAAAAGATGAAAAAAGTGGGGGCTTCGTTGGCTTTCTTCAAGCCGCAATTGGTAGAAGGCAAGCAGCTGGCGTTTGTTCAAAAAGAGGCTGTGATATTGGAGGCGGAATACTGGCGTTCGTCGGCAATCAGTTATGTATTAGGTGGCAACCCCCCGATTAAAGTCATGGAAACAAGCAACTGTGGCAAAATTTGGGAGTTGAAAAAGTGCTTCTCCTCCCCTCTGGTATGTATCTAATTAAATTTGTCTCTGATAATGCTAGAGATGAAGCTTTAAAAGTTCTTGTTTATCATATGGGGGTAAATCCAGTTGTTGTTAAACCTTGGGATGTGGCTAAGGGTTTGAATCATAAAGATATCAAGCATGTACATGTCTCGGTGCAGTTCTCGGGTCTTGAATTGAAATTTTGGAACCTTGATACTTTGGGTAGAATTGCTAGCACCCTGGAATCCCAATAGCTGCTGATGAACCAACCACTTATAAGGACAGAGTGGTTTATGCTAGAGTATTAGTGGACGTTGAAATACAGGATCAACCTCCCCTGACAGCACATTTCGTTGATGAACAAGGTGTGGTTGTGAACAACCCGTGTATTATGAGTGGCATCCTACAAAATGTAGCCATTGCAGTAACTATGGTCATGGTGTGGAGCACTGTAGGAAAAAGCAATTGGCTGAAAAGGCTAAACATGAGGTAAAGGAAATGTCTCTCAACAAGGAAAAAGAGAAAACTGAGTGGAGGATTGTAACAAGGGGAAACAAGGGTTGACAACACCTGGTAAATTTCAACAGGCAATGGAAACAGAGGGGCTGGAAATAAATAAGAAGAAAGGTGAACAATTAAAGCTACCAGAAAGAGTAAGGCAGTTTTTGTTAATGATGATGGAAATAGTTTCACACTGCTGGCTCAAATGGTAGAAGAAAATGTACAGGCTGGAACAGAAGAGGTGGAAGTGGTTACTGAAGATGAGCAACAGACAGCAAATGAAGTTGTAAAGGGGACAATCCGGCAAATTGACCCTTGTATCCATGTAAAAGCTCTTACACTGGAATACAAGGGGTTTGAACAGTCCCCTGAAACAAAAGGAGGTTAGTAGAATTTGTTCTAAATTTAATATTAGTTTTATATGTCTTGGTGAGACTAAACTGAATCAGGAAAGAGTAATGGAGTTTCAAAATAAGTTTTGGCCTAGTTATGGGATCTTCTCAAATACTCAGGTTAATGAGAAGGGTAGAATTTGCTTATTATGGGATCCTCAATTAGTAGAGGTTACCATTCTAAATGTTTCTCAAGAACTGGTGCACTATTTAATGAGGAAAAAGCTAGATGGTGAATGTATAGCTGTCATAGCAGTATATGGATCTAACAGTTTAGGTGAACGGGCAGAATTATGGGAGCAGATGATTACTATAGCTGGTAGTGTGCAGGTACCTTGGATAGCTTTAGGGGACTATAATAATGTCCTCTATAATGATGAAAGGTTGGGAGGCAATAGAGTTTCAGTTATGGAAACGCAGGGGTTCCAACGGTGTGTCCAAGAATGTGAGCTACAAGACTTGAAACAACAAGGTAACAGATTTACATGGACTAATAAATAGGTAGGTTCGAATAGAATATGGTCCAGAATTGACAGATTACTAGTCAATGGAGAATGGATTCTGGGGTACCCTAATTCAATAGCTACGGTGTTGAATGAAGGTATCTCGGATCACTGCCCAATTTTAGTTCAGATAGAATGGGAAGTGATAAAGAATCCAAGGCCTTTTAAATTCTTTAATATGTGGTGCCAGGCTGAGAACTTCACAGAAATTGTAAGTGAAAGTTGGTCACAGGAGGTTCAGGGCACTCGAATGTTCCAGATAGCCAAGAAGCTCAAAAGGCTGAAGCCAGTTCTAAAAAGGATGAACAAGGAAAAGTATGTTGAGATACAAGTGCAACAACAATATTGGAAAGAGCAGCTGAAACACACGCAGGACATGTTACATGCTAACCCTAATGATGAGTGCTTGTAGGAGCTGGAAAGGGAACAATGCCGAAAGTATGTGGAGATTAGTAAGGCAGTGGAAAGTTTTCTTCATCAGAAAGCTAAAGAGCATGGATCAAACTACGAGATACTAATAGTGCTTTCTTTCATGCAAAGATGAGAATTAGAAGTATGCAAAATCGAATCTGCGCAAGTGTAAGTGAAGAAGGGAAACTGATAACTGACTGGAGCATCATCCTCAAGCATTTCACAGATTTCTTTCAGAGACAGTTGGGACAAAAAAGTGATAGACAAAGCTCAAGGGAAGCGGTTTTCGGCTGGGGGAATAAACTTGACTGGAAGCAACAGATGCTACTAATCAGGGACGTTAAACCGCAGGAAGTCAAAGATGTTGTATGGAGCATTCATAGTGGACAGGGCAGTGTTGGAATTTTTTAAAAATGGGAAATTGCTGAAGCAGATGAACTTTACAACCCTAGTACTGATACCAAAAACAGCAGCCCCTTAGAATGCCTGAGAATAAAGGCCAATAACCTGTTGCAATGTGGTTAGTGGTAGATTGTTTGAAATGTGTTTTGCCTGAGTTAATTGATGCAAACCAAAGTGCATTTGTTAGTGGTAGATTTATTTTGCATAATGTATTGCTCACTCAGGAACTTGTAAGATTGTATGGGAGGAGAAATATAAGTGGTCACTGTTTGTTTAAAATAGATATAAAGAAAGCCTATGATTCTCTGGAATGGGAGTTCATAGAGGAGATGCTGGAGGGATATAATTTTCCTAGATCTTTTAGTAACCTGATTATGGAATGTATCAGATCCACTTCATACACTCTAGGAATAAATGGTGAGAACTGTGGTTTTTTCGAGGGCCAAGGGGACTTAGACAGGGTGACCCTATGTCACCATTACTTTTTGTTATGGCAATGGAATTTTTGTCCCGTCTGATGAAGGAAGCTACCAAGGATCCGAAGTTCAAATTCCATCCCCATTGCAGAAGCCTAATGCTCACAAACATCTGTTTCGCCAACGATTTGATGATATTCTGCAAATTTGAAAACTATACTATTACGAAAGTTATGCAGGTGTTCGAAGAATTTGCAGGTACTTTGGGTCTCAGACCTAACTCATCCAAGTCAGCTGTGTATTTTGGTGGAGTCTCGGAGTGTACCAAACAAGATATTCTTATAATCTCGGGTTTTGGTGAGGAAAAATTTCCAATGAAGTACCTGGGTGTTCCCTTGTCACCCAGGAAGTGGAACCAGACAGAGTGTGATATGCTTGTGCAGAAGATGGTGGCAAAAATCCAATGTTGGAGTACTAGGCATTTCAAATATGCTGGGAGGGTCCAATTAATTGACAGTGTATTGATGGCCATGAACATTTACTGGGCACAGGCCTTCATCGTACCAAAGAGCATCACTCAACAAATTACTAGAGCATGCTGGGACTTTCTGTGGGGTGTGAAAGAGAATGGGAGGAAAATACCACTAGTCAGCTGGGAAGTAATATGCAGACCAAAAAAAGAAGGTGGGTTAGGCATAAAGGATGCACAAAGATAGAATGAAGCTGCACTATTTAAGCAGGTTTGGAATTTAGCAAGAAAATCTTATCATCTTTGGGTTAAAGGGATACACGAACATTATGTAAAGGATGGTGATCTATGGAGCTTGCAACATAAGCAAGACTCCAGCTGGCACTGGAAACAATTAGTGAAGCTAAAGGAAAAGATGAAAAAGCAGTAGTGGATGGTAAATGGAATTATTCAGCAACTGGTAATTATACTGTCAGTTCTGGCTATAGTTGGTTGATGGGGGAGGTAAACAGATGCCCTACAGCTAAGTTCATTTGGTCTAGGTTCAATGTACCAAGGCATTCTTTTATCTCTTGGCTCTGTTGGAAGGGGAGACTATTAACTAAAGATAGACTCAACAAAATGTTAGTGCAGTGGATCCAACTTGTGTTTGGTGCCAACAGGACCAAGAAACTGCAGAGCGTCTCTTCTTTGAGTGAAAATTTTCTAAAGAACTGTTAAAGTTAGTGAATCAATGGCTCCAGATCAATCTACCTTGCACTCAACATGGTTGGAGAAGGATGGTCCTTAGAGTCTGGGGAAGAACTCAACTTAAAAGGAAGGTACTTTATGCCACAATAGCGGGGCTGATCTATCACCAATGGGGAGGAACAAAACACAAGAAACTTCAAAGGGACTGAAAGAACATGTGATCAAGTGTTGCTGACCATTAAAAAAGAGGTGAAATGGAGAGAACATGAATGTTTGAAAACACCATACAGGGAAGCAGAACAAAGAATTTTGGAGTTGTTTCTTAGCTTAGAAGGCTGGTAGAGTGTAAATAGGCCTATATGTATGTAATAGAGCACTTTGGTTGTAAATATTGGACTGTCAAGTCTTCTTCCCAGTAATATATTTACAGTTTCACCAAAAAAAAAATAAAAATTAAAACAAACAAAAACAAAAAACAATTAATGATGTTTAATAATATAAATTGAAAAGTTGTTCGTCTAACAAATCGAGACCAAAATTGATGAATTTGTTCAATAATCCATTAATGTCTCCATAATGGTAAGTTAGGAAGAATAGTATGAAAGTTGCTAGTTAACATAGTTTGAATAATTTTTGTGAACATGGAGTATTGGATTTGTAGTAATGTACTTCAAACAATTGGATTTGTTATTATTAAATTGATATGAATATTCCAAGAAAAGGATATGATCATTGTTTTTTGAAAAAGAATATGATCATTGCTTTTTGAAAAGGAATATGATAATTGTTATTCATGAATGTTTCAAGAGAAGAATATGAACATTTGGCATAATTTTCATGATACGTATGGATAATTAACTGATACATAAATGATCACGATACATACCATGATGTCGACAAGATAATTAACGTTAGATACTTACCTACGTTCTCTTTCAATAATTCAGTAATAAATTAACATAGACAGATAATCCGATAGTAAATACGAAACTAATACAAAGTCGGACTACATTCTCAGATAAAAAATATTTACAGAAAGGGGAAATTTGATCTTCAATTTTTTCTTGCCACATTACTTCAAAGGATGCAATTAAAATGACATACATTTCTGTTGGTATGAAAAGAACCAAAAATGTTAAGGGTGCCAATATGAAATTATTAAGGTGTCCGTCTGTAATTATTCCACATGACTTGGAATGACTAGGATTGTGGTGTGGCGGCAAATGTCAGTCACCTTCTTTTCAAACTTGAAAAATCCCAATGGTCGCCATTGGAATTTGTGGCGGGTTCTGAAATTTCTCAAAAACTCCCGCTTTTTTATGACTCGTCTGTTCCGCCCAACCCAAAACCGTCCTCTAATCCAACCGGTGAGCAAAAACATAAAAGGAGAGACAAAACTAATGTCCATGATGTGGGGTCCCATTTTTGAGGAAAAAGGAAGTCATTATACCGCACAATACTGCTCAGTTGTTTAATTGCTCTGACATTCAACTCCAATTCAACTATGAATGGAGATGCTCTAGAATTTCTCTCTTCATCTTCCAAAACTGCTCTTTATTCCACCAGCATCCAAGGGTTAACTATCAGAATATGACCCAAAAATAATAAACTAGATGGCTAGAAATAGACAAATGGTGAGAAGAAGTGTTGTGCTATTGAATCGAATGGCTACGGTACCACCAAATCTCTCAAAACATCCAACCAGAGAAGAGCGAGCAGCCCACTGGAGTATCTTACATAATTTAGAAACTTCAGGGTTGTCTCCAACACGGTGGCAGTAGAATTCTTCCATAGGAACCAGCAAATGGGCTTAATCATAGAACAACGTATGGTGGGGCAACCAGATCCCAACTCGTACATAGCGTTACACCATTAGGAAAGGGTGTGCACCGTCACAACCAGACAAAATCTAAGTGCAGTACGAGAATTCTACAACAACCTTAGAGGAGACCAAGGAGACGAAATCACTGTGAGAGGCCGAATTGTCAATATCAGCCTAGAAGCTATCAGAGACATACTTCGCCTTCCAGAGAGTGATTTCAATTATGCAGATGGCGCCTATTAAGCAATGGATTACATCCCGGAAGAGGAATTGCCATATGCATTATGCTCTAATCCGGCAGATGTAGAGTGGACAAAGTGCAATGGCCTCCTCTAGCACTTTCCATCTTCATATCTGAAGCCAGAGTATATGCAGTGGTACAATATGATATGTACAAACATCATGCCACTACGAGTTCGCAAAAAGGTAACCTATGAGATGGCCCTCATGCTCTATGCCCTAGTAAGAAACATCCCCATTGATCTAGCTCAAGTCATCAGAGAACAAATGACTATCTGTGTCACCAATCCAAGGGTGAACGAATGGTTCTTTCCAGTGCTGACAACAAGGTTGATGCAGGGAGCAACTGTGCAGTTCATGCACACAGATACCATCTACAAAATCTCACCTCCATGGTAGTTGGAAGGACCTCCGCATCCATTCATGAACCCCTGATCACCCAAGTCAGTACGTTGTTTCCAGTTTCAGCAAATTTCAGTTCCTCTTATTTGTGGTTATTTGAATTATGCTTCATAAAATCAATATAGATGTCAACATATAATGAATTGTTGGAGCGTAACAATGTCGGGACTTGTTTCTGGCCTGCAAGGTGTTGGACCAGTCAACCTAACCGGAACAGTGCAATGTTGCATATGGGGCAGCTCGAAGAAGAAGACAACCCAAACCACATTATGCCCCCTA
Organism: Oldenlandia corymbosa var. corymbosa; assembly: GCA_949775105.1. Classification (NCBI taxonomy): domain Eukaryota; kingdom Viridiplantae; phylum Streptophyta; class Magnoliopsida; order Gentianales; family Rubiaceae; genus Oldenlandia; species Oldenlandia corymbosa. The sequence continues at coordinate 20,292,666 of OX459118.1, read as the reverse complement.
ATTTAGTAATTGTATTAATGGTTGATATGTTTTTCGCCGAAAATTGTCCATTTAGCCATTGTAGTATGATGGTTATGGCCTGATTCTTCTACCTAATTTACTCTATTTTATATGTGGCATCTTGTTTGTAATTCTATTAATGTAACTAAAGTATCACAAAGTACTATAACTGCAGGAACTTATGGATCTTAATTAGGGGAAATTGAAAAAAATGGATAACAGAAATATTTGGTATTCATAATCATAACATATTGATTTCTGCTAAGCAGGGCAATTGCACATTTCTATATTTAGGTGGGATAACTACCTCATTAGCTTCGAGATTGGTAAGGGCTTGAGAGTTCAAATTTGCTGCACTTGTACAATCTGGAGGTTTCTGAACTCTCAAGATTACCTTTTTTTTAATTTCTTTTTCTGCCAATTAAAGTAAAATCAATCACCCACTGCAAACGAACTTTAATATGGAGTGACACACTCAAATATTACAATAAAAAACCCACCCGAAATTCTTCGTGAAATGGATATGCCTCCACAGAGTTTGCAACATTTTCTGATGTAGATAGATGCTCTAGATATGACCATATATGCCCACCAGGTTCTGCAATGACATTGAATCAGTGTGATAAACAGTGATTTATTATTGTAACAGAATACACGAACAAGCACAAATTCATTTTAACCATCTCACCCAGAACGGCATCAATAATTTCCTCCTGGTATGCAGAAGTCTTCACAAGTAATACATTGTTTGGCTGATATATAACAAAGCGCAAAACATGTGTTACAAATTTAGAAGCTATAAAATGATTGGCTAAAATACACAGTGGCAACATCTTACCGAATTCTTTGTTGTCCTTTGTTTTGAGTCATCAACCAACAAAGTATTTGAAGCATTAAAATCTCCCAATCCCTTTTCCTTCAAATATCTCCACAATTTTTCCAACTCTTTATGATGGATGGGTCTTTCTATAGAGCAAAGCTCTTGGTCCTGTACCAAACCAATATTAGTCCCTAATCACTGATGACACATCAAGAGTTTTACTCAAAGCCCTTTCATACAACTAACTTACAACCAAAAATAGGAATTTGTCCTTGAGTTTCGAAAATACGCCATCAATAATGGAATTTAAATTGTGCCTGCAAATAAGTCAATGAAATAAAGCGAATAATTTAATATCACAAAGTCCGTACAACAAAAACGGAAAAGGAAACTGAGCTTCAGGAATAATACCTCTTTCTTGAAGACTAGATACCAACTAGAAAGTGATCGAAACAGAACTGACGGAACTGGTCACAAAACCCTCTCTTGAAAACTGAAACATAAAAACATGGAACAGAGTTAACCAAACTTCTCAGCTTCACATGAAAATATCATACCATGTTGTTCAACTATAAGTTTACCAGAAAATAGGTTGTTGGAAAAATCCGCTAACATCCAAAATTTATCAAGCCTCTGCTTGTTGTGTTGGATTACATCAGCGAGGACTCCATTCAGATCAATAGCAAATTCTTTCGTGATTGCTCTTCCCTTAAACTGCCTACACGAAACATATCTTCCACGCACACTCTCCCTTCCCTACTTGTCATAATCCAATCTTGATCTTCCAACTCATCTCGCGGTGTCACTACATTCCTACCCAACTTATTTTCCCAAAGTAAGAAATAATTTTTACATCCATTACCTTTCACGCCAGGAACACAACTTATCTTTCTATAGCCTTTCAAACATAATTTAACCTCAAACCAAGAGCACATCCTTTCACTAACTGCAAGGCTAATGTCAAACTAATGTTCTCCTAAATAAGGAAGATGATACATGCACAAATTCATCTTGAACATCGGGACAATAACCAGTTCCCGATGCCGTTGATCTATGCAACAATCCAGCGCACATTGTTGTAAACAACCATAAAGGTGCAGATCAATATCCTCCTATGACACAATCATAATTAAATTCAGCAACACCAATTTTTAAACAAATCTACAAAATACTAAAAGAATATGAATGAACATCTTACAACTTTTATCGATCGAATAATTTCCTCGACAGCTTCCCAACTGAAACGAATATTTTCCATCACTTTCCCTAACTTTTGAGCCCATTGTCCCAATAATGGAAATTCTTTATGCCAATCCTCACATATGGAACAGCCCCCTCAACTTTGGTATGTACTCCAATGCAAAAACATAAACAAAACAATCATGAACAATAATAAAACTTGCTGAAAATACAATTCAGTTTAATCTAATTGAAGAATTTAATCGCGACTCACTGTCAATGCAGAAACAGAACCACCAAGATTTCTCTTTTGATCATTTTTGTAGCGGCTCAAACTATCATGAATTTCAACGAGACATGCTTCACCCCAAGAATAGTGTTTTATTTCATCTACTTGTTTCACAAAATTCCCATATATAGGTGACACATAACCAGCAATAGGACTGGGAAAAACAAAGCTACCCAATAAGTATAAAACTGTAGCCCTGACTCTGATGTCAAGAGAATAATCTCCACCTCGAGCTAAATCCTTTAAAAGTTTTAAATTTAACCCCTTAGTCTTAACATACAAATCATACCATTTACCCTTAATATAGACTCTTTCGCAATTTGGAAATATTTCCTTTTTAATTTGTTCACCACAAGCTTCTACAGTCAACACCGGTTTACCAACAATTAGTAATCCCGTAATATATAAAACATTTGGCAAACCAAAGTATAAAACACAAGAGTGATCCTTTCCAAGATTAAAAGTACAAGTTTCTGGATTATAATTATCAGCTAAAACGGCAAGTAATATTTTCGAATGAATAAAGGGATGCTCTATTAATTTCAAAAGATTCTCCAAACCGGTCCCTTTCAAAACACTCATAGCATCCTCTTTCACAACAACACCCTTCGCATCGTGAGAACGCTCGTACAAATTAACTCTACCATCATTAGAAGAAACCATCATCTTTCACCCCCTACAGTACAAGCAACAGCAAAACAATCGAATCACAATTAAACACACGAAACCCACAACTTAAAATCATACCGAAACTATAATTACATGTATGGACAGATGGAATTAATGCATTACCAGAGGCTATTGGCAACAGTTTGATTCGGTTTCGACTGAAATTGGTGGCTGATTTGGGAACTCTTGTCACCGGAATGTGAATGAATGGAAACAATTTCTACTGACTCGAACCATGACCCGATTTTAAGAACCCTGATTATGCTCTTAAGAACCCTGACAGTGAATTCAGTAGTATTTCTATTTAGTACCTTTTTTTTTTTGGTTCAAATAAGGTTCTTTTTTAAATCACATAGTATCTCTTTCGTATTGCTAATATGTAGTTTCAATATACACATGGGATAATCTAAATCAGATAATTATTAGAATTATGATTCTGGAATTTTTATTGATAATATTCAAAATAGTTCACATTTATAAAATTATTTATTTAGGGGATATTTTATCAAATAATACATAATCTATTATAAGTTAAAATAATACTATTAAATAGGAACAAAATTGCTACTTCAACATTGGTATCCGTTGAAAAAAAAAACTGAATTCGAAACATTATTATCCTTTAAAAATAAAATTGATTTTGAAACATTGGAATCCTTTGAAAAAAAAAGAAAAAACAAAATTATGGGTAAGTAAAACTCGAACTCTACACCCCGCAATAAGGCAAATGGGAATGGGAGAAGCTTGAACCACCAGATCACTTGCTCTCCATTTGTCTTCCCCGCAAAATAAATAAAGAAGATACTTTACGTCATAATAATATATCCACGAAAAAACAAAGGCGTCGAGTCGAACACGTGACCTCCATGTTAACATGTTTCAATACCTCCATCACACCAAACCAGCACTTAGTTTATCCATTGGTAACAAAAGATATATATTAATTCAATCCGACTGCTTTTCAAATACAACAACGTTTGACTTTTAACAACCCCCTTCCCGACTCTTATTTAAGAAACGAACTCTGGCACCGCTTTTAAGAACCCTGACCGCGACTTTCTCCCCATGGAGTATAATATATCCGCAAAAAAAAGTGAAGACTCGGAGTCAAACATGGGACCTCCACATCAACATAATAGATTGCCTCCACCAGGCCACACGACCAAATCGTGTGCTCATCGATAATATAGGATATGTATCTGCTTTGCCTGCTACTGATACCGTGCAAAAATCCCATCAACCATTAATGTTCCATTCTTTTTAGACATTCATAAACTCAGTTCCCAACCAAAGTCCCCTTTATTCCCCTGTCCTTCAAAAAGCTCTCAAGTCTGAATCTCTCAAGCAACGCCGATCACGAGAGGGAGAGGGAGACATTACAGACCTTGGCCATGGGAATTTAAACGGGAAGGGGAGACGTCACATAAAAAAAAAAATCCAAAATTACTAAAGATCCGGAAGGAGTAGAAACTCATTCTCAACAAGTAATTGGTTTGCCTCACACTATTAGGATTGGGTGATGAATGGAAAAAATTTTATGATTATTACTTGGTTTTGCTCCACCCCCCCCCCCCTCTTCCTATGTAGTAATCGATTCAACGGTCTTATCGATTACTCTTAACATTTTAATCCTCCTGTGCACGTAGATGAGAAGTCCATCAATCGCTTATGATGAATTCCAATATTTGATTCAAGTCCCAACGGATTGGCAGGCTCATGGGTTAGTACGAATCATTTTACTATCCAATGTGAAATTATTGAATTCCATACTTTTTCAGTTGGAAGCAAATCTTATTTTTTCCTCCGTCTTGTTTTTTCTTGTTGTAGTTGTTTAGGAGTTGTCTCCGGAAAAATTTTTCCATTTACGTCCTACCTCAGATACTACTATCTACTTCCAATATGGGAAAATTTAGAGTTGATTTAAGAATTTCCAAGAAAGGCTGTGCTTTACTTGGGGGACTAAGCCTTCAAGGGTTGATGCAGAGTCTGGGAATCGAAGATGGAAATTTTATGCATCTAGTTTATTTGGAAAATTACAATTTTCAAGTTAAAATTTTCAGTCGAGGTGGATGCGAAAAATTGATGCCTGAACGTGTTGTGGGTTATGCTAGTCTCAGTTATTTGATGGAATTTAAGCACGCTTCCTGTGAGCATGGGGTTAGAAATTCCACTCTTATTTCACATCTGTATGCACAAACTACACAATTTTCATCATTGGCTCTACACCTAAACTAATCATTTACGAATATACAAATTCACAGGTTATTGCCAGGCGCTACAGCAGTTTTATTGCATTAGAAATGAATATGGTGTCTATAGTCACTTGTCATGGCAACACACACACACATTCGATGTGGGTTTGATTGGTGATCAGAGTGTAGTCGTGTTTCAGGGTGATGAATGGAAAGACTTTTACGATTGCGAACGCCAAAAAAGTACTTTTCACGTACAAAGGACAACATAGTTTTGCTGCCTCTGTCTTCGATGGTAATGGAATGGAGTTATTTGGTTTAGATGGCATGTCTGATCTTGGTACTAGTAAGTACTGGAATTACATTACTTTATTTCCTACTTCAATTATGCTTGCATTTTACATGAATTTTTTACATTCATTGAGTTAGATCAACCAGGTGATGACGACTTACCCTGCACATTTCTGCCTACCATTAAACACAACACCTTCGAATCTGTTTTCGATGATGACGTTTTGTCGACTGGAAAATTGGTTAGTATTCTAATCCAGTTTTTCTTTAGCTATTTCTTATTTAACAACGTTTCTAGTGCCACCTTTCTTATAGTTCTTTGTCAAATTTGTTTGCTCTTTTATGTTTAGCCCATCCCCAGGAGTTTCGTCCACTGGCATGCCTTACAGGACAAAACCACTGCCTCTGTCACCTACAGAGACACTCATGTCATGATAGAGTTAGAGCCGGATGGTGATGACACATTCTACGGGAAGCTCAAATTCAGAATGATGAATCTCCGTGGAGATTGGCAGCTCTTCAAGAATTTACAGGACATCCGGTTTGGCACAAAATTGACTCTCGAACTCGACGTTGCTCTACTTCAATTTGTTGGAACCGTTGCCTTCAAGATCAGCTAGTTTAGTTTTACCTCATGGAAATGTCTGTCTATCAGGGTCAATTGTGGAACTGTTTTTTGGAAGAAAATGTATTTTAGGGTTGATTATTAGCTTTTTGTCCTCCCAGTACAATATTTTTTTCTGGATGATTAGTAGCTTTTTGTCCTTCCATGTCAACTCAGCCTCCAAGTGAAATATTCAGAGTATTTGCTGTACCGAATAACAGTTGCTGTAATTTACAATTTTACAGTCTTTTGTGGATCTATTTATGTAATTTATGAATTCGGGAATCTGAATACCGATGCACATTTTAGAACAAGTGGATATCTGATACACGTTCATTTCCAATTGGTATTCAACTTCAGCTACATCGAAAGGATTAATGGAACAATTGATTAGGCAAGACATTTTACAAGAAAATAGTCAAACGACTACCAGAGGTGCTTAACCTACACAGTACTACTTCTAATTACAACATTGTTTCCGTAACCTACACATTACGACTACATTTACTGAAGAGATGATAATTGCTTTCGACGGAAGCTCATCCCACTCTTCCACACAACAGCACAATAATCAGACCACACTAAACTAAAAAAAAAAAAAATAACTTTCCTGCTACCGACAATTATTTCTTCAACAACACAACCAACACCATTAAAACTAAAATAACATTCATCATCAACACTGTAACCACTAGTAAAAACAGAGCATCCAACCTTATTTTCAGATTGCAGCAAAACCTTTTACCGTCGGTTGCTTACCTTCCACATTGATTTTCATTATACCCACCAATTCAGTAGCAGACCTTTCTTCTTCTCTTATATGCAGACCAAAAAAAGAAGGTGGGTTAGGCATAAAGGATGCACAAAGATGGAATGAAGCTGCACTATTTAAGCAGGTTTGGAATTTAGCAAGCAAATCTTATCATCTTTGGGTTAAATGGATACACGAACATTATGTAAAGGATGGTGATCTATGGAGCTTGCAACATAAGCAAGACTCCAGCTGGCACTGGAAACAATTAGTGAAGATAAAGGAAAAGATGAAAAAGCAGTAGTGGATGGTAAATGGAATTATTCAGCAACTGGTAATTATACTGTTAGTTGTGGCTATAGTTGGTTGATGGGGGAGGTAAACAGATGCCCTACAGCTAAGTTCATTTGGTCTAGGTACAATGTACCAAGGCATTCTTTTATCTCTTGGCTCTGTTGGAAGGGGAGACTATTAACTAAAGATAGACTCAACAAAATGTTAGTGCAGGTGGATCCAACTTGTGTTTTGTGCCAACAGGACCAAGAAACTGCAGAGCATCTCTTCTTTGAGTGAAAATTTTCTAAAGAACTGTTAAAGTTAGTGAATCAATGGCTCCAGATCAATCTACCTTGCACTCAACATGGTTGGAGAAGGATGGTCCTTAGAGTCTGGGGAAGAACTCAACTTAAAAGGAAGGTACTTTATGCCACAATAGCGGGGCTGATCTATCACCAATGGGAGGAACGAAACGCAAGAAACTTCAAAGGGACTGAAAGAACATGTGATCAAGTGTTGCTGACCATTAAAAAAGAGGTGAAATGGAGAGAACAGGAATGTTTGAAAACACCATACAGGGAAGCAGAACAAAGAATTTTGGAGTTGTTTCTTAGCTTAGAAGGCTGGTAGAGTGTAAATAGGCCTATATGTATGTAATAGAGCACTTTGGTTGTAAATATTGGACTGTCAAGTCTTCTTCCCAATAATATATTTATAGTTTCACCAAAAAAAATAAAAACTAAAACAAAGAAAAACAAAAAACAATTAATGACGTTTAATAATATAAATTGAAAATTTGTTCGTCTAACAAATCGAGACCAAAATTGATGAATTTGTTCAATAATCCATTAATGTCTCCATAATGGTAAGTTAGGAAGAATAGTATGAAAGTTGCTAGTTAACATAGTTTGAATAATTTGTGTGAACATGGAGTATTGGATTTGTAGTAATGTACTTCAAACAATTGGATTTGTTATTATTAAATTGATATGAATATTCCAAGAAAAGGATATGATCATTGTTTTTTGAAAAAGAATATGATCATTGCTTTTTGAAAAGGAATATGATAATTGTTATTCATGAATGTTTCAAGAGAAGAATATGAACATTTGGCATAATCTTCATGATACGTATGGATAATTAACCGATACATAAATGATCACGATACATACCATGATGTCGACAAGATAATTAACGTTAGATACTTACCTACGTTCTCTTTCAATAATTCAATAATAAATTAACATAGACAGATAATCCGATCGTAAATACGAAACTAATACAAAGTCGGACTACATTCTCAGATAAAAAGTATTTACAGAAAGGGGAAATTTGATCTTCAATTTTTTCTTGCCACATTACTTCAAAGGATGCAATTAAAATGACATACATTTCTGTTGGTATGAAAAGAACCAAAAATGTTAAGGGTGCCAATATGAAATTATTAAGGTGTCCGTCTGTAATTATTCCACATGACTTGGAATGACTAGGATTGTGGTGTGGCGGCAAATGTCAGTCAGCTTCCTTTCAAACTTGAAAAATCCCAATGGTCGCAATTGGAATTTGTGGCGGGTTATGAAATTTCTCAAAAACTCCCGCTTTTTTATGACTCGTCTGTTCCGCCCAACCCAAAACCGTCTTCTAATCCAACCGGTGAGCAAAAACATAAAAGGAGAGACAAAACTAATGTCCATGATGTGGGGTCCCATTTTTGAGCCAAATCAATCACCCAAGCAGCCATGAGAGTCCTTTCATGGAACTGCAGGGGCATGCAACGTGCACCTGCAGCTCAAACTTTGAAAAAGCTCATTAATGTAAATAGTCCTAGTAGTTTGTTTTTGCAAGAGCTCTTAGTTAGCGATAATGCAGGAGCTAGATGGGTTGATGGCACTTATTTTGCGAAGTGGTTGGTAGAGTCCAACGAAAACTTATCAGGGCGTTTAGGTTTATTTTGGACTAGTGACCTTAACCTGGAAGTGATCAATTCTAGTGCTTATGTGATAGCAGTTAGAATCAGAGAGCTGGATGACTTTGTTTGGGGAGCTATCTTTGTCTATGGGCACCCTAAAGCCAAACAAAGGTTCAGAGTGTGGAGTGAGATCAAAGCCATAGCTTCTTCCTACTTGCTGCCATGGTTAATGGTGGGTGATTTCAATCAAGTGACTTCCCATGAAGACAAAAAGGGTGGAAACAAGATCTCGGAAACACGTGAGTAACTTCCTCCAGCTCATGCAGGAGCTAAATTTGACAGAAGTCCCCTACTCAGGTAACCATTTTACCTGGACAAATTACAGAAGAGGGTCCAAGAAAATAGTTGAGGTACTTGATCGAGCCTTTGCCTCTCCCGATTGGTCTGAACATTTCACTCAAGCCGGGGTTGTGAACATGCCAATCACAGTTTCAGACCATGGCCCAATCATGGTTAATCTCAAAGCTTCGTACACGCATAATTCAAAGAAGAGGTTGAGATTTGAAAAGTTCGAGTCACATACGGAAGCTGCAACGGCAATTATTAGCAAGATTTCGTCTGAAAATAATGGAGCTCAACTAGAAACTGGGGACAAGCTTTCACATTTGTTAGAAGTGAGTCTGAAGCACCTAACCAACTAGAGCAATTCTTTTTTTGGTGCTCTAGATAAAACTGTAAGGCAGTACACAAACAAGCTGTCCAAGCTTCAGCAAGGGGAAGGTCTGATTCGGAATGAAGTACAAATCGATTCCCTGAAGGAGCAAGTTGAGAAATTATTAGATTTTCAAGCAGACTACTGGAAACAGTGGGCCGGGGTCAAGTGGAATACAGAAGGGGATAGAAATACACACTATTTCCATGCTTGGGCCTCCAAAAAAAAATGCAGGAGCTGGATAACGGAGTTGAAAAATCCAGAAGGACATTGGAGTCAAAGTCCAGAAGAGGTGCAGAACTTGATGATGGATCATTTCAAATTTGTTTTTGTCCATGAGGATAACTATCCAAATGACGATGAACTCTGGAGCACAAGGACCAAGATAGAAGATTTAATTCATCCACAGATATCCGACTCTCAGCAGAAGGAACTTGCCAGGAGCTTCAGTGACAACGAAATTTGGATGGCCTTAAAGCATGTCTCCCTGGAAAGTACCCGGTCCTGATGGAATCCAAGCTGGCTTCTACAAGAAATACTGGAAATATGTCAAGTATAATCTTCTAGATAGTTTGCGGAGAATCCTGAATCAAGGAGAGTGGTTTAACGATTGGAACAAAATAGCTGTAATCTTTATTCCGAAGAAGAAATATTCTTGTACTCCAGGTGATTTCAGACCGATAAGCCTTTGCAATGTTAAATACAAAGTTGTTACAAAGGCTTTAGCTAATCGGATCAAAGCATCTCTCGGTGGAATCATTGCAAAAAACCAGAATGGTTTTGTTCCAGGACGATACATTGGAGAGAATATCTTGATGGCACATGAAGCGATTGAGACCATCATGCTGAAAAAAAGAGGTAAGACAGTGTTGACAGCTATAAAATTGGACATGAGCAATGAGAGAATGTCATGGTCCTTCTTAGAATTGGTGCTCAGGAAGTGTGGTTTCCCACAAAGGATTGTCCAATTAATTATGCGGTGTGTCAGCACTGTGGAATACTCGATCAGTTTCAACGGCTGGTGCTCTAATTACTTCTCACCAAAGCGAGGTCTGAGGCAAGGTGACACATTTCACCCTATCTTTTTATTTTGTGTCAGCAAGCATTTTCACTGGCGTTGTATGGTCTAGAAGCTGAAACTCTCAAATTTGGTATTAAACTAGCAAGATCAGCTCCAAAACTGTCCCATTTAATGTATGTAGATGACTGCATAATTTTCCTTGAATGCACGGAGCCTAATATTATAGCATTTGTTGAAATTTTGAATCAATATGCAATGATTTCGGGGCAGCAGGTGAATTTTGATAAATCAGCCATACTGACTAGTCCATATACTCCGCAAGCTATGCGAGATCTTATCTCGTCTTGGCTGAGAATCAGGAATTGTGCATATTCTGGAAAATACTTGGCCCTGTCACCGGACTTCATGAAGCGAAAGTCAATTTTATTTGGAAGTATAGTCCAAAGGTTGAAGGAAAAGTTGTAGAGTTGGAAGAACAGATCTTTCTCAATGACTGGCCGAATTACATTAGCCAAACACACTCTCCTCACTGCCTATTTACATGATGGGTGCTTTTAAACTTCCGGCATCCATTACCAAACATATGGATAGTACAATTGCAAATTTTATCTGGAATGGTGATATAAGAGGGAAAGGAATACACTGGAAATCCTGGGATCACATTTGCAAATCCAAGTTTAGAGGTGGTTTGGGTTTGAGATCCGCTAAGGAAATAAATCAAGCTTTATTGGCCAAATTGGCATGGCGAATACATGAATTTCCTGACTCCATGTTTGCCAAAATATTTAAGGCAAAATATGCACGGAGGACAGAGTTTCTAGTTTGTGATTCAAACCGTAACACTACATGGGATTGAGAAGCATTTTATGGGGAAAACAACTACTCCAAAGAGGTTTGAAATGGAAGGTTGTGAATGGGGAGTCCATCCGAGTAGAGAAAGACTGGATCCCTGGTGTGTCTAATCCTCTTAAAGATTCAGATTTATTTTGCAACCATATAGAATTGAAAGTTAATGATCTACTAGACACAATAGGAGGTGGAATGAGACTTTGGTTAAGGTCATTTTTGCAGCAGAAGTGGCTAATAAGGTTCTGCAGACTTATGTCCCATGCTATAATAGCCTTGAAGGTGGTAAGCAAATCTGGGTGAGAGAAAAAACAGGTGAATATACCGTTAAAAGCGGTTATTATGAGGCGATTAATTATAGTGAAAGAAGGTAATCACACCCGGGAACATCAAGAACATTCGCCATGTGCGAAAAAGCATGGAAAATATTCTGGAATGTCAAAGTTCCGGCAAAGATACAATGGATGATCTAGCGCGTAATTAACAATGCTTTGCCCACATAAGCAAATTTGGCAAAAAGAGGCATTCACACTGATAAACCTTGTTTGATGTGAAGGTCAGGAGAAAGACATCCAACACTTATTTTTAAACTGCCAACATTCCAAGATTGACCTGGAGATGCCTTGGTTTTGATTTCGACCAAGGGAGTAGCATGAGGTTTTGTGATTGGCTCGAAGATTGGATCCTCAATGCGCCAAGTGTAGAACTTATAAGGCTTTCCTTTCTTATTATGTGGCACATTTGGCTCGCAAGGAATGATGCAATATGGAATCACATAATTCAGCATCCAAACACGGTCCAACAACTTGCTGAAAAAGAAACAAGGATGTATGAATCAACAACACAAGCAAGTCAACCACAATACAATTTGGAAAATCATGAAGCCAATACTGGAGAAGAAGAAGAACTGCAAATCCCTCGAAGAGTAGATTATATCATCAGGGGAGATGGAGCATATGATGATATTCACAAAATGGGGACAGCAGCTTGGAAAATTTTGACAGGGACTGGTCAGTACATCACACATGGCGTAGAGGTATTTCATTGTGCTTCTCCAATCCTTGCTGAAGGTCGGGCATGCTTGAGAGGTATAGAAGAGGCTCTGAGGAGGCGCCTTCACTTTTGTCAAATCCAAACATATGGCATCTCCATTGTTCGTGTAGCTAAGGGATTAACTAGACTTCCTTATGAATTTAGTGGCCTAGAAAATGATATTTGTTGTACTTTATCTGCAGTAGAAGGATCTAATGTTATTAAAGTGAGTAGAAGTGCAGTAGAAAGTGCCCATGTTATGGCAAAGACAACGTTGAGGTTGTTTGAGTTTGTATCTGTAAAAGTCTGGTATTTTAATGAAATGTTATTTTTTAAAAAAAAATTCATATTTAGTATTTTTCATTTCTTTTCTTTTTTTTGGGTTTATGATACACTAGAGAGTTTGAACATGCTTCATGCGTACGTGATATTTTATAGACTTTCGCGAGAAACTCGATAGTCAGAAGATCAAGAGGTAAGTAAAAGAGATAAAGAGATTGTGATAATTAAATTAAATTTAAATACTGTGTGATAATCAAAGTAAATGAATAAAAATGGATTTAAATGATACGTAGTAATTAAAGTGAAGGACTACCAAAACTTCAAAACTATTCTGCAATTATAATATACTAGATGGATTAGACGCGCTTCGCGCATACACTATGTATAATGACTTAGTGTAAATTATATAAAAGAATTTATTTTAATAATTAAAATGGTAAATTACATTACGTCTCATATATTATCTACAAAATATGTTAATAAATTTATTAGTAGTAAAAAGTTTATAGTTTCGTATTATGAGAATAAAATAATATCACTAAAACGTGTCACTTCTTATTTCAACAAAAGTGATATATAGTATTCTGATTTTGAAAAAAAAATGAGCAAGACCAGTGAGAAATAAAATAAAATCAAATTTCTGTATCACCAAAAAAAAAAAGAGAACAACTTTAAAAAAGAAGAAAAAAATTTCAAAAACAAAACCTAAATTTGCAAAGAAAAAGAGGGAGATGAGCAATAAAAAGATGATAATCTCTTATAAACTCGAGATTGAGAGATAAAAGTAAATATTTCAAAGAAAAAAAATAAAAGTGACTAAATCTTACACTCTTTTGAATTATATAAATTTACGTTACGTGACTTTTAATATTCTTTTGAGTTATGGAAAAATCTAAATTACCATTGAGAAACCTATTATATTAAAAAAAGAAGAAGAAGAAGAAGAGAAGAAGAAAATGCATTAGGAATTTAGAGGGGTTAGAATCACCGAAACCGTTTAAAGGCCAATCAAATTTACCTAATAATAGAAAATTATTTTTGCATTGTTAAAAATAAAAATTAATGGTTAGAATCATCAAAATCATTTTTAGACCGATCAAATTCACCTAATAATGAGAAATGATTTCTTTGTAATATTAAAAATAAAAATTAATAGAAGGGAGATCGAATGTCATTGTATTGTTTATAATAAAGGACCATTTATTATTATAAAATTAGATATAAGTGAGTAATTTATTATCATTAAGATAATGAGTAATAAGTGAAATAATAATGAAATAAATAGAGAAAATATTTAATCAAAAATTCTTTTGACTAAATTAAATGAGGGGTTAAAAAATTGATAACTTGCATGCAAAAATAATTAACTAAATAAATGAGTGGGAAGGACTACCAAACTCTAAAATTATTCAGTAATTATAATATAGTATGATGAATAATAAAGAACAGAACAAGAAGGAGAGAAGAGAAGAAAAAGAGAAGAGAAGAGAAAAGAGAGAAGATACAGTTAAAAATCAAATTTCACAAAGCATACAAACATAAATGAATAGATTTTTGAATATATGAATAGCAGAATATGAGCATTTTTGAAAAAAGAAAGAAAAAGTTGAGGTGCAAATACGTACCCACTACATGTTAAAACAAGCTCTATATTTATTTCAATAATAAGAAAATTTTTTTTTTTTTTGTATGGTTGTTTATATACAACTTTTTTTTTTTTTTCCGTATAAGAGGATCTCCATTATTTCTTTTTTGCTTATTATTCATCTTTTTTTAATCTGAAATTGAAATGTTAATCATGGTTGAAATAGAAAATTACGATTTTTCTTTAACGATTTATTTTCGTTTCTTATTCTTACTGAAATTTATATTTTTATAATTTTTAAAATATAATATAATTAGAGGGCACACGCTCAATCAACTAATAACTTAGTTTTATTTTCAACACTAATTAAGGAGATGTTGATAAGGAATTTAGAATCGAACTCAGCTCCGTGTGTTCCTTGCACATCTAGTTCATGCAATTATTATCTCTAGTTTTTTTAAAACCCCGCCCCCAAGAGTAACAAATTAAGCAGCAAGTCGACAAATCTTACATTTGTACAACAATTTTATTCCAAGTACAAATCGACAACTTAGTAGTTAGAGAGGGGGGACTTGAGGAAAGCGGAAGAAAGCGATAAAATAAGGCTTATAGACAAGAAAGACGAGTCCAGAAATACGAAAACAATTGCGAAAAAAAGAAAAGCGCCCTCTTCTTATAAAGTTCACACGTCGCCACCCTTTTGTTCTTTCCCTCATTATTAAATCGCATTCTTTATTAATATTTTTATTAATTTCCCAATCATAACAGAGAAAAACATAAAAGCCAAATTTAGTTATTATTATCGGATTTCCTTCCTTCTTTCAATTCAACAGCTCGAATCTTCGTTTTGATTTGGGAAATCTCCGCAGGGTTTGTTAATAGATTCCTTTAAATTACTGCAAACGATGCCTCTAAATTCCTCCGAGAATGGCGTCGATGGCGATGACGAGAGAGAAGGAGAAGAGGAGGAGGAACAAGTAGAGGATGATTCGGAAGCTGAAGAGGAAGGAGATGAGGAGGAGGAGGAGGAGGAGGAGGAAGAGGAAGAGCCGAGGTTGAAGTATCAGAGAATGGGAGGGAGTGTGCCTTCGCTTCTCGCTTCCGATGCCGCCACCTGCATCGCCGTGGCTGAGCGTATGATCGCACTCGGAACTCATGCCGGCTTTGTTTATATTCTCGATTTCCTTGGCAATCTCGTAAGTTTGCTTCTCCGTCCACCATTTTTTTTTTCTTTCTGGCTACTCCGATTTCAGCTCTCAATTTTTTAATTTTGATTTTTGGGGTTTAGAATTACTGAAAAGCGCATGTGCGCTTGTTATAACTGTATTACTAGTTGTTGCAGACTTCTTAAAGCTGGAACAGTAGGAATTAATCAGTTTTTACTGAGCTAGAGTTTTGTGGTTAGTGGTGGGAGTTTTCAATTAACAACGTATGAGGAGCTACAGCTTGGTGCTTTGTTCTGTTTATTTGTCTGGTTTGTTATTAGTTGTTTTTTAGAGATTGAAAAATATTGTCTTTTACAAAATAAAAATTACTAAAAGAAAGGCTGGTGATGGACAGTGACTGCCGAAACTAGAAGCTATAATGGCTTGGATTAGATTGTATACCTTATAAGTGAGAACCTTTACATAGCTAGACATCTCCACCTCTGAAACACAAAAGTTGGCAATAAAAAATTGCGCTGCCTTAGACTTTCGTTTCCCTTCTTGCATATTAGTCAGGGATTAATGGGGGATTGTCTGTGAAATTAAACAATTTTCAATCAAAGTTTTTAACTAAACTCATGAATCTATATTTCTATGTGTACATATAATTTTCTGAACCTTAACTGAAAAAGAATAAGAAATGTTCATTAAAAAACTCACTAATTGCTTGTCCTGCTTACAAACAAGAATGTCTCCCCTTATTTTTTGCGATGTTGGATTATCTAGAATGAAACCAAACAAATTGGTTGAATGAAAAGCCAAAATGAAGAATTATTGTCCTGACTCCTGATGCTTGATGCTAATTATATTTTCATTATTAAGGCGAGAAATGGAGATTGCAGTCCATCCATTTTCTATTTGCTGTTTTACTGATCTTTCGTCAAGTTCTGTTTGCCTATGTCGAGTGATGTAATATCCATGGTAATTCTCTTACATTAGTGGATTAGAGATTACGATTACAAATGTTTACTGATAGGGTTCCTAGGATACTCCCAGTTCTAGACTCTGTACAAATAATCAGTGGTTTAAAATGTCAAGTTAAGCATCAATTTCTATTTTCTAGTCTTCTCTAGGCAGCTTCTGTCAATTATTTTCATCCACAACTTCTTTTGTTTTGTCATGCTAAATCTAGCAGTTTGTCTCTACATTGAAGTTGATGTGCCATAGTGGCCCATGCCCCATGGAACCGAATAATGGTGTTTCATGAACTTGATAATGACCGGATGATAGTTTTCTACTTTTGCTCTGCTCTTCTAATGCCTCTGTGTTTAGTAAGCAAATTCTTTCTGTTCTATTTAATTGAGAAGAGTAATCTTTTTAGCATTAATGTAAACCTTTTTTAGCAATATGCTAGAAAAATTTGATACTGAACTGTTTTCAAATTATTGGGTTTTCCCCTTTAACCAGAGGTTACAGCATGCAGATTTGGCTGAAATAGAGGTAGTAGCTTCTACCTTCGAAGTTTTACCAATGTAGTTGAGAATAGGATGATGTCGTAATGAGCTTGTAATCTGCATGCAATATCTAAGATTGTGTTACTACTGATGTTTTCCTTTTTCTGTGATGAAAATATAAGTTGTGCTGATTATTTAATGGTTGACAGATTAAGGAATTTCGTGCACACACGGCTTCTGTCAATGACCTTTGCTTTGATATAGAAGGTGAATTTGTTGGAAGCTGCTCAGATGATAAGTCAGTTGTGATAAATAGCTTATTTTCTGATGAGAGATTGCAATTTAATTATCCTCGCCCCATGAAGGCAATTGCTTTAGATCCAGACTATGAAAAGAAATCATCAAGAAGATTTGTTGCTGGTGGTCTAGATGGTCGCTTAAATTTAAACATGAAGAAATGGATTGGCTATCGTGATCAGGTCTTAATTTTTTGTTGAATTGCATTGATACATCTCTCGAGGTGTACTCCAGGAAAATTGATAAAGATAAAAATAAAAATATTGGATATGAATTTTAATGTAAGACCATTTTGTTTTGTAGCTCCTGCACTCTGGTGAAGGTCCAATTCACGCAGTAAAGTGGAGAAGTAGTCTTATTGCTTGGGCTAATGATGTTGGAGTAAAAGTTTATGATTCCGCCAATGATCAATGCGTTACTTTCATAGAAAAACCTCGAAGTAGCCCTCGCCCTGAGATTTTGCGTCCTCACTTAGTATGGCAGGTTAGTAATGAATTTATTGGAAAAATAGTGCAACTGGCCCCATTGGGTTCTTTGGTTTCTCTGACGGTTCTGCTCTCTTTGTGGCCCCTTGTCTTCGCGACTCCTACATGTTCTAGATTTATGTGTGGTCGTATGTGCGTAGCTCAAAAGCTGCAGTGTGTTACATTTCTTCACTCTTACTTTTCAGGATGACAGTCTTTTGGTGATTGGTTGGGGAAACCATGTAAAAATTGCTTCGATAAGAACAAATCAGAACAAGGGCACTAATGGGATGTATAACCATATTCCAATGTCTAGCCTTAACAGGGTGGACATTGTGGCATCCTTTCACACTACATACTCCATTTCAGGTGTTGCTCCCTTTGGTGATTCGTTGGTGGTTCTAGCATATATTCCTGTGGAGGAAAATGGAGACAAGGATTTTAACAACAGTGTCTCATCCCGCCAGGTAGTTGTTTCATCATCCATCTTTGTATATGGTGCAGTCCGTCCTTTTTACTTTCTCAGTTATCCAACTTTGAGTGCATATTCCCGCTTCTAGGCAGCCTTAGTGTTTAAGTTTATGTTTATTGGTCATGGATGAAAGTTTATACAGGCTATGCTCAAATCTGACTCTCTGCTGAGAAGATCATTATCCTTTCTATGAAGATTTTATTTTCAGTGCTCCAACCTCGAAGAGTGAACGCATAATGGAAAAAGAAGCAATCAACAAAGCAGAATTGTTTACTTATTGAACTGGAAATTTCATCAAAATGCCAATATGGAGTAGCTGATGATTAACAAAGCATTCAATATTAATGTGTCTTCAAAGTTCTAGAAGTTGGTTTTGATATTTTGCGCTAGTTGCTCAGGACTTCCTTGTAATTCTTTTCCATTATGATTTTGTGTGCCTATCTCGCTAGATTTTACTATCGGTGGCTGGTTTACTTGTCAAAATAAGCTGAATTCGCTCAATGCCTGCTTTATGGTTTTTGTCCCGATCATCCCTTTTGCTTCTTTGTGATGCATCATAAATTTGGAAACACTAATTATGTGAGAAACAGGTAAATGAAGTCAAAGAATGTTTACATTACACAAACCTCTCATCATAAAGTTTCATCTTCCGTTTCCAAATTGCAATATCATTCTTAGCATTGTTCCCTGAGCCAGGTGTAAGATTCATTTTCTTCTCATAAATTATAGGGAATAGAAGTCTTCGTAAGTCGTTAGTTGGTCATGTTAATTGGCTTACAAGTTCCATTATGTGGTAATAAGTCCTCTTATAATAACATAAAAAGTTGTGTTAGCTGAATTTAAAACCCTTTACGATTAGGGAAACGCTCAGAGACCTGAAGTGAGGGTAGTCACATGGAATAATGATGAGCTTGCAACAGATGCTTTACCAGTACATGGTTATGAGCATTACAGAGCAAAAGATTATTCTCTAGCTCATGCTCCCTTTTCAGGTAAACTTTTCAGCTCCACACATACATGTGTTTGTGTAATGAAAAATGTATCTTTTTCCTTTTTTTTTGTTTTTATACCAGTTTATTCGACCTGGATATTTATAGTGATGATAATGTGCTTTGAACAAAGGCAGCAGCTATGCTGGAGGTCAGTGGGCTGCTGGTGATGAACCTCTGTATTATATTGTGTCGCCAAAGGATGTTGTCATTGCGAAGCCTCGGTTAGTATTTCTTATTTCTGATGTCCATGTTTTGAGGACTCAGCCATGCTTATCACTTAGTTTAATGATGATAAAACTATTTCACTTAGTTTTGCACTCTATGGGTCTCAGGCTACGGGTTCACCTGAACATACCACCACTGTTTGCATTAAGTTGTGGCCTTTTTCCATTGTCAGAATGTGATGTCTTACTGGCTGTCTTTATTTGCTGGGCTTGTTATCACGACTGGATAATGTCAACTGTTTAAGATAGAGAACCTCTTTAATGATGTCATAGATAAAGGTAATTCCCATTGGGTTAGGGATGAAGATGAAGTTAGAAGCTAACATATGTTGCTCAGCTTCCTATCATATTGGTTACCTGATAATTACAACGGAATAAGTTTCGGCAGGCTATTTGCTGTGTATCTTATAGTATTTGAATGGTGTTCTTGGTTGTCTGTGTTCAAACTCTTATGATTCCAGTTTGCGGATGGAAAGGGAAAGAGAGTAATACTGATATTGGATAGACAGGCCATCAGTAAGAAGAGAAATATGCTAACTGTTCCCCTGGTAGTTGAACATATCTGTCTAGTCCCCAGTTTCCTGGACTCTGATGTAATCTCTGATCAGATCTATAAACTCTGATACATAAAAAGTTTCAAACCATCCTTCTGAAAGGGGAAAAAGAATGTTTTTTTGTTCTCCATATTGCTATTTTTTACGTGTCATGTTTCTGTTTCTCTGTGCTGTGTTGGATTTCATGCATAGACACAATGAAGTTGCAAGTACATATTCCATTTATTACAGGGATGCAGAAGACCACATTGCTTGGCTTCTTCAACATGGATGGCATGAAAAAGCCTTGGCTGCAGTTGAAGCTGGTCAAGGTCGCAGTGAACTTCTTGATGAGGTACTTATGTAACATTAATTCCTGTTTTGCTGCTGTAATGAGGGCCACCGCTTGCTAATCTAGAAGCTGTTTTGTTTTATCTTGTAATAATTTTATGTACTGTGGCAGATAATTTTTTTGTTTTCATTTTCCTTGGAGTTACCTGAGATTTTAGCCAACGAATTGATAAAGCACATGGGTGAAATGGAAAGTTATGTGAATAGGTTAGTGAAGTGCAATTAATGGGTAGAGGTTTTTGTTTGGAAGCAGCAGTATTCAGGATAACAGCTAATCAAGTTATTTTTGCTAAAATTACATCTCTTTGGGGTTCTGGCTTCATTTGCTAGGCAGATAACTCATAGTTTCATTGCTTACCAAGCAACAATAACACCTTGGCATGTCATGGCTAGAAAGAAGATATTGCAATCGTTTCCTGGCCTCATAATTTACATTTTTATCCAGCTGCACTTT
Source organism: Oldenlandia corymbosa var. corymbosa (assembly GCA_949775105.1). Taxonomy (NCBI): domain Eukaryota; kingdom Viridiplantae; phylum Streptophyta; class Magnoliopsida; order Gentianales; family Rubiaceae; genus Oldenlandia; species Oldenlandia corymbosa. The sequence continues at coordinate 20,271,822 of OX459118.1, read as the reverse complement.
ATTCCAGTTTCTGCTGCTGTCATATCATATTATATGTTTTGCTTGTCCCAAAGAAAGAGTCTTACAGCCTCAACTGTCTTTTCCTGCCTTTAGTTAATAGCTAATAACCGTTGCTCTTGAAGTATGCACCTCAATTCTGGTCCAAACATTCTTATTAAGTCTAATTGAAAATACCTGGTAGAAAAATGTACTGCTACGTTACACTTTGTATAAAATGAGCTGACATATAGATCCATAACTTTTGCATTGAGTGTCAAGTGAAATAGCCCCTTATAGCTATGCAAGCTGCCTCCATGGGTGGACTTATGGCAAACTAGTTTTTTCTGACTTCCTATTCTTGATCAGGTGGGGTCAAGATATCTTGACCATCTAATAGTAGAAAGAAAATATGCAGAAGCTGCATCTTTATGTCCCAAACTACTAAGGGGATCAGCTTCGGCATGGGAAAGGTATTTCAAAATATTGTTTATTTTCTTGAGCGGCTTCTTTCTGGGGGCTCACCTTGGCTGCTTCATACAGGTGGGTATTTCATTTTGCTCACTTGCGCCAACTTCCAGTATTGGTTCCGTACATACCATCTGAGAATCCAAGATTGCGAGACACTGTTTATGAGGTTGGCTGCTTCCTAAACTTCTTTTAGCTACCTACGATATGGTTTATTTCTTGAACTTTAAATTTTATTGTTGAAGTGGGTTACTTTTTTTATTTTTTTATTTTTTATTTTTCTATACAGGTTGCTCTGGTGGCTTTGGCTACAAACCCTTCTTTCCACGAAAATCTTCTGTCAATTATCAGATCATGGCCACCTGTAATCTACTCTGCGCCGTCTGTTATCTCGGCTATAGAGCCTCAACTTAATACTTCATCGATGACAAATCCTCTCAAAGAGGTTAGTCTTAGAGTTTTCATCGGTCACCTAAATGCATGATCCTTGTTAATCTATCCTTAACTTTTAACTACCAGGCACTTGCGGAGCTATATGTGATAGATGGACAGTATGAGAAAGCTTTTTTGTGTTATGCCGATGTAAGTGCTTTGGCTTACTCCTACGAGATTGTATGTATCTATCGAACATGTTTCCTATGTGTGTGCACCTCTCTTGAGAGCATTTCTTCTAAAGTGTTTGATTTCCTTTTTTACTTTTACAGATTATGAAGCCAGATATATTCGATTTCTTTGAAAAGCATAATTTGCATGATTCCATTCGTGAGAAGGTGCGTTTTTGGTAACTCTGCTGAATCATTTTATGACTTGTTCCATATGGATCATGGTTTAGATCTAATCACATTAAGACATTGGATTCCGTTTCTTTCAACTGGTCTAATACATGCAATCTGAGAATGGGTACTTTCACATGAAATTAGGTTGTTCAACTTATGATGATAGACTGCAAACGTGCAATTTCATTGCTGAACCAACACATCAACCTCTTGCCTCCTTCAGAAGTTGTTTCTCAGCTTCTTGCTGCGAAGGACAAATGTGACTACCGATACTTTCTACATTTATATCTTCACTCACTGTTTGTGGCCAACTCTGATGCTGGAAGAGATTACCATGACATGCAGGTTTGGAGAATGATTGATTCCAAAGCTTTGAAAATATGTTTTATTGAAACTTGCTTTACATGTGCAGCTACGCAACTGTCATTCCTTCGTAGTATATTGGACCTAAGTTGTTTGGGTTTTAGTTGCTTTCTAGTATCTTCCTCCCTCACTCTCTGTGCTTCCTCATTGAAAGACAATTGATGATTCAAAGTTTGAATAGGGATATTAGTGTTAGGATGTGCTTCAGCTAGTATTTCCTATTCGTTGTACATTTACATGGAAGCCTGCATCTACATCAATATTGACCATCAATCCAAAAGTAGGCTGGAAATTATGGCTCAAGACTCCCTTCATAAGGCCCTTGTATCACAGAGAGAATTTGTTTGTCCAAAGTTGATGTGGCATTTTCACATTAGATTGTCATATTTTTCATTTGAATGGATCCAATTGACTTGAATATCATAATCATTTCGAAAGAGCATGAATTTTGGGAAACGGCCTCCGTCATAACTTAGAAATGTGTCCGTGAGTCCTATTGGATTCATTATTCAATTTTTGTTAGTTTTATGGGATTTCCACCTGCTTAGCAGTGGTGGTGGTGGAAGTTATAGGGTGGGGGTCTGGGTAGGAGACAGAAGTATCCTAAAGTAATTACTCATCCTTGGATTAAAGGCAGAAACATCTTTTATTTGCATCATGTAATCATGCTGAGGTGACTGGCACTTGATCCATTCCCAACAAGCATAATACTTAGTATATGCAATTATTGAACGGTTTTCCAGCTGCTCTGCTTATAGAACACTCCTGAACTCAATAACATTAACTCCATTCTGAGTAGATGGGGTGAGTAAACCAACTTTGAGTTCCACAATATTGTATAAGCTGTAAAGTGGAGCCTGGATAGTAGTACAGTTCCCTAAGCAATAGAGGGTTTAAGAAAGAGTTCTTTTTTCAATTATATTTGAGAGAGTTCTGAGCGTCAATGTTTCTTAAAGAAGACATGTTTAGCCGACCCTGCGTACTGGGATAAAGGCTCGCTGCTGTTATATGAAGACAACATTTGAAGTTCTATCCTCTCTTTGTTATTATGAGTAACCATGTGAGGTTGCCAGTTTTGATCTTTTAATTGTGCTCTTATTACATTTTTTACGTATTCCTTTTATGTTTATATTGAAAATTATTAATAAAAAGGAAAACAAGGTGGGGAAAAAAAGACCCTTCATCTTTTGCTGTATTACTGTGTCTATTTTTTTTTTAACTAAGTTCTCTTCTGGAAGTGCATGTATACTTGTTTGTTTGTAGACCCCTAACGCCATTATTTTCCTTGCCATTTCAATAGGTTGAGCTCTATGCTGATTATGATCCGAAGATGCTTCTTCCTTTTCTACGCAGTAGTCAGCATTACACACTTGAAAAGGTCTTTGAGAATATTCTTCTAGTATTCCTGGCAGTTTGAGTGTTTCTGCTTGCTGACAGTCAAATTCTATCAGGCTTATGAAATATGCGCAGAAAGAGGTCTGTTAAGAGAGCAAGTTTTCATCCTGGGAAGAATGGGAAATGCGAAACAAGCTCTCGTAGTTATTGTTAATAATCTGGGTGACATTGAAGAGGCAAGAATCATTTTCCTTCTATATGCATGGTTGTTAATAATCTCTTCTTTTTAAAACTTACTGATGTTATGTTCTTTGTACTAGGCTGTGGAGTTTGTAAGTATGCAGCATGATGATGAACTCTGGGAAGAGTTGATAAAGCAATGTCTCAATAAACCAGAAATGGTAAGCTGTGATGTCTTTTCTTATTTTTGGGGGTCATAAAAGTGTGGATATTTCATTTTGATTTATTTTTATTTTGGATTTGTCAAGCATTCTGTATTCTCATTGGCAGGTAGGTGTATTACTAGAGCATACAGTAGGAAATCTTGATCCTTTACGAATTGTGAAGATGTTACCTGAAGGTTTGGAGATACCTCGGTGAGTTTTCAAGCTTACTGGCCTTTGAAGTGTTTGATTAAGATAGCCAAATATGGCACATTATTAAACAAAATGATTCGTTAAATTGAACAAAGAACTGAAATAAAGGTTTGATTTGCCTTTATCTCATGGTTAGTTTTTTTCTTTTTAATTGGTCTACATTTTCTTCTGCCCCGTCGTATCTCCTCCTTGCAACTAACATAGCCCGAGGGGTTTTGTTTGTTGCCCTCGTATTTAGGCTGAGAGACCGGCTGGTTAAAATTATTACAGACTACAGAACAGAAACGTCTCTTCGACATGGTTGTAATGATATTCTGCAGGTTTGTTGACCAATCTGTGCTTCCAGTGATACTAAATTAGACTAAATTGTTGAACTTACTAACTGGGTGATGTGGCAGACGGATAAAGTGAACCTCTTGATCAAATGTTTCAAAGAAGCAAGACGCGGCATGTGCTTTAGCAATGAAGAGAATGAAACACGTTCCAAAAGAGAAGAGAGTAAAATGTCTGGGTCAATACGTAGAGTTCCAAGTAGGACATCCATGGAAATCAAGTCAAAAACGAGGGGTGGTGGAAGGTGTTGCATGTGTTTCGACCCCTTCCCCATACAGGATGTGAACATCGTCATATTCTTTTGCTCTCATGGTTACCATGCCACATGTCTCATGGAATCAACTGTCTCTACTACATCCAAGAGAGAGCCGAAACCCATTTCCGAGGATGAGTTGGCGTACTATGAATATGAGAATGGAGATGTTGATGAAGACGACGAAGCTAACCCTTCTGATGCTCAAAAACTGCGCTGTATCTTGTGTACAACGGCAGCAGCTTGAAACTTTTATGTACCACAACTTATTTTTTTGTGTGAGCTCTTTAGCTGCGGTTTGCATGTATATGGCATGAGTTACAGGATTGTGTCTCACTTTCCCCACTTTGTTTCTGTACATTTGTGTATTAAGTTATTCTTTTAGATTGGTTGGACGACCCCTCAAAAGGTTGCTGGGCTTATGTATAATGTAATCCTACACAGATTAAAACTAGTACAAATATCATTGTTGCTTCATTGTTGTAATTTGTTGTGTATTAATTGAAATGAAAATAGTCAGTTCCCTCTCTTTTGATTTGGGTTTCATTCGTTGTCACATCAACTCTGCCACAACCAAACAATTGTTGGGAGAAAAATTTGATTCAATAATAACCTTCGCTTTCATTGCAAAGCATTTTCGGCAGTATATCTTGAATTCTCCCAAAATAAAGAAAAGAAAAATACTACATCGTCAGTGGGTGATTAAAACAAAAACTCCAACGGTGCTGCGTGCTTAGTGGAGGGAGGTGCAAGCACTAGCTCCAACAGTGATATGGTCGAAGGAGTGGCCAATTCATTGTGTTGGGAAAATGGAAAAGGAAAAATGGAATAGTGACCAATAAGATTTTGATGGAACAACTTTGTGACTTTTCCCATTAAAGGATGAATAAATTAGAATCATATTCAGTCACTTCATGAACTTACACCAACTAATAAGCTACAAGGAGACAGAAGTAATTTTGGTCACCACCTAATTTCTAACCAACATTGCGTAAAAAAGGTAACTAAGAAGCTGAATATATTACCCCTAGAGGCTCCCAAGAAACATACCCCTAGGCTCCAGAGAAACACAAATTGGTTGCTTTCTCCCTCATGGTAGAACTAAGATGCCTGCAAGAAGAAAAAATGCAAGTGAATGCCAAGCATGAAAACAAAGGGAGCTAATACCATATGACAATGGAAAAGGCGTGAAGCATACCGCATCGGACCTGGCTAACGGGCCTCAACCTGCCGCGCAATATCCTCACTATTTTCCAGAGGGGACTGTTGAACCGCCTCGGTAGCTGTATATGGCCGCTCTGGAGCACTTATGTCGACTTCCTCTTTCGGCTCACCAATATCATCACCTTTCTCTTGAGCTACGCGCCGAAAGTGGGAGTCATCAACTTCATTAGTCTCACAAAAGTCTTCATCATCAACTTTGACATCTGCCGGGGATGCCAAGACGTCGTCATCTGTCTCCCGACGTATGGCATATGTCACTGAATGAATCTCATTTTCAGTATTATGATGATACGAGAGTAAACGACCAGCCATAGAATTTAAGCGAGGCGAGCTATAATTCTCATCTTCTTTTCGTTTCCTTTTTCCCATACTCTTCCTCCTTACGTTCTCCTTTCCTCTCACTCTTTTTACCACTTCAGGTTGCATATTGGCCACTGTAATTGCAACCTGGTCCCTCAAGCATTCATGTGCAACATACCTAATTCTTGCCACAGCTTGAATTTGTTCATCATCCATCCCACGAGTTGAAAGAGAATCTGCCACAAAGGCGATGTCCCTTAGGGCTGTGCTCTGTATTTGAATGAATCACAATAGGTAAAACTTAGTTCAGATGCTTCAGGAAAATGATAGCACACCCATTTAAGTACACAACTTTGAGGTAAGAAGCTGTTTCAAGTTTGGAACAGAGAGAGAGAGAGAGAGAGAGAGAGATAGATAGAGAGAGAGAGAGAGAGCGAATCAATGATCTGTTGCAAACGTCAATGCATTAATTACCGTCATTGATTTGGCATACATTCTGTTTTCTGAAGCTTACCATCATCTGAAACTCGGAGGAGATTGGTATAGGCCTCCCAACCAATTTACGAGTTATATTCAAGTACCACTGCATGTATTCACTTTCCTCAACATCTTCCTCGGCCTCAACAATATGAAGTCGACGGCGCAACCATTCATTAAGCTCTGATTCCATTTTCAAAGAGAGATCAATGCCACCATCAACTCCACGGCTTTTCCTCTCCCACTTTGGGACATCCTCCGGAATAGTTTGATTCATGCCAAACTGTCTCAAGCAGCGATCTGGAAGGTGCCTTTCCGCCTTGTCAAAACATATCAGCATTGTCTTTGATCGCCCAAGAATGAGACTATTCAAAATATTTGGAGGAATAACGGTATGGCTAATATTTGTGTAAGGACACCACTCAACCTAGGCAAAAAGATTTCACTGGTCACGGATCGAGTGAGATGAGACAAGGATTAGGTTCCCAAGTTAATATCTATTTTCAGAAACTTACATCAATTTCCTTGAGAGAGTCTAATGCTTTGCGATAGAAAACTACATCACGATTCGCCGTTGGACTGCTTTGCTTCCCTTTCCATCGGAGAACAAAAGGAAAACACTCATGGATTGGGTCGTGGTTAAGCCTTGGCCGGCCAACATTAAGGTGATAATAACTCCAGCACTACAAAAATGAATCATAAAATGATGCATCTATTGAGTTTAAAGTAAGGCTACAAGGCTACAAAGTCTCCCAAGAAGGCTGTTTATTGACTATATTATCTTTTTATCAAAATTGAACAGCAGAAGACAACCACCAAACTAAGACTCACCTGCAGGAGGGTTAAGCATCCACTAATCGTGCTCTGAGATTTAAGCGAGGCATTGCCAAGTGCTCTATACAAAAATGACAATGCAGCTGCACCCCATGCATATTTACCTGCTTCCTCAAAATCTTCAAACAAAGGAAGGTACATCACAGGGACTTTATTACCAGTTGTGGTTGAAAATATTGTGCTACCAACAAGATAGAGAAGATAGGCACGAGTATGGCGCTCAACATCTTCAGTTGAGGCATCCTCAGGACAATGCGAGAAGCTTTCCTTCAACCAGCTAAGCTTCACCATCCCCCCACTGGTGTACCCTGAATCAGGTCCTCTTCCCAAATACTTGACACATACTGCATCACATGTTGTGTATGTAACACCAATAACTGGTTCACCATCAATAGACAGCCCCAACAAGTATGCAACGTCTTCAAGAGTCACCGTCATCTCTCCAACAGTGAAATGGAATGTGTTTGTTTCTCTTCTCCATCGCTCAACTAGAGCAGAGATAAGTGGATTGTCCAAACTAATTGCAGGAATTAACCTCAAGAAACCAAAACCAGCCTTCTTTACCAGCTCAATCTGCTTATCAGTAAGAACCCACCTATCCAACTTAGAAGTATGCTCATGGCATCTGAGTGCACCTCGCTCCTGCTAATTATAATTTGGTGAGGACAACAATACAAAATAAACTGGCAGAAGAAAGAAGATAAAAAGAAACAAATAAAAATGATTTGATCCAGTAATCACCTGACCCTCCCAAATTGCAGCTGAGACATGTTTATCTTGATCATACAGGACAGAATCATCCACTGGCCCAGGATTGGTAGCATAGATGTCCATATCTTGTCCTAATTACATATGCTGCTGCATGTCCATATCAGCTACTACTCACATTAGCTGATATTGCAAAAGACGACCAAAAAGATTAGAATATGGTAATTATGGTGAAGAGTGGAAATAAATATATCCTCGAACTTTTATCATTAAGTTGTTCAGAATTTTGGTACATATGAAATCCAAAATTCAGAATCACTATGAAACAGTAAGCCCTTGAAAAGATGTATCATGAATGAATTCCTAGAAGTCACTACATCACTTTAACCATGATGAGGTGGTCCTAACCACTAATAGAAATATAATCTCATAAAAAATCTTTTAAAGATGCAGCCAGATGGTTATATCCTAGTGACGGTATCACAAAAGCGTGCATGTTAAAGTCCCCAGGAGACCCTCAAGTACCTCAACATGTAGCATTGTGTCTTCTCTTAACTCATGAAAAAATATTGAACAGATTCCAACAACATAAGATAATTTAAAAAAGTCCTTACGAGACAGCAATTCTTCCTTTCCCTTTTTTAGGGGAAAATTTATTTTAGCATTGCAATAAATTAAATTTGTGAATAGCATTAGGAATTTAAAAATTCCTTTTACAGGCATACAGAAATTTGATTATTTTAATTTTAAATATATTTCAGATAGCAATTTTTATCCTTCCCTCAAAAGACAAATTTTCTATTTCTGCTTTCCTTTCTTGTCTGAACCTCTCAAACTCCACTTTACAGCAAACAAAAGAAACCCTAACTTGCTAGGACTCAAAAGAAGCCATATATTCAGCATAACCTAACATGAGGAAACTGCTGCAGCCTCAACAAATGCAAAGGCCAGAAACTATGACCCACGATGAGCAACTGGCTCAATCAGCTTCCAAAGTATCCGGTCAGATTCTGAAGTACAAATTAATCTCCAAATAATGCTTATCAGGTCTTAATTACAGTCGAGAGTTAGAATTTCATAATGCCAGTTAAGTTAAAAATTTAATATAATATATACAATTTTAATAGACACCAATTAAGGTGGGAATATACTAGGTATGTTGTTATTGTAGGAGAGAGAGGTATTCGCCTACCCTTGTCCAGTTCTAAATGAAACTTTGATTTGTTTTTCCTAATAACGCTCAAAACTCGGACTCTACCCTCCTTAGTCCTGAAAGAAAAGTTTTTATTGGCACGTTATTGGTCCCTTTACGACATAAACTCCCTCCCGTGACCATGCTTTACTTCGATCCTGCTACTCACGAACCCTCTTCATAACCTTCACCACTTGGTTAGATACCCTTTCGCAAAAGCTCCACTATTTTCCTCAGTACTCGACATTTGTTTTTATTCCACCTTCATAGGTATCTCCAGAAGAACTCAAGCATTCAGAAAATAGGCCCACTAGCTTAATCAGGAGACTGCTAATATGAATGCGAAAGGTCAAGAAGCAATGCATCATTAATAGAGGCTCTGAAATAATTATCTCTGTCAGTAAATGCAAGGAGCCGACATCGCATGGAGGATACTCGCCCCTGTAAAATATCGAACATCCCCACTAAGAGATTTCAATCTCATCACACCCTTAATAGTAATCATTCCTTTCCTTTATCCTCTTCTGACAAATGTTTGGATCTTTTCTTTAGTTCTAACATACATTTATAAATGTATTAATAACACAATAAAACGGGAATTTCAGAAACAGTCTCAGAAACCAAAAAGATCTCAGTTTTTGAGTCAGTGATCACAACCTACATCCTATAATAAGAAGACATAATTCAATAAGAAGAACACCATTGAAGGCCCAAAACCTGAAACACCAAAACACACTCAAGTTTTATGTTCTACAACCTCAAATAGGCATGTATCAAAATACTCAGAAGTATCACAGGTTTTACATCAGGAATCTCATCCTGCCTAAGCTAAAACTTCAGCTAAAATAACAATGGGAGTTCATAAAGTCTGCCCGCATAAATTTTCTCCCATATTACCAATGGAATAACCAAACGAACAAAATCCTAAACGCCCCCAAACATCCTAACTTTACATGCTTCAACTGAAAAATAATACTGAACAAAATCATACCACATCCATGACAAGGGAAAATTCCATCATAACCCCCACTGCAGCCTACTTCTTGAATTCCTTTCCGCTCCGAGTTTCAATTAAAGCCTGTGTGGGTTTCTCTCCGATGTGCAAGCTCCGGAATTTTTTTGCTCTTTTTTCGTACTTTTCCTTCTCTTTTTTCTATTTCCTTCTGATGAATCCAAGAGTAGGATGAACGGAGGAGATTGGAATCGATTTGAGGTTAAATCGGCGGAAAAATCCTGCTGGTATGGGCTTTTGCGACGGCGGCGGTTTGGAATTTCCGATGGATGAGGACGAAATGAAGGGAGGACAAGGGTTTTTAATCCAATTTTAAGAAATTACTTACTAAACCTCCTGAACCAGATTATTTATGATATAAGTCCTTTATTTTTAAGAGCATTTTATCAGGTTCAAAATGATAGGGTGCTTCGCCCAAAAAAATTATGTTAAAATAAATATAGACAAAAATAATTTTATACTATTTTATGTGGACAAAATGTAGTTCCGGATTTGCGAAATCCGAATGCTTAATAAAATTATATAACTCGGATTTCTGAAATCCTAATCTAGTTTAATTTTAAAATCATAACATTTTTCAAATTTTAGGAAAAAATGAAAAACCGGTCAAAAACTTGCACAATGGCCCTCGGATCTGGTAAATCAGACTGGTTTTATCAAATATATATATTTTAAAAAAATATAATTAGGCGTGCGAAATTTAAAAAAGTTCTGCAAGGGATTCAGATATCACAAATCCGGATTACGTGTTTTAAGTTTTCCGAAATCCGATGTTATTTAATTTCGGTTGGTAAGATCATAAATTGGAGGACCTAAAATCAGCCAATTTTGACCTGTTTTGTATTTGGTCGGATTTGCCAAATCCGAAACACATGTACATTTGAATTTGAGCATGACATAAAAATAAAAAAATAATAAAAAAAAACCATTGTTCTATTTAGGGATTTCGAGAATTTTGAGCTTCTGGACAGTTTCAGCAGACGAATTTCAATTCTTTTCCATAGATTTTTTTTTTTTTTGAAGGGATCAATAGTGGTTTGCCACTTACCCCCGGCGTGACTCGAACACGTGACCCACGGGTCAACAGGTGAGACGTCTTACCACTAAGCTGCACCTCGTTGTCTTTTTCCATAGATCATCTCTAAATGTATGAAGAATCACTATCCTAATGATGAGAATCATGAAGCATCACATCGAAGTCAACATCAAATAAAGGAGCAAAAGGTATTTTTGTCAATTGGTGGTCCAAGTTTATTTCCGTTTAAGAATAGAAGAAAATTTGATGTGAGGACTGGGCCTTCTTTGAAGGAGTATTCACCAATGCCTTCTAGTGGGAACAATGAGGTTGAAGAAGAATCACTTAATCATCAACAAGTGTTAGTGATGATTTCCCTAGCAAGTAGAATGATTCAAGTGATGAAGATTCAAGTGATGTCCAAGAGATTGATGCAAGTGAGTTTGTTCCAAAGAGCAAGTGTCTTGAAGAGATTGAAGATATACATTCAAGTGTGTAAAAGACATCAAATTGAAGTTGAAGATTTGAATGGAGCCGTGCGCGCCAAAGAAGAGGAAGAGTTGCGCGGGAAATATATCTAAATATTTATTTAAATTATTATTGAGTGCGTAAATAGATAATAAGTCTATTTACCTCGAGTTAAGATAAAAATTTTACCATGCCGAGAGGGAATCCTGGTGTTTTCATAAATTAGGGTTTAAAGGTTAGTGTATAGCCGGCCCTAGAGAGTATTTCATTAAGGATAGAATAGTCTTTCACCATTAAAAGAAGTAAGTTAATTACTTTGTGTCCTAGGGTTGTGGGATACCTTGTTGGTTTATCTATTTGATATAGATGAGTCATGGAAATAACATGATGAATAATGTATTTTTGATTGCTTATTGCGTTGGTTATGATAGTGTCCTTACCAATATAGCATATATATTTGTTTGGTTTGTTGTAATTAAGTGAGTGATTTGCTCATAGTATGTATCGTCAATTATATGGGTGATTGTCCGATTATATTGAAGGTTTTCATCTTTTTATAAGATTAAGTTATTCAATCCGGATAATTATTAGGATTTTGTGTTTGAGCTTAGTTTGAGTTAATAAGACAATGGATTACTATTTCAAGGTCTAGTTTATTTGTGAATTTCCACATTCTTTAAGAGTTTCACTTTTAAACATCTTTTTGGTACTTTCTCGATTATGGTTCCTTTAACAAAATTAGATTCATCTTATAGATTGCTATCAGTTTTTGGTATCAGATCAAAGGTTGAGAAGATATCCAATTCCTTTTGGAATATGGTTCGAAATCCTAGCAATGAGCTAGAATTGGTGGGACTATCTTTTATTTTGATTAAGGTTCTTTTTGTTTTCGAAAAGAGTTTTGAGAAAAGTAAAAGTAAATCAAACTAGATTCAAATTACAATTTCATAAATTCTTCTTTATTGAATATTTGGTGCGAAAATTAGGTATTGCTTTAAGATGAATTTTTGAGTGTTTTGGTTTCGAGAAATTAGTGAGTCTTGTTGAAGTTGTGTAAACAATTGATTCAAGGAGGTTTTCGCTCGAGATTTCCTTTGAGGTTGAGATTGGAGATTGATTTCTTCATGATCAAGTGACTTGGAACTTATGTGTACTATGATTAATTGATTTAGGGTTTGATGCCAAAAGCGAAAGTGCATAGCCTTACCTTTTTTAGAGAGATTATGCATACATGAGCCAGTGTGTGCGTGTGTATAGGTCTAGGATTCTTTGAATTTATGATCTATGAATTTCAAAGGTGGAGTATTCATGAAAGTATACTACCTAGTGTATGGAAGTGATGATCTTTCCTTCTTGACTTTAGTTCTTATGAATTGGAGAAGAGTAAAATCTAGGGTCTGTGGTGTTTCAATCAATGAGACGTCCATAATCGCTATTATGTTTTATTAGATTGAGTCTTGTGTCGAATTAGTGTAGTTTCGACCTAATGTGTTATGTGAAGTGTCTTCGTCGACTTTCTTGTCGAGTTTCTCGTCGACTTGTGTGTGTTTTCGTCGACTTCCTTGTCGGGTTGTTCGTCGACTCCTGTGTGGTTTGATTTGAAGCTTTCTAAAACTTTTCAATTCAATATGTGTGCAAGGTAATTTAAAGAGATCAATGTGTTCTTTGAACTTTTGGGTTAGTGATTAATTGTTTGAAGTCTTTTTTCAAAGAATAACGTGACCTTTCTTGTGGAGATTAGATTTTTCATTGGGTTGGAATTTGATTTTCAAGAGTTTATCTTTTATGTGAATGTAATTTAATTCTTGTTGAAACATATGAACGAGATATGAGTTTTAGAGTTTTTACTCTAGGGTTTGCACGTATAAGAGTTTTCATGACGTACTTTGGAGATTGCTTGTGTTAAAAGTATCTAATTTATATTGTTTTAAGTGTTTTTAAACAAAATATTTTCGAAAATTAGGTCTTAGATTTTTTGAGTCTATGTGATTTATGTGGTTTTCGTTTGTTGAGTTTCTTAAACTTGGTAGATGAAATAAAATTGCTTGAATGCATGATTAGTATTTTTGAATTTCAATTACATGATTGAAAGAGGGTTTTTAGTATTTAACTAAAAGTTTTTTTCCTTGATTTTAATTGAATAAAATTCGAGGGTTACTTAATTGTCGAGTGGCTGAAATTTTGATTTCTATTTTGAGTGAGAAAAGAAATTTTTGCTTGTGTGAATCTGTGTGTTTGCCGTGTTTCTTTTTTTTGGAAATACCAAAAGAAAATTGGTTTTATTTGTTAATTACCTATATAATAGGAGGAGAATTAAAGGAGTTTCCTAAAAGTTATTAAGGTATGATACTTATTTATTTATGTGTCTTTTTTCGGCTGAAGTAAAATTAGGGAATTAGGGTTTTCTTTTAAATAAAGTTTTCTAAAATTTAGAGTCTTATAAATTAAGTAAAATATTTTATTAAAATTGCTGTTTTTAAAATATTTTCGGCCGAATTGTGTGTTAATTTTCGAATGAAAATTTGGAAATTATTTAGGGTTTTATTAATTCGGAAATTTTGAATTATTAAAATAGGAGAATTGCCTAAAAGCTAAGCCTATTTTTAATTGGAAAGTCCTTACAGGAAAAGCCATCTCTTGCCTATATAAAGGGGTGTGTTGGTCGAATTTTTCATACATCCCAACCTCCAAATTTCTTTTTGATCTTTGAGCTAAAACTTGCATAAGGTCTTAAGTTTGAAGGAGTAACTAAACCATCTCTTTTCTTCTCGAGAGAGAGATCACCTCTTAAAGGTGACGAGAGTTTTTACTAGTTAGTTGGGGAGTGTCAATTTTCGTATCTTCCTTTGATTCGAGAGGGGGGTTCTCGGATTTATCATCAAAAATCCAAGTGAGTTTTCTTGTCGAAAGTAATTTTTTGCTCATCATCATGAGTGAAGAGATTGCTAAGTCGAAGATGTGTTGTCCATGCCGTGTCATTGAAGCGCGAGTGAAAGAATTGGAAGCATATTTGAAGAGCTGTGAAGTGGGTGACATCGGAGTTCATGATGAGGTTGTCAACAAGCAACTGGTGAACTTTAGTGAAAAGATGCTTTGTGTGGAACAAGAGTTTCAAAACTTTAAGCAAGAGCATGAAGGTTTGAGTAGGGGCATCTTCAAGGAGATCGAGTCTATGCAACGAGATTTGATCCAACGTTTTATTGAGGCAAATTATTGAATGGATGCAATGAAGGATTCTGCATGTGTTGGTAAGTTAAAGGTTGAAATTCCAAATTTCTATGGTGGGTTTTGTGAAGGGGTGAAATCTTGGGTTAATTCTATTGAGAATTTGTTTGAATTGCTTAATGTGACTAGGGATGGTGTTAAGATCTCTATTGCTATCCAAGGTTTTGCGAAATATAGCTAAGAATTGGAGTGTGCTATACTTGTGTAATATAGATGAAAGTGAGCATACTTGGTACGATTTTATACGATTTAAAGAAGCAATATACAATAGGTTTTAGAGTAGTGACATTGTTTATGAAACCCAAGTTGAATTGTATGAACTTGTTCAAGGTGACATGGATGTTGAGTCTTATATTGCTAAGTTTGAGGAGTTGTGCTTGAATGGTAATAATAATGACTTGAATGAAGTGTTAGTTATGAGATTCTTGAATGGCTTGAATTCTTGTTATAAAGATGATGTGTCTGTGACGGGAGAGAAAGATTTATATCGTGCATATCAAAGAGTTATGTTGTTGGAATTGCGAAAGAATAGGGCTATTTGGAAGAAGTGTAATGATAATTTGAGAGAACAAGGTGTTGCTTTGAAATATACTCCACATTGTGTTGAGTCAAACGTAGATCATGCCTTTCGTACTATAGGTGCAATGGATTGGGTTGAAAATTTGATTGTGGCTATTGATGGGGGTAGTAGCACCAATTGTATAAGTGAAGAGTTTGTTAGAGTTAATCACTTGGAGGTGAATGACTTAAGTGAACCTTACAAATAACGTTGGTTGCATGGTGGAATGGAATTGAACGTTACTCAAAGTGTTAAGGTAGATCTTCGCATTGGGGATCTTGTTTCGAGTGAGTCGCTTGATATTGTACCTATGACGGCGTGTGACATTGTCTTGAGTCTACCTTTCATTAAGAAGTTGGGAATGGTCATTGTTGGTTCATTGAATGTGTTCTCATATCGAGATCATGAGAATAGGTTGGTGGAATTGAGATCATTATCACCGTGGGAGAATGAGCATATCATGTTTAAGAGACGTGAGCTTGCTAGAGCATTGTGCAAAGTGAAGGATGTATAACAAAATAAAAAGGAAGGTACATTCGAGGAGGGTGAATCGAGTGGTGGTGTAGGAGGAACACTCGATGCTAACCATGATTTATCTTTGTTTCATTTTGTAGGTAAAGATGTAAGTCTTGATTCGAGGACGAATCCTTTGCAACAATGGGAGGGATGAGAATCATATAGCTTGACATCGAAGTCAACATTAAATGAAGAAGCAAAAGGTGTTCTTGTCAGTTGGTGGTCCAAGGTTGTTTCCGTTTAAGAATAGAAGAAAGTTTGCTGTGAGGACTTGGACTTCTTTGAAGGAGTATTCACCAACGCCTTCTAGTGGGAACAATGAGGTTGAAGGAAAATCGCTTAATCATCAACAAGTGTCTGAGGAGTCAAGTGGTGATTTCCCTAGCAAGTGGAATGATTCAAGTGATGAAGACTCAAGTGATGTCCAAGATATTGATGCAAGTGAGTTTGTTCCAAAGAGCAAGCGTCTTGAAGAGATTGAAGATACACATTCAAGTGTGTAGAAAACATCAAATTGAAGTTGAAGATTTGAATGGAGTCGTGCGCGCCAAAGAAGAGGAAGAGCTGCGCGGGAAATATATCTAAATATTTATTTAAATTATATTTGAGTCCGTAAATAAATAATAATTCTATTTACTTCGAGTTAAAATAAAAATTTTACCATAAAGGTAACTTCAATAGGGCGGCCGAGAGGGAGTCCTAGGGTTTTCATAAATTAGGGTTTAAAGGTTAATGTATAGCCAGCCCTAGAGAGTATTTCATTAAGGGTAGAATAGTCTTTACTATTAAAAGAAGTAAAGTTAATTACTTTGCTTGATGGTTAAGTTTAGTTAGAGTTTGAGTCAAAATTGACTACGTGTTTCCTTTCTGTGAATTGGATCGAGTAGTACAATGAAAGTAGAGTTTCTTTGGCCTAACGTAAAGGCTAAATAGTAGGAATTTTGTCTTGGAGAGCGAGGAAGCTTGCCTATATAAGGTGGCCGAATCCTCTCATAAAAGTGTGTATCGAAAATTATGAGTTATTGAATCAAATAAATTGATTTGAGCCCTTTGTGTTTTTTCTTAAACAATGAGCGTTTCTTATTGTTTTGAAGGAGAAGAATGGTTAATTCTTTCTTTCTTTCTTAGAGCCTAATGTGTGACTTGGTTCTTTGAGTTAAACCGTTTTATCATGTTTATGTGTTGCATGATTTAATTGTTTTAAAACTTATTTTTCTTAACATCTTTTGATATGAAGGTCGATAGGTTGAGCATGTTTGATTGCTTGGTTTTCTCAAATTCTTTGTGTCCTAGGGTTCTAGGATACCTTGTTGGTTTATCTATTTGATATAGACGAGTTTGCATGGAAATAACATGATGAATAATGTGTTTTTTGATTGCTTATTGCCTTGGTTATGATAGTGTCCTTACCAATATAGCATATATATTTATTTTGTTTGTTGTAGGTAAGTGAGTGATTTGCTCATACCATTTATCGTTAATTATACGGGTGATTGTTCGATTATATTGAAGGGTTTCATCTTTTTATAAGATTAAGTAATTCAATCCAGGTAATTATTAGGATTTTGTGTTTGAGCTTTGTTTGAGTTCATAAGATAGTGGATTTCTATTTCAACGGTCTAGTTTATTCGTGAATTTCTGCACTCTTTAATAGTTTCACTTTTAAACATCTTTTTGGTACTTTCTTGATGATGGTTCCTTTAACAAAATTAGGTTCATCTTCTAGATTGCTATCACCTAACGAGATTAGTTTCAAATTTGATGTTATTTAAATTATTATTTTTTTCTATGGTTTTAATGATTTTAGTGGTTTAGGGTTGATGTTTATGATTATTTCAAAATTTGAATGTAATATGTATATTGTAATTGTTGGTGTTGAGTTATTAGGCGAGAATCAAGGTTGTTCATTATATTTTGAGTTTTTTGTGTTTTTTTCCATGGTTTGAAAAATTTTAGAGATTTAGAGTTTATGATTCTGATTATTAGGAAGTTTGACTGAAAAGTGTGTATTGTAGTTGTTGTTTTTGAGTTTATAGGGGAGAAATCAAGGTTGTTCATTATATTTTGAGGTTTTTTTTATTTTTTCTTATTTTTCTATGGTTTGAAAGATTTAAAAGTGATTTAGGGTTTATGAATTTGATTTTTTGGAAGTCGGAATGAAATATGTGTATTGTGGATGTTGTTATAGAGATTATAGGTGAGAAATTGCCGATGTTGTTAGAATGAAGTATATTTAAAAATTAAAAAAAAAAGAGAGAGAGAAACAAACCGCTTAATGATATATGTGTGATATAGTTTTGATTTAGTGGGTATATATGATTATTTAACGTTGATCATGCTATTTTATGATGTATAGAATATTATTTCAGGGGTCTAGTTCAATATTATGCGATGTAATTGAGTAATAGAAGGAATAATAAGTATTTGGCATTTGGTTAAGAAATGTTTAGACATTGACGATCTTTGTTTTTTTTAATATACAGTTACAATGGCATTTAACGGGCTATACATACTTAATTTGTTCCATACAAGTATGTGATAGAGAATGGAGTAAACTCATTTGCGAATGAGCTAGACAACACTATTTTTGTTGATAGTAGGTTGTCATACGCCGAATTGGTTAGTATGATTATATGACATTTGGTTGGGATCCAGGACATGTGAAACTCCACTTTATTTCTTTGGTTTTGGAGAATCACAGTGATAGGCGTATCGCGAAGATAAAGAATGATTCACATGTAGAGATCATGTATCGCCTCAACCCGATGTTATTTTTTGATTTGTACATAGACTCAAAGGATATCACTCGTGAAGAAAGAGATGCGGTTCTTGTAAACAATAATGAGGCTAGTGTTCCAAGTCGGAAAGGGCTAGTTCTTCTCAAATTCATGAAGAGACAAGTAGACGACAACTAGCAAGTACTTTGCGAGTTCATGAAAAAGAGGGCACAAGATGATTACATGAAAGAGGACGACTCCGACTACATAGCTCCAAGCATGAGTCCGGAAGACCGTGAGTTCTCTTCAGATAGTGATGAGGAGGAAAGTGATGATGATGGTAAATGAAGAAAGAGAGATAAATCCATTACAAACGCACCATGTATAAAAACAAATGGGTAAATGGGATTTCTAATGTATGGACAAGGATGAATTTGGTCTTGAGATGTGGGATGAGACCCCCGAGGGGATGAAGTTTGGAGTATGTTTCAAGTCCCAAGCAGAAGCAAAACATGTTGTGAAGTTATAGAACATCCATTGTAAGAGGGAGTTTAGGATTGTCGCGTGTAAGCCAACGATGTGTTCGATGCGGTGCAAGACTTTACATTTTCCAAGTGAAGAACACCAACCTGAATGTAAATAGAAGATGTGCATGTCACTGAAAGAGCACGGCTTGCATCAAATAGTGAGATGGCACGAAAAACACAATTGCATGACGTAGTAAACGATAATGACAATCGGTATATGGTCTCGGCGTTGATTGCTAGACTCATCATGAAAAAGATTGAGGACAACGTAGATTACACGGTAAAGTCAGTCATGAAGGATGTGAAGGACTTACAATCCGTAGATGTCTCATACAAGAGGGCATGGAACAGAAGGAGGAAAGTCATAGAAGCAGTCTACAGCCATTGGTCCTCCAATTTTGAAGAACCTCCCAGGTAAGTATCAATTTTTATAATAGTCAATTTTTTTTTTGGTTATATGTAGTGAAATCTTTTAACTCGGACAAATGTGATGTGTAGGTATATCGCAATGCTTCATAGTACTAATCCCGACACTATAATATAGTGGGAATGGAAGGAAGAACAAGCTGGTTGGCACATGGAAAATAGAACATTTAAATACGTGTTTTATCGTTCGCACCAGTGGATGCGATGTTCGTGAATGTCCGCCAATGATTTGTATTGATGGAACACACCTACGTGGAGGGTACAAGGGTAAGTTGCTAGTTACGATGGTACATACCACAAGCAAACACATTTTACCGGTTGCATTTGCGATTGTGGATGACTTGACTACTGAAAGTTGGACGTTTTTCATGAGGAATTTGAGGTAGCATGTTGTGCAGGATAGAACTGTTAGTGTAATCCGACCGAAACGCTGGGATATTGAGCGCAATGTCACACATGCCGGAATGGAGTGATTTAGGGGATGGATCCCACATGTATTACCTCTGCCGCGTTCACAGCAATCTAATTCGAGCCATAGAAGTTGGAAAGTGAAGCGGTTATGGTAGGCATAGAAGTTGGAAAGTGAAGCAATATTTAAATCCAAGTATGACTCAAATAAAACACACAATAAAATTGTATTACAATTAGGAAACAATGGCTGCAAATTTTCGGCCAATGTGAACACAAAAATCCAAAACCGAATAGGACTCAAATCATAACACAATTTGGACTCAATGACCTTAATTTTAGGGCTAAAATTTTTGGTCATGTGAACACACAAATACAAGACCAAATAGGTCTCCAAGTGTAACAAAATAGACACTCAAAATTCAAGTTCAACTAGGACTAGGAAACCCTAATTTTTAGCTTCACAATTTTGGCTATACTATGACTCTAAAATTCAAAACCAACTAGGCTTAGAATTCCACATAAATCACATGCACACACATGCAATAAGTCAGCAAAAATTCGGCTATTAACGTTTTACCACATAGTTAAAATTTGAAAAATTACTTTTGACTCACTTAAAAAGGAAACTTAAAATTACCACTTTCCAAAAATGGACAACAACTTTTAGAATCTTTCTAAAAACCCTTTTCCAAATTGTACTTGGAATTAACAAAAATCACTTTTTACCAAAACAATCTATGGCAAATAAAGTAACAAGAACACCGTAAGTATAATAAAGTAGGAATTAAAGTTCCTCATTCAACTATGACATTTGCTTCATAATACTCAATTTAACACAAATCATTCTTAAAACTCAATGACTCAACAATGCCATCTTCATAAGTGACCATTTGAAAATCAAATTTTTCAAAGACCAAATATGTAAACTTCAAGAATATATCTCAAAGCCTATAAGATTTCTTGTCATAAATAAGAAAATCTTTTTAGTAAAACTTCACTTAATTCTCGATTCAGTTTTCGAAAATCAAGGTTTTGAACACAAGTCAAAGACTTCAACCCTTAAAGTTGGCACAATTCAACTTCAAAGACCTTTAAACACTTTAATACCAAAAATTGATATCACTAAAATTCATTCCTCATCAAATGATAAAGAAAGTTTTGAAACTCAAGTCAAGAATCATGGAAAGTCCAATGATAGGAAGATCCACTAATTTAACTCATTCTCAAAGTATAAGACTCGAGAAAACAAAAGACCAACATTTGTTACTTTTGAAAAAAAAAAATCTTTTGACACTAAGATTTAAACCAAAACAAAATGACCAACAAGATCGGAACTCTATAAAATTCTCATTGATTCAAAATCCATAAATTCCATTTTACTAATTAGATTCAAATGAGAACCAACAAGGAGGAAGGCTTTTTCATTTATACTTTATGTAGAAAGTACAAAATCACTAAGCTTCACCTTTCAAAGAATAGATCCAATATATTTACCACAAGATAAACTCTTAAACCCTCCTTATGTAAAGACATCTCTTTAGAAAGAAAAGGCTATCTCGAGCAAGAAACTCTTCTTTGGCATCAATTCTCTCCTTAAAGATCCAACACATAAGATCCACTAACTTGCTCATAGGAGAAACAGTTCTCTACTTGCAAATCAAGGATAAATTTCAAGATGTAGCGCCCACTTTGACTAGATACCAACGTACCATCATCAAGCTCTCGTATAGACCTCAAAATAACACCACAAGATCAAACAAATGTGTAAAACTCCATTCAAGAACCTAAATGACTCTTCTCACTAGCTTGATCAATGATCTTCATGGAGCACCTAGAGTCAAACTCTCTTGATACTCTTGAGCACTTATTTCCATGAGGTCATCATCTCCTTTGGTTTGAACCCCAAAGTTAATGACATTCTCATCATCTTGATCATAGCTCTCTTGAACCAACTCCCTATCACATAGGTAGTCAAGATCCATCCTTTCCTCCTTGATTGGCCTGCAAAGTAAACTTGGCATTCCAAAACTAGAATGAAGGACTAGTTCATTCCCCTCACTAGGAGAATCACCATGGAAGGCTACATGATTCTCATCACAAACTCAAGTTTGTGGAGAGCTTTAGCAATATACCATAGGGAGGTTGGATCTCCATCAACCAGAGACAATTTGAAGTCATATTTGAATTTCACAAGTTAACTAATCACCACAGACAGAACACAAGATTCGATATCATATACGAAGGGTTGTAAATATAAAACTAACCTAGAAATAAGAACAAGAGGGCTGGTTTGGAGTTCCCAAATGAAAATCTTTCCCTCCCGATTCCCTGCAAAATATCATCAAGTCATCTCAAAGGAAGTAAAAGTCAATCAGCGATACCTTAAACTAAAATATAACATAATATGAAGTTTTTTTTTTCTGAAAATACTCAAGTCATATTCTTGCCAGATAGCTACATTTTATAAATTGAGCAATCAGCCACAACGTTCTTCAATTACCAAGGTATTAGAACTTTCGCAGTCTACATCATTCATAATTCACACGAACCTATTTCTTTGGATTTGTATGAGAAGTCACAGGAAAATTTGATGAACCAAATTTCACACCCGGGTGCCGGATACTTTTGAAGGATGTCACCTGAGCCCTGAAATAAAATCATAGAGCTCATAAACTATCAAAAAGTTCCAGTGAAAAATAAATTTAGCAAAGAAAATGTCAATACACCAACTTGGACAGCTTTTTCACCACCTAACTCCAAGAAAATAGTTAGTTGTAATAGAAAAGGGATCTAGGTAGAGTTGTGTATAGAAGAGGTATCTAAATCGACAATACCACACAAAGTACTTCATTCTGGTGACCCCCCGCACCAGCAAAAATTAAAATGCATATTCCAGTTTGGACATTTCCACAACTGCACGAATTCGTTCTATCAAAATCATGTTGTAAATATAGAGCATTGTTAGAAATGCACCAAAAAAAGTATTCTCTCACTAACAGTTAGCAACTTCTAATGGTGAGGGATCACGAGAAGATGTTCAATCACATGATATAAATTTCAGGTTTTTAAATACACATACCAGTTAATTATCACTTCACTCACTTTGGATGAGAAATCACAAGTGACGTTTCAAAGCCTGAGTCCTGATCTCGTTGAATTCGATAGTGATAGAATTTACATCTTCATCAATGAAAGAATTGAACACAATAATTACCCCACCTTCCAAGCATCGATACACAACCAACTGAGAAAAGGACAGCAAAAGAAACCTTATGGTTAAAAAAACAAACCCTATAAACCCCGTTCAGTATCAGGATTTAGAAAAGACATGTATTTGGTTTCAATACACTTTTCATTGAGAACGGTGAATGATTACTGGGAGAAACTCTATTTCAAAATCCAGACGAAAATTCTCTCCTAGAGGCAAATAAACTGATTCCGAAGCTAGATGGTGCAAAGGTAGCGCGTTTATCAGCCATTCCAAAATTCTATCCCACATCAGTAACATTCAATTATTAAAAAGGGAAAAAAAATCAAGATGCTTTCTCTTGGTAAGTCTTACTCAGAATGAAGGGGGAAAAATCGAAAAAGAAAACGGGAAATACGCGGTTGCCGCCAACAGTGGCAAAAACAATGAAGTAGGGGGAGTCAATGAAGTTGAAGGTGACGGCATACAAGGGGTGCTTACCTTCTTGGAGTCTATTGGTGGCTCTTTACAATTTCTTCTTTGCAGATGTTATTGATCCCAACACTGGTTCGCAGCTTAGGGCAATCTTGGCCTTAGATTGATTGAGTTAATTCAGTCACATTTATAAATAATTGATCATATCCCACTCATTACAGGCATGATGCGATCCGTAAACAATTTCTTATACATCAAAGCTATCAACCACACCGTGTCAATCTATATTAGAATTATCCCCATGCATTGCACAGATTGTGGTACATGTATTACATAAAATTGTAAAATTATAATCATATGTAAGTAGAGCATTATTGCCGTTATATGATAGAGTTTGCGTCAAATTTTGTGATATAATAATTCTTGTCCGTGTTTTGTTCTGTATATTACATCTTTTTTTTATATTTCATACTCAAGATAGTGTACATTTTGAGAGATAAAATATTAATATGACTCATTCGTAGTAAAATTTTAGAAGTAATATTTGATAAAT
Organism: Oldenlandia corymbosa var. corymbosa; assembly: GCA_949775105.1. Lineage (NCBI taxonomy): Eukaryota > Viridiplantae > Streptophyta > Magnoliopsida > Gentianales > Rubiaceae > Oldenlandia > Oldenlandia corymbosa. The sequence goes on along the minus strand of OX459118.1, from coordinate 20,247,936 downwards.
TGGTAATAACTTGGTAGTGTAATTTCGTAAATTTTTACAAATAAATTTAGTAAACTCAAAATGAAAGTTTTAGTGAACTCAAAACGAAAAAATAAATTTAAAGATATATAGCATTTTATACAACATCTCTTTAGTAATCTTTTTTGTTAGATTTTCCTGAAAGATATTAACTTTATACATACTTGATGGTTTTTCATCTACTGAAATAAATTTTATGATTTTTTTACAAAAAATTCCACCACATTGAACTCTACTTAAAAATGTGTGAAAAATTATTCTTAGGAACCAATAAAAAAAAAGCTAAAAATAACTAGCGATAGAAAAGATGGGTTTTTCATTATTAATCAAGTAGATAATGAAATATCACTACAAAAAAAAATGATCTATTGAGACGCTTTTGCATAAAGCGTCCCAATAGATACATAATAAGACGCATGAAAAAAACGTCCCATTAAAAATACATAATGAAACATCTTGAAGCGTCTCAATAAATAATAATTGATAGGACGCTTACATCGTCCCATTATAATTATGCGTCCTTATATAATAATTTGAGAGGACGCTTAAAGCAGTCCACATACCAAAATATTAATAAAGACTCCTAAAAGTGTCCCATTATAAAATTTTGTACTTAAATACAAACAAATAATTTAGGATTAAAAAAGAATGAATATATTATGATCATAAATATATGATAATGTCACCATATTATCATAATTTTGCATTACTATGTAATTATGTGTATGATCGATGCGAAGTACTGATGTTAATTGAATTATTTAGTAGTTCAATAGTTTGAGAAATTATTTATTGTCACTTGCTTAATAAAACAAAATAAAACTATACGATAGTTATTTTTTGAAAAAAAAAATACAATATGCCATAATAGAACCTATAAGGATTGGGTTATGAAATTGCAACATGAGAGGGTCAAACTCTAGGATCAAAGGTGGAGATAAATCATGGTTACAATTTTCTCAATGAAGTATGGTAGTATATTGTAGGCTTCAATATCCTTCATTGTACAGAAAAAAAAAAAAAATACAACCACACTTCCTTCGTCCCTAAAAAACAGTCGACATAGAGTTAGGAGATTTGTATTAAAAGTAGTACAATTATGAAAATTCAACGTGGACTTTTTTTGAGCAAAGGTAATATATTTCTCAGAGTCTCTTAACAATAAGACAAAAAAGAACTCTTATTTTGTGACGTATGGAGTGTCTAAAGACTAAATTTAGGATAATAATTTAGGAAAATAATTTTTTAAGTATACGATTGAGAAGATCATATCTATGTACGATTAAATTAAAACAAAAAGATTAAATGAGTATAACTTGATGTGAAGGGTGTTACGGTAGAATTTAGTATTTTACTATTTTCAAGTTACGTATTAAACATTATTATATGGTGTATAAAAGATGCAACCAAATTACGAAGTAATTACATCTTGTGCTACAAGAATAGTGGTTAATGTTTTTAATATATAAGATTACATACAAAAAGTGTTTTATTTGCCTAGTAAACAAAAAGAAATAACATTTTGAGAGTGGATTGTAGCATTTAAAATTTTATATTGTCGACTATTGTCTATAAGTTATATGTTAGAAATGATTGGGTTCAAATATGTAGAAATGATTTTGATCTCGAGGACGTATATGAAAAATCGTAACACCATTATAGAATTGAAATTGAAAAGAAAAAACTTTTAAGGAGTTCATTGCCGAATTCAAGGGTGTCATCGTATAATTTTATCTTTTACTCTGCTCAAAGTAAAAAATTTTAAACTATTTGAACTATACACACGGAAGGGGGGAAAGAAGAAAAGATCCCGCTTTTTGGCTAAACTTTTTTTTAACTTTGGCGCTTTTGACCAAAATATTTCCCCGCTTTTTATTTTCCTTTTCTTTTTGGGCTTTTATTTTTGCCATTTACTCTCCACTCTCCAGCCTATCTTCCCTCTCTCCCCACGACGGTCCAATAAAATTCCCCCTCTCAAAACTCAAATCTGACCATCACAAATCCTCTGCCGACTTCTTCCCCTGCAATTAATCGTCGACAATTTCTTTCGGAGTGCTGCTTCTGCAATAACGACCAGGGTAAGTCCTTCTATCTTGCCCCAAAGCCCTAATTTGCTCCAAGTGTTATTATAAACTTTATCATTTGATTGTAACCCAAAAGGATGATATATAACCCCCATTTTTGAAGATTTCTGATACTTTGCGGAGTCCAGTTTTTTTACAATTAGCTCACTTTTGTTGGATTAGAAGAGATGCCCTGGTTGGAGCAAGCTGGTGGCGCGATTGTTGTATCGGCGTCGTCTTGCGGTGTAAGCGTGGCTGAGGGGCTTTGAAGAGGCTCAAGAAATGTAGCTGTCTCCATTCCAGTAGCAAATATCAATTGAGTAAGAAGTTCGGCAATCTTTTGTTGTTACTGTTACGGCATATTTCATTTTTGCACTTTACATTATATTGAATGTTGGGTTTGTAAAACTTGAGTAGTCCACTGCCAGAGGTTCTCATATTATCTACATGATGATGATGATTTTAGCAGCTAGTTTTTTTTATCTAAAGGGCAATTTTGTTAAGTTGAACTGTTTTTGGGTTGCTAGAAAATTAGGTATGCAGGGATTTGGGAAAATGAAACTAAAGGATTAACTTTCTTGCTTGCTAAATATTTATAATCCTTTTCTTTTAAATTGGTCTGGCATGTGAAATATTCCTTGAGGAATTTCTAATTATCAAAAGCATCTCAGAAAGCTGTAGAGATTGGATACATCAACCTCATGGTCCCAAGGAAGGAAGAGGAACCTTCCCTGCATGATGGTTGGGTTAGTGCGTTTGATGGTTCAAGTTCCAAGTATGATTCTTCTTTACCTAATCTCTGTATACACTTCATAAAAATATTGTGTTGTAACATTCTCAGTTTTGGATTGCTATTTTTCGTTCTAATGATGTCCTTCCATGGATGTTTTATACAAGTTCTTTTTTATTGGATGCTATGATGGTTTGTGGAGGTAAAACTCTTACATAATTTCCTCATTGTGTTGGTAGTTACTTTGAATGTAACTGGGATTCTTGTTGTTAAATTCGCATTCAAACTGTGAAATAACTTGAACATGTGGAAAGAGGCTGGACTGTGTACACATATCTTGGAGGGGCACACTAGTGCCGGCAATTCTGTGTGCGTCGTCAAGCATGTAGGTCTGTTTCAGGAAATCTTTTCTGAAGATCGTTTTTTGGATTAATGGGATTAAGATACTCATTTTCGTTTGTTCTTTACCTGATTAACTTTTCTTTCAATTTTCCTTGAGTAGAAAGTAGCATTGATCAATTGTTAGCTACTGCTTGTACATATATGACATTGAGATTGTTTATGATAAGTGCAAGATGGCATTATTTTGATGTCCCTTGAGGTGAAAAAGAAGTTTCTAACTGCAATTTTCATTTTTGTGTTTTGATTGAAAGTTGAGGCAGATCAGTCCCTATGTCAACCAAAGAGGGTTCAAGCATTTAGGAGTTTACACGGACACAGTGCTTCTGTTCAGTGCATTGTTGCTGAGCCTTCTGGCAATAAGGTGCCTTTTTTTTTTGGTTTTGTTGGTTGCTTTATACCGGATGACCTTTGAGCATCTTGTGGTTACTGAGTTTTCATCTATCTTTGTTTTTATGTCTTTGGTTAATTTGTCCGGTTTTGGGGATTGTAGGATTAATATATGGGATTGTCCGGGTTCTCAAGATGGACATGCTCAACATTGACTTTTGAAGATGGTGGATAGTTCATTTTTTCTCTTTTGAGTTCAAGTGATATAATATTTTGATTAGTGCATTTAGTCTTGTTTCAGTTAGTAAAAATGTATTCGATAACACTACAAATTTATTGAGAATCGTTTTAACCTTCAGATCTTTTCGCTTATAATCAAAGATTAATGATGTTATTATGTTTTATAGAAATTTTCTTTTATTGCATTGATGATTTTTCTGAAATACTTCTAGAAAATAATTTTACAGGTGTAAAATGAGGAAAAATAGAAATTAATTTTTTGTTTCCTTATAGGACACTTGTATTCGTCCTGTATACTTGAAGTATTGGGACACTTTAATGTGTTCAAATACGTATCAGTTTTAGGACGAATATAAGCATCCCAACATACATGATATAAGAGGATGTTTATTATTGTCCTATTAAAAACTAAGTATCGTGTCCTAAGTGTCCTAAAATAGAATTTGACCGGTCAACTTGGAAATTACTTAAAAGGACGCTTTTGTTTGTTGGGACATATTTTTGCGTCCCTAAGTCTTTTAGGACGGCCTACTACAGGACGCTTTTCTATTCGTCCCGAAACCGCAAGCGTCCCGAAAAATGGTCTAAAAGGACACTTACCGGCATCCTAAAAGCTTTTTTTTTTTTTTTGTAGTGTATATATGAAATGTAATAAAGATGGGTGAAAGGCATGGGTGAAAAGTAAATTGAAATAATCAGTTTACAAAAATATATTAACAAGTGGTCTATGGCTTTGACACGTATTAAAAAAAAGACTCTGAACTAGATAATTTGCAAAGAAAGCACTGAACTATCTAATTGAGCGACACACGTTGATCGAAAACTCTCCTTTAATATATAGTAGTATAGATTTGGGGAGTTTCTCTCACCCTTTGATGGGTGTCCGGTTTCTCCGGTTGGGGAACTCGGATCCTCCTTAGGAGGTTTTATTGTTTATTTTGTTGTTTTTAGGTAGCTTCCCAATAGATCTGATGGAGAAAGTATGGATGCAATTGGTGCCGAAGAAGAAATCATGGTATAGAGACAATAATAAAGTCAAAGGTACAAGGATAAAGGGAAATCTCCAGATTTGGAACTTCTAGGTTTGTTTCAGTAGATTTGCCATTACATTCAGTTTTAGTTCGGATTACATTGGTGTTGGAACTTTATCCTATAGATTAGTTCTCTCTGTATTATTTTTCTTCGGTAGAACTTTTTGAAAATTCCATGGTTCAATTATGTCATGCCAGCCAAAATGAAAGTCGGTGATCAATTTGAATAAAAGAGGGGAGCAGGCGCGGCGCAGGAATTGGAGCAACCGCATTTAATAGTTTCATGCACATGTGGGTCGGGTATTGGGTTGCACGTGACCTGTTTGATTATTTTGTCTTTATGCTATAACTATCTACTTAAATTGTTCTAGAGGAGTATTGTAAAATCATAAGAATTGTGTGATCTTTTCTTTCTTCAAGTTATAACCACCGGGACTTTGTCTCCGAGTAATTTTTCAGCTGATCCGTTACCATTCTGGTTCTGGTGGAGCTCCATTTCATATCCGTTACCATTCTGGTTCCGGTGGAGCTCCATTTTATGTAATACTATCCATTTCCATTTCATTTCATTACATTTGGTATCCATAGCTGCCAGATTCTTGGATCTGTGAGGTAAATGGCGTCCAAAAGAGTGACAAATTAGGCGGTGGATTTGGGCAAGCAGGTGACTGTGGCATCGATTGTTGAGCAATTGAAAGAGCTGTCGGCAAGCTTTCACCAGTCCAAACTAGAGGATGCTCGATTTAAAGCGGAGGATGCTAAGTTCAAAGCTGAGCTACCTTAGTACATCACCAGCACGCTCCGTAATCGATTCGATGCTTTGGAAGCCAGGACCTTCGTGATTGAGAGAGCTAAGGAGCAGATTCAGGATTCTCCTAGTTACTTGGGTAAGAATTCTGTGCACTATCAGTCGCCGTCTACTTCTGGTGTTAAACTTGGGAAATCATATGGTAATTCTGTTAGTTGCGGTCCTAAATTCGTTCCGAGAGCTCCAATTGAAAAAATCAGTAACAATTATGAGTTGAATGAACTAAGATCACATAAGAAATGGAAGCCTAAACCTAAGTTGGAGTTACATGTCTTTACTGGTGAGAATACTAGAAGCTGGTTGAGGAAATGCCATAAGTTGTTTAGGTTATATGAAACGAATGAAGCAGAACAATTGGATTCAGTTGAGTTTTATTTGGATGGGTTAGCTGATCTGTAGTATCAAGGCTTCAAAAAGGTTCATCCAGAGGCAGATTGGGGATTGTTTGAAACTAAACTAATCAAGAGGTTTAAAGGCAATGAAGAAGATGATCCAATTGAAGATTCAATAAGCTACATTAGACTGGAACAGTTAAGGACTACTATGATAAATTTGAGGAGCTTAAATCTAGAGTCTTATGTGTCGATCCTAGACTGAGTAAGTCCTACTTCATTTCCAATTTTGTAAGTGGCCTTAAAGCAGAATTTAACCTTTTGTGAGGTTTGCTGAACCAAGAACTCTATAAAGAGCTTATTAAGCTACAAAAACACAGGAGACTACTTTAGCTTTGGTTCCTAAACCTAATGTTTACATTTCACCAGTGAGTAGAACTTCTAATGCTGGGGGAAAGGTGGCTGCTCAAGGGATAAAGAGAACGGATAGACCAATGTATAAGCAGCTTTCACCAGAAGAAAAGGAGTACCGGACAGCCAATAATTTTGTAAATGTAATGGTGCTTGGGGACCAGGTCATATATGCAAGTTGGAACATGTTAACTTGATAATTGTGAATGATGATGTTGATTTGGATCAGGTCAATTGGCTTAGTGATGAGTTGGAATCAACTTCTGAGATACAGTTCCAAGCTATTTACTGTTGGGATCAATTTATGACAGTCCATGATAGTGAGGAAAAAGAACCAAGAAGATTGATAGTAGTGTTGGGTTATATCAACAATGAATTGATCAAAATCTTAATTGATACTGGCGCAGTAAGAAGCTTTGTTGATGAATCATTGGCTCAGAAGTTGGGATTAGTAAGGAAGATTGTTAAACCTTACTATGTGAAAGTTGCTAATGGCAGCAAATCAGCAAGAATATCATGTGTCCAGCAGCCAAATGGACCATTCAGAAGCATCACTTTCAGTTTGATTTTAGAGTCATGACATTGAGCAATTGGGGAATGATTTTGGGAACTGATTGGATGTCCTACTTCAGTCCAATTCTTTTTTATTATGATAAATGTTGCATTGAGCTATCTTGGCAGGGCAGAAGGTTCATGATACAAGGACACTCTTTGGCATCAGAAGATGAAATGCAAGACATTCTGAGACAAGCAAGGCCAAAAAGAACCAACGTGGAGGTGCAGTTTCACATTCCTGATAAGAGAAGGAGATGGTGTGAAGAAGGTTTTAAAGCTCACAGACAAACTGGAATGTCAATAGAAGTAGTAATGGCTTGCATGGAAGAACAACCAGTACCTGAGGAAGTGCAACAAGTACTGGATAAGTATCAACAAGTCTTTACAGAACCTACTTCTTTGCCATCAGCAAGATCAGTGGATCACCAGATTCTTCTCAAACCTGGGTCAGAACCTTTCAAGTTAAAGCCTTACAGGTACCCCCATGCTCATAAAAATGAGATTGAAAAGCAGGTGGATGAGTTACTACAAAAAAGAATAGCCAAAGAAAGTGATAGTCCATATGCTTCTCCAGTACTGTTAACTAAGAAGAAAGATAGTACCTGGAGGATGTGTACAGACTATAGGCATTTGAATGTTTTAACTCAAAACTAGGTATCCAATCCCTGTAATAGAAGAACTGTTGGATGAATTATGTGGTTCTAGGTACTTCTCCAAGATTGATCTGAGATCAGGTTATCACCAAATCCGAGTTTGTAAGACTCATCATGGTCACTTTGAGTTCCTTGTCATGCCATTTGGATTGACCAATGCACCTGCTACATTTCAGAATCTGATGAACAAAGTCTTCAAAAATTACATCCGTAAGTTTGTTCTGGTTTTCTTTGATGATATGTTGGTATACAGTGTGGCTTTACAGGATCATGTGATTCATTTGGAAATGGTGATTAAAGTGTTGGTGGAGAACCAGTTATATGCAAAGAGATTCAAATGTTCATTTGCCCAACTATCCATGGAATAGTTGGGGCATGTTATCTCTGATCAAGGAGTTTACATGGATCCTACTAAGGAAAAATTGGCGGATCTACCTAAAGCTTTACATGCTTCGTCAATTCTACCCTATTCTTTTTCGGTTAGCCAATATTACCCTAAACTATTTAATCGTTAGCCGATTTTGTCCAATTTGCTATTTTCTGTCTAAATTAACGGAATTCTATTTGTTTTAATTATAAAAATACCCTAATGGTTTTAAAAATTTATAAAAATGACCCTCAAAATTTACAAAAATTATAAAATAGTCTATTTTCAGTTTTTATTTAAAATTTTCTATTTTTTATTTCTTTTTACTATTTTTTATAACTATAAAAATATACTATATGATCTTTTAAAAAAATATTTATTTTTAAACTTTAATGTACAACTTTTTAATTACATATTTATATGTCATGTTTGATTTACATGAGCATATTAATTTTTTAATAATATGGTTTTACAATATTGATACTATTTTTAATCTATTTTTTTCAATCTAAAGAATAAGATTATTTAACTAATACTAATCTTTCACAAAAAATTAAACAATTCGCATAGATTAAAAAAGAATCTATTGGTACACTTTAATGTATTACAATTTAATTCAACTGACTTTAGATTGTATTTTAAAGTTTAAAAAGAAATCCAAACTAAAATATAAATTTTTTTAAAAAGGCCAAGTATAGACAGAAAGTAAAAAAAAAAAAAAACCCTTATTTCGTTTCTACGTTGGCCCAACACAAGAATATAGTATCGTGGCATTTACAAAAATGGTAGAAAATATTTTATAAAAAATATGTATATTTATTACTGCGAGGGTTTAATATTTTGTGATAATGTTTTGAGAATTAATATATCTAACTTTAGCAGGAAGTCTTTTTTTAAAAAAAAATAATAAAAAAAATCTACTCCAGTACTGGACTCCACCTTTTTTTTTACATTAAAAAAAAATAGATTTCTTCAATGAGAATCGAACCTCGAACATAGTTTTAATCATCTCATATCTTAAATCACCTAACCATCCAATGCAACCCTCTTACCTTTAGTGGACTCCACTTAAACATGGGTAAAATCACTCTCCCGGTTAGAAATACTTTGGTGACAATTAATCTTATATCTACTCTCATGAAACTTAACACCCTAAACACTAGACAGTACCATATATTTTAATTTAATAAATTTTTTAATTGGATAATACAATCTATAGTCTGTGTAGTTAATTTGCAGTAAATTAAAATGTACTAATATATATGTTTTTAATCTATGCTAAATATTTTTATTTTTTGTCAAAAATTAGTTTTAGTAAAAAAAAAATCTTATTCTTTAAATTGAAAAAGACGGATTAAAGGAATAATATCATTATTGTCTAGCCATATTATTAAAAAAATTAATATGTTTATGTAAATCAATCATGAGTTACAAAATGTATATCTATAAATTTGTACTGTAGTGTTTAAAAATAAATTATTTATTTAAAAGATCATATAGTATATTTTTATGGTTATGAAAAATAGTAAAAAGAAATAAAAAAAGAAAAATTTAAATAAAAACTGAAAAGAGACTATTTTGTAAATTTTTAGGGTTCTTTTTATAAATTTTTAAAACTATTAGGGTGTTTTTGTAATTAAAACAAATAGAATTCCATTAATTTAGACAGAAAATAGCAAATTGGACAAAATCGGCTAACGGTTGGATAGTTTAGGGTAATATTGACTAACTGAAAAAGAATAGGATAGAATTAATGACGCATGTAAAGCTTTGGGTAGATCCGCCAATTTTTCCATCCTGCTAAGGTACAAGGTATTGTTGCTTGTCTAATTCCTAAGAATGTTAAAGATTTAAGGGGTTTTCTGGGGTTAGCTGGTTATTACAGAAGGTTTATTAAGGGATTTGTGTTGATCATCAAACCTCTAACCAATTTATTGAGGAAGGGAGAGTTCAATTGGAATGACCAAGCTACTCAGTCATTTCAACAACTGAAGCAAGTATTATCTACAGCTCCTGTATTGAGACCAGACTTCTCTCAACCTTTCATGGTGGAAACGGATGTATGTGGTGAGGGTATGGGGGCTGTGTTGATGCAACAAGGGCAACCAATTGCTTATCTAAGCAAAGCTTTTTGTAACAGGAACAAGGCTCTTTCCACTTATGAAAAAGAATTGCTTGCATTCGTGATGACAATTACTAAGTGGAAGCATTATTTGTAAGGAAACCATTTTATCATTAAGACTGATCATCAGGCTCTTAAGTATCTCTTGGACCAAAAGATCACCACTCCATTGCAACAAAAGTGGTTGGTTAAGCTTTTGGGGTTGGATTATGAGATTTAATACAAAAAGGGAAAGATAATATAGCAGCTGATGCTCTTTCTAGAAAGGAGACTTACATGGCTGATCCAGTGTGTGCTGTTACTACTGTCCAGCCACTATGGTTGTAGCAATTGGCCAGTAGTTATGTGGCGGATGATGAATCTCAAAAATTGATATCGGAAGCCACTTTGGATAGCCATAATAACTCATAGATGCAATATGTGGGTGGATTGTTAAACTTGGAAGGAAAGGTCTATGTGGGAAATCAGGGTGAAATCAGGAAGTTGCTATTGGATACTTTTCATTCATTTACTTTGGGAGGTCATTCAAGACAGAAGAAACTTACCAAAGGTTAAAAAGTGTCTTTAAATGGAAAAACATGAAAGAAGATGTAGAACAATTTGTGAGGAGCTGTGGTGTATGTCAAGCTAGCAAGTTGGAACATGTTCATTATCCTGGTTTACTACAACCTTTAAACATTCCTCAGAAGGCTTGGCAAGGTATTTCTATAGATTTTATTGAGAAATTGCCAAGGACTAAGGAAGGTTTTGACTGTTTGTTGGTGATGGTGGATAGATTGACTAAGTATGGCCATTTTATTCCCTTGCAGCATCCATGTACTGCCAAGGATGTGGCTGATAAGTTCATAATGGAAGTATACAGATTACATGGATTACCAAAATCCATTGTAACTGATAGAGATAAAATCTTTACTAGCCATTTTTGGCAAGCATTATTCAAGATCATGGGAGTTAAGTTGAATCTCAGCACTGCCTATCATCCTCAATCTGATGGCCAGACAGAAAGATTGAATCAATGCCTTGAAAGCTATTTGAGATGCTTCTGCCATTCATCACCATGTTACCAGATATGGAGGATCCAGAAGCTTGTGTTTTGGAACCTGAGCAGGTCTTGCAAAGACGATTCATTTGGAGGGGCAGTGAACAAGCCATCTAGTGGTTGATTAAATAGAGGGGCTTAGATGTTGAAGATGCTTCTTAGGAAGATTGTGCATTCATCAAAGGTCAATTTCCAGCCTTAACACTTGAGGACAACTGCTATTTAAGGAAGGAGGATTGTCATGCCTGCCAAAATGAAAGTCGGTGATCAATTTGAATAAAAGAGGAAAGCTGGCGCAGTGTGGGAATTGGAGCAACCGCATTTAATAGTTTCATGTACATGTGGGTCGGGTATTGGGTTGCACATGACCCATTTGATTGTTTTTTCGCTATAAAATCTATTTAGATTGTTCTAGAGGAGTATTGTAAAATCATAAGAATTGTGTGATCTTTTCTTTTTCTTCCAGTTGTAACCACCGGGGCTCTGTCTCCGAGTAATTTTCCGGCCGATCCGTTACCATTCTAGTTCCGATGGAGCTTCATTTCGTATAATACAATCCATTTCCATTTCATTGCATTACAAGTTATAAGAGAAGTTGTTTAATTCTGTTCAATTTAGCCTTCTTAACACTTGTATATAGATGGTGGCACGTCTGCTACTCTGTGGGTTGAGAAGTCGCGTATGACAGATTATATTAGCTCAATCATTGGATTGTGTAGCTCAATTCTTGTATTGTACTACTCAATCGTATGGTTGATTTACATTTTCTTTTAATATTAAATATTATTATCGTTTTTGACAAATATATATATACATATCTACATATATATAGAAGGGAATCCCCTTTTTGTTGCACGGTTAAAGGGGGTTCCCGGTGAGAAATACTGACGTGGCTACTCCCTATTGGACCGCTTCTTTTTTTTTTTAAACTTATGGTTGCTTTTGTACAGTCGACTCCTTCTTCCGGTTGCCATCCCTCTTTCTTCTCTTCTTTCTTTGTTCTTGCCTCCTTTAGAGCCTTAGAGGAATAGAGTTTGCCATCACCATTTTTTTTCCTTTTCGATTATCGGATTTCTTTCTGGGTTTCTCATCAGCTATCCACATCCAAAAGGTTAGCGCGTTTTTAATTTTTGAAATCACCGAATCTACTTTGCTCACCGCATGTATTCTGCTTTGTTTATGTGTTTGTGAATTTGTGTTGTTTGTTCTCCATCCACCGATAGAAGAATAGAGGAAACTTAGGGTTGGGGTTTTCGGGAAAACAAATTCAAGGGTTAAAAGTGAGTTGATTTGAATGCTTAATTTCATTCTTTTTTAATTGATGCATATAAGGTAGTACCGAGAGGTTTTCGTAGAGTAAAGAAATAGGGTATATAATTGATTTGGGCTCGATTAAGATTGTTAATCCCTTTTTTTTTTCCCCTTATGAATCCCTATTTAACGCTAGAATAAGATGATAAAAAACCAAAAAAATTTTGAGCTAATGGAATAAGTAGGCCGCTGGTCATATTTGTTTATTCAAATTTTTGGAGCTTGATTGTATGTAGTTTTCTGGAAAACGGTAATTGGAGCTGCAAGTTTAATTGATTTCATGTGTTGGAAGTATTTGCTTCTTTAGAAGTCCATTTTACCTTCTAGGACATGAATGCTAAGTGTTAGATTTCTGGTGTTAAAGAACAATTATGCACCTGTTTTTCATATTACTAGGTGAACAAATTTTCTACTGCTTGTGATTTTCGTTTTAGCGTTCATGGAAGAATTAGGAACATGGCTGCCATATGGACTAAAGGGATTTCTGTGTTCGTCTTTTAATAGTTAATTAAGAGGTCAGAAAAATTAGCTCTAAAACAATACAAAAAAAAGGGGTTAATGGGAAAGCTTCAAAAGGGGGGGAAAACAGAGAACTTAAGGCTGTTCAAGTTGGGATTTAGTTCGGAGAACGTACGTAGCTCAAGGTTCATTCAGTTAGGTAACCTGCTAATCTCCTCCGATAAATCTGGTTGAAACTTGTTAGATTAAATTGTTTACAACAGAACTATTAGGAGTAGCTCCTTCCTTGCTTCTTAGCTTCATTAATGCAATTAGAAATGCTAGATTACTTAGATGGAACCGAGAGCAAGTAATTTGACGGTGTTGTTGGTTTAAAAACTCCTGGTGATTTAAAACCTCTGTTTCCTTTCTTTAATGTTTGTGGAAGCTTATTGTGTAAATGTTACACATAAAACATGGTCATGGTTTTGAAAACAAATTGAAACTATCGATCAATTTATAGGAATTGGGATTATATAGATGTAGTTTGCTTTTCTGTTTTTTTATTTGTTATAAGGCTTATTGCATGAAGGCTTTTTGAGCAGCACTTAGGAACACATAGAGGTTTAGGAACTCATCATTTAGTTTGGTTTTTTAGCTGTAGCACTCTGTTCAGATAAGCTTAAATGACTTTATTTCTACATTGGATTCATACTTCTTCTTTCTTCTAACCATTAATCTTGATCATGCGTATCTGAGTCTTATATCTAGCACCAAAAAATGATGAACAAATGTCTAGATTTTTTGTCGGAGATGTTGGTAGTCTTTACAGAGTCATGCCTCTTCCTTTACGGATGATGGTCGAGACCTTTGCAGAAATAAGAAGTCCCGGAGAGGGAATATTGAAAATCTGAGCTTATGAATCCAGTTCCTTATGCAGCGTGAAGAGTGCATAACATGTGCTTAGTCACTAATTTTAAACACAAATTTTAACTTTGGAATCTTCTGTTTATCGAATCTCTGATTGGAAGTTGGGTACTTCTTAAGCTGATATAATCTTGCAGGTCTTGCTTTGTACTTATCATCCGTAGCTTTTAAGATTCCTTGAACTTTGCTTTCAGAATTTTAGATAAGAAATTGTGTTATCAAGAAAGATCAAATGCCTAGATTAGTAGCTGCATGTTGGAAGCTCAACTGTAATAGTCTCACTATGCATGTGCACTTTCATCAGTCACTTTTCTAATTTATATGCATGTATGCTTTCCACAATACGTGTAAGAAAGGTGTTATAAATTTGGTGAAATGCTACGCGATGAGCTTCTGCAGCGTTTTAATCCATGCAGCGTGTTAATTTGTTTGATGGATCATCTCTTTTCATTTTTTTTTTTTTGGGCATAATTCGCTTGGTAACCATTTGTTCTGATGGCATGCAAGAAAGATAAAAGAAAAAGAAGCAACAACAACTAAAAGTGGCTTCCGGGTTTGCTCCAAAGCGACTTGATCATCTCAAAGACTAGCAGAACAATGAGATACTAACTTCTGAATGAGGGTTGGAAATTTGGAACTTTCTCAATGATGAAACCATATCGTCACAGTTATGAAGAAAATGTTGTTCAACGTGTATTTTGTTCTTATTAGAATACATATATACTTTTGAACTTAGTTTTATTTTAATCTAATCCTCACATGTATGCTTCTTTCAAATTAATATAAGTTTGTCATGAGTAGTTTACGTACACTCTATATTTTTTGAATTTTAAGTCAATTCTAAACTCCCCTTCATGCATAATACAGCACTACATCACCAGTAGGAATATAATTGGAAAAAAAGAAACATCACCTTATTTGAAATGGGTTTAAGTTTTGGTTTACACACACTTGGTGATGGAAAGAGCAACAAAAGTAACAAAATAGGTGTTTTTCAATAAATTTCCCAGTACTATATAAAACTGGGTAAATTTTCCCAAACACCGCACCTCGTGCGGTGCATACGAGCTACTCCCTCCATTCCAAAATAAGTGTCATCCTACACTTTGCACATAGTTGAAGAAACTCTTAAATAGGGTAATAAAATTACTTGAATATCCTCAACCAACCCCATTATAAAATTGTCCACCAAGAGCATCAACTCTTTTGAGGATAATTTTGAAAACTTTTGAAAAAAAGTGCATTGAAATGTGAGAACGACACTTATTTTAGAATTTCTTCATTTTGCTAAAACGACACTTATTTTGGAATGGAAGGAGTAGTATATATATATATATATATAGATATATATATCTTACCATATTAGAAACAAAAACCACAGTTAAAATAAAGCACCACCATTTACCATGTGGTATTTCCACATCATATTTTTCAGAAACAAAAACCACACTTAAAATAAAGCACCACCATTTGCCATGTGGCATTTCCACATCATATTTTTTAAATAAATTTTTATTTACACATCAGTTTCCTAGACTTAAAAGGCAAATGCAGTCCAAATCCACCACCACCTCCTATTTTCGCCAAAACAAAAAAAAAAAGAACACGACTTCATAAAAAACACAAATCCTCAACTCCATCTCCACGACAATCGACTCCCTAATCAATTCCTTCTCCACAATAAAAAAAAAAAACAAATTTCTCGTCAATCATCAATTGAGAATACGTGGTGAAATATACTTCTTTCCTATTAGCATGTTCAATCTTTTCATTAGTGATGATCAACTACATCCTAATCGGATAAAATTTCGACTTCAAAAAATATTCTCTTTACCTCTTTATATAAACACAAAGGAAAAAAAAAAATTCTCATTGATGTTGCTTTCGGCCGTTGTGGTGTGCCGTTACAAATATTAAAATTTAAATGATTTTATATCCACAGATCATTTGTACGGCTTTTATTATTTTTTGTTTTTCCCGTTCAAGAATAGTGTTATTTATATTATTTTTATGCGTCCACCCGTTACAGCTACCGTAGCCGTTGCCAGGTAATATGATGTGATTTCTTATATGGTTAGTCTTCTTAGAATTTTTGTATGATTTTAGTTTTGTTTGAATTGAATTGATCAATTGGGTTTTCGTCACAAAGTGTGGTTTTTTAAATTTCTCTTTTATGTTTTATTCATTTAGAGTGGTTTTCCTTTTTTTAATTAAGGAGCCTCAGTTTTTTTCGTATATGGTCAGTTATGAATTGTATTTTTTCTTTGTTTAATTGCTTTTGATTTTGTTTCATATTCCCAGTTGACCAATTATTATTGTTATTATTATTATTATTATTATTATTATTATTATTATTGCAAATGAAGCGCGTTTTTTTTTGTGTTCGGACTTTCAAGGATATACTTTTTTGGATTTGGTTTTTGGACTTTTTTAAATAACTCATCATATAAATAGTTCAGGTCGCTTCTTCTAACTAATTTATGGGGAAGCCTTTTATGAATTTGACGTGGAGAAGGAAGGAATGCTGTTTCTACGTTTATTTGTGTTTTTATACATCATTTTTACCTACAGGAAAAAAAAATTTCTCAATTTTTAATGGACTCTTTTACTTATTTTTTTTTTTATTTGCCATGGTGATGTGAGTTCTTTTTTACTATAACTTGAAACCTATGCAAATTTACATCAATTTTCATTCTCATATTTGTGATCAACCAGTTTCAACAATTAATCAGTTTTAAAATCATATTTTTGATATTTTACTAGCTATAAGCCTTTGGAAGAAACAGTTCCAACAATTAAACGTATACCCTTCGGAGGAAGCTTACTACAAAGCTATTATAAATCTCCAAAACCAGGTATTGATTTGGCACAATAAATGGAGAACATCAATAAATAATCTTACTAATATTTAAATTTATTAGGATGCTTTTATATTTTGTCTAACATTTACTTCAAGAGATATACTTGATCAAGTTTATTTATATTTAATAAGTAACACTTATAAAAAATTTCTAAAATATTCAAATATTTCTAAAACGTACCGGGCCAAATACACTTTCTTTTTTTTGCCAAGTACAAACATTTCTATGATCACGCTTATAAAACATTTCTAAATTTTTCAAATATTTCTAAAATATATCGGGCCAAATACAAAATATTTTTTTTTCAAATACAAACATTTCTAAAATCTACAGATATACTGGGCCAGGGTCGCGCAATAGTATATATATATATATATATATATATATATATATATATATATATATATATATATAGAAACAAAAACCTCCCTTTCAAACACCTCATATGATTGCCACGTGGCATGTAGAAAATACTAAATTGCCCTTTTGTCTAACCATAACTAAATTACTAAATCTCCCTTTGCACTTTACGTGACATGTTTTTTTTTTTTTTTCTTTATGTTTCATTCAACTATTAGAAACAAAAACCTCCATTTCAAACACCTCATATGATTGCCACGTGTCATGTAGAAAATACT
The DNA here is from genome assembly GCA_949775105.1 of Oldenlandia corymbosa var. corymbosa. Taxonomy (NCBI): domain Eukaryota; kingdom Viridiplantae; phylum Streptophyta; class Magnoliopsida; order Gentianales; family Rubiaceae; genus Oldenlandia; species Oldenlandia corymbosa. Next base: position 20,230,663 of record OX459118.1, on the reverse strand, counting down.
AAATTGCCCTTTTGTCTAACCATAACTAAATCTCCCTTTGCACTTTACGTGACACGTTTTTTTTTTTTAATTTTTTCTTTATGTTTCATTCATCTAGAGTAGTTTTTTAAATTGAATTGATCAATTAGGTTTTTTGTTATAAAGTGTCAATTTTGTTTTAAGCGTATACCCTTCGGATGAAGCTTATTACAAAGCTATTAAAAATCTCCAAAACTAAGTATTGATTTGGCACGACCAATGGAGAACATCAATAAATCATCTTACTAATATTTAAATTTATTAGGATGCTTTTATATTTTATCTAACATTTACTTCAACACATATATTCGATTAAGCTATTTATATTTAATAAGTAACACTTATAAAACATTTCTAAAACATACATGGCGAAATACAATTTTTTTTTTTTTTGCGAAATACAAATATTTCTATGATCACACTTATAAAACATTTCTAAAATATATCGCTCCAAATACAAAATTTTATTTTTTTCAAATATAAACATTTCTAAGATCTACAGATAAATTGGGCCAGGGTCGCGCATTGCGCGACCAGACATCATTATATATATAAACACGGACAAAAAAGAAATTCAAGGTTAGCGCCCGTGATTACAGAAGTAGGGGGCAAAATCCACGTTCAGAGCCGCACGTGTACGCCGTCTAACTTTAACGGACAGGCCCGACCCGCCCAGGCCAAGCGTGCTTTGCTAATGCTAGCTGTTATCTCTCAACGGCCCCACTTTTTTATGCTTCCAGGCTGCTTTATTTCCCATTCCTTCTTTTCCTTTTCCCTCTCCCAATTAATTTCACTTAATTTCGAGGGGGGAGAAAAACACGCCAAACGAAATAATATAGAAATATTTTTGATTTATCGAAAAATCCAGGGGAAACGATTCGTTCTCTCGCGCTCCAAATCTATAACAATGGCGGTATGGATACCAATTCTCTCTTTTCTTGCCTTTTTTTTTTTTCTTTTTTTATTCCTAGTTGTAATCACTAGGTAATGAGATATTCCTTACGGTTTTTATTTATTTGGGTTTCATTTTGCGTTATGAGACTAAATTTGATTGTAGTGTTTGGATAGGTTTTCCCTAATTTTTCCAAACGGAACGTAAGTTGATCGATTATTATGCTCGGCCAGTGTTTGTTTATTTATTGGATCATTATATTTATCGTGGATAAGGGTTTGATTCTTAAGAATTCTTTTTTTCTGGAAATTTTATGAAACAATTCCCCTGCGATCCCGATCCTGTTTTTAATGAATTGTTTTGCGTGGAGAATTGAAATTATTCTTACTGTTCTGTTTTTTTGCCTTTCGGACCATGCCTGCCCATTATGTGCATTTCAGGCAATTTTAGCTCCTTAATGACCTAAAGTTGATGTAGATCAATAAAACATGAATGACATGGAGAAATTTTCCTGTACGTGTGATGGTTATTGCATTTATTAAGAGTCAAGTTTTTCATGTTGTGGCATAGTTGTGGGTTTACGAAGATTATGAGCCAGTACATTTGGTTTCAGAGGACATTTTTTTTGTTGAAATCTTGAAATTTAGCCAGTTAGATTGAGTTATTATCCTCTCCCAAATGTCTGTTTCTGTGAAATTACTTTGGGTAACAAATTTCTTTTCACTCTATTTAAGTGGCTTGAGCTGACTCGGTTGTGGCATGTCGCTGATAATTGGAGATGATTGGAGATTTTTATTGATATTGATTCCTTGGCAGCCATTTTTTTTCTTACTTTATTTAGACTGGCAAAATAAGAGTTTGTTCCATGTTGGAATTTAGCTCTTCTTTTGTAAAGTGATACAAAATAGTCTTGCTTTAAATATCCGCTATTTTGCTGGAGAGGATAATATTATACCATACAAATAATTGTTTTGTTGTGGCTGTTGCTCAGACTTATGCATCTCTTTTGATATAGAGAAACTAAACAGTGGAACTTGCTTCCATGGGTTTTTCATTATTAGTGTTTTCACTGAGTAAAACATCTAAGGGTTAAAGTAAGAGTCAACTTTCCAGCTTGCCTGTTTTCTAGGTGCTAAAATTTTGAGTTTCTCTGGTAGGTTTGTTTTCTGTGTATAGAGTTTCACTATAAGAAAATTAGTTCCCACAATCATAACTGTAAACTATGTGTATGTTTTTGGATAAATTGCAAAACCTGTTTGACGTTTGTGTATTTGGTTGCACGGTCCTGTCATGTAGCTTATTATCCTTCTTACTTTTTCGTTCCAACTTGCGAGTTTCTGTTTGCAAGGATCTCATGTTTTGCATTTTTTTACAGGAGCACGATAGGCCCTTGCCAAAGTTTGGTGAATGGGATGTCAATGATCCAGCTTCAGCTGAGGGTTTCACTGTGATCTTCAACAAAGCTAGGAATGAGAAAAAAACAGGTGGAAAAACTGACTCACCAAGAAAAACTGGCTCAGCATACAAGCACGAAGCAACTCTCGGGAAACCTCAATCTGTAAGTTCAACTTACTTTCATCTTTTATTTCATCATAGTAAATAAATAGTGAAGACTGAAATATTATACATTAATGTTCTCACTCATCAACTGGTTTCAGGAAATTCTGTTCTTCTATATGTCTTAAAAGGGAAACAGGGAGTCGATTGACTGTTATTTATACGTTAGCAATTTTAGTTTTTCTTTTACTTTTCCTGCTTACATGCATGTTCTTGTGAGCTTTCAGTTTAGGGGAAGGAACTTCATCCACGTTTATGGGAGCGTCATTCTTCAGAAAAATGATACAGACCTAACCCAGAAATTTCTCAAATAATATATGACTGCAATGTGTTTATTAGATTATGGTCTGTTAATATAATGTTCAATTAATATTCTTCATAGGATCTGAGAGCCATGAAATTCAGTTTAGTAGTATGCATGAAATCATTATTAACTTATTGGAAATGAAGCTCAAACCTTGTCTGGGTTGGGCTGGGCATTTCGAGTCACTAAATACCTTGTGCAGGCCTGGTTTAAGTCCTAAATCCTTTTGAACATAACTCAATCTCAACTGGAGATAAAGAGTGACAATTTCAACATTTATTTGAAGTTTTATCTAGTGATTTAAGTGTCTACTTGGCTTCATAAAGTCTCCTGATGTTCAGATGAGGACAAGTTAGGATAATGAATTAAGATGGCCTCTGAAAATGTTCCAAGAATTTGCTGACCTCAGGCCATACTGGGAACTGAATTCGAGTAAACATGAAATCTTTGTACGTCAAGTCAAATTTAGTTGCCTCAAAAATGAATGAGACAAAATTCACTGTGTCGATGAATTTGAATTTCCATTCGAGTGATACTTTGTCCAATTTGATAATGTCTACTTTTTACTTCTGCTTTGTTTGATATAATTGTAATTGAACTGTACCATTTGTTCTGCAGAAAAGGTGGCTTTGTTGTGTGCAGTCCGGTGCCACAGATTGATGTTGCTCTGGCTGCAAATCTTACTGTGGCAAAAAGAAGTTTTCAATGGAAGCCTTGGCCGCCTCCACAATTCCAGAAGACTGGAGCTCCAGTCAAAGCTGTGATAAGTCATGCTGGATTTTGTTTCTATTGTGATTTACATCTACTATGAGCTTTAGTTTCGGAAAATAACCTAGTTTATCCTTACATTTGATTTCTTGTTAAGTATTAAATTTTAAGCATCATCATCATCCTGGTTCTCTTTTGCCTATCTCGTTTCGTATGAGGTTCACAAGTCAAGTCGAGCATCATTTTTTTTTTTTTTTTTGGTTATACATTTTTAGTTGTCATTTTTGCTACATTTTACCGAGAAAACCTCTGTTATTGCTGTCTGGATCTGTTGCTAAAATTGGGGTGATATGATTTCATTGTTGAAGGTGTTTGCGGGTTATTCTATTTAAGTACTTATTTTGATGATCCTCCAATCCTGCATGGTTAAGTTTTCCGTTGCGTACAGTAATTATTAATCATTGATTAATCCCATTCGAGGAGAATTTTAGTATAAATTCCTTGGATTTAATTGATACAAAGCAACTATGCACATGGTTATACTCTTTCTTGGCTGAAAATATATGTTCAATGTATCATATAGAAACCTCAAGAAAGAAGAATATTTTCAGGTTGTAGCTTCCTTCTTTATACCAAAAAAAAAAAAAAAAAAGAAAGAAGAATATTTATGTCAAAGCAGACCTCGAAAACATCAAATTGCCTTTCAAAACTACTATCTCAAAATCCTTGGATCAAACATTGTTTGTACGATGTTGAGAGTTCGCATCTTGTCTGTCACTGGAGTACTAATGCGGTAATAAAGCAATCCTGTTATACATTTCCTCAAAATGAAGGGAAAAAAAGGAAAAGAAAAAGAAAGCCACAAAGCCAAATACATTTCCTCAAAATGAAGGGAAAAAAAGATGGAAAAGAACAAAAAACCACAAAGCCACATTAGTGATGTTGTCATAAGTATAACAACACACAGTGAATGAGAGAAGTTCAACATGCAGATTAATAATCAACAGAAATTAAAACTACCCTCAACTATAATTGAGGGTTCGAATTTCGCCATGGATATAGTGCAATTTTAAATGTTTTGAATAACTTTTTTATCTACCGAAGTGTCTATTATGAGCGATGAAAATTAATCACTATTTTCGACGGTAGACACCCTGCAATATAGAAAAAAATAAAAAAATAAAAAAAAGGTACAGAATATGGTTAAAACAATAAAATATAAAGACAATCTTAAGGTTGGGGTAAGAAAGAATCCATCTCTCACATGAACTTTGTGAGGGAGCTCCGTAAATGCATCATAAGATCCTTGATTGTCCAGGTGAATTCCTCCTCCATCTGGCATAAAAATAATCAGAAAGAAATAGTTTTTCAGCATTATATGGGTTCTGAAAAGAAACTCCCTCATTAAAGTTAGTAGGTAAGATGTTTGTGAATTACATAATTTAACATTAATAAAATACAATGTAATAGTTCAGATATCTCTAATTAATAAAATTTACAGGTATCTTTTCAAAAACTAAAATAAAAAATTTAATCAATTTGACATGTTTTGCGAACATTGAGAACTGACATATTTAAAAATATGACTCTGTTTATAAAATAGTGTGAGTTTAGTTTTTTTAAAAAAAAAAAAAAAAGAAGAAGAAGAAAAAGGAGCGCCGTGTGACTGTGTGAGTGTGTGTGTGTGTGTGTGTGTTTTTCTGTAATACCTTTGCTAGGACTGTAATGTCAAGAATTGAATCTCCGAAAGTTACTGCCCAGCTGTTCATGACAGAAAGATGGAGTTTTTCAATTTCAGCCACCACAGTTTCCACCATTAGTCCTTTCGTCTTTTCACATTGAACCCTTATGAGGACATCTTTTTTGCAAATTTTGGCTTCTATTTCTGGGAAATTGTCATCGCCATCCTCATCATCACAAATGATTATATTCTTCTTCACCGATAATCCAACTTTTCCATTGGACAATTTCTTCCTAATTACTTCTTCCTCAAGGATGGTTACTTTGGATTGCAGTTCTCTTACATAATTTATAGCATCTCCCAGAACAGTAGCCTTGTCCATCTGACCAATGTGGTAACATTACATGTTACTAACATGCAATAAAGAATTTAAGTAGAAAGTTCTTGATTGCACGATTAATCATGATTCAACCATCTTAGAATGAATTCAGAAAAGAAAAAAGAAAAATCATATTACAAATTTGCACCAGATTTAGTACAAATTTTAATATAATGGTTAGAGTCACTCTCAGTCGCCGCAACAAAAATTTACCACTTGGCCTACTAATAAGTTTATCCTAGTACATAACAACTTGAATTTGCTGCCGGATTTACTTTACAATAGTGATTACTTTTATGGGATGAAAGAAAAACTCCCTTCGTCCTAAAATTATTATCCAGTTTAGATTTTCATTTTTAGTTCAAATTGTAATAAAAGTGAAATCTCAAACTTTGATAATAATTTTGGGACAGAAGGAGTACTCAATATTAAAATAATCATGCAGAAATGTGGTTACCTTTTTTAGGCCAGGCAGCAGAGTAGATATAGCAATGAACCTTTCGTTGAGCTTTTGTCTTCTCTTCCTCTCAGCAATGATGTGATAATCATCATGAGGTTGACTACTTCTTTTGGCTCTTTGAAGAGAAGAGGTAGTACACTTCAACACATGGTTTTCCAGACCCTGATCATCATATGTTGTTGTGGATGATGATGAGCCTTTTTGAGAAAAACTCATCATTAATCCAGCAGCTGGGGAGTTGAAATTCAGAACAAACGGCGATGATGATAACTTGGTTTCTTGATCATACTCCTCTTCCTTAACTCGGTTGTTACATGTGGTAGAATTGGAAAGTAGTGGACTAAGTTCATAAAAAACAGAGTTCGTTGACAACTGTTTGATACTACCACGATCCATTTCCTGTTTCAAACAAAAGAAGAAGAAAAAGACCAAGGAGGAGAAAACTATGAAGAAAACCCAAACGTTGAATTGGATGAATGAAAAACAAGGCTATTATATTGAATATCTTACGAGTTTTTCTATCCAGCCGGTCTTTCCATTTTAGGGTTTTTATTTTTCTTTTTTTTTTTCAGAGAAAAATAAGACATCCTTATCTGGCGAGTTGAAAGTGAAACCAGTTAACTAACCAAACATTATTGCAATACTACCTCTGTTTTTCTCTACGTTGTATTAGATCTAATATTTTGTTAATCTGTCACACTTCATCTCCAGTATTATGTATTAAATACTTTTTTTTTTAATTTTACCTTTATCTCTCTTGTGTATACTCTAATGTGACAGATTAAAAAAAAAAATTGAGATTGTATTTGCTAGTACATTTATAGAAAGAGCAAAACATTATTGGCATATTTTCACTACATTAATTACTATCTTTTATCCAACTACTAGGAGTACTCCTATTTATTCTATGGGTACATGATAAGTTTCAACGATATTTAAACATGTGACACTTCTTATTTAGACAGTAAAAAGTTTTTGTGACAGTTTTTGTATTACTTCCTCTGTCTTAAAATTATTGTCCAGTTTAAGATTTCACTTTTAGTATAATTTGAACCAAAAATGAAAACTCAAATTGGACAATAATTATGGGACGGAGGGAGTACATTATTTATAACATTATCCAAGCAATTGATATGTATCTAATTACTTAACTAAATGGGTTTACTAAGGATGTTCATATCAACGCAACACTAATCAATTTTTTAATTAACGTCGCATTGAATGTAACACATGAGTGTTAAAGAAGATTTGAGTCCCATTTAGACTAATCTCCATTCGATATGCATATTTTCATTTTTTGAGATACACTGTTCAAAAATATTAATTGATGATTAATCCAATTTGTTGAATTAGAACAAAATAATAGATTTAATTTTTTTTAACAAAGGAATAATTTTTTAAGACTATTATTAGTCTAAATAAGTGTGTGCTGTGAGTTGTGACTTGACCATCGACTGCCTAACTTAGGGGATTCTTTTACATTTCTTTTCTTAGAGTTGTGACTCGCCTGACTAAGACTTGATTAAATTATATCATTTAGCAACTAAAAATATTCCTGTATCTTAGTTGGTTACCCTATATTATATTCACTGAATTTAGCAAGCATATGATTAATAGATAGTTGAAATTCCTTTGTTTGCTTATGATCGATATTGACGTCCCAATATCCAAACCGAACGAACCCGTTGAACTTTTTCAGGTTAGTAACTTGTAAGTCCAACAAAAAAATTAGAATAGTTGGTCCAACAGAATTATTAGTGACCTCTTTCCTTTTTTTTATAATTTTATTTCCGAGACAAAATTATATGACAACAGAGGAGGGAATTAAGAGATTCTTATTTTAAGAGATAATCGAGAAAAAAAAAACAAATGCCAGTGTTTTGTTTGTTGGACGTAAAAGTCTAATTAAAAAATATTTTTTTGGGAGAAAGGAAGTAAAAGTCTAATTAAAAAATTACGCATTTGAGATTTAAATTACGTATTTGATGCAGTAAAAGTTCAATCAAAACGAACCATTACCCCGAATCAAGTTTTAGAAAGAGATAAGAAATGATTAAGTCGATAATATTTTCTATATCCCCAACACCACCCTCACCCTTTTGTTTTTTAACTAGCAATTTTTTTTTTCGTTCATTTTTTCCCATTTATTCATAATTCATCATAATGTTTGAAGTTTTGAATGCAGGATCGATTCTCATATTATCCTGGAAGATGTCAAGTTGTCCTGTGATTGATAATAGTTCTAAAACCTAAAATCTAAATAAAACAATCATTTTTATGATAGAAAGAATAATATAAATATTGTAGATAGAAGAAGGGCATAATCTAAACACACTAAAGAAGTGAATCCCCAAAAAAAAACTCCTTTCCTACTACCAATAACCAATAAAATAGGACAACCAACTAAGCCAACCAAACAAGCAAAAAAATTCAAGAACTGATCAAGTAAAATAGGCATACAGATTTTCGTGAAAAATCCAAATCGGAAAAATTCACAAGACTGTAACAACAGTCAAATCTCTACTATCACAATAATGGGAAACAGTTTTCACCAACCAGTGGATACACAGAATTTCACTAAAAGATGAATTATAACAATACTCTTCCAAACATACACTAATCACACAAAGTGGGATTGGAAGGATCTCACCAAAAGAGCTAAACCGAAACTAAGTCGGAAGAATTGGAGATCTTGTTGAGAAGAACACACATGCAATCTTTCACCTATAACTGGCTCTATTTCGTCACTCAATCAAAGTCTTAAGTGAAATACTTTCTTCTCGCAACTCCAAAACTCCGGAACCTTAGTTTTCTCTCTTCTTCTCTCCCGCACAAAACCTATGCACGGCTGAATTTTTACTCTTGCACAAGAAGGTGTGCGTATGCCTTTTCTTTGGCTGAACTCACGGCCACAAACCACCAAGGACCATGGGATTATATAGTCGATGGCCAAACCCCAAAGACAAAACCAAATTGGACTTGGTTTTCTTATTTTATTATTTTGTTTTATTTCCTTTTTGTTGTTGCTGGCCCAATTGAGGGAAAAACAAACCAGCACAACAATCTTCCCCTTCACCTCAACTACAGGATAAAACCAAACCTGCTTCCTGTCTGAATTAGGAGCTTGTTTCTACTTACAGTCTTTGTCAACATGTCGACATCGTAGTCATCTGTATAGATCTTCTTAAGAAACAACGTTTTGGACTCCAACACATCCCCAATCAAATGATACCTCACATCAATATGTTTCGACGGTGAATGAAATGTGGAATTTTTTGCTAAGTGAATAGCACTCTGACTATCACAGTAAACCACATACCTCTCTTGCTTCATTCCAAGCTCTTGTAGAAACTTGCACAACCAAAGTGTTCCTTACAAGATTTAGTAGCTGCAATAAACTCTGCCACCTCTGTAGTAGGCAAAGCAACAAACTTCTATAACCTACTCTGTCATGAAACTACTCCGCCTCCATAAGTCATCAAGTATCCAGAAGTAGACTTCCGACCATCAAGGTCACCCACCATGTCAGCATCTGTATATCCATCTGATATGGTCTTCCTATTGCCAAGACAAAGGCTCAATCTTGAAGAACCCCTAAGATACCTGATAATTCACTTCACAGCATTTCAATGCTCCTTACTAGGATTGGAGAGAAACCATCTAACAACACCAACTGCATGAGCTTTGTCTAGCCTTGTGCAAACCATTGCATACATCAGGCTGCCAACTGCCGAAGCATAAGGAACCTTTTTCATCTCTTTCTTATCTTTCTCACTTTTAGGACACTGCGTTCTGCTTAGCTTAAAATGCCCCACAAGTGGAGTCGAGACTTCCTTAGCACCGCTCATGTTAAACCTATCAAGAACCTTCTCGATATACTTCTCTTGAGATACCCAAAGTTTTCCTTTTTGTCTGTCACGAGAAATCTTCATCCCAAGGATCTGTCTAGCCGGACCCAAATCCTTTATCACAAAGGACTTATTCAACTCCTTCTTTAATCTGGCAATCTTTGTAGTATCATGACCAACAATCAACATGTCATCGGCATAAGCAAGAGAATTATAAAATCACCATCAGAGAATTTCTTCAAAAACACAGTGATTAGCTGTAGTCCTTTGGTATCCCTGCCCTGTCATAAAGGCATCAAACTTCTTGTGCCACAGCCTCGGAGCTTGCTTCAACCCCTATAAGCTTTTGTTGAGACGATATACTAGCTTCTCTTTCCCCTTCTCCTGGAACCCATCTGGTTGCTGCATGTAAATATCTTCTTCCAAATCACCATGTAAGAAGGTTGTATTCACATCAAGCTGTTCAATTTCAAGATTCAAGCTGGCCGCTATCCCAAGCACAACTTGGATCAAAGACATCTTTACAACAGGAGAGAATATCTCATCAAAGTCTATGCCCTTTCTCTAATTGAATCCCTTTACAACCAATCTGGCTTTGTACCTCGGCTGTGAGCTCTTCTCACTTGTTTTTAGTCTGATTTATTCTTGAGTGCTCTATTTCCCTTAGGCAGCTTCACCAGGTCATAAGTATTATTCTCATGCAAGGATTTGATCTCTTCTTGCATGGCTGCTAACCACTGATCTTTCTGCTCATGACTAACAACCTCTTCATATGACTCTAGTTCTCCCCCATGAGTAACCAACAAATACTCATGAGCATCACTGTACCTGGTGGAAGGTCTCTTGTCTCTGGTGGACCTCTAGGCTGAATAGGAGGTGATGAAACTGGAGGTGTCTCTATCTCAGTAGCAGGATCATTAACAAACTCACCATCCTACTCTGTCTCAGCTCCCCCTTCAGGAGAGTCATCTGAATGTGGAGATATTGGATCTAGATCAACATGAATTTCAGGTGAAGATTTTGGCATCTCGCCCTTTTCCATATCATCAATGTTTCGGTCTTCAAAGAAGATCATATCTCCGCTTCTGAAAACTTTCTCTACAGGATCCCAAAGTCTGTACCCAAAATCATCATTGTCATACCCCAAGAATACACACTACTTGGATTTGTCATCAAGCATTAACCTTTCATCTTTGGGAATATGACAAAGGTACGACAACTAAAAACTCGCAAATGCCCAATTGAGACATATTTCCCTATCCAAACTTGCTGTGGTAGATCACCATCCAACAAAACTGAGGGAAATAGGTTGATCAAATCAATTGTTGTCTGCATGGCTTCACCCCGAAAAGATTTAGGCAGCTTTGCACTCGAGAGCACACACCTAACCTTTTCAGTAATAGTTCTGTTCATTCTTTCTGCCACACCATTCTGCTGGGGAGTCTTCGGAACACTCTTCAAAAGTTTAATGCCATGGTCTTGGCAATACTTCTCAAACGGACCCATGTACTCACCACCATTATCTGCTCGAACACACTTCAACTTCTTGTTAGTCTCTCTTTCAACTCTAAGGTGAAAGTCTTTAAACACATCTAATACCTGATCTTTAGATTTTAAACAAAAACATCAAACCTTTCAAGCATAGTCATCAATTAAAGTAACAAAGTACAATGCACCACCCAATGACCTATGTTTTATGTAACATACATCTGTATGAACTAACTCTAGAGTACTGGACTTTCTAGATGGAGGAGAATTTTGAAAGAAAACCGTATGTTGTTTACCGTAGATACAGTCAATACAAGGTTCTAGAGCAGTACATTTCACCTTGGGAAGAAATTGCTTCTTACCAAGAATCTGCAAGCCCTTGACACTTATGTGTCCAAGCCTTCTATGCCAGAGATCAATGGAAGCATTGTGAATTGTATTCACCTCTCCATTCTTCAACTTTGCATTCAAGACATACAAAGAGTTCAACTTCTTTCCTCTAACAAAAACAAGATTCCCTCTAGTAATTGTCCAACGGCCACCAGTTTCAATGCTATGATAACCCTCATCATCAAGTTTTCCAACGTAAATAAGGTTCAGACGCATATCCGAAACATGTCCAACATTTTTTAAGACAAGCGTACAACCTTTATTCGTTACCAATGATACCTCTCCCATGCCGGCAACATCGCATGAGGCTTGGTTGCCCATTCTTACACGACCAAAATCCCTAGGTGTGTAAGAAGTAAAGAAGTGTCTGTGAGGCGTCACATGATAAGACGTACCCGAATCACCGAACTAATCACTGTCGTGACTCGCGACATTAATTGTATCATCATCATAGTACACAAATATATCACTGGTAGTTAGTACTTCAATAGTGTCATCATCACTTGATTAATCTTTCTTGCCTTTACCTTTTCTCGTTGCTATTTCTCTCTTGATAACTTTGCACTCCTTCTTAAAGCACCCTTTCTCTTGACAATGATAGCACACAATATCTCTCTTGGATTTAGACTATCCCCTGAATTTGTCATTCAGATCACGTGGCCCTTTACTTTTACTTCTCCCTCTTCTGTTTGACATTTCTGCCACTAGAGCCTGCGACTCAGATTCAATACTATGCTCTTTTCTTCTGACTTCTTCATTCATCAAAGCCTCTTTGACCTGATCCAAGGTCAAGACACCATCCTGGGTAGAATTACTGATTGATACTACCAAAGTGTCCCAACTGTCTGGAAGAGATCTGAACAATAACAAAGCTTGCACCTTATCATCCAATTTTAAACCTACATTTACTGCTTGGTTCAACAAACCCTGAAACGAACTCAACTGCTCATTCATGCTAGCACCATCTTTGTACATCAACTAGGTAATTTGTTTCAGAGCAGATGATTTATTGATGCCGGACTTCTTCTAGTACATATTATGAATTTTCTCCCAAAGTTCATCATCTTTTGTTTCTCCCGAAAAGTGATGAAATACACTATCCACTATCGAATATTACTAACAGTCTTCCTGTGCATATCAGCCCACGTTTTATCAATCATATCACTTGGCCTACCTTCATCCCCTAGAACAGGATCAAACAAATCTTTGCAATACAACAAGTCTTCCATTCTAGGCTTCCACATATGATAATTGGATGAAGTCAATTTAATCATCGTAGTAGCATCCGATGACTCTTCTATTTTATTGGTGTAACACCTCAACTAGCAAACCGTAGCTCTGATGCCACTATTGTGGGGGAAAAGGGCAAAAACTCAACACTATAGAAGCGAACCCCAAGAAAAACTCATTTCCTACTATCAATAAAATATAACAACCAACCAAACCAACCTAACAAGCAAAATAATTCAAGAACTGATTAAGTAAAGTAGGCACATAGGTTTACGTAAAAAATCCAAATCGGAAAAAATCACGGGACTGTAACAACAGTCCAATCTCCACTATCACAATAATAAAAAACAATCTTCACCAACCGGTGGATACCCAGGACTTTAATTTTCGATTTAGCTCTTTTGGTGATATCCCTCCTCATGAATATTTCAAAAAATATCATTATTAGACCTTCATACATTAAAGAAACAAGCAAAATCGATGAATAAAATCATATATTATCTTAATTCTCATATTGAGCAACTTATATTGTAAAAAACCTCACGGGATTTGATGCACAACCAGATTCCGTTTTCAAAAATACCTCCGACGAGAAGTTTTGATGCCAAATCGCTACGGAGATGAAATTTGAGTTTTTAGATTTTTTAGTTTGAGACGTTTTTGGATTGAATGGAATAAAAAAAATGATATGGTTAATAATGGCTAAAAATTAAGAGAAATATCAAAAATAAAAGATTTGAAATATATTTTTTTAAATCTTTTTTGGCTGTTTACCATCTGCAAGGTGTAACTAGTTGCTCTATATTATTATAATTGGTAATAGTAGTAGTTCTGAAAATCCGATTAGGAGAAAAAACAGTTAGAACTAAGAAGACTGACTCAACGATATTCTTTGATATCCTCGAAAGCAAATCACTTTTATGAAATCAAGAACGAACCGTCTTGCAGAATCTCTTAAATCCCTCAGAATCCGACAGTAATTCTTCTGACTCTCTTATTTGTTTTCTTTTTCTTTTTTATATTTATGGAGAGAAAAACACCATGGATTTGGATTTTTTTTTTTCCTTTTTCCTTTTTCAATGTATTGAACTGTTTCTTGCTTGTTCAGATGGGAATTGGGTCGTTGAAAAGCCGCACAAGGCTGATGGTGATGGTAGTTTTAATGGCTCTGCAGAAGGGAGCTTATGGGATCAGATTTGTGATAGATAGAGAGGAATGTTTAACACATAATGTTGAATACGATGGAGATACAGTTCATGTTTCTTTTGTTGTGATCAAAGCTGATTCCCCTTGGCAATATGGCGAAGAAGGTGTTGATTTTGTGGTAAATTTATTTTTCCCTCTTCGTTTATTTTTATTATTATTCATGTAATTGGGTTTTCAGAACTTGATCAGCTTATTGCTGAAAGAAATATTTGGATTCCTCTCCAACTTTGATGATTTAAATCGTTATATATGGATTGGATTGTAGTGGTTTGTAATATTATTAGTTTTGAGATTGCATAACTCTCCGGGATTTTTGACTGAGGATCATTTGAAGTGCCGAATCATGGTTTTTTTGGGTGATGTAACAGATTCTGGCGATTTTACTCGGCTTTTTTTTTAGAATGTAGTTAATTTTGAAATTAACATTTTCTCATATAAATTTCACTCGATTTAGTGGTAAATTATATTCAGATGATAGGATGTTTGTGTCATGTTTAAAGGATTATAGGGAAGAGGAATATTCATTGCGTAATGGAGCTGTTAACAGTGTCCATGTTCATATCATATACTTTCAAATGGTTTCTATGATTCAGTCAATTGTTAAAAGTAATGCATTTACTGTTCTAATGATTAATTTAGTTATACTCAAGTAATAAGGAGGTTTTTCACTGGATTTCTTACTCTTTTTAGGGTCTCCATTAGAGGAGAATCTGATATGTCCGGTTGTGGAATTATTGTACTATAGGAATAGTTTTGCATGGTTTTTCAAGATACAGTCATAAAAGAAACAGGGTCTCCGTTTGAAATTTCTGTCCAAGTTTGTGGAGTTGTTTTGAGTACAAGAATGATTTCACATGGTTTTTGAAGATTTCTTTGTTCAAGAAAACAGGGTCAGTACATTTAATTTTCTGTATCAGATTAAGGGTCCAATTGGCGAACAAATTCAAGATTTCCTTGACAAGACCAGTGAGAAGTTTGAGTTCACGGCTCAAAGAAAAGGCCTTTATCGCTTTTGCTTTACAAACAAGTCACCGTATCACGAAACCATAGATTTTGATGTGCATGTTGGCCATTTTTCATATTACGATCAGCATGCAAAGGATGGTACTCAATCGATCTCACATTTACATCTGTTTTTATCTGCATTTCATTTATATACTTTATGTGCCATGAATAATGATGTTCTGTACTGTTTCATCCAGAGCATTTCAATCCTTTGCTTGAGCAAATCTCAAAGCTGGAGGAAGCTTTGTACAATATACAGTTCGAACAACATTGGCTTGAGGCACAGACTGATCGTCAGGCATTAGGTAAACTTCTGCTGATTACCCGTTTCCTGATTTTCTATATTTGCACCTCTATGCTGCTCATTTTATATGATGAAATCATCGTAAAAGCGGAATCTTTCTCCTTCTACATTTCAGTCAGTAGACAAACAAAAAAGAAACTAAAATGAGAATATCCTGAGGAAGTTAAAAACAGTAAATAGGGATATCATGTGGTAGTTTCTAATCAGCATTACACATTTGCTGAGGAATTTCCATTTGTCTTCGCCTCTGTTAATGTTGTATCTACCCAGTCAGACAATCAGATGGGTGTGGTTTAGGG
Source organism: Oldenlandia corymbosa var. corymbosa (assembly GCA_949775105.1). NCBI lineage: Eukaryota > Viridiplantae > Streptophyta > Magnoliopsida > Gentianales > Rubiaceae > Oldenlandia > Oldenlandia corymbosa. Next base: position 20,214,894 of record OX459118.1, on the reverse strand, counting down.
TTTAGGGTTTAGGGTTCTGTTTTGCATTTATGAAATGTTCCGATAGAATTTTCCCCCTATAAAATTTCAGAGAGAAACAGAAGGAAACATGCATCTTTGTAATACATAAAAGTGGCAGTTGTTGGATAAAAGACCCAACGGGACCTTTCACTTCATATGAAAGTTTTCCTTCTCTCCTTGAGCTTATCTTTAGGATCGAGACAAGTAGGAAGAAGAAACGTCGAAAATTAATTTTGGAAATTGTGTTATGCTTTGTTCAATTGCAGTGAATGAGAATATGAGCAAAAGAGCAATCCACAAGGCATTGTTTGAATCTGCTGCACTAATCGGGGCCAGTGTTCTTCAAGTTTTCCTCCTGAAGCGCCTCTTCGACCGGAAGCTTGGAACATCCAGAGTCTAATATTTCTTTTCTTTTTTTTATTTTTTATTTTTTTATGTATGTACTTTTCATTCTATTCATTAATTGAAACTCATCCTATTTTTTGCTCATTAACTTGGGGTATTTTCTTACTTATCTTCACTTTTTACAAAGATAAATTTTTGACATAAAGCAAATGATGGTGAGAACCAGAGTCATACCCAAAGAGTAACTCAAAATGATTTTTGTGTCTTCAGTGAGTCCGTATCCAGTGCACCCGGGTGTACCGTATACCCCCCACCAAACACATACGCACCACGCGCTCAACTGTTTTTACCATTACATCAAATGCACACAGAAAATAGTTTTCATCCATTTCATCCTCACGCATAAACACACACAAACACACAGTCGACGGAAACTCTCCATTTTAGGGCAAATACAAAATTGACCACCACCACAAAATTACACAAAATCGACGGAAAACCTACGCGTGAAGACGATTTTGATAACTTCATCTTCTCCTGCGTTTTTTCCTTTTGTTAGTTTGTTCTTTCACAAACACACACACACACGCACAGACGACGGCGAGAAACCCTATGTCCGGCCATCTCAAGCTCTCCTTCATCTATACATGCTTCACTGGTAAGTATATTACTCCGGGATCCTATTTTTTTATTATCCAGCAATATTTTGTGTGTATCCACTAGATCTGAACTAGTTATCCATGGTTTCCTGCGTAAGCTATGTGATGGTTGCCCATGCCATAATTGCTGGTTATCCATCTATTTCATACTAGTTATCCACATAGCATATTTGTTATCCACCTATTTCATTCTGAAGTTGTAAACTGGTTATCCACAAGTTGTAAACTGGTTATTCTTTTTTTTTTTACATTAGATTCTATGTGGCATGGACAAACTGAACTGGTTATCCATGTTTTTGTGTTTTTTGGTTACTGGTTTAGGGTTTAGGGATGCTTGCCCAAACTTTGTTTCGGGTTATCCATTCATTTTATACTGGTTATCCGCAGGGTGTAAACTGGTTATCCATTATTTTTTTTTAGATGTGCTTTTATGTGGCTACATGTCCATACATTATTTGCTAGTTATCCACCCATTTCATACTGGTTATCCACAAGTTGTAAACTGGTTATTCACAAGTTGTAAACTGGTTATGCATGCTTTTTTTACATTTGATTCTATGTGGCATGGATAAACTGAACTGGTTATCCACTATATATCTGAACTGGTTATCCAAGTTTTCCTGCGTGTGTGCTATGGGGTGCTTGTCCAAACTTTGTTTCTGGTTATCCACCCATTTATCTTGCTTATCCGCAGTGAGTAAACTGGTTATCCATTGTTTTTTTAGATGTTCTTTTATGTGGTTACATGTCCATACATTATTTACTGGTTATCCACCCATTTCATACTGGTTACTCCTTTTTTGATTACTACTCATTTTCATATCCTGCTATTTTGTCCACTGACTTCTTAGTGATTGTCCAATGCCAACAGTGCCCTAAAGGAGGCTAGAACAAAATATAGGCACGAGTGGAGCAGCGCAAGCCACGACCTCAACTGCAACCCAGACATATCACCGGATCCTGAACCAGAGAAAATAATGAAGCTCCCTGAAGGAACACTGACCATATTTAAAAATCAAAATCAACTCAAGAAGAACAGTCTCCTGTTCAAAGTCCAAGGCCCCACAACTTGTGGAGGAAACCAAAGAGAAAGAAGAGCACACCGACAGGAAATCCAAAGCAACTTGTGGTTGCTGATGACAATGACGCGGCTAATGACGATGATAAAAAGCCCAAAAAGAAAAGAACAAAACCTGAGAACAACAAACTGATGATTAGTCAAGATCCACAGCCAATTAGTTCTGAAGATTCTGTCAAGAAATTTGAGACCAGGATAACACCAAACCATCTCTTCCAACTCATCACTGAAATCAATAAACCAACAGATCTTAAGGAAGAGCCAGATGCGGTAGATTATCGCCAACTACAAAGGCAAGCTATCAGAGATATGGGATTTGGCGCCTTGCTGGATCTCAAAATCAAAAATATTCCAACAGCCTTATGTAGTTTTCTGGCAAACAATTTCCAGACTGGTGCGAGACAAGTCCCATTGAATGGGAACAATGTACTGGATATCAAACAAGAAGATGTTGTTGCTGTACTTGATCTTCCTCGTGGACCCAAACCAGTGGAAGAATTCAAACAGAATGATCCCGCTATAACGGACCACGCTGAGATGGTGGATGCATTCAAGAAAAGAATGGGATACAGTAATAAATTCCTGCCAACGAGATCCACTGCGGCACAATTAATTGCTGGTCGAAAAGATTTTGGTCATGACTTCAAACGAGATTTCCTGGTCTTCATTGTGAGCACATTCCTACATGGAAACACCACTTCCAGGATCACAATGAAAATCCTGAAGTCCCTCGTGAACATCAATGAAGTGACACAATACAATTGGTGTCAATATGTAATTGATCCACTGGTGAAAGGATGCAAAAGTCACCACGATGGGAAACCATTTACCGAACAAATCACTTTTTTCCTGGTACTTACCATATCTGTACAAATTTTACTAGTTATCCATATTGCTTGCAATGTTTATCCAATTTGTTTGTACTGATATCATTAACACCAACTTTTTTTCTTTTTTTTTTTTTGTTAGTTGTGCTACCTTAACAGGTGTGAGTATGAGAGAGCACATCCGAGGTCATTCCCTGTGATCAAATCTTGGGATCAAAAGATGCTGGACGACAGAATAAGACTTCAGGGAAGCAATTTCACAGATGTCCAGACACTTGAACGTCTCAAGAAACCGTCCTCAGCAGCATCCCGAGATGAACAACCAGAGGCGGAATCACAGGAGGATACACAGGGAAACCCCAACACACAGCAAGTCTATGTAGTGTTCTACCATTTTTTTCAGATCAAACTTACGTATCCAACCTAGCATCTCCATATTCCACTAACGACATTCACTTTTGCAGGACCTTGCTGCTCTTTATGAAAAATTCTACCAATTCATTATCACGATGAGCAAAACTGTTTTAGACATTCGTGAGAAGGAAATGGAGTTAAAAATCGAACCAGATGAACAAGCAAAGCAAACAATCAAGATCCTAACAGATGCAATAGTGTCGATGAGTAGAAAAATGCCTCTGCCTTCAGGTAGAACGCAACAGGAACAAGAGCAGCAGCAAGACCAACAAGACCTCCAGGATGCACAGATTTGTGAATTGTGCGAGATGGCATGGAAATCCGCTGAAAGCAGATTTGCAACAATCATAGAACAACTGCAACGACAAGTAGCTGACCAACAACAACAACAACAACACCAACAAACTGATGACAACAATGTACAAGACATTGAAATTGACAAAGCACAAGGACTGGAGCAATTGAGCTAGACAAATGATGAGACTTCTCTTCCAGTGGGGAAATCCGTGCCTACTTCAAAAGAAGTGGTGGTTGATGAACAACAAACTCAACCACAAGGGGCACAGGGACTGGATCAATTGAGCCAGACAAATGATGAGGCTTCTCTTCCAGTGTGGAAATCCGTGCCTACTTCAAAAGAAGTGGTGGTTGATGAACAACAAACTCAACCACAAGGTAATGAATATTTTTTTAATGAAACAAATACTTGTCTGATTTGATTGTACTTGTCATCCAACTAATTTGTACTGCTTATCCAACCCCTTTTTTCCCTTTAAATGGTTATCCATTGTGTTTCTGCCGATTATCCAGCCTGTTTGAACTGATTATCCACTTCGTTTGAACTGGTTATCCAATGTGTCTAATTTGTACTGCTTATCCAACCCCTTTTTTCCCTTTAAATGATTATCCATTGTGTTCCTGCCGATTATCCGGCCTGTTTGAACTGATTATCCACTTCGTTTGAACTGGTTATCCAATGTGTCTAATATATATGTATGTTCGTACTGATTATCCAACATTCCAACTTTGTACTGCAGCACATGGAAAGAATATCTCCACAACAGAAAAGAAGAGGTCCCATCAAGATTCCACCAGCCGGGATTCAGATGTGACATCCACCTATACCAAAAGGTCGAGAAGCACTGGTACCAGGAAAAGGAAATTATTCAAAGACCCAACTATCCCACACTTTAACCTGGGTATCTTCTCCAGTCAGGAAGACAGTTAAAGACAACCTGGGAGAAGAACACTGAGGAAGATATCACAGGAAGTGCTGATTTGGATAAAGATATCAATGAGACTATAGAAGCAGAAGAATATCCAGTACCATCTGCACTCGACGAAACAAAGAATCCCACTCCTTCCATCGATGAAATCATAAGAAGGGCCAGTGCACCAGCTTCAGAACCATTAAGTGATACCAAAAAACTAGAGATGATTGCCGCTGCTGCAGAACAAGTTGAGAAGAACTCAAAGGTGGTTGAAGCAGTCCCTTTAAGCATAATTCCACCCGATTGGAATATTTCTTCTACCACGGGTGGTCTACTGATGCTGGAGAAAAATGAGTGTACCACGCCACCGCCTGCAATCTCAAAGAAAGCTGATGAGCTTGATGAAGAGTTAACAAAGACAGTGGAAAAGTAAGTTTGATCCATTGTGACTCCTCACTACAAAATAGAAAGACGAATTTACATACTAACTCTCTTTTGTTTTGTCCTAGGATCCTCAATGAAAAACCTAAGAGGAGAAATCCACCAAGAGTCCACCGGTTGCCCGAACGGTTCAGGTCGCCATTCATGCTGCAGAAGAAAAACAAGAAAAAATTAATACAGTGGACAGAGGAGAAGAAGAAAATGACCCAAGAAGAAGCCCTGTTGATAGACTTCGCTCTCTTGCAGAGACAAGAAGAAATAGTTAAATCAGGATAAAAGTCACCATCCTTACCCTTGGGATAAAAAACTTACTAGTTTTCCAACTATTTGTCTATTTGACTACTTTTTCTATGCAGAAATTTCTTGTTTGAATTTGGAAAAATCGTTTGGGCAGACATGACAGCATTCTATTCCATGAGGGAAGGGACATGGATAGAAAACAGCATCATAGATGCTTGGGCTGTCATCCTAAACAAAGAAGAAGCTAAGAGTGACTCCCCAAGACGGATATTCTTTAGTGTTTCCTCATTTGTAAGTCAACGAAACCCTTATTGTTTATCCCACCTTGGTAAAATACTTGTCACATGTCTGCAAGTTGTTTATCCAAAGGCTTTCTACTAGTTATCCAGTCATAACGTGTGGTTATCCAGAATATGTAAACTAGTTATCCAGCCATAATGGGTGGTTATCCACAATCTGTAAACTAGTTATCCGGCCATATTGCTGGTTATCCACAATGTGTAAACTAGTTATCCATGCCTTTTTTTAGTTGTGCTTCTATGCGGCTGCTTGTCCATACATTATTTGCTGGTTATCCATCATTGTTGTATAACTTACCTACCTATAAGTAATCATCAGGAAGATCATGCATGACCACTAACACTTATTATCCAATTTGTTACTAATGCTTGTCCACCAGAGTTGAACTGGTTATCCAAGCCTTCTATGTGGTGGCTTGTCCATGATTCATTTGCTGGTTATCCATCTGTTCTGTACTACTTATTCACAAGATCTGAACTGGTTAACCATTCCTTCTTGTTTGTCATCTAGGGTACTTTTGGTTGACCTTGTATGTGCTTGATTCCGATCATTGTTTTCTACTGCATTTTCCAACCATTGTACTGATCATTGTATCATTTTCCAACCATCTCAAACAATAACGAAGGATAAAATCAGTCGCTACTATGAACATGGCTGTAACAAAGGAAATGGAGTTCACATTTTATGAGAGGTTGGCTATTGAACTGGAAGAACAAGGCCTCAGTGTAGCATCCCTGATAGCGGCAAAAGCTGTAAGCAACATCTTTCACCCCCTTCACTCTTTCTAAAACTGGCTGTTAAAAAATTTTCATATGATTTCTCCCTTCAATGTGAAATATCAGATCTACTTCCTAGTATACTACCGAGAGCATTACTTTCTGTATGTGTTGCTGGTTGAAGAAATGAAAGTGCTTGCATTAACAATCTTCATGCAAAAGATCCGAAATATTACAAACCAACAAAAGATCTACTTGTGAGTGAAAAAAAGATACAAAATGATTGTTATAGTTTAAGAATTATCCATTGCATTTTGCTGATCCTCGGATTTTATGGCATCACAGTTTCGGTTCTTCCAAAGCTATGTTGAATGCGTGTTTCCACACATAGAACTGGTCAGTGCTCAGTACACCTTCACAGAGGTTACGCTACCATCGCATAAGGACAAAACGCCGAATGCGGAAGATTGTGGAATATACACAATGCACCACATGGAGGTATGATGGTGGTGAGTACGAGGATGGTACTACTTTGGATTTCAACACAGGAAACATCAAAGAGTACCGGTGGAAATACATGATAAAAATCCTTATGCACCCAGCCAACAAAAATAAGGACAAAATCCTTGAAGCAATGCACCAGTTCTATACAAATACTGCTGAAGAAGAACAAAAAAAAATTCCAGATCATGTTGATTTGAGCAGCAAATCTTACTACAATGACAGAAAAATTCAAGGATGGGTTAAATGAACTGTCATTATGTTCTTTTGTATAATTGATTGACTGTTGATCCTAAAGTGTTTGATATCCAACAGCTTTTTACTGGCCATCCTAGTATATGTTGATTATCCAATGTATTTTGGTTGTCCAAATATTTCTGTAAATTCCCAAACAACAAAAAATGAGTGTCCCAATTTCTTGGTCTTTCTACTTCTTTGTTAAACTGCTTATCCTATGATGTTATCTTGCTTATCCAATATTTCTATGCTGATTATCCAATGCTCTGTATTGATTATCCGGGACTTTTGTACTGGTTATCTAGCCAATGTGCAGCAATATCCAACCGTTTGTAATGGTTATCCAGGATCTTTGTACTAGTTATCCAACTTGTTACACCTGATTATCCGAATGTTTTATAGTGATTATCCAGTCAAAAAAAAATGCAAGTACAGTCTTTAACCTGATTATCCATGAGTTTATACTTGTTATCCAAAACCTCAATACTACTTATCCATATGTAACCAATGTCTATCCACCATGTGGACATAACAAAACAAGGATTCATAGAGGGCTTCCAAAAAGACATAACAAAAGAAAATATCCATAAGAAAATGGCTATCCAAACGGCTATCCATGATAAACTAAATGACTCCCGCGGCTACCGGAATCGCAGGCCACCAACCTGCCCCAGCTGCGCCGCCCCGCCGAACACGCCAATGTAGCTAAGGTAATCCTTTTTTTCGTGTGTGTAAGGAGAGTGTGTTATTGCGTTAAGAGGGGACACAAATTACTTGTATAAATCCCCCTGTGATAAACTAAACGACCCGGCTGCGCAAGTGCTCGCGGCTGTGCTGCCCCCATGCCGAAAATGGCAAATTTCATAAACAGTATTTAAAAATGAATGAGGGGAAGTTTGCCAAATGATGGAGAACAAAAAATGAATGAGGGGCAGACCGTCTGACTTAACTCGCGGGCCAAACCCGACCCGCTTCAGAATCCCGCCCAAATTCTGACAAACCTGCCCCATTAGTGCGCACGTTTTCCAAACGGCGGCCGCTCAATCATAATTGTCCCTTAGAATCTGCCCGAAAACGTCATTCAATCATAATTGAGTGTGTGGGATAGAGAGAAAGGAAAAAGGTTTTCTTTTTATATTGTACCGTACCATTCAACCATTCACCTGCTCTCTCCCTTTTTATGGATATAAAATTCACTTTATTTTTATTCTTTATGAAAAATGCTTGTCTATAGTGTCAACACTGGTTATCCAGCTGTGTTTAACTGGTTATCCATAGTGGGAACACTGGTTATCCACAGTGTGGAGCATGTTACTGTGTATAACTGAAAAGCCACACGTTTTGTAATTAAATAGAATTTAAAAGATTGAGGGAGTAAAAATAAAAAAGAAAACTGAAAAGGCTCATGTTTGTGCAGAGTACATCCATCATGATCTAATGGGTAGTTACAGAGCCACACGTTTTTACATGCAATGGATTGAATAAGGAGGATCAGTTACATAACTGTCATTAAATGAGTTTCTTGATTATAACAATGACGGTTAATGAATAGAGAGTGAGAAGACACTGATTTGTGAAAAAAGATAGGACTGCATGGGTAGTTAATCCGTCAAACTACCTCTATATAAACTACCTCATCTCCACATACAGCATTTCTATAGAACTCCCTGACATCTCCACATAGAGCATTTCTATAAAACTCCCTCATCTGCACATACACTAGAACGCCTGATTTGAGCATCTAAAATATCCAACAGCCAGAAAAAAATGAAAAACGAAAAAAATTTCCTCAAATTCCACAACCAAACAAATGTCCACCAGCTAAGAAAAGCAAGAAAAGAACAACTACCCTGAATATATCCATCACGATATGTTTGATAATATGTTCATTAATCTGTCATTGGAAAAGATTGGTGAGTTCCGTCGTGTCAGCAAAGCTTGGGAGCAAATGACGAAAAGACAAGAATTTGTTCTTCAAAAACGTGAGATGAGCTACCCAGCAACTGAAAACAACATCCTTGTTTTCACTCAAACATTGCAAGAAGAGATGTCGATGGGTGACGACGGCATCCATAAAATCATGCCTATCACCACAGATTTGGTCTGTCTGCAAACCAGGTCTCAAATCAAATTCTTGAACCCAAAGACAACACAACTTGCATCAATTGAATGGCCATATGATGTCCCTCTCAGCAATTGTGAAACAGCATTTGGGTACGTATCATCCTCAAAAACTTACGTTTTCATGACCCTTATTGCAGATGGAAAAAACATCCAAGGCTGCATTTTTTCTTTTCAAAGTTGTTCAAGTATTCATATAGGGGAATGGAAAACACTTTTCAATGTATGTCCTCGCCTTGTATCTGATGGAACCTAGTTTGATAGATTCGTGTACTGGCGTGTAGACAAACTATCCTCTGAAATAGCAACACCTCAAGAGTTGATGGTCGTGTTTGACTACCACACTCAACAATTCCAAACCATAAACTGCCCTCCATCTCCAATCTTCTTTAACCCCACTGATCCTTCTCATATGAATCTCCATGTGAAAATATTGGACTTCCAGGGGACTTTGTGTGTAATAGATGAGTACCACATTACTTAGAATCATCACTGACAGATGTGGGCATGGGATCCAAATACTTCCACATGGGATTGCATGTTTGAGACCCATGAATTACCAAATGTGAACACACACGTTCCACACGGATTACATTTCCGTCATGATTGGCTTTATTCAGTGTTTCTAAGCCACAAATCATCTCCAGCAGGACAGTTCATTGTCAAAGGATACGATAATCGACATTTGCTGTTGTATAGTGCTCCTACCAGGAAAATCACATACTCAAGTACATCGCCGGATCTAGAAACCAGTTACATCATTACAACATGTTACTTTTGGGAGACATTAACACACTTTTAGGATTTTCTTTTTTTAAAAAAAAATTTATCTTTCCCTTGTTAACTTATTACTGGTTATCCCAGGACTTTGTACTAATTATCCAGATTAGCTATGCTGGTCATCCAATGATATTATTTTCGAAGAAAGCGTGTTCAACGTGTTCATGTCTTTTTTGTAATATCTATATGCATTTAAAGTTGCATATCTGGTACAGGCGATTCGGATATCCAGTATAGACGAGTTGGATATCCAATACAAACGAAATGGATATCCAGTACAAACGAAATGGATATCCAGTACAAACAAGTTCGATAGGCATACAAACCAAATGGGTGGATATCCAGTACAAACAACATAGATAACCAGTTCAAACTGGTTGGATAATCATCATGAACACAACGGATAACCAATTTAAAATAACCACTTGGATAACCAGTACAAACAAAATGGATAACCAGTTCAAACTGGTTGTATAATACTGTAATTTAAAATAAATAATACTTTTTAAATAAAAATCTTTACACCATCAATACTGTTCATTTTAACATCAAGTAAAAATACTAATAAAACATCTTGTTGAAGAAACGCTGCGCTCCAGCCTCCCTGGCAGCTTCCCTTCGGTTAGGAAATGAGAACCCACCAAAGTTTTGATTCATGAATGTCATGTTTTGATGAGAAGCATTCATAGCAACGGAAGTGCTTGCGCCTTGAAACTCCTGGTCAGCTCCCTTGGGAATTGGAAATGAGAATCCACCGGAATTTTGGTTGATGAATGGCATGCTTTGATCATAAGCATTCACAGAAGTGGAAGCCCCTGCTCCTGAAAAATCCTGGGCAGCTACACTTGGATTAGTAAATGAGAATCCACTAGAATTTACGTTCAAAGATGGCATGCTTTGATGGGAAGCATTCACAGCAGCAAAATTTCCTGAGCTTGAAAAATCTTGAGCAGCTCCCTTTGGATAAGGAAATGGCATGCTTGGATAATGCAGGTCTGATGCAACTGAAGCTCTTGTTCGGTCAGCAGCAATTCTTGCATTTGTTTTCCTGCCTCTGACTTTGTTACATACATGCCTTCTCAACAATGCTTTTAGGACGTTCGTTCCTGGGACCAAACTTCTTCTTCTTTACAGCCGGATTCTTTCTGACACCATCATTGTCTACAGACTCATCATTATTATTTGAACCAATGAAACTCCCGAGTTCTTCTTTAAGCCTGTCAACCGCCTCGTCACAACATTTCTTTGCATCTTTGTTATATTCACTTGCATACACCAAGTCTGAAAATCATCTCATAATTAGTGCCTTCCACAGCAATGGCCCAGCAGCTTTTTCATCTCCCTCATTAGCTATGCTTGACCTGGCACCATAACCTTTTGTCCATCTCATACATATATAATCTTTAGGAAACTCATCAACAGAAGTTACATGACAGATTCGAAGAATGTGGCAACAAAGCATGCCCGCCTCAGAGTAGTACCTGCACGTGCATGACAATCTCTATAACCTAGTGTCATGTATAATCACATGCTTAAAGTGCTCTATCCCAAACCGCCAAATATTGTACATCACAATATTGCCATCATTTGAGACCTCTAACTGCTCCTGCCTGCACAACATCCCATCTTTGTGCAACTGCTGAACCTCCCGAAATGCTTCAACTGTGTACACTCTGCGAATGCTCTCCAGGAAAAGGTCACCAGGAAGATATGAATCGATGTTTCCCTGGCTACAACGTAGATCTTCACCCCTCACAGCTACCCGCCAACAGTGTACAACATCAGAGAAAATTCCATGAAAATCACAAAGTGATGATGTGGCCTTCATTTTATGACAAATTGTATTCTTTGTTGACTCGCTCCTCTGTGAAGACAAGGTACCACCAGAAAAACATCTTTGCTAAATACAGGGCACCACATATGCCTCACATCATAAATACCATTGAGCCATTTGTCATCATGACAATCATACTCATCCAATAATCTGTGCACAACAATATAAAACACATGCATAAAAAGAAAAATAGTTAGATTATCCATATAGATCCACAAAGCAACATGTATATCCGCTTTCTACTGCTTATCCAGTAATCATTTACAGATTATCCAAAACATGGAACTGTCTATCCATCAGTAACCCCTTTAAACCCCTGCAATAATTTCCTAATGCTTATACAAAGGATTTCTACTAGTTATCCAGCCATAACGGGTGGTTATCCAGAGATAATTGCTAGTTATCCACAATGTGTAAACTAGTTATCTAGCCATAACGGGTGGTTATCCAGAATGTGTAAACTAGTTATCCAGCCATAACTGCTGGTTATCCAGAATGTGTAAACTAGTTATCCAGCCATAACAGGTGGTTATCCACAATCTGTAAACTAGTTATCCATGCCTTTTTTTAGTTGTGCTTCTATGCGGCTGCTTGTCCATACATTATTTGTTGGTTATCAATCATTGTTGTATAACTTACCTACCTATAAGTAATCATCATGAAGATCATGCATGACCACTAACACATATCCACACAACAAAAAAAATAAGAGACACTCTTAATCATGGCAATGATCAAAATAGTAATAAAAATATTGACAAACTGACCTCCTCCATAATACCTCGAACTCGATTTCTGTTGAAGTGTATTTCATCAGATAGTTAAAGTTCTTAACAAAATCTGGCTTGTTCCTTAAATGACCAATTCGCTTTCTTGAATTTTCACCTATGTGCCATACACAGAGACGACGCCGAGAACTTGGAAAACATGTCCAAATACTTGTAGCAATGGAAGGTGCTTGATCTGTTATTATGGTTTGTGGCTGCTTATCTCCCATTGATTTCAAAAACTGCTTGAACAACCAATCAAAAGAGGGTTCTTTCTCGTTTAACACAAAACCACAACCAAACATGACATTCTTGTTATGATTATCCATACCCACAAACGGAGCACAGATCATTCCATATCTATTTGTTTGATACGTTGTATCAAACACAAGCAAGTCACCAAACAAATCATAATCCTTTCGCATTCGGCCATCCCTCCCGAAGAAAATACACAGCCTACCCTGCTCATCACAGTCAAAATCAAAGAAGAAATCTTCTTCAGTTTCCTTCCTGTCCCAAAAAATCTTCATGAGCTGATTACAATCGCCACCTTCAAATCCAACACCAGGACGCTCATAATTGTAGGCATCTCTCAAAGTATACTTCATGTTCGGACTTCCTTCGTGTAAATTTTGCCACAAACTTATATGCATCAACCAAAGGGATGCCACTCCTTGTCATGTCTCTGATTATCTTCATATCATTTTCATCTACTTCACGTTGAGATCGAAGAAGTCCAATCATTTCATTCGGCACAAGATCATGATTGTGATCAACTAGATGTTTTGTACAGGTCCACAAGCCATCTTTGTCAACAGTAAAATGGATATAAGCTGGACACCCACACCAAAAATTAATCCTCTCATGGCACACATCACCATTTTCACCGGATCTTTTGTATCCTTCACGGTTACAACAGAATTTCTTTATCCTAACTTTATCAGTCTTACCTCTAAACTTCTGTTTTCCCACTCTCACACTAAAACCAATCAATCGGGCATGATCGTTATACAAATCATAAGCTTCTTTCTCACTTCTTGCAGTCTTGTCAACTAAAGTAAAAACAGCCAAATCATTATTCTTCGTCACAGATGAAATTTCCTTGTGCAAGGCATCCTCCTCCACCATCACATTATCAACTCCCAATTCATTGCCGCTATTATCTTCTCCACATTCTGAGAAAAACAAAAGAGATGGTTGGATAACCATTACCATGCAGTCGGATAATCAGTATTAACACAATGGATAAACAAATCAAAAAAAAATTTAAACACACATAAACAAGTTAGAAAACCTACCCTTCAGAGCAAATGTAACTTCCATGCGTAAAGCATCATCCAGCATCACATCATCCCCCAACTGATTGATATGGTTATCTTTTACAAAAAATGAGACAAACAAAAACAAAAAATTCAAAAATGTTGGATATCTGGTACAAATCAGTTGGATATCCAGCAAATAAAATTTGGATACGCAAGTAAATCCGTTGGATAACCAGTACACATAACCTGGATATCCAGCACAAATAACTTGGATATTCAGTACAAACATGTTGGATATCCAACACAGCGTAACTGATTATCCACTTCATACAACATTAACAAAAACAGAACTGTGAAAAAACTAGATTGATTATTCTCTCACAAACAGTACACTCCAAACTGTGAAAAAACACCAATTTAATATAAACAACTCAAAAATGTTGGATATCCAGTACAAATCAGTTGGATATCCAGCAAATAAAATTTGGATACGCATGTAAATCAGTTGGATAACCAGTACAGATAAGCTGGATATCCAGCACAAACAAGTTGGATATCCAGCGCAAACATTTTGGATATCCAACACAGAATAACTGATTATCCACTTCATACAACATTAACAAAAACAAAACTGTGAAAAAACTAGATTGATTATTCTCTCACAAACAGTACACTCCAAATTGTGAAAAAACACCAATTCAATATAAACAACTAAAAAATGTTGGATATCCAGTACAAATCAGTTGGATATCCAGCAAATAAAATTTGGATACGCATGTAAATCAGTTGGATAACCAGTACACATAAGCTGGATATCCAGCACAAACAAGTTGGATATCCAGTACAAACATTTTGGATATCCAACACAGAATAACTGCTTATCCACTTCATACAACATTAACAAAAACAGAACTGTGAAAAAACTTGATTGATTACAGTACACTCTGAAACCTACACAAACCTGATTCCAGCTGATCTACAACAGAACTGTGACCTTGTGTTGATTTGCTGGCATAGTAAGATTGTTCGATGGATTTGCTACCACCACATTCCGCATTCATCAAGACGGAATCATCAACGACATAACACATCACTCGATCTGATCTCAGCATATCGTCGATCCAATCACCGTTTCGCCACTCTGGTGGAATCGGAGCCTTTCCTCAATCGCTGAACGGCGTCGCCGTCTCAACGACTCGATCGCCGCCGGCTGTGTCCACCTCAACGCCTCAATCGTCGACTCCCATCGCCGCCGGCTGGCCATCACCCATCAATAATACTTTATCACAAAATTTTTCAAATTTGAATGAATTCGGTTATTTATATAACCTCGCGTTTAAAAAAAAAAGAAAAAGAAAGCTGAATTATAATAGCAGACTAACGCTATTGTAAGAGAGTAAGGTACGCGCGCATGGGGGGACACGGTACCCCCGGGTGTACCAGATAATTTGCCTCTTTAGTCAAGACATGTTTCAAAAATGAGTTTTTCATTTTTTTTTTTTGGGTTAAAAGTAAAAACTAATAATGATAAATATTGAAAAATCCAACCACCTCCACAAAGCCACCACAACTCGGTGCTTGGCTGAAACCCAGCGACTTTGGCCGGGATCCTGTCAATGATGACGCCCCTCAGTCCACGGTGGAAGTTTTTGGTATTGACAAGACTCATATTCAGAGGTTGGATGTTTGACAATTTTGTATTTCATCCAATGATACAAAAAATTAAAATAATAATAATAACAATATTAAGAAAATACTCTTTCAATCGTAGAACAATCATCCACACTGTAATTTAGGAGTTATATCATTTTTATTATTAATATTACAATTTTTAAATTACAATGTGAATTATTTTTGTAGAATAGAGAATTGCTATATTAAACATTCTGGTTGGCGCGGCCCTGGAAGAACAACAAGTTCCCATATTCCTTACATACGCTTACCGCACTTTGTTTCTCTTCCCTGATTTCAAATGCCGGGATGATTCTTCCAGTACCCACGCTCGATTGTGCATCTTCGGAAAACCGAGGTGGGGGTCTATTTGATTTGTTTTTTTTTAATAGTTTTTTTCAGAATAATATAATAATGACTGTTCCTCTCATCATATTTTTTTACATTTTTAATAGAAAAAACACTTACAAACACACACTAAAAAACGATCCAATTATTTAATTACTAAAAAAACACCTTTAGCGTTGTTGGATTCGCCCTTCAAATGTATGTTCAAATTTTGTAGGTGCTTGTTGCTTTTCCGTATTACACTTTCTTACATTATTTAATTACTTTATATCTTTTTTTTTAGATATATAAATTGCATTGATATGTGTATTATAGATGCTTATTTTCGATACAAATTACAGAACTTACTATACAAATTTATTAAATTGTATAACAACAATAGAGAATTAATTACTACAAAAATCCCAAAAAGTTGACGACTATATTCATTCTAAATTATAAAGTTTAAACGTACTTAAGTCTTCCCTAAAAGATGAATGTCGTTTTTTTTTTTTTTTAATCACTTTTTCCGTTAAGATTCCGTTAAAATTGGAGTTATATGTATTGATTAAGGGTAATGACCGTCCAAGAAAAATATTGACTCCTCTTTTAATATTGGGCCTACATTTGACAAATGAAATGTAGAAGAAAAATGGCAGAAATTAAGAAGAAATTATAAGAAGAGAAAATTTAGGGAGTAACGGGAGAGGAGAATCAAGACAAAGGAGATTTTCATTCATTCATTTCCTTTGATGAAAGATCATTTACAGCCTCAACGAGATTATAAATGCATACGAGGATTGAGGAAACTTCCATGTAATTTCCTAAGGGTTACAACCAAAGATTACAGCTAGTAATTCAGGAAAGAAGTAAATAATGTAGGTAACTTAACTGCAGAAATCTTCGGGACTAAACGACGTCGTCAACTGCATATAAGATCAACCCAAAAAATAATTAAAATTCCACAAATAGCTGGGGCGTGACATCTATCAAGGCCACTTCAAGCTTTGTCCAGCCCAATCTCAATCCAATAACAATTTCAAAAAACGAAAACCATACAATTTTGTTCTCCCTCTCCCCTTCTCCACGCTGCAGCCACCGCCGCCGCCTCCATCTCCCTCCTTCCTCCTCCACCTTCTTCACGCTGCAGCCACCGCCGTCACCTCCATCTTCCCCGCCCCAAAAACAAGCATCCATCTTCCCCACCCCCAAAAACAAGCAAAAGAAATTCCAAAATATAATAATCAGAAAATAGTGTTAGATCTAAAAACAAAAATCATTGTCACAACTCACAAGATGTTGGCTTAAATCATAATACTAATTTATTTTGTGACTTTCTCCAATCCCATCTCCCTACTTTCCTTTCAATCTAACAAGCCAAAGTATTCGAATGGATCAGCAATCACAGCTCAACGGCTCATGCTCAACCTTGAAAGTCGCCGGACCAGAAACTTCTCGCCGAATTTATACGAGAAATCGATTTGACCTTTCGGTTTCTCACTGGGCTCCCTAACTTGATAACTCACGAACTGCATCTTCCCTTCTTTGGCATCGGCGGCGCCGGTAGATTCGAGAAGTTCCTTAAACGGAACAAAGACTTCACCGATATCCTTATCCCCCAGAGCCCTTTCAAAGCGAAGCTTGATTTGAAAAGTCAAACGGTTCTGCTGGGCCAGATTCTCGTCGACGGTGAACTTCATCGCGTAATTCAACGCTGGGTTGGGGTCGTCGTCGTGTGGAACAGGGTTTTTCGTCTGCTGCCTGGATTTATTGCCACCTGTTGGAAATATTTGAACGAGAATCGTTTTTATATTGGAAAAATTAAGTTTATGCTCGGAGTGAGTTTAACTTATTTATGTGCCCAACTTGCGGAATGTCAGACCGAACTCTCGTGGACCTGATTAATCCAAATTTGCTTTGTCTCAAATTAATTTTCCAGTCAAATAATAGAGAAATTCTGTCTTAGATTAATTTTTCAGTCAAATAATAGAGAGACTTTTGCTGCTTGAATTAATTCCAACGGTTTTCATTTAATCCGAATTTGACCGGATTGATTATTAATGGTTATTAGGGAATTAATGAATATAATATTTCATTAAGTACGGGAATTAATTTACTGCAATAAAACTGATAGTTTCAGCTTTGAATTTGTGAGATTAATTCATTTAATAGAGCAAAATAAATTCGTTTGAATTGTTACAAAAGTTTAAACATTTGACTCATGATTATTCTGCTACAATTAAAGTGAATTAATAAGATAAAACCGTTGGTTTTTTTTACTGAATTCAAAGGGTCTTTTCATGATATAAATAGTGGCTCATTGTTCAATCCTAAGCACCCCAATTTTCTTCATAAATTTTGCTTTAGTCTTTATTCCTCTTCCTTGGTGTTCATCAAATATTTTCTAAGTTCCAGTTCGCCGGTGGAACTACTTATTACTAAGTAGTTTTCACGTTTGTCCGTTATATCCTGGAAACAATTGCCCACGATCCTCTAGCACCTTAGGAGTGGGCAAATATATTTTAAGGAAATCGTGTTTTCACGAGCCTCAGATTTTCTTATTTTTTAAAGAAGTCATTGTTCATCACAAATATCGCATTCAATTTTTCTAACAATCTTAAAACATATTTCTTTGATGTGTTATATTTGTGATTAAAGTCAGAATGGCTGGAAGAATGAGAAGTTTCTTTTCCTTATCATCTCGATCTTGTCGACTTCACTATCGGTTGGCAAACTGGTCGACGGAGGCAGACGGAAGGGCAAAATGAAAGAAGTCGACTTTGTCGTCGGTCGACAAGGAAATCGACAAAACTGAATAGAATTCGAAGTTTATGATCGTTTTCTGTCTGGTCTTATATGTTGACAAAATGGTCGATGAAATCTGGACATCATTTTTCTTTGAATTTTCAAAAATAATTGATGTGTTTCATTTGTCATATAGGTAATTGGGAGAAGATCAAATTGTACACACGTGACAGATAGCATATTTGGGCGAAAAGATCTACTCATACATTACTCATTGAAAGTAAAGAAACGAGGATTTTTAATTCCTCAACTAAGGTATATTTTGATATCCTTAAAATAGATAAATATGGGTATATGATATCTGCCATTTATGTTAATTGGTTGATTTGTCTACAATATGCATATATGGGTTTGGACAACCTAAAGAGGCTTTAATGGTTTAACGTGAATAATAATTTTCAAAGTTGAGCATGTTCCCTAATTGATTTGATGATCTTTCCTATGATTGAAATTGCTCAGAATTATTAAATGACTATGAACCCCAAAGCATGATTATGTAACTTAATGCATGCTATTATTAGTGGGAGTTATTGCATGCTTTTGATGAAAAATGTATGACATTGATTTGCATTAGTACATTCATGGAAAATGAATATCTCTATGATACTAATGGCTATATTTATCATGGATGATATATTTAGGTATTGTGAAATACAATAAAGAATGCAAGTCGTATAAATGTGTGTCTTCATTGTAGTGGTGCATAACAAGGAAATTTAAAGATGCTAAATTATTCTGTTGCACGAAGAATGATTAGAATTCCCAATGAGCATTTAAGTTGTAAGCATGATCAACTATAAGAAGTTGAAGTATTATGCTTCTTTGGGACATCTTTGTTTGAGCCAATCACATGTTTTGAAATTGTGGTATTAACATAAATTATTGTTTAAGGAAAAATGCTTGTATATCTCATGGCATTTAAACGCATGTGCGAGGCATTAAATGAATTCATTAGTTTATTAATAAATTCATTTGGAATCTTAAAAGATGGGGAAAAGAACTATAATGGATTTAGAATTTTTATTCCTATTTTTTTTAAAAAAAATAAAATAAAATAATGTGCTTTGATGAAGAGCATAAATCATGTGATTTCAAGTAGTACGTGTTGCTAGATCTATAGAACTAGCGTTTCAGTTGCTACTTGCTTGGTGTATTGAAGGGACATAATTTGGATGTTTTGATCAATAAAAATTACATTGAATGGCTCCATTTTATGGTCAAATATTTTAAACGATTGGGAGTTATAAATCATTTTGAATGGATGATAATCAGTGAGACTTAAATATGTGCCATCAATATATTATTCTATTGTCATCACTTGAAATGTGAGTTACAAAATGGCTCTAATTTTTCCTTGTCCTAATGGAAAAAATAGAACCGGAACAATGATAACGGTTATGTGCATGCCTTTACGGAATGGAAATTATCCTTTTCCACTAAATCTAATGGTAGATTTAAATTAGTGGAAAATAAATTGTTGTGTTTATTGTTTAGGCATAGATGACAGTAGAAGTGTCTAGTCTTAAACCTCATTGTCCATTATGATATATGATGTTTAGACTATTAAATATTAAATAATTTGATGCTTAGTGTATGGAGTTGGTTTGTAAGATACTCCTATATGCAATTATTGTGATTTCATTATATGTATCTTGTCACAAATGAATTTTTAGATGCCGCGTGGGAAGTAATCTTAAAATAGTAAAGCATCAAATATTTGTGTGCTATATGGGGTGCATGATTTTTGAGTTTTCTGAAATTCTTCATTTGTATATATGAAAGGATTTAGTAAGAGCAATGATTCTCAATTTTGTGGTGAGAACTATGACTCTTTGTTCTAATCCACTTTTGTGAGAAATGGAAAAAGAATGGAAATTCCATGCATGGAATGGGATGAACTGTGTCCAAGTGAGTTCTATCTTCTAGATATGAACAAAGGTTTGTTCTCAATAGAATACAGTCTATAAAGAGAATTTGTTCTCTACGAGACTAAGGTTGAGAATAAACTCAATAAAAGTAATGTATATTAGAGAAGTGGTACAAGTGGTGAGTGAGGCACCAATAGGTGACTTCTTTACACAACATAGAATTATCTATGAAGTGTCTACCATAGTTACCTCTATCCAATAGAAATATGAACGTGAAAAATACACATTAATTTTGAAGAAAATTGTGAAAACGATATTTTCAGTTCAATATCACCCAAATGTGTGGGATAGTTTCTTGTTAAGTGATTATCTTATTAAGGTGTCATGAAAGAAATTGTGACCACCCTATAAACACTTGCGACTATGGGGTTCTTATATGAGCAATGCAATCAAACACTTGTGAGTGTCAAAGTATCTGGTGGAGATACTTGCATTAAAGAAAATAAAGATGAATCCTAATTGGTGGATAAAATTCTCACAGGCCATGAGTATATGACGGTACCATGTAGGGGTTCTTTGTGTATATTTTGAACTTGTCAAAATTACAAAAGAACACTATAGTGTGATAAAAAGAATATGTAATTCTTTTGGAAAGGAAATAATTCAAGTTGAAGAACCAAGATGTGGCTAGGAACCAAATGAAAATCATTTAGGAATGATTTGAATCACATTTGTTGGGAATGATTTACGAACATATTAGTTCTTGTGATGGATCTTTATGGAGAAACCATAAAGAGTGTCGATTCTATTTTTGATAATCACACTTAAAAATAAGTTAATGTCACATAAGGAATCAAAGTAAATAAACAATGAGTTTGTTTAGATTACTTGATATGTATTCTCTCGTGTTGAGATCAAGATCAAATGATGTTTCCTTCAATGGAAAATTAGATACGGAGCAACCCGAGGGTTTCAAGCTCTAAATACCGATAGTAAGATCGGTAAACTCTTTTATGGTCTTGGAACAATTCCAAAGATCATTGATAAGAGTTAAAGAGTATGTCAAAATATGTCTACGTCAATGGGACATGGAAAGACTAAGGCATTTGATGCCTATTTGAAAGACATACTGAATTGTCGGTAGTAAGTCTATTAACATGTTAAGTCTGTGTTTAGCATGTGGAACTTACCGGTGTGATTTTACTGGTTAAAATCACGTGGATGTAATGGTCTTATTTTGAGTCAAGCTCATCATAGACAAAATTCTTGCGGAGTTTGAGCAAAAATAATTGTAGAGTCGCTAGAACCACATTAGATGATATTCTTCAGTTATCCTAGTTATGTGGGAAGTACTACTTTGGTAGAATACTCAAAGATGATCGAGAGAATAGTGCTTCTAATAAGTTTTGCTACAATAAACGCTGAAGTAAGCTAGTAAAGTAATATGAGTAATTAAGCATTGGGTTGGGCTGTTAATATGGACAGTCAATGTTAGAGTACTAAAGTACTTACGATATACTCGTAGTGTTGAGTTACATCATACTAGATATCCAACCGTGCTAGAACGATACACTGATACAAATTGGATATATAGTATCAATGACTCAAACAACACTAGTGGCTATGGTTATACTAGCCTGAACATGCGTGTTTTGGAAATCCCCAAACTAGATTGTGATAGCCGGTTTCACAATGGAATCTGAAATGTATATATCGGATAGTTGCGAGACAGAGGCTAAATGGTATTGCTAGTTTTGAATGGGGATATGTGCCCTTGATCTATTAATTATAGATGTGGATGACACGTAGTCAGTTGTATAATGGTAGTCAAAGACATTACTTTGTCACTGATATAGTATCATTATATAGTTGTTCTCAACTGTAGATATCTTGCTTGACTGTATGAAGTCAAAAGATAATGTCGCGGATTTGCTAACCTGTGTGTTAAACAGACGATAGTTGAGAAAATGACAAAAGGAATGAGATAGCCTGTAAAGTGTAAAAGTCTTAAGAAGGAAAACCCAACCTAGTTGACTGGAGATCCCAAGATCTAGGTTCAAAGGGACAACCTAATCATAAGACTTGATGTGGTCACTGTGAGGGTAACCTCAACTCATTTCTGTCATCAAACAGTGACATGACGGAAAAGGATAGCAAACAGTTGTTTTGATGACACTTAAGTGAGAAATATCATTTACTCTAGACTTAAGAAGTTACCTATGTAAGAGAGAAGTGGGGCCGCTTCAAAGGAGAACTGTTAAGGCTAAGTTCTTTAGAAACTCCCGCAGAATCAGGACGTGTTCATGGCCAAAATAAACAAAATCATGAGAACGGAACTAAAAAGAAAGGGATCCTGTGTACTGTATGTGGGTTTCTTTACACAATACAAAAGGACAGTTCAAGGATATCGTGTCTACTGGACAGCTAGTAAAGCAAGCATACTTTTCAAGGAGGAAATTCATAGGGTAACACCTACTTTCTCTTTGCAGGAATCAGTTGGTGAACACCATCTCCATCGAGTCAAACCAATGTCTCATTCATGTGGGGGATTGTTGGAAATGAACTATTAATTTGAATGAGAATTGTTTTCTCATAGATTGGAAAAGTTGAGTTTATGCTATCGGAGTTAGCTTAACTCATGTATGTGCCTAACTTGCGGGCACAAATGTCGGACCGAACTCTCGTGGATCTAATCAACCCACGTTTGCTCTGTCTCAGATTAATTTTCCAGTCAAATAATAGAGAGACTTTTGCTGCTTGAATTAATTCCAAAAGGTTTTTATTTAATCCGAATTTGACCGGATTGATTACCAATGGTTATTAGGGAGTTAATGAATATAATATTTTATTAAGCACGGGAATTAATTTGCTTCAATAAAACTAACCGTTTCATCTTTGAACTTGTGGGATTAATTCATTTAATAGAGCAAAATAAATTCACTCAATTGCTTGAATTGTTATAAATGTTTAAAATTTGACTCACAATTATTTTGCTACAATTAAAGTGAATTAATAAGAGAAAACCGTTGGATTTTTTGGCTGAATTCAAAGGGTCTTTTCATGATATAAATAGTGGCTCATTCTAAACACCCCAATTTTCTTCATAAGTTTTGCTTTAACCTTTCCTTCCTCTTCCTTGGTGTTTATCAAATATTTTCTAAGTTCCAGTTCGCCGGTGGAACTACTTAGTGCTAAGCAGTTTTCACGTTTCTCCGTTATATTCTAGGAAACAATTGCCCACGATCTCTGGTATCTTAGGAGGAGGCAAATATGTTTTAAGGAAATCGTGTTTTCACGAGCCTCGGATTTTTCTACTTCTTAAAGAAGTCATTGTTCATCACAAATATAGCATTTAGTTTTTCTAACACCACCTTCGATTGAATAGATGGTGTAAAGTGTAAACATCCAACTTGCTGATCAGGTTGACTTAAAAAAATTAGGAATTGTTTGTCCAACACTTATTTTGTATTTTTGTCTCATTTTACCTCTTAAAGCACATCTCAAACACAAATCCCAATACTATCCAAACAAGTTTTTAATTTACCTTTTACAAAATATTTCAAAAATTATTTTTACACAATTTTCATCCACTACCACCGGACCACCTCCACCACCACCCGCCACCACCAGACCGCCCGCTGCCGCCGCTGAACCACCGATGGCCGGTGACCGGCGGCAGTCCAACAACAGTCCGGTGGCCGCGGCGGCGACAGTGGTGGTTTAAAAATATTATTAGTTTATTTAAAATATCATCCAAACAACTTTTTAAATTTTATCTCAAATGACATTTTAAATCACATCTCAAACCCAAATCAAAAATCAAAACAAGAACTAAAACAAAATGTTGGCCAAACTACTTGATAGGACCGCAACAAGAGCAAAAGTGTATGTTCAAATTATAAAAAAAAGAGAGAAAATTTTCATTACTTTATCCTGAAAAGAAAGATAAAAGTTATTAAAATTTAAAGAAAAAAGAAACTGAAAAGACAAAATTGTCTTTTGAGCAAGTCAACTACTGAAAAGTTGACTTTTACTCATTTAACGAATTCTTGACGGAAAATTAACAAAAAACGAAATTGATCTTTCTGTGGCAATTTAAAGACATTTCAACTTTTTAGTTTTGAATAAATATAGTTGACGATTTTTTGGGACTTATATAGTAATTAATTCACTATCCATAATTAAGAACTTTTCTTGTTTTCTGCCGCTTCACCATTGGAAATATTGGCTCACATTTGTTCTGATGCTCAAAAGCGGTAATAATTTGTTAAATAGAATGAGAGTCAGGAAACAAAATATCATTTTTTAAATTGTGATTCGGTAATTGGTTTTACGTCTTAAAACCAATCATTAATACTTGGATTTGAATAAATATTTGTAACGGATGTGGTCACGCAGCATGACAAGAATTTTAAGATAATTATTAAATTCTTCAAGGATAATTTATGTGATAAAGTAATCTCAAATACTTAATAATTACAATAATGAGTTATATTGGGTAAAGATCCAACCCATTTAAGGCTAGATTTCAACCCTAATTTGTATTATTGTAAACAAAATATAAGAGCATTAGCCGTCATGCATCCCTGAACTTTGTGAGCCTCTATTCAAAATTCACCATGTTTTGATTGTGTTCGTGCATCTGGTATCAAGGTAGAAGAAAAAACTCCTTCTGACTACTATAGTATTATTCACATATTGTAAACCAATGGTTGACGTCAACAAATCAATTGAATTAGATATTGATTTACATACATCCATGACTAGTCAAAACTCAAAATTTCAGATTTCAGCATTCCCAGAAATTGTTGGTTCAAATTGAAAGGTATGTCCAAACCCAAGGATCTAAGTGCAACTTTACAAATC
Organism: Oldenlandia corymbosa var. corymbosa; assembly: GCA_949775105.1. Classification (NCBI taxonomy): domain Eukaryota; kingdom Viridiplantae; phylum Streptophyta; class Magnoliopsida; order Gentianales; family Rubiaceae; genus Oldenlandia; species Oldenlandia corymbosa. The sequence continues at coordinate 20,189,624 of OX459118.1, read as the reverse complement.
TTGATGAACACACTTTTGAGCTATCTGCTTGCCTCCTAAATGTAACGGTTGGTTTTGTCTTTTGTTCTTTTTTTTTTTTTTAACTACCAAAACTCACCCAAAAATACTTCCCCATTTTTCCCAATTCTTCACTTCAAACACCGCTATTCCAATCAAACCCTCTCTCATCATCAGTTCATGTAAGGCTCAACTTTAGCATAGTCACACATAACGCCTGAGGATACCATTTTGTAGTTTTTTTGTATAGATGGTCTTGCTGTGCATGCATGTGAAATTCTCCAAATTTTATGCATTTTGATTTTAATTTTGTTGGAAACAATCTGTTTCTCAATTTTTAAGAAAAATTGCGGTTCTATGATGTTTGTTATGTGTTCCGAATGTTTTTTCACCCACCCTTCTTTTTTGTTTTCGTTTTTCTTTTTTCCTTATTGTGAATTGATTGTATCTTAACTATTTACCTTTTGGAATTTGGAAATTTACCAGATTTTTTTTTCCCAACAGTGTCCTAATCTAGATTTGGTCATGTGAATCAATCTCAATAATTGGTTTGTGAGAATTTTAGTTTAAATTGGTATAAGATTCAATTTGAACTAGTTTTTGCTTCTTTGGTTTGTTTTAATTTTCATTCAAAACCTAAGAGCACAGAACTCTGAAGTTATTCAAGTATTTGGTGTAGTTATTCACTTAATGTAAAATCATAAACTTCCCTCTTAAAATTGTTGTTTAATCATTAATTTCATGAAAAAAGTGGGGGTTGTTGTTCTGTTTCACTTTTGAGCATGAAAACCCAAGATACGTATACTAAAATTACTTTATGCCTTGGATCTCTTCATCAAAGTCTAGGAAACTGTATCCTTTCATGTCTAAATCATCTGTACAGGAAGAACCACGGAAGCTATTATGAGCATAAAGTAGATGGCTTAGATATTTGTTTGATTTTACCTTTGCTTGGTTGCTCGCGGAGATATAACCTAGCTACATAGTGTGACTCACTAATGCTGATATTAAAGTTAATGCCTGGTGTCATCAGTTTGCATGTATGAATAAACTGGTATTTTTTCAGTAGCATATTAGTCATGTTTTAGCCTCATGTAACATCACTCCTATCTTCAACTTGTTGCTTGCCATTTACAACTTGAATCTGATTTGTGTACCTGGGAGTTCTATGTTACTGGCTTTTGGTTTTGGAGCGGCAAATCGTTGTCCATGAATTGAAATTGCAGTGGCATTGTCTCAACTCATATACATTCCTTGTCTATGTATAATGTATCATCGAAAATCCTGAAAATCTGAAAAGCAGAAATTAGTGGAATCCGATAAATGCTCTAATTGGTGTATTGTATTGGTCGTCTTAAATGCAAGCTTGGGGGGAATGAAGACATTTTCCAGACATACTGAGTTTGGAGTAGATACTTTTTGCGAGACATTTTCCACAGATTTTTTTATGATGATTATTATTTCACATCTTAGAGATTTGGCTAGTTTTAGGTTTGGAACTTCTGTTGAGGCTTAATTAGGGTAGAAAATCGACAAATCCTATAAAGTAATCCTTTGTCAGCCTATTTTCTCTGGATTGTTAAATGTATTTTGGTAATCTTCTAGGGAAGCACATACTTCATGATGTGTGTCCATTCATGGTTGAAAACTGACCATTTATGTCGAATGTCTCTGTTGCAAAGGGTTTGCACAGCTACACTCGTAAAACTCTAAGGTTACTGAATCTGGCCTTGTTCAATTAATCAACCTCTTAATTTTTTACTAGCGGAATACCTAAAGAGCAACAGAAAAAGGCACACGTTTCTTGGAAGGATTTTCTTAACAAGCCGCCAACTATACAATTAAGTACTTTGTGTTATTGAACTAGCAATACTACTGTAAGATGTCATTGCACTAGTAGTTCTTATCATAAGTGCAGATGGACAAGTAAATCTAGAGAGTTTTGACGTGTTGTTAGTTGTTCGACATTCATGGCCAGACAGCTGATAAAGATGGATCAATCATGAATCTCAATCATGAGTGGTTTCTTTCCACTTCAACAATGAATTCCATTAGTAAGCATAGAAAACCTCATCCATTCATTGTATTCTAATTGAATGAAATCACGACTTTGATAGAAAAATGAGTTTTCTTTTGAAGGGAGCGAGATTTTCCTACTGAATTCAAGTAATGTTGATCTTTCTAACCCTCTGGTACCATAAATTTTCTTGACAAGACTTCTGCAATAATTTTCCTGATCCTGGAAGGTTTGCCATGTTCTCTTCCAAGTATTGATGACATCTCCATGGGGGTGGTTATCTTCAGTTAAAATAAATGAAGAAATATAGTGGCACTAGAATTGAAATTGGCAGCTCACATCCTGTTGGAGAATGACTAATTTTAACCATTTTAACTGGAATCTATTTTGATTTCTACTGAACATCATAGATGTAGATATACAATGACATATTTTATTTTGAAATAAATTTGTGTGAAACATATTTTAAAATAAGTAATCTGACAAGGGAAAGTACTTATTTTTCACTCCTGTTTTCTTGGACTTTATTGGTGGCAGATTGAGCCAGTGGATCTTCATAGCAAGAAGATTTAAAATGAATCAAGCCAAAAGGGTCAGAGAGTCATCGATGAAATCTTTTACTTTAAATGGTATGGCGAATTCCTGTCTTGGAACTTGATTCTTCAGTTTTTGTTAGGGTTTAAGTTTGCTTAGTAACGTGGTATGACAACATGCAGATGACGGATATGAGCTGCCTGATGACATTGACCTAGCGTCAATGGATGAGGATACAACCTTGGCGCATTTTAGATGCCCAATGTGTGGCGAGTTACTGGTGGATGCTACTAGGGTAACTCCATGCCGGGATCTATGTGAGCTATCTTCCCTTGTTTTCTCAATTGAACTTTTCTTCGCCTTTAAATGGAATTGAATTCTAGCAGCTTCTACATATGTCTAAATATGAAGTCCCAGAAATTGATGCAGATAAGTTATAAGAAATTTTGTCTCTTTTCTATATGGAGATACCTTCAAGTGTGGCAATGCCTTCAATCAGTGGAATTTGTTGAAATTTTTCAGACATGAAATGGAAGAACATTTGGTTACCAAACCTTCCAAAAACAGATTCCAACATCTCTCATTAAGCACTTCAATATAATTTTGCCATTCGGCCCCAACCTTGAATAGGTTCCATTTCAAAACATAACACTGCCTAATGAATGCAGCAGATTTTCTGTACTGAGCTTAATAATCTTTTGGTTCCTCATGGTTTAGAAAAAAATTTATGTATTTCTTCTCCTTCATGTCATAATTTAATGATTGTAACTGACATGTACACTTCCCACAAAAAGAGCAAGTCTTTTGCTGATCTATGGAGTAAATGAAATTCACACATTACCATCTTGTCCTATACAGCATGCATTTTTTTAGTCAGGTTTACTGATTTATTACCAATGTTGGTTTGCAATCTCGCATTCCTCTTGCAAAGTTGTATTTGATCTCATCATAGTTAGACCATCTTAAATCTGCCACCAAATTAGCAACGTTGTTTCACCAAAGCTCCCAAATGTTCTCCAGTATATTTGACTGCTAAAACTACTTCACTTCCTAAATATTCCCAGTCCTTCTAACAAATTGACACATCTTAGTGGTACACAACTGCTTCTTCATGAACACCATATTCTCCAGGCCATATGTACTACAGTTACTCAAGCAATGAATTTCCAGAAACTTCCTAATTGTTTGCAGAAAGCAGTTTTTTCTACTTCACCATCTGTGTAGCCGTTTTTGTTTATTTTATCCCTTGAGAAAATTCTCTGAATTATAAAAGACATAATCGACAGAATGTGCATAGACTAAAGAGAGTGTAGTTTAATGAACGTTGTTCTCCCATCGCTTTTCTAATTTTCCCAAGTTGCTTGATAATTGCTAACACATCTACAATAATGGAAATTTAATAGAAGCACACTAGAGAGAATTATTGCATTTGGAGCATCCTTTATGTACTGTCATTCTTCAGACCAGTCAGTCAATTCATTGAAACTAGCTTGCAGAATTGCATAAAATTAGCATGTACCTGCTAGGCAGGAAGTTCTGAGTGTTGAATATATGGCACCCTTTCCTTTTTGTTTGTCTTAATGATCTCAACATTCCAGTTTGCACAGACTGCATTCGGAGTTTTCTATTTGAACTTGGAAATAATGCGTGCCCAGGCTGTATGGTTGATTTAGGACTCGACCCTGAGGAATTCCTGAGGTAAGATTTGGGTAACAATGTGGTTCTTCTGATGGCAATAAGTGTTTATATATGTTTCATTACCAATTATAATGCTAAGTAGTATTAGCAAGGACTTTTATAATTTCGTGAGACTTCATCTAGGCTTATTCTGATTGAATGTTATGCATAGGAATGCTCATTAAATGGTCTTAAACAGAAGAGTTATCTGAGTTTAACAGAAAACGGCTACATAGTGTTTCACAGAAAAGGCTAATTGGACCAACCCCCTATCCACCACCCCCTCCCTAAAACAAAGCCTCAATCTGTGTATGACACATTCCACGTGGCTCCGAGGTTTTGAAGTAAATTTTGTAACAATTTTCTCCATTCTATATTCTTTGAAAGAATGCTTTGTCCATAAATTCTCTTGATACATTAAACGCATGGGGAGCATATTTGGAAAGATTATTGATATTGAACACGTCAACATCGATTCTTGATTTGTGAATTGACTTTTGCACAAAAGGAAAACAGAGAAAGCAAAACTTTTTTCTAGTAATTTAAAGAAGCGAGTTAACTAATGCAAAAAGTATGATAGTGAAAAAGAAATAAGTTTTGAATTCATTTCTAGATACTGACAGCGTGTAAAATTCAATGTGCTTCATCCCAGAATTTTTTTACTGTTGATTTTGTGCATGGACCTTGAAGTCTAGCGAGTAACATAATTTGATGATTGTTATCAAGTGATTAAGCCTCCACCAGTTCTAGAGTTTTGCATTGTTTCTGACTGATTTTGATCTGGACTGCAGTTTATTTGTTCTAGAATCATTTAGTAAGCAGCTAACTGACGTTGCAGCATTTTATTTTTTATCTGGATTTTATTTCTGTTTGAGGATCAGTAGTAAGCAGCAGACTGATTTTGATTTGTATTCCAGTTTATTTGATCTAGGATCAGTAATAAGCAGGGAACTGCATCGCAGAATTTTATTCTTTTCTTTTTTTAAGTTTTCAACAACAAAATCGAATTCTGAAGTCTTACGAATAATTAGTCCGTGTGCAGCTGTTTTCTTTCTACCCTTCGAATTTGGAAACAGTATCACTTTCCAATTTTGTACCAGTGGTAGGACGGGAGAACTCATTGCTTTTGTTGACCTGAACAGTTTTGAGGAACAGCTCAGTGTTTTTGTTGAGGCCTTAGCGGAATATTTTAGAGGCAGAAGGGAGAGGGATGCCTTGATTGCCAAAACCAGAGAGAAAAGTGAGAAAAGATACCGTACAGTTCTTACAAAGCCAAGTTCAGGAATCTTGACGAAAAAGGTAAATCTCTTGATTTATATAGCATGGGGCAGAATTCGAGGTTAAATACATTGAACATCGATAAAGACATGCACTTTCAAGAAGCGGTGCAAAATTCACCTCATTGATCCTTTTACAGTTTTATATTTAAGTTTCTCTGTATTTCCTTTTCAGCGTTTTATGACTCAGGCAAAGGCAGTAGGAGCCAGTTATGCAGCTGCGGTAGCCAGCCCTGTAGATGACAGCGAATCAGACAGGATGAAGGTTGATGAGGAGGCCTCATCTTGTAAAAGCAAAGAACTCTAGAATTCTGTATTTTATGAGATACACCATCTGTATGTGTTGTACTCCACTCTTCTCTTTTTTTTTCTTTTTTTTTTTTCCTTCTTGTTTTCCGGCCTTTGGTAGTTCAAAATGTTGTGACATTTTCTTGGTATATGTTGTAACTTTGTACATCCTGAACAGAAAACCTAGCAACTTCTGGCTAGTCAAAATTTGTTGTTACTGTTGCCCATCAAGCGCTCCTAGTTACATTACAATTTTACTAGCATTGAAGGCCACTATTATGGGCAGAAGAGTATATCAGTTATTGATCCGCAGTAAGAGTTTTTCTTTAACTAGCTGTCCATTCCCAAACAAGTTGACTTTTGTGGTTCTTAGCTGCAAATTCTGTTCCTACGAGTTTTCAAGGCATTTGCCGATTCCCTAAAGAGGTTTTCTGCTTCATTTCCTAATTTGAAGCTACAGTCTGCTCATACCAGAAGCAACCTTCCACAATGTTTGCATTTTGAGACAGACACGATGTTACCGTACGGTCCGTATCATTCGAGTAACTGAAGGTGAAATCATGAATAGCTACTTGTAACATGAATTTAAATAAACTTGCAATAAGATGGCAGTGACAACAGAATGATCATGAACTACTTCAGGCATTATGACATGAATATATGGTAAAACATCTGCATCATCATGTTCAACTCAAACAGGATTTTGCAATTTCCAACCACAAATTTTCATCCAGAGTGACAACCAAAAAGAACTCTTACTTACAATCCCACTGCAGCAATGACCACATACGTGCGAATGGCCTCTTTGTAATGTGTCACTGACAGTCCATCTGTCAAACAAATGGAATCAATAAATCAGTAGATCAGAAGCTGACTCGGCTTCGTGCCTCATAAAAACTGGGAAAATAAAAAGCAGCAACAAAGAGTTAAGCGTTTCTTCTACTATGTGGAGTCGGGTTACATGTATCACATCTACATAAGTTTTCTATAATGAAAGGACTTCTAGTCTAATACTATGACTAGATGACAACCTGGATGTCGACCCAACAAAATGTTCTCCTGCATCCAAACTTTGATTGCCTTGCTAGAAACAACATGGATCAGTGTCAGTTTTTACACATAAATTACTAAGTTTATTCCATATTATGAGAAGTACAGTATCAGTTTTTGTTTGTCTAAAAATTAGACCTCATCTTTGGGAAAGCAACAGTTTGACTTGTCAAACTCACCTGGCACTGAAACATAGATGATAGATGATTGCCACGGGAAAAAAGGTCTATCCATAAGATGATAACTTGTCATCAATAAGCAGCAAACAACTTTGTTGAATTTGAATGCAAAAACAAATTACAGATTGATAATGTCGATCGTAGGATGCTTGGTGAGGAGCATATTATATGGTGAACCACCATACCTGGTACACTTGTCTAATTAATAGAATTTAATTATGGAATGAACAAATTAATAAAAATATTATTAAATTGATTCATTCTCTCTTATCATTTAGTTTCTCATATCATATTTTCTTTCAAATACAAAAAAAAAAAACAACTGTTATAAAATAAGAACACTGATCCACAGGAAGCAGCAGCAACCGTTGATTCATCCACGTCAGGATCATCTTCCAGTTGTGGTCCTGCATGGTCACATGCACATGCAGTACTTGACCATGAAGTTTCTCAAGACCATGTGAGCAGTGGCCTGAAACAACCTCCCTTTGATGCTTCCCTCAGCAATCGGCCTTGGCATCGGGGAAGGTTCTGGATGACAATTCCACGTCACTAATCCGGATCATCATCATCATTTCTTAGCCATTAGATTAAGGCGGTTAATACATTGTTAATTATTAGCCTTAGGATTAGTGTGTATTTCTTGATAGAGAGGGAACTAGTTAGCTGATCAGCTGTAGATATTTTGTATATAAATAGATGATAGAATGAATTGTACGGTTAACAAGAATTCATCACCTTAATACACAGTCGAAATTCATCATCTTCTTCCAATTGAATATTCATCTGAAAGCCTAACTCTTCATCTATTTTTGCTTATTTTGTATTCAATTTTGTGCTTCAAATCTTGCTATGATGATCTCATATCCTGATTTGTATAATGGTATCAGAGTGGCTAGATCATGCTCTGTATTTAGCTGCTAAATCTTTGCTGTTTCTTGATCTTATTAGATCAAATTTCTATTTCCTGCTATATTCTACACTCTATTGATTTCTGCTTTTGAAAATTATGGAGAATCCAGTAAATCGATGAAGGAATGCTGATGAACAGAGAGATCTAGATTATTTGATTGATATACAACTGCAAGTACATGGATCGGAGAATCCAGGAACACATCTTGTTTCAATTCTGCTCAATGAAAAAAATTACAGGATTTGGAAGGGAGCAACGTTGTCAGCTTTGGAAGCATAGATGAAGGACAGATTCGTGACTGGTCGTCTTGCAAAGCCACCAGAGGCTTCAGCACAATTTGTTCGATGGAAGCAAGCTAACAACCTGGTATGCTCATGGATTAAGAGTTCTATATTACCAGAAATGGTAAACACCTTTATTTTCATATATGATGCTCATACTTTATGGAAGGATATTGCTGAACAATATGGAACAACCAGTTTGCCTCAATTCCTTTAGATTAAGCAAGAAATTGCATTAATTAAGCAAGGTGATTTATCTGTTGCATCATATTATGGACGTTTGAAACAATTATGGGATTAGTATGCTCAGCTTAGGTCCAGTCCAATAGTTGTGAATGAGATCAGACAGTTAATGTTACGCAGAGAAGCTGAGGATAAAAATATAGAGTTTTTGATGGGATTGAATGAGATATATGAGCAGGACAGGAGTAACATCTTGTTTATGGATCCAATGCCTTCTGTGAATCGAATTTACAATATCATATTGATTTCTGAAAAACATAGACAGCTTAGTACAAACATGGACTTACTAGGAGAAAACTCAGCAATGAATGTGAAGGCTGCTGATGTAATGAAACCGATTGATCATCCTAATGAGAACTCTGCTTTGGCTGTTAGGGTACCAGATTGGAAGAAACAAGGTGTTCAGAAAGGGCCTCCATACATAAAGAGAGATCAAAGCAAGTTGTATTGTACTCATTGTAACAGGACTGGTCACATCAAGGAGGAGTGTTTTAAGCTGGTTGGATTACCAGATTGGTGGGAAGATTACAAGAAGAAATTACAGCAAGGAACTGGTACACAAGGATCTCATAGAGTGAATATGGTGACACATGGGGAAACTCCTTTGGATGACAGGTCTGATGGACACATGATCTGCAGGCTGTGATTTGTAAAGCAGTAAAACGTGAGGTGGATAAGATTCTGAAAGGGAAAGCATCAGCAGACACTACATGAGGACATTTGGTGAATATGGCCTACTATGATGACTTTGCAGTAGCTCCATAATCACTAAACTTAATTCTCTACCTTTTGAAGTTATAAGTGAAAATTCTTGGGTGTCAGATAGTGGTGCCACTAAACATATGTGCATTAATCTTAGACTTATGAAAAATATACAAACCTTGAATACCTTTACACCAGTTTGGCTTCCTGATGGAAGCATTAGTTCAACTAGTCATGTTGGGAATGTACTCCTTTCTGAGTCAGTAACCTTGACCAATTGCGTATATTTGCCAAATTTCAATTGCAATTTACTCTCTGTCAGACAGTTAGCCAAATTTAACTAATTATACTTTGTTTTCTTCTCTGATGTGTGCTTGCTACAGGACCTTAGATCACACAAGGATCTTGCAGCAGGTAGAGTGATTCAAGAACTATACATACTCAGTTCATACTCCTTTACAAATGAAGCCATACAGAAATCTCAAACTCAGTTTTTTGCCTTTATGATTCATATCAGATAGCCATCATCTTATTCAACACATACAGAAGATTCAAGTCAAGCCTTAGTAGCAGTCAATCAAGATGTTCTACACAATGGACTAGGACATCCTTCTGATCTAGTTATGACACGTATCTGGTTTTAAACCACAAACCTTTACTTCTCAAAATAGTGACATTTGTTCCTTTAGGAAAACAAACTAGACTAAGTTTTCCTTCCAGTACTATTCACAGTAAGAAGTGTTTTGAATTGTTACATTTGGATGTATGGGGACCATATAAACAAGCAACACTTTCTGGTTGTCATTACTTACTTACTGTTGTGGATGATTACAGTAGAAGTACTTGGATTTATCTGTTTAAAAATAAATCAGAGGTCTTTGCTTTGATACAACATTTCCTGAAAATGATTCAAACTCAATATCAAGCCCTTGTGAAAGTCATAAGCTCAGATAATGGGACTGAGTTCACTAATGCACAGTTTTCCCAACTTTTGTCATCCCTTGGTATCCTTCATCATAGAAGCTGTTCTTATACCCCTCAACAAAATGGGGTGGTAGAAAGGAAGCATAGACACCTAATCCAAGTTGCTAGAACCTTGCTTATACAGTCTAAACTACCTAAACATTTTTGGGGGGACGCTGTTTTGACAACAGCACACCTTATCAATAGACTTCCTAGCCAGTTACTAGATTGAAAATCTCCTTTTGAAATATTACATGGTCAAAAACCAGATATAATTAGCACACTTAGAGTTTTTGGGTGTTGAGCCTTTGCTGTTGATAATAGTTCAAATAGGGATAAATTTGATCCAAGATCCCTTAGAGGCATTTTCTTAGGGTATCCTCAAGGACAGAAAGGTTACAAACTCTACTGTCCATCCCTGAAAAAGACTTTGATATCCAGAGATGTACTATTTTATGAGACAATTCTTCCATCTGTTCAAATCAATGTAGATCAACCACCAACACCTCTTATCACCATTCCAGAACCTGATCACGCCATTTCATCAAATACTTCCTCTTTCACAGATAATTCTTCCTCAACAGATCCTCTACATACCTTCTCCTCTTCATCATATAACTTTGTTCCCACTCATTTGCATTCAGAAAGATCCCCTGAAATCACTCTTGAAGAGACAGAACCTCAACCTTTGAGAAGGAGCACTAGAACAGTTAAACCCCAGTCTGGTTAAATGACTTTGTCATTGCCAATCCTTCTAGATCAAACCACCAAAATGATACTAATGATAATGCACATAGTGTATTGTTGGCCAATCTGTCTACATTTTAAGAACCTACTACTTATAACAAGGCAAGAACACATCATCATTGGGTGGAAGCAATGAATTAGGAGCTTGAAGCCATAGAATCCAATGGAACATGGGAGTTAACAACACTACCTCCTGGTAAGAAAGCAATTGGCTCAAGTGGGTATACAAGATAAAGTGTAAACCAGATGGAACTATTGATAAATACAAGGCGAGATTGGTTGTGAAAGGCTATAATCAGGTAGAAGGAGAGGATTTCTATGAGGTTTTTTCACCAGTTGCTAAGGCTGTCACTGTGAGGCTTTTGTTTGCAATTGCTGCTGCTAGATGCTAGTCCTTGCACCAGATGGATGTAAACAATGCTTTTCTGCATGGTTTCCTAGAAGAAGATATATATATATATATATATATATATATATATGACACCACCAAAGGGTTATATTACAGATGCTGCCAATCAAGTATGTAAACTGAAACGATCTCTTTATGGTCTTAAACAGGTATCTCGCCAATGGAATCAAGAATTCACTAATCAACTTCAACAGTATGGATTTCATCAGTCTTATCATGACAACTGTCTTTTTATTCTCCACAGACCAGAACTTTCTCCTCATGCTTTTAGTCTATGTTGATGACATATTGATCACAGGAACTTCTAATGTTGAGATTACAAGGGTAAGAGAGTTTCTAGATCAAGCTTTTACAAGTCAAAGATTTGAGGAAGGCCACCTATTTCCTGGGAATGAAGATTCATCATACAGTTGCTGGTTTCTCTAGATCAAGCTTTTACAGTCAAAGATTTAGGGAAGGCCACTAATTTCCTGGGAATGAAGATTCATTATACAGCGGCTGGCATCTCCATTAATCAGCAAAAGTCTATTACTGATCTGTTAAAGGATGCAAATATGCTGGATTGTCATACAGTAAGCACCCCATTGCCAAGAGATCTCAAGTTTCCATCAGAGGATAAGGATACAACTCCCCTTCTTATAGATCCATGCCAATACAGAAGGCTTATTGGTAGACTTCTATATCCGAATTTCAGTAGAGCAGACTTAATTTCTCAGTTCAACAGCTGAGTCAGTTTGTGCATACACCTCATGAATCACATTGGGGAGCGGCTTTACATGTTCTGAAATACTTGGCAGGAACTATCTCAACATGCCTCTTCTATCCTCATACTAATACTTTGGAGTTAACTGCTTATAGTGATTCTGATTATGGTTGCTGTCAGACCACTAGACACACCACCATAGGTTATTGCATATTCCTAGGAAAGATTTTGGTGTCTTGGAAAGATAAGAAGCAGAATACTATATCATGTTCAACGGTAGAAGTAGAATACAGATCAATGGCATCTACTTTCAGAGAATTGCAGTGGATCTCCTATCTACTCAAAGATTTTCAAGTCTCAATTCCACTGCATGTGCATTTTTGGTGTGATAATCAGGCTGCATTATACATTACAGCTAATCCCGTCTTCCACGAGAAAACAAAGCACCTTGAACAGACTGCCTTGTTGTCCGAGACAAATTCAAGGCTGGCTTTATCTCTCCACAACATATTTCAACACATGATCAACTTGCAGATGTGTTTACTAAACCTCTCTATGCTCCACGTTTTAGCTACATTCTATCCAAGATGAGCCTCACCGATGCTCCTCTTGCAGGGGGTTGTTACAAGTAAAAACACTGATCCACAGGAAGCAGCAGCAACCGTTGATTCATCCACATCAGGATCATCTTCCAGTTGTGGTCCTGCATGGTCACATGCACACGCAGTACTTGACCAGGAAGCTTCTCAAGACCACGTGAGCAGTGGCCTGAAATAACCACCCTTTGATGCTTCCCTCAGCAATCGGCCTTGGCATCGGGGAAGGTTCTGGATGACAATTCCACGTCACTAATCCGGATCATCATCATCATTTCTTAGCCATTAGATTAAGGCGGTTAATACATTGTTAATTATTAGCCTTAGGATTAGTGTGTGTTTCTTGATAGAGAGGGAACTAGTTAGCTGATCAGCTGTAGATATTTTGTATATAAATAGATGATAGAATGAATTGTACTGTTAACAAGAATTCATCACCTTAATACACAGTCAAAATTCATCATCTTCTTCCAATTGAATATTCATCTGAAAGCCTAACTCTTCATCTATTTTTGCTTATTTTGTATTCAATTTTGTGCTTCAAATCCTGCTATGATGATCTCATATCCTGATTTGTATAAACAACATTCCAACAGTTTCTAACTCTCTCTCTTCTATTCATAATTACTAACGTAGTTTGAAAATTATGAACAATTTAAATCTATACTATATATTAAAGGAGAGTTTTCAATCGACAGGTGTCGCTCAATTAGTTAGTTCAGAGCCTTCTTTACCACAAGTCAAATTCAGTTTTTTTTTTTTTGAAATGTATCAATGCAAGAAACTCTCTTTCATTACAGTGTTAAATTTTTCTCGTATATTGGCTTTTTCAATTTAATTGTCACTCATGCATTTCACACATCTTTATTATATTCCATATATATTTGATTATCTACGTAATTAATAATGAAAAAATCTATCTTTTTTTTTGTTAATAATTTTTACTTTTTTTTTATTGGTTGTTACGAATGATTTTTCACACATTTTAAAGAAAAGTTCATGTGGTGGATTTTTTGTTCAAAAAAAATAATAAAATATATTTCAGTAGATGAAAAACCATCAAGTATGTATAATGTAATATTATTTAGGGAAATATAACCAAAAAAAAAAATTTTTACTGAAGAGATGTTATATAAAACACTATATATCTTACATTTTTTTTTCCTTTTGAGTGTGCCAAAACTTTCAGTTAGAGTTTACTAAATATCTTTGTAAAAATCTACAAAATTATACTACCAAATTATTATTAATTTTATCGATTATTACTTCTAAAATTTTCTTACGAATGAGTCATACTAATATTTTATGTTTTAAAATGTACACTATCTTGAATATGACATATAATAAAAAGATAAATGTAATTTACACAATAAAACACAGTCAAGAATTATTATATCACAAAACATAACACAAACTTTAGCAAATAATAACGAGAACGCTCGACTCACATGTGATTATAATTCTATAATTTTCCACAATACATGTAACACAATCCGTGCCACGCAGGGGATAATTGTAGTTTAATAAAAAATCATGAAATTTTTTTATATATATATGTATATATATATACATGTCATGAAAAATATTATTCTAACTTATGAATTTTTCATAGAATGAGTATGAACTATGAATATAAGAATTTCTAAAGATTTTATTAATATTTTATTTTCTTTGTATGAAAATTTGCACAATTCTCATGAACATTATGTTATTTGGGTATGAATATAGTCTTTAGACTTCTTATTTGCATTAATCTTCCAATTTTCAAGAAAAAATTGTGAAACTTGGATACACATGATATGAAAAGTACGATTGTTATTCATGAATATTTAATGAAAAGAGTATGAACATTTATTATACACATGATTAATTTATTGAAATTTCTCCAATTTATATGAACATTTCACATAATCATCATGAATAGTCATAGTGTATGTATGAACAAAAAATTAAATAGATGACAACTTTTTATTTGTGTTTACCTGTACAATTTTTTAATTAAAAACTATGAATTTAATTTGATATGAAAAATGTTACTACCATTGATGAATTTGACATTGTATGATTATGAACATTTAGTTTTTGTGTGATTAGGATTATATTACTTCACAGCTATTTTTTTCTTTTTGAATTTTCTTTCTAATCACGTTTTTGGCTTGGAAATATGATATATGATATTAAATGTGAAAAGAGGATTGACTAAATCAATATTATCCACATTTTAATTAATTATTTATTCCTTAAGTAGATTTCATCCAATGCACTATGTAGTGCGATATAAGAATTGTTGCTGAGGAGGCAAATACAGAGGTTTATTAAAATTTTTTAATAATCTCCTTAAATGGTCCTTTCCATTTCAAAATTACTGTTTCATATATAAATTTCAAAACTCAATATGAACTATTTTTTTAGGATAGGATAAATATAAAATAATAAGTAAAAATAAACCCAGTCCAAAAAGATGTAAGGAGGTGAAAAAATTAACAGAAACAGAAAAATCACCTCTTTCACATCCATGTTATCGAAAGTGAAGATCATCACCTTTTGTATGACACTTAGAACAAAGATTTACATATAGTATGTCTTGTCATTGTGGAAAAATGCCAACGGGGTACTACTCATCGGCATCTTCCACTCTATGGGTCAAACAACACTATCGTGGTCGTTTAATGTGATCGACGACCCTTGGTTACCGCTTGGAAAGAACATAATGGAAAAATGGTAATTTGAGTTCATTTTAGATTTGGACTTTGGAGCGCAAGTTTGTAAAAAATGAACGTACGCGGAGAGCAATCTAGAACCAACTAAAATTAAAAAAAAAATTAATAAGAAATTATTATAGTCAATTTACCATCCATGCATTTGGAACATTGATTAGGCTCTGTTTGGTTGTATAGAATTGGAATAGAATAAGAATTAAAATCTTATAAGTTAAAAATAAGATAATGAGATTTTAATTCAATCTAAATTCTTTATTTGGAAGGTGTAAAGAGTTGACTTGAAATTAAGGTATTTGATGAGAATCATGTATCTTCCTTGATGTGCATATAATTTATCTATTTTTAGTATTCCTTTACACGAGATTTTGCCATTACTTTGGATACATTTCTGTGATTTTATATGATTTAATCTTTGATTGTAGGAATGGTACTCAAATAAAAAATTGTCAAAGTTTAGAGCTAAATTGAAGATAAAGAGCAACTAAAAGGGCTCAAATGAAGCTCGGAAGAATGCATAAGGAAGGATAAAGAAGATTTAAAGATTTTGAGGATTCGACATGCAATTTGAGTGCTCATAATTTGGGCTGGCCGAAAGATCAAAATGGATTTGCATGGATGGAGAATTAATTGATTTTGGCCAGCTTTTGGAGCCCAAACTTAATAGACGTGGGCTAGTGATCAACACAAAGAAGTTTTGCAAAGAAAAATAAATTAATGTGAATTTTGGAGAAGTTCTTGGAAGCTTCTGCCGTTTCTTCGCCGAAAAGGAAGCCGAGAAGGAGCTTTGTGAAGGTGCTGCTTTGAAGAAGTTTAATTAATTTCCAAGAAAACTAAGGGTTTGGAAAAAAAATCTATAAAAAGCCTAAAAACCCCACGCCACAAGACCGAACCCGAAAAACCCTTCACCAAAACCCCATCAGCGGACTCCTCACCAAGAGCCCGGCGGCAGCCTCAAATCCCACACAACAATCACCTTATTCCACCCTCATCAATCACGCACCATCGTCAGGGAAAGAAGTCAGCACCAACGAAGCCAATCCAAGCTTTTGGAATCAGCCTTTGCGACTCGTCTTTGTCCCGGGTTTCATTGTTTTATTTATTTTTGAGATGATGTGTAGTTAAATTATTTAATCTAGAGTTTTGGATGTAGTCGCTGTACTATTTAATTTAATTTAATTCATGATTGTGACTATTTCATTAGTTGATATTTAATATTCTTATTTTTATTCCATGTGAGTATTTGATCACTACTTGCATGCTCTAAAGGTGTTTAACTGAAGGAACGACGGTTGAAGGTAAGACTAGTTCGTGGGAATATTAAACTTAGATAATGGGCCACGAAAGTAGGAACACCGTCTTTACAGCTATAGATTCTAGGGTTCTTAATGTATTCTAATTAAATCCTATAGTTACGACAGTAGTCATAGGGTTAGTTTCAGTAAGAGAATTATATTACGAAAGTGAATAGTTCTTAAATAGACGAATCGTTGTGAGATTAACGAAAGTCCAAAGTTACATATCTATAGGTTGAGTTAAACTGAGTAGTTGGTAGGTGAAACCCTTTGCCCTAGGTTTTTCTTTTACTTATTTATATCTTTAAATAATTGTAATTGTTAGTTTTAGGTTTAGAATAGTTTAAAATTGATAAATTGTTAATCTAAATAATAATAAGAAATTATTTTAACCAGTACTTGGTAATTTTCTGTGTGGGATCGACCCTGTTTTCTGTTTTACTACTAATAATTGTATTAAATAGGTAATTAATATTTGACTAGTGTGATGACGGCTTATCATTCCTGTCGGAGTTCTTTAAGGATAAAAGAGAAGAAGGTGTTTTTATCCATTGGAGGTCTTGGATTATTTCCATTCAATAAGACCAGTAAATTTGTAATCACAAGTTGGCCTTCTAAGAAAGGAAAAAAACTTTAATTATCTAGTGGAGACAATGGGAACGAATCACTAGGTAGGTAAAATAAAGATTATTTTTTATTCAGTTTTCAATGCAGAACTTTACAACTGTTTCAACTTGACGAGGTACAAAATGAACTTTAACAGCAGCAAAATTAGATACTAGTAACTTTTAAACCGCGTGCCGGCTGTTAAAAGAAAAAAAAAGATCTGACTTTAGTATACGATGGGGAAATAAGCCAGAGAAAGGAAACCCATCTTCATCAGAATTATCATTGGCACTAAAAGATGAAATATCATAGAATTTCTTTCAAAAGAAAAAAAAAAAAAGCCAAAGCTTGCAAAACAGAACAAATAAATAAAGAAGGTATCATCTCAGACTACGATATCGAATGGGACAGCGATTACTATACTAGCTACAAGGCTACAATAATGCATCAAATGTCAACGTCGTATTAGTGATTTGCTTGATTGATGAAATTATGAAAACATAAAAAATAATTGTAAACTTATAAAAACTAATTTCCACACTCTACCTAAGATAATTCAAAGGAAATCAGATCCATCCGGACGTCATCAAATCTACAACGCTTTGATAAAGTTTAAGGGGCGGTCATGACGTGACCCAAAATAAATCTCTTTTGGTCTCATTTGACCAGAAACACTTGGCTATGGTGAATTTCTGTCATCAATCAGAAGAATAAAATACGATTTGGTGTAAATCTCGAAATTTTGATGATATTGATATTATGCATTAATTTGTCAGAATATCGATTTCTTAATAGTGTACTATGTTGTTTGTAGTCGCACGTTGCGACCAATTTTTATATAAATCGTAAGTTTTTAAAAGAAATAGCAATAAAAAAAATACAAAATAATTGGATAACAAAGAAGATTTTTATTTCTTTTTTGCTGTAAATATAAGTAATTAAATAAATAGTAACTATGATCGATTACAAAAACCATAAAAAAATAAGTTCTAGAATAATGATTATGGTTTGTATTATCGTCCAAAAAGGATGACATAAAATTAATCTACCATACGCCTGGCGGTATAGTTCTTGTTGTGAAAACCATTGTCGTATTATCGCCAATAAACCATTGTTCAGTATCTTATTACGCATCATGGGTCGATAAATTTATTAAAAAAATAAGAATTAATTTTTTCTAGCTTTCTCTTCCATTACGCATAAGGCCTCGATAAATTGATTAAAAGATTATTTTAAATGATTTGATTTATCATGAAGTTTATTATATGTTGTTCAGAGACCTCCAATTGCATCACAGAGAATCTATAACTGGAATAAATTTTCTTACAATCCTGAGCTAGCAGAACGTAAGCGAGAGATAGTATAAAAATAAACGGAAATTTCCAGCAACAATAACAGTATAACCAATCCCAAAGTCGAGGCATTTTATACTTGCTACACATTTTGAAGGCATTTTATACTTACTACACATTTTATACTTACTTTTTGAAAGCACCCAAGTCGTTCAAGGCAAATAACGGGAGATAATAAAACAAAACAAAATCCTCCAAAAGCACACAAATTAAAAACCGAACCGGTGTCATTAGAGGGTCCTTGGGTTAACCTCGTTAGCTCGGAACAAAAAACTGGATGATGTCATCAAAAGGTCAAAAATACATATTTATTATGAATATATAAATAATAATATAAAATATTTATTAAGTAAAAAAATCAAGTTCAAAAAAATTACAAAGGAATGAATAGTTGAAAATTCTATTGTTGATTTACTACTATTATTACTTAATAGTACACAAGAGAGAGAAAAAAAAACTAAAAGAACACAAAAAATTTTCACAATAAAAATATTTAAAAAAAATTAACTCTAAAAAACAAAACTGGATGATGGGGATTGGATTTGGGGGGTGGTGACAGGCGTTGGGCAGCAAATCAGAAAAACAGGAAAAAATACGCAGTTTTTGGGGGAAAAAGTAAAGAAAATTAAATAAATAAAAAAAAATAAAAATGAAACCCAGGTCAACCAGTTCATACCGGTTTACAGTCCAACCGCCAATTTTAACCGAATTTAACCAGTTAACTATTGTATCAGATATTGTCCCTGATCGGACGGCTTTACAAAGCGGTTTGCAGTTGAAGCGGTCGGACCGGCCGGTCCGGTCCGGGTCTAACAACACTGGTATTACAATGAAAAATTAAACAACCCCCCCAAAAAAAAAAACAAAAAAAAGGTCGGAATTTATACATATTGTGTATATGATGAAATTATGCACCCATGGTTTGAGACTTAATAAGATGGATGAAGGACTTTGATAAGGTTCTCCAAATTAGAGGACGAAGAACCAGTACTTTTTGCTGCTTGTTCAGCCTTATTCTTCCAATCCAAGCTCTTTTTCTTCATCTCTTTACCTTTCTCTCCGACCATTAACTCTCTCACAAGATTCTCAACCTCATCCCTCTTTACATTATTATCAATCTCCATTCCAATCCCCCATTGAGTATCACAAGCCCAACAATTTGTTTGTTGTTCGGCAAAAAACGGCCAACAAATCATCGGCACACCATTGCTAATACTTTCGAGGGTCGAATTCCATCCACTGTGAGTTAAAAACCCTCCAACAGAAGGATGGGTAAGAACTTTTTCTTGAGGGCACCAACTTGCCAATAACCCTCTCCCCTTAATTTCCTCCGAAAATTCAGGAGGAAGAACTGCGGAATCGCCCGAGACGAGATCCGGCCTAATAATCCACAAAAATGGTATTTGACTGTTTGCAAGTCCCCATGCAAACTCCACAAGTTGGTCAGAAGTCATAACCGTGATGCTTCCAAAGTTTACATAAACAACCGATTTAGGATCCTTCTTGTCAAGCCATTCCAGGCATTCAGGCTCTTCTTTCCAGAGATTTGAACCTAAAGCGGCTAATTTATCATCATCCACTTGTTTTTCTAGCAGATTTAGCGGCCCAATGGTGCAAATAGGAGGAAGAAGGGTTGAAAGAGGACCAAGAAAGTCTTTCTCAAGTTCGTCGTAGGTGTTCAAAATCATTGCAGAAGCCTTATGGGCTCTCCCGGTTTCTTGGAGAACGAATTTTATCATGTACTCATCTGGATCCGTACTTCTAACAAAACTTGGAATATCCCTTAGCCGTATGTTTTTCATTCCCGGAACCCAATCCAACACTTGGTCAAGATATCCATTTGTCAAATAACTTGAATCTATGATTCAAACAAACAAAAAGAAAAGGTAGATAAGTCCATCGATAGTTAAAATAAACCTATAAGGTTGTGTGTATGGTAAAAAAAAAAAAACCTTATACTATTTCAGTCCTGAAATAGTTATAGTAAAAGTGACAAATTCAAATTACTCTAAGAATTATTTTAGCACAGATGAAAAATTAATTAGCGATTTATTAACCCAAAAAAACTAAAGAAAGGGTCACATGGATCTAGCAGATGGCCATGGTACTACATTTCAAGACTACACGGATTTAAAGAACTTCCATCCCAAGTAGTACTAAAAGTCAATCCAATTTGGGAGGGAGGGAATAATATTTTTTAAAAATTATACTACAATACTATTTTCTTTCTTGTCCACTACGTATACTGTATAATAAGCTAACGTTTACGCCTCGTCTATTGGTTCTAGTCTAGGTAAAAACAAACAACACACAAATAAAATAAAGAAGTCATAAATCAAAGCTTTGACGTGGTTAATGAATTACCTTTGAGTGGCGTGAGACCCTTCTCAACGATCTTAGAATACTGCCAATAACCCAAGTATCCACAAGCACTTGTGGTCCAAAACAACGCCTCGGGGATTCCAAACTCCTCGGCAGCATCGAGGGTGAAGCTCATGGCCCCATCAGAAACGATGCAAGAAACTGGCGGTAAGGACGAAACGGCGGCGTCGCGATTCAGTTCTGCGATGAGCTCCTTAAAGGGACCAATGCAATTGGTGGTAGTGGATTTACAAAGGGCCGGGACATCTTGAGTTGCATCGACGTTCGATGGGGGAAGCCCATCTGGGATGGTTTTGAATTGGAATGAAGGCAACCCGTTTAAGGCATCTGGGCCTCTGGATTTGAGTAAGCGCTTGTGGTTGAATTCGGTGTTGACAAAAGTGATGTGGAAACCTTTGTGATGAAGCACTTTGGCTAGTTTCAGCATCGGGTTTATGTGACCCTGTGCTGGATATGGGATGCAAACTGCATGGGGTTTTTCTTTTGGCACAGAAATGGATCCCATTTTTTTTCCCCTCTTTTTCTTTTCGCCCCTTTACTCTCTCTTTCCCATTAAATGATACTCTATGAATTCTGGGAGATGTGGGATGCTTGATGTTAAAAGTTTAGAGCCATATTTATAGTTCAAAACTTACTTATTACTGCTAGTCTTTTGTTTATAAAAAGTCAGTACATACATATGTATTCGTATATAATAAACATAATAATCTTAGTTTGGAAATTGAACAACAACTTATTAGTTAGGATGTTATGCTTTTTGTTATTAGATCTGTCTTTAATTCTCAACAAACTGGTATATAAGGAGAGTTCTACTCACATTTAATGAGGGTCCATTGAGATAGTTTTAAATATATATGTATATAAAATTAATTAGAATGATTATTTTAGAACATTTGGATCGAGGCCTATATGTTATTCTCTATTTATAGGTTTATTTACTCTTTCAAAACATTTTAATTGGTTGAATCATGAGACGACCCGATGTACAATTGATTCAATTCATTGGTTCTTGAAATAATCGTCTGCACACAAATATATAGTATTATAAATTATATATAGTGGATCGAGTAGATCGATGATTGACCAAAATTAAGTTAATTGCCACATGATATGCTCTATTATTCTACTAGCCTGAGAGACGACAATTTTCGTATGATCTGTGCTTCACATGGAAATCCGATATGCCAGAACACAGAACATTAGTTTTGTGAAATTCTTTATATATGTGGTTTGCACTTATTTTGTACTAATTGAGTTGCACTAAGAAAAACTAGACTTTAATTTTTAAATTATTATGAAATATTTGATTTGATTTAATTGAATATCCACAATTAATATATATTATTTTATTCACAATCAAAGATATATGATTATGTAATATTTAGTATTAATGATAGGTGATTCATTTCTCACAGTTTGATCCCTTATTTCTTGTATAAATAGGTAGCTCATTCACGCTTCAAATGACATCTGAATACAAGTCTCTTATCTTTCTCTACTCTCTTGTCTCTTCTCTTTGTTTTTATGCTTATGCTTAGTTTCATATTAGTAATTTATCATTAATTTTATAATACATTATCAACACAAGTCTCTATTTATAACTGAGACGGTCAAAGAAGTGGACGCAATGATTAGGCGAAAAGAGTTCTATCGAGGCTCATCCAATTAAATTTCACGATAAGGTTGGTACGTTCAGTAAGCCAGATTTATAATTTGATTTTTGTGTAAAATTTTTTTAGTGCTTCGTTGTATAGTACTATGGGCTTATTCATAATTGCTCTGCAAGTTTGGCCACCAGTTTATCAAGGTTGCCAAAGTGTTCCTTGCTCCAGCTGTGAAGGCTGATGAGACTTGATTTCAGTTGGTAGGAAAACTTTTCCTGTTGATTACTAATATGTAAAGTACCCTGGGTCCAAGCACTCTGAACTAGGTCTTTGGATCTAGGGCATTTGGACCAGAATTTCTCGAATTTTTTACGCCTCCTAGGTTTTTGCTTCTTGTCTTTGAGTTGTACAAGTATTGGTGCATGATCAGAGATCATAATTGGCAGATTTTGAATAACTGCTTTATGAAAGCAAGTTAGCCACTGGCGATTGACAAAAACTCTAACCTTTCAAAAATGGAATCCTGAGTTCATCTCTTGTTAGTCCAATTATACTAACATCCTGTGTGAGCAAGTTCTTCCAAGTCATTCTGAGTTAGGAACTGTTGGATTAGCCTTGTGTCCTAATCCCTCACTAATCTTCCACCACTCTTGTCTCCTGGCTGGTGACTTGATTAAAATCACCTAGAACTATCATTGGGTAGTTTAAATTGCTGAGGCTGGTATTGAGTTGTGTCCAAAATTCAGCTCTATCTTGACGAGAAGGCATGCCATATAGAAAAACACTTATCCATTCAGCACCAAAGAGTTCCTTGACCCTTGCTACTACTACATTTGGATTGTGCAGTACTACACAAAGTCGCACTCCATCTAACCCAAATAAAGGCAGACCACCACTAGATCCTACCAGATCAATTACAAAAGAGTTCCTAAAAGAGGTGGTCTGCTGCCATACATCTATAACACTAGATTTTTCCATAGTTTCCACTAAAAACAAAATATAAGGTTTATAATGCCTACATAATCTACTAATACAATGCTTCATAGAGACATTGTTAATGCCTCTACAGTTCTATGATAATATACTCATAGAAACAGAGGCGGTGGATCTGGTACAACCACCACAAAACCTTTTATAGATTCTATATCACTCTCGAAAGAATGCACATTCAAGTTGGAGTTTAGATAATGTACCTGACTGGTTGGGTCTACCAACATGAATTCGTTGCAGGTTGAAACCTTCATTTGTGGCCCAAGCTTCCCCATGAGGAATGGTTCCACCCCCAGTCAAAGATTGTTTTGTTCAGAGGTTGTGGTGCCCAAACCTGTCTCAACATCCTCTTTTTACAAGCCTGTGGTATCTAGTCGACCTTTGTCTCGGCCTTTCTTTTGTTGTGTGAGTCCACGGTATTCTTCTCTCTGGTTATGGAGTGACTGATTGAACTTGTATTACTAAATTCTTCCCAATTCTCCGAATTTTTCCAACCAGCTAGTGCCTGATTTTTTAAATTTCACCCTCAGAACTAACCTGAAAAACTTCCTTCACTGCCACCATGCATTTGTATCAACTCCATAAGTAGTAATCCTGCTAAGGATTGGGGAAACCTCAGTGAATTGAGCATCTTCACCTTGCTTAGAGACCTCATTATGCATCGACTAAACAGCGTAAACATTGGATGTACTCTCTGAATTGATATTGTTGATCAGCTTAGATTCCACAACTTGCCAATTTGTTTCTATATTTGGAACCACAACAATAACATCAGTTTCCATTTCCATATCTAAATTCACCCTTCTCCAAACCTGCAAAATTCTTGGCTCATTTGATTTGCCATTGTGCGCCCAACCATAAACATAGCTTTGCAAGACCGGACTCCTGAGTGATGTTTGCAATCAACTTTGACAAGTATGACAGTGGCACTCTATTCTGTGAGTCCTAATTTATGATTTCTAATCACAGGGAGGGCATGTCGACAAAACAATAGTGATACTCAGAACATATTGTACTTGTCTTACAGATGATTTGTGCGGTGAAGCAAGCATAAGAGTAGAAGAGATAAAAGTCTCCTGATCAAGGTCACTTTTTTTCATTTTGAGCAGCTCAACACACAACACTGCTTTGGGGATAGCCTTTGTGCATACCTTAAATAATTGTGAACTCTACCCTTCAAAGCAACCCGAATTTCATTGGTGAAAATTGACG
Source organism: Oldenlandia corymbosa var. corymbosa (assembly GCA_949775105.1). NCBI lineage: Eukaryota > Viridiplantae > Streptophyta > Magnoliopsida > Gentianales > Rubiaceae > Oldenlandia > Oldenlandia corymbosa. The sequence goes on along the minus strand of OX459118.1, from coordinate 20,164,890 downwards.
AAACCCTCATTGGGATGTACTCCCCTTCCTTATTATATTTGTCCTAATTTTTATCTAAGATATCTTTTTAATTGAAAGAAAAAACCTTAAACATTTCTTAATAATTCGGAGAACGGGACGAATGTGAAAATATATTTTTAAGATTTTTTTAATTAAAAATACATTATAAATGAAACTTAACACAAAATCAAAATGTCTTATAATAAGGACCGGAGAGATTACTATTAATTCATATTATGAGAATACCATTTGTCAGGATATTCCACAGGGACCTTACCTTGTCTGGCCGTCCATGATTCCAGGCCACATAAAATCCTTTATAATATTCATTTCCTACTAATTTAAACCATAACTTATTATTAAAATCAGTTGTTCCATATTTAGCGAATTTAAAATTAATTAAAATAATTGCATACCTTTTTTAATGACTACTAAAAAAAAAGTAAACTCTTTTAAACAAATAATTACACAAAGTTACATGATTTTATTGGACAAAACCACGGTCAGGAACAACTCATTTTCTCACACTACAAGAAAAATGGCTTTTGGCGACACACAATGTATGCCGCGAAAAGTAGCAAAAGTGCCGCGAATAACATATTGCGACAGAAATTACGGCATATCACAAAGTGACGCGATAAGTGCGGTCGCAAATATTTGCGACACTTAAAAACAAGTGTGTCACGACATATGCGACACTTATGCGTCAATATAAACACGTCGCATTAAATTCGCGACACATCTTGTGTCGTTTTTTATTCCATGTCGCGATATGATTGCGACATTTTGTTTGCGTCGATTGAGTACTGACGCTTATTGATGCGACATATTTAGCGTCACCTTTTGAATGTGCATCAAAGTTCCGCGACGCAAATTTGAAAAAGTCACATAATTTTAGTGACACAACTCTTTAAATGTTGCATGTTTACTGCGGCAAAATATTTATGTTAGTAACTAAAGTGCCACAGAAAATAATTTGCGACACAAGTTTTGATGTCATAATTAGATGTCATGCGGCACAAAAAATATGTCGCATTTTTTGAGGCATTATTTGGGGTATTGTTTTGCATATCTTTTATTATTTTATGCTGATATATAATGTATTGTACAACTATTTTTTTGAATTGCATTACAGCCCTTATTTTGGAATAGCATTTATTTTTTACAACATTTAAAGTGTTTGTGGAACCCAATAAAAATAAGCATAATATTATTGTCGAATCAATTTTTAAGAGCAAAATAGAAATTCGCTAAAAGAAAAAAAGATTAGCATCCCATACAAACTTAAATGGAAAGCAACTAAGTCCATAAAAATTAAAATCCCACAAAAAGTACATATCGTCATTACAAAATGTTCTTTCAATTCAAACATAGAAACCTAGCAGATTTTTGAAAGCTTCATCATCATGTAACCTTTTGAATTTCCTGCAAAAACAAACCAAAAAAATGAGAGAAAAACAAACTAATTTGTATTTATCACAAAATCGCATGCTTGTTTTTGTTTTTGTTCGGCAAGAAATTAATAGTAGTTACCTTATCATGTAGCTAGGCGCTTGGAGACCCTTCTAGCTTTCTTACGTTCCTATTAAATTTCAAAAATATGAGCTCATTTAGACACATATAATGATGAAAAACTTGAAAAAACAAAAATTGTTTCCGAAAAGCTAAAAATGTATGTTACCTTAGTGGAAGTAGCATCTGAACAAATCAATGGAGGATTATCATCTTTAGATTGATTTATCTCTTTGCTCACCTAATCAAAAGATAAAAAAAATGTAATGAAGAATAAAATAATTTATAATTGATTTATAATTGAATGTAATACAACTTTTCATTAACGTACCTTAGTAGATTGATTTGTTTGGCCATTATTTGATGAGTTTCCTAATCCATGCAAAGGTTCATTCAAAGCAATTTGGTGCTGGGAATTAGAAGACTCTTGTACCTAAGACATTTTTATGTCGCAAAGGTAAATACAATATAATTTTTCTTGTAATAATTTTTGTAAAGTGAACTCAAACCTGGGTATTTGACTGCCAAAGCTAGAAGATTGATCCTGCATCATTGTTTTCATTTCGGCAAGCCAATCATCTTTCATTTTGGATAATCTTTCATCCATCTCATTCTGCAATTTAATCTCCAAATTGTGTTGAATGCTTGCAACTCTCTCATCAACTGCTCGATCAAATTCTTGTTGAGAGGTGAACACTTTCTTACTTTTTGAAACAATCTTACAGCTGCGTAGGCATCCTGGAGCATCTTTTCTAATGACGTCTTCAAAAATTTTATTATTAGCCTCAATATCATCTTGCAACTCAGGTGGCAATTGTTGCTTCAACGCCTTTAAGGTGGCCTGATATTTCATAAAGATATAAAACAAAATTATGTAAGAAACGGTAATAATTATGAAAAAGATTGAGAATAATGAATAAGTATGGAGCATTTCATTGGTTAATCACTTCTACTTCAGATACTTACTATTTTTTGAGAAGTAAACTCGTCCAATGGTTGTCCTTTTTTTCCTTCTCTTGATTGGATGAATACGTCTATCGTGGATGGTTTTTTCCCATTATTTTGACAAATCTAACAATGAATTCAGATTAAAAGCAAGTTAAGAAAGTATCATAACCAAAAATTAACTTTAATAATAGAAGTATGGAAAGATCATACCTGATTTTGAAGATTATAGGTATCCGTTCTCCCTGTCTATGTGGCATTTGCAAGTCTTTCCGGTTCCTTTTATTTCTATTGCTAATTTTCTACAATTCAATAAAACAAGAGGATGAAGTTTATGTATATAGTTCCCAGATTCAATATAAATCTACATATATATAAAAACATGAAAAATTCAGTACGTCATACTAACCCTTGCTCTCTTGGAAAGCCAATAGTTAACCAATGCAGGCCATTGATCCTCTTCAATTCTTCCTGGACGATTAGCTAGTAAGTAGGTTTTGTCTCGCCTGTGTGGGCGAAAGTACTTTTCTTTTGTTCTCATTTTAAAATCCTTCCAAAGCTTGCCAACCCTCCGCAAACATGTCTTCTTATAAACATCGGTAAGATTTGTGTTCTCCTAGAATGACAACATTACATTTACCATAAAATTGTAATTAAATATAGTGGAAGATATATACATCAAAGTTATATATTGATCTCGAAGTCATATATAGATAAACAAATGCTTGAAAATGGCCACATTACTTAAGAATTTAAAACAAAGTAACTTAAATCCGACATAATACCTTCACTTCAGCCCACACATCATCTTTCATTGGCTTAGGCAATGCACGCCAATCTGTGTAAATGAGGGGTAACTTGTTTCCTTCTTTAGCTAAAACCCCCAATTGAGTCGCAAATTCAGCAGCCATGCTTCCAACCACTTGGTTATCATCATTAAGTTCCAATATCATTTTCTCACCGGTTCCCCATCGAAATCCCTGCCTTGTTGGACCTCTTCCAATTGTATCTATCAATCATATAAAATACATCTAAGAAAACATATATATAGGTGTATAAAATATTAACTATTTTTAATATACAACGAACATAACGTTTTTGGGAGAGATAGTATTTTTCAAATTTATTTAGAAACACATACCTTCTTCTAGTGGATCATTGTTGTTAGCATTTTGCTCATCATCACTATCATCTTCAAATGATTCAGAGGTGTGCAAAGATTCAGAATCAGTAGATGAAGAAGAATTGAGAGAGTTAGAACAATTGGAGTTATTTTCTTGGTTATGAGATCTACTTGTTGCTGGCTCATTTAATAGATCAAGCATTGATCCAATTGCACATTGAGATTTCTTTCTGGATGACACCATTTTGACTGCAAATAATAGAACGGATATTTTAAATCATACACCAAAATAAGCAAATATTTATCAACTATAAAAAAAAATTACCACAAAACATAATTGTACTATATTGGTTTCCCAATGATGTAAAATGCCTAACTCATTGAGCAACTTGCATCCACGTGGGTAGCGAGACTCTATACATTCTCATGAGTAAAAGAACCCAGCAGGCAAAATCCAGGTAGAGATGGCTAAAGTTTAAAACAACAATAGCTAAAGTTTCACTTGTATTGTGAATTTCGTATGTCAACACCTTGTGACGATTTATGCTTGCTAGTAAAAAAAAAAATCAATTTTCAATAACAAGGAAGCAAATAGGACATATGATAATATCCAAAAGTCACAAACCACAATGATTATACAACCCTAAAACAAGTATTGAAAAAGAACATGAAAATTCGGATCTCTACATATATAAATCAATACGATTACCTTACACAAACAGAAAAATTTTTCCCCAAATAGATCGGAGCACTCTTTCCCGGAGTCAGAAAACTTAGAATGGCATGGATACACTTGTAGAAATAATTCCCTGGAACAATCAAATGAAGAAAGGATCTTTGTACTTTAAAATATATAGATGAGAAGTATAAAGTAGAAAATCCCCCGTGATAATTTTCTTGTATTCCCGCTTATTGATTTGTCTTGTTAATTTCCTTCATTACACTAATATCGATCTTTCTTAAAGCTGGTGGGTGAGTTTTTTAACCAGTGAAATTAATATTGAATGCTTTGTAGGCGCCTTGTCTCTTTGATATGAGTGCTTATAATGAATTGGAAGTTCAAGCAAAGTAATAGTTGTCTTGTAATTCAAGGAAATATTAATAGATTTAGCGGGAAAGCTAAGCGGGAATGTAGACAAAAAAGAATTGAATTAAAATCCTTTGACTTGTTAATTACTTGGCTACAATTATTGAGTCCCGCAGTTGCATACTACACTTTTCATATATTTCTTTATTGAATGAAAATCACTCTACATTTGTCAAAACTTAACTAATTTCAAGGGCGGTCCAACTTGTTTTTATGACAATTTGAAATGTGGCGAACAAGTCCCTTATTTTAATTATTTGACAATAGTAACTAATTGATGATTATTAACAAAAGTAACTATCCACCGTCAAATATAATTTCAAATACATTGTTGACAATAGTAATTATCCATTGCTAGTAACTTGCATATCCTAACTATAAATTGTCTTTATTTTTAGTTTTTCTTTAATCATATAAAGACTGTCAGCATATCTTTGATGTACTAGACGCGTATTATCTGTCGGTAAATCTTGATCTAGTAGGCGTTAGTATTCTGTCAATAGATCTCATTCTATTGATCGTTATTTAGTTCCTTTTTTGATTGTGTGTGATCTTTAGTTTATAGTTTTGTCCATGATTGTATTGTTGTGGTTCATAGTCATGGTTTATGTTTAAGAATATGAAATCAAAGTAGATCTATATTTTAGATATGCTTTTTGGAGCCTTCATCTGATGATAAATGAAGCATTCGAGATCGGATTTTTTCTTTGGTACGTGATGCTTCCAATAAATATTTGCGGATGCTATGGAAAAGTTAGTGATTTGATCGTCTGCAGTAAAGATGATCAGTTGATTCTTGGATATAGAATTTTACTTGATCGTAGTATGTTAGTGATTGTAATTCTCTATCAATCCTGGTTAGACGTTTTCCAACAAAGTTAATAGAAGTTTCTTTTATCTAAAAATTACTCCCCTTGTCCCAAAAATTACTATCTCAAAATCGTTGTTAGTAATTATTATTATTATTTTCTTACTACCCCTGTCCCAAAATTACTATTCAGTTTGGATTTCACTTTTAATTCAATTTGTACTAAAACTGAAAATCCAAACTTAAAAATAATTTTTGAAAATCCAGACTATACAAAAGGAGTAATAAGTATTAATAATTTACAGTCTAAGAAATATTTGTACTTTGTAGTTATTATTTTAATTTTTTTTATTTGAAGTAATTATTAATTATGGTCTTATCGAAAGTCTAGGACTATCAAAATAAATTAGGTTCAAGTTGACGGATTGGGTTGATTTTTTTTTTTTTATCTTACGCGAAGCCTAAAAGGTTTAATTATATCTAAGTGAAGATCTTTATTCCTTACTTCACCTTTTCATTAATTAGATTATAGTAAATGTGTAATTTAACATTTATCTTGGTATGAAAAAATTAGAATCTGTTTGATTAAAAAAATTTACTCAGTGAAACACCATAATCACTAAGTGTTGTTCAATTCCCCTCCGTTTGAAATTTTAAAAGACAAGAAAATAAAAGTGTTTTTAAGTTTTATTCCCTTCATTTAAAAAAGGAAACATGACAAAAAGTAAACAAATATATAAAAAGAGAGTAGTATTCATATCTCAAATATAGCCAAATTAATGAGGGATCATCACATCAAAATACAACACCCAAATTATTAGAGATAATGGCAAATCTTTCTTTCCCCTGTCCCTCGAGTATTTTTTTAAAGCTATTTGGAAAAATGAAGAAAAAGAAAGAGAACACACATAAAAGAAAGATTGATTGCAGGAGACATTATATAAAATGGGGATCATTATGGTTCACGGTTATTAAGAAATACAAAATAAGAAATAAAAAATAATACTAAAGGAAAGTAAATGCCCCAAATTATCATTTGTCCACTCACATATTCTCTTCCTCTTTTTCTTTTTCTTTTTTTTTTCCCCTTTTACTAACACCTACAAACTAAAAAGACGCACTAAACACCACCCCAACATCAAAACTGGTTTTTCTCCAGAAACCCGCTCACCTCACCGAAGCTCAACCGATCCAAATTAAACCCGTCGACGCGCGACCACCGCCTGTCACCTGCCCACCCGCCGGTTTCCATCTTTCATCTCACCATAATTGATGTTCTAACCCGTAATCCATTGTATTTGGTAAATAATTTGCTGGCTCGATGAATTGTTACGACGCAAAGAAGGTAATCCGATCCATTTCTTTTGCATGCTTGCCAATTTATCAAATCCACTTGATATAATTGTTTGAGGGGTGATTTTTACTTGAATGGAGTCTTTTGATTAGAAAAATTACATCATAATCATTTTCGAATTTACTTGAATGGGCACACCATTTGCTGCAATCTTTCAATTTTTTATTCTGGAAAATAGGAAGCAAAGGTATCATTTTTCTTACAGTACAGTAAAGCAACGCTGATATCTTAAACCACTTTCGGTTATGTAGCCCCTTCCTTCACATTTTGTGCATTTCAAGTACTTATTTCCCCTCATGTTTGGGGAGTCATGGCTATTAATTTTCTGCAGCTTAGATGAGGCACTACTTCGATATAAATTGAGTTTATTGATTGATTTTTTGTATTTTTCTGAACTAGAATGTGTGTTTAGTCTCTTTGATTTTTTAACCTTTTTATTTGCGCTTTTGGGTCTGAAGGCTATTTTGGTTTGCCCAAACTTTAATACCAAGGCTTCAAAGATTTTTTATGTCTTCAAAAACTGCTTCTTTGATGAGATGGCATGCAGAAGAACGCATTGATGATGGAAAACTTCGGCATCCAGCTGACTCTCGAGCATGGAAAAGTTTTGATGAAAAGAACCCAAGTTTTGCGGCTGATTGTCGCAATGTACGACTAGGACTTGCTGCTGATGGGTTCAACCCATTCAAATCAATGAGTATTGCTCATAGCACTTGGGCGGTTGTTCTGATTCCCTATAATCTTCCACCATGGCAATGTATGAAACAACCTTCATTCATATTATCCACACTCATTGATGGTCCTCGAGCTCCGGAAACGACATTGATGTGTATTTGCAGCCGCTCATTGATGAACTTCAAGAATTATGGAGTCCTGGGGTTCCAACATATGATGCAATAGAAAAATGCATGTTTCAGCTACGCGCAGCACCACTTTGGACAATAAATGACTTTCCAGCTTATGGAAACCTTTCTGGTTGGAGTACAAAAGGTGTGTATGCATGTCCTTGTTGCAATAAAAATCCACAGTCTCGTTGGTTGAAAAATGGGAACAAACATTGTTATATTGGTCATCGTCGTTTTCTTCCAATCAAGCACAAGTATCGCAAAGATTTACTGCATTTTGATGGCTCTGTGGAGAAATCTCCTAAGCCGCAAAGATTATCTGGCTCAGAAATTTTGGAGCAGTTAGATGGGATGGTGAATATATTTGGAAAATTACCATCAACTGTTGGGGGGAAAAGGAGAAAGAGAGTGAAAGTGCATGGTGATGCAACATCAATAAGTCGGTATAATTGGAAGAAGTTGAGCATATTCTTTCAATTACCTTATTGGCAAGAAAACATTATCCACCACAATCTTGATATTATGCACATTGAGAAAAACTTTTTGGAAAATCTCTTGTGGACATTGCTTGGTGTCAAAGGTAAAACCAAGGATAATGTTAAGTCACGATTGGATCTTCAAGAATTTGGGATTAGAAAAGCACTTCATCCTCAGAGGAAAGGAGATAAGTTTTATCTGCCCCCAGCTTCTTTCACCATGAGTAAAGATGAGAAAGATGTGTTTTTGAAAGTATTAAAGAATGTAAAGGTCCCTGATGGGTATGCTTCTAATATCTCAAATTGTGTTAATCTTGAGGAGCGAAATATCTCTGGTTTGAAGAGTCATGATTGTCATATATTGATGCAACAGTTGTTACCAATTGCTTTGAGGAGATCGGTGCCTAAACATGTTTGCAGTGCCATAGTTAATTTGTGTGATATTTTTAAACAGTTGTACTCGAAAGTTCACTCTGTGTCTGATTTTGAATGTTTGGAGGATCGAATTGCATTAGCACTTTGTGAATTAGAGAAGATATTTCCGCCTTCATTTTTTGACGTTATGGAGCATTTGCCTGTTCACTTAGCTGAAGAAGCTAAATTTGCTGGTCCTGTTCATTTTCGTTCTATGTACCCTATAGAGAGGTATCTTATCTCATTATCTATATTTTATAAATTCACTTTTGATTAACTGTAACTTGTGAATAAATAGCAATTCGTTTTTCGGTACCTATGCACATTGAAAAGTTACGTCCGAACCCGAAGTCACCTGAAGGATCTATAGCCGAGGTTATCTTGCCGAAGAATGCATGACATTTTGCTCAATGTACTTGAAGGACGTGGAATCAAAATTGAATAGAACAAGCAGAAACTTTGAAGGTGTCAAAGGTTCAAATTCAGGAAGCGGTCGTCCCATTGGGAAAGAAGAAGTTATTTACCTTGGTGATATTGAGTGGATCCAAGCTCATAGATATGTGATCAATAGTTTATCAATTGTTGACGACTATAAAAAGTAAGTATAAATTGTTTTGTTTTAATAAGTGTTAAATTTTTCATTATGTTAAATCAATTAATTGTATTGTTTCAGGAACACTTGCATGTACTTAAGCATGAAAATCCACGCATGTCAAGTTACAATATGGAGAAAATTCACAGTGAAACTTTTAATGATTGGTTTAAAGCTAAAGTAAGTTAATACTTAATTCTTATATAAATTTGTAATTATTATGTAACATAGTTTTTATATCTAATGTCTAATCATGTTTTTCTATTTTGCTTTAATTTGATAGGTTAGGGAACTGGAGCAAGCAAATGGTTGTGATAGTATTCATGAAGACATTCGTCACTTGGCTGTTGGTCCAAGTAGATGGGCTAGACGATATTCCGGGTATGTCGTAAATGGCTTAAGGTTTCACACTAAACAACGTGAGATGAGAAGGAAAACTCAAAATAGTGGAGTATTTGTAAGTGCAACCACAAGTAGCTTTTCAAGTACTAAGGATAAAAATCCTATTTCTGGAGAAGTATCATTTTACGGTGTTTTGAAGGATATCATTGAACTAAGATACACTAGCCATCTTAAGTTTGTGTTGTTCAAGTGTGATTGGGTAGACTACAATATTGGATTGCGGCATGATGAGTTCAATTTCACATTAGTCAATTTTAACCATTTGTTGTATAAGCGAGAATAGAAAACCGATGAGCCGTTCATTCTAGCTTCTCAAGCCCAACAAGCTTGGTACATTGAAGATCCACATAATCCAAATTGGTTTGTGGCTTTGAAAATGAATCCTCGAACTTTGTTTAATGTAGATCCTGAAGTTAATTTTGTTAGCGAAACGAAGATGATAGTTACATACAACAACCTAATGATGTGGATATTGTACATAATGACACATCGTGGGCTAGAGCAGATGTTGAAGGTGTCACACTTGACCCACCAAGTCCCAAGGCTAAAAGGAGTCGCCGCTTTGGTGAAGTTGACCCTAATGATTTAAGCTCAAGTGACGAAGAAATAATGTACGCTAGCGATGGATCTGATGCTCCAAGTGATGATGATGACTTTTTTGAACAAAGAAATGTGGCAAATGAGGATAGCGAGGCTTAATAAGAAGGTTTGTACTTTATTTCTTGCTTAACTTTTAACTTGATTTTTGCTTCTGTTTTTCTTACATGTTTAGTCGTTCGAATGTATTAGATTGTGAAGATTAGATTTTATGGTTTCCATTCTTGATTGCCTCCTCTCAATAAAAAAATCTTGTTAGGAGCAGTGAACCTAACATATGATGCAACTGCAACCTTGGTTTTTTGTTACTTTTTCACATTATGCTTGAGATTTCACATATGCGAACTTGAGCTGCACTCAAATTCCATGGAACTGGCAAATTTAAATTCAACTCTACTGCATATTGGCTGCCATGTGTATTGCCTTTTTTTTATGTGCTTGTCAAGCTAGGCTCATTAGTTTCAATCATTTTTTAGAGTTTCCTGAATCGGAAAACTGTGGTGCTAAGTTGTAACCTTGTTCTTCAAGAATTACTCTTCATGTAGGCAAAAAGGTAAGAGTACGGCATAATAAGTGGATAAAACAATACAATGAAAATGTAGCAGATTACTTATTGCTCGTGGATAAATTTGAAATTTTTCCTACTCTATTGCATGAATCGTGGTGTTTGTATGTCACTTTTGTTGTAGCATACATCGATGTGGGATCATATTTTACCGTTCTAAACTGAACTACTTTGGTTAATGATGGGTCCGATTTCGCCTTAGGTGCAGCGTCGAGGCGCCTTCCTCGGAATGGAATATGCATTGCCGACGCTTAATGAATGGAAGATAAAGAGTATCGGATTGTATTGATGCCATTTGGGATGACACCAGTTCTATGTATAAATGACCAACACTAGAGAAGTGCTAAACCTGTGGTCTACAAATGATATAATTTTATATCAGTTGCTGAAAACAATTCTTCCTCTTGATTATTTGTGGAGCCATATTGGCTTAAATTGACTCCTTTTGATTATGCATTGGTACGACTCTTCTTGGTTAATAGATTCAAATCCCTATTTCTTTATGCTCATTTGATGACATGGCTTTCTTCTTCTTTCTTAGAAAAAAATGGTTAAAATATTTACTTTATCAAGTATTGTTGAACAAGACTTTCGACAATATTTTATATTAAATTCAATCGCAAAATTTTGGTCAACTTTAATGATAAGTATATTGATCATAAAGAAACAAATAGTTTATAGGTTGAAGAAGTAAACCAATCAACCTAAGTGCAAACCGGGGTGAATTTGAATTAGATAAGAATTGTTTGTAATGATTTCAAATTTGTTCGATTTATAGCAAAACTTGAATCACAAAAATGGAAAATTGATAAGTTTTTAGTCATGATGGAATTTAATAATTGCAAAAAAAAAAGGTGGATTTGTATGGTTTACGTATGAACAACAATTTGTTAAAAGTGATGCAATGCTTATGACGGGATATTGAGACCTTAAAAGTTAGTAACGCAAAATCGAGGCAATTCTATTAAATACCACAAACATGACACAAACTCGCGACAAAAATAAAAACGTGTCGAAAATTAACGACACTTTAAGTGAGTGCAGCAAAGAAACGGCGTTAATTTGCGGTAGAAAAATTTAATGTCGTAAATAGTGGCATTTTTATCGTATGACGCCGTAGCGCCACAAATATGCTACAAATAGAAAAAAATGACGCTAATTTGCGACACTTCTCTGCGACACCACTTTTAAATGTGACGCCAAAAGCTATTTTTCTTGTAGTGTCATATAACATTTTCTTGTCGATTTTTTTATTCTAGTTACATTAGAACAGGTTGGCTTTTGACTTCTTCCATGTTCCAAAACACTTCCAAACAATGATATAACCTAAATGCTCTTAAAGAGGCTGCCAACACATTAGGCATCCAAATATGTAGGAATGATAGTACAAAAGATTCATAATATAGCATATGATTTGAGATGTATAACTCTTATTATGGTGTTTAATAATAGTAAGTTACTTATTTAAGAAAAAAGGTTTTGAAAAAAAGAGAATACTTCTTTTGTCTTAGAAAAATAAATAATATTATAATTTGTAAATTAAGATGATTTCCGTACAATTTACAAATTAGAAATCAAAATTATTCTTATGAGATAGAGGGAATCTGTATCTATTGAAAAAAGAAAATGCCCCACCAAAAAAAAAAAATGAAAGGAAGTGGTGTTAAAACAAAGTTGAAAGATTTTGAATAAAAATTTGGTAAAAAGGTTACAGCCGGTGAGCATTATTGATTTTCTCCACAAAAAGTTTTCTAAATTATACTCTCTGTTCCAAAATGATTGTCCAATTTGGATGTACTATAATTGAAATCTAAACTGGACAATAATTTCGAGGCGGAAGAAGTACAAACATGTTATGGAAAAATCTGATTTGATTGAATGTCCACATTAATATGTATTATTATATTCACAATTAAGGAGATATGATTCTGTAATATTTAGCATTACTGAATTAATGATAGGTGATTCATTTCACATAGTTTGATCCCCTGCTTCTTGTATAAATAGGGAGCTCATTCATGCTTCAAAACACATCTGAATACAAGTCTCTTATCTCTCTCTATTCTCTTGTCTCTTCTCTTTCGTTCTTATGCTTAGTTCATATTAGTAGTTTATCATTTATTTTATATTACGTTATCAGCACGAAGTTCTAGCCAAAGAGTTTTATAATCCCACTGGTGTGTATTAATACTGAAAGCCTAAAGTCTTTAGTAAATAATTAGTTTTTGTGACTGAAAATTTTCCAGAGCTTTGCTTTCACCGTCGACTCTGAAGTATAATCAATTTTTTTGGAGTCGTTCAAATTTGTGTGGTTATTATACTCTCGGTCTGTATTAAGCCTTGTGCGAATTATCAGTTTACGTATTAGGTCTTTGCTTTATTGATTTTTTTTTAGCATGATCAGTTTGCATGAATTAATGTTGTCGAATCATTACCCCTTTATTAGATTTTGTCTTTACTTGAATTAATGTTTTTTTTTTGAATTATTTCTCCGTTTACATGAATTAATGTTGTATATTATGCATATCAAAACATAGTGGGAAATCTAGACAAATTGGTTTTGTCCATATGCATACTTGAGTCAGTATTGGTTTTTATTTGTTTCGTGCGGCTTGTTTTGTCCACTATTTGCCTCCTATACACGAATTTAGTATTATGGTCTTTTGTTGTTTTTATTGATTGTCTTTATCTGTTATTAAATCTTTGTCATATTTAGTTGTTTATCTTCAAGACACATGTAAATCCGAATTAACATATATTTATTTTTTTTCCGGCAGTTTTTTTTTTCCCTTTGGCTTCATTGTCGTTTGGTTAAAAAAAAAACTAACTTGCAGTCTATATCTGCACCTTTTACTTTAATATTCTTTTGCTATTTTGCTATTAACTTGCTCATTATTTAATTTAATTCAACTTTTTCTTATTTGTTCAGTTTAGTCCTTAAGTGTTGTTTTTTTTATGAGTGAACCTCAAAACAAGTCATCAACTTTTAATATATTTTCACTCTAGATCATCAATTAAATTTATTTGTAACACAGGTTACCTTACTAAAGTTTTAATCCATTTCAGATTATCCCATTAATTTTGGCCGTTAAATAGTGACGGAAATCTATTTTTCACATGTTTTTGGGTTCAGGGGTATTTTTGTCATTTTTTTATTTTTTAATCTTTAAATTTTTTTTTTTTTACAATTCTTCTTCTTATACTTCCTAACTTGTATATACTAGTAGTATAATTCTAAGTTTTAAAAATTTATTTTCTTTTTGTATTTTAACTTCTAGATAATAAAATTTTTTTAAAAAAATTTAAGAAATGAAGAAGAAAAATTTGAGTTAAAGTAAACATGAAAATTAATAATTTATCATTTTTAACAAAAAGAAAAATTAAAGTAATTAGCTAAGACAAGTTGTTTCTTCTAAGTTATTTGATTTTTTTCAACTCGATTGAATTATTTAATTATTAATTTTCACGTTTCTTATTTCTTTTTTTAATTTGTCATTTGTATATTAACTTCTAGATTATTAAAAAAAAGAATAAGAAACGTAAAAATTAATAATTAAATAATTCAATCGAGTTGAAAAAAATTAAATAACCTAGAAGAAACAACTTGTCTTAGCTAATTCTTTTAGTTTTTCTTTTTGTTTAAAATGGTAAATTATTAATTTTCATGTTTACTTTAACTCAAATTTTTCTTCTTTATTTCTTAAATGTTTAAATTTTTATAATCTAGAAATTAAAATACAAAAGGAAAATAAATTTTTAAAATATAGAATTATACTACCAGTGTATACAAGTTAGGATGTATAAGAAAAAGAATTGTAAAAATTTTTTTTTAAAAGATCAAAAAATAAAAAAATAATAAAATGACAAAAATACCCCTGCACTAAAAAACAAGTGAAAAATGGATTTTTGTCACTATTTAACATCCAAAATTAACAGAATAATCTGAAATGGATTAAAACTTTAGTAAGGTAACCTGTGTTACAAATAAATTTAATTAATGACCCAGAGTGGAAATATATTGAATGTTGATGACTTGTTTTGAGATTCACTCTTTTTTTAATATGGCCCCTGAAGTTTGTATTTAATATTATTCTTGCTTATTTGCAGTTTTCAATAGCAGCACCATGAATAATAATATTACGAAACTTGAGTTTATTCCCCTTGATATCTCGGGGAAAAACTATCTGTCACGGGTGTTAGAGAGATTCATCTCACTTCAAGTGGTCTTGAGAATACCATAAGAGTTGGTAGTAATGCCACAAATTAAGACAAGGCTAAGGCTATGATCTTTATTCGTCACCATCTTGATGAAGGTTTAAAGACTAAAATATTTGACTATTAAAGATCCATCCACGTTGTGGCTCAATTGAAAGAACGATTTGATCATCAGAAAACCATTATCCTTCCACGAGCTCGTCATAATTGGATGCACTTGCGTTTGCAATATTTTAAAACGGTTACTGAATACAATTCGACGATATTCCGAATCACTTCCCAGTTGCAATTATGTGGGGAAAAAGTAAGTGATGAGGATATGTTGGAGAAGACTTTCTCTACTTTTCACGCCTCCAAGGTGCTCTGCAGCAGCTATACCATGAAAAGGGGTTTAAAAAATATTCGGAATCGATATCCGTTCTTCTGGTTGCTGAACAAAACAATGAGCTTCTGTTGAAAAACTACGAGGCTCGTCCAACTGGGACTGCTTCATTTCCTGAAGTAAATGCGACAGCTGTGCGGTTTAGTAATAGACAAAATTGTGGCCATGGTCGTGGCCGTGGGGATGGACGTGGTCGTGGTCGTGGTCAAAACAACCAGTTTAGCGCTTGTGGTGGGTTTTTCAAACATACTGCAACCCACCAGAAGTTGGGAAGTAATGATGATGGAAACAAAACGAAAGTTGGTGACAACAAATGCTATCGTTATGCCATGACAAATCATTGGGCTCGTACCTGTCGTACACCAAAATATTTTGTTGATCTCTATTAGTCAACAGTAAAGAAAGGAGAGAAGAAGATAGAGACTAACTTTATTGATCATGGTCTTGTTGGCAATGGCACTACTGATTTTGTGTCTCTAGATGTTGCATATTTCTTTGGTAGTCACCCAGAAGGTGCATCTGAACCTGGGATTGTCCAGGAATAAATTAATAATAAAAATGTACTCTTTTTCCTTTGTTAGGTCTTTTTCCAATTGGGGGTTTCCCTAATAGAGGTTTTCATGAGGCATTATTTTCTAGGATTTTTATTACTTTACAAATAATAGAGGTTTATCCTTATATTTCTTAATTGTTTTATACTATGCTTATATAAATTTTAATTATTTTTATTTTTATTGTTAAAGACCATAGATGACAAAAAATATGTCTAGCAGACAGTGCAACTGCTCACTAAATACTTAGAGACCGGAAATATTTTTTTTTTCCTCTCCTAACTGAAAAATTCTCATATTAGTACCTGATAATGGTTAAATTGTTACATAAAAGCATCACACTTAACTTTGTATTTGATGAACAATTGGGGGTATTTCCTAACATTGGTGCAATTTACTTAGCTCATTTTCATGTTATTGTTAGGAAAGGACCGGACTGAATAATTACTGAAAATTGGAAGCCAAAGGAGCAATTTAAGGACTCTTTGAGGCAAGGGTGCTTGAGCCGACGAAGAAGAAGGCCCTTAGACAAGAAGCATCTTGTCATTAATGACCTTGCCTCCTCCTAGAGGCATGCTTGTCCCCAGCCGCAATCCCAGCCACCACCGCGATCAATGAGAGCAAAACGGCTGCTGCTGGAAGAGAGAAAAGGAACGGCCAAGTTGGATTCCAGGCTCAAGACATTGGGAGGATTAAACAACTCCAAGCATGGGGAGGCTCTCATGATGAAGACACCGGTAGCAAGGCCCTATAAAAGAGGGAACTGCACTCTCAAAGGACATCTCTGAGTCTCTGGTTAGCTTCTCAGTTGCAAAGACATTCAGAAAAACTCCAGGTAGAAGACAAGAAAGAAGAAGAAGCAGCAACAACTCAGTGAGGAAGCCAAGTTGAAGAATAGCAACCCAGCTTTCTTCTTCGGCCCACGAGTGAACCCCTTCACTCCCAGGAGTGACTCAGAAACTGCACAAGCTTTCTCCTCATCTCTTGACTGTTAGCTTAAATTTTGTTTACTATGCATACTTCTATGATGTCTTTCGATGTAGTAGATGTAGCATTAATCTGTATGAGTAGCTAAACAGTTCCTGGGGTTATTCTCCTCAACGATGTTGTAGTTGTCAAGCACTGGTTTTGTTCCTTGTTTTATGGTTGAAAGTTTTTCTACATTCATTTACTTGATCACTAAATTGAATGCATGCTAGAACTAAGGGAGATCTGGAAGGATAAACTTGGTTTGGATTGTTTCAACTTTAACTTATGACATAGAGGTAACAGTCTATGGTTTTAACTAAGATAGGAATATACTTAGTTAACATAAGCATTCTTGAAGGCCTAAGAACTTAATGACTTTGTAGCTGGAATCAATCATTGGAAAATAGGTTGTTAAGGTTGCAAAGATGACTCTAGGAAAAATGGGAACTGACTTAGAGTTATAAGTGAGCTGAATGAACAAGAACTCAACCATTACTGTGCTGATAAAACAACTACAACAGCAGGAATAGGAGAAGAACACCCCTGGCCTCCATTCCCCTGAGTGACTGTTTTCATTCTCCTGAGTGACACCTTGTTGACTGACAGTTTTTCTTTACAACAAATTTGGTAATTAGCTGTCCTCGTGGGATCGACCTAGCTTCCATTATCTATAAAACTCATAATCCAAGCTAGTAATATTTATCTTTTTTTTTTTGGTGAACTCGGCAAGCACCAGTACCATAGCCGATACTACAAGATTGATTGAATGCTCCAGAAAAATATATATAATTGGATAAAACCAATGCTCCAGTAGAGCATTAGTTACTAAATATCTCAATAAAATTATATTATTTCTGCTCCTGAAGAGCAAGAACACTTGTGGTGAGTGTATGGCTCGATACTAAAATGAGGAAGTTGAACATCGCGTAAAGTAAAAAAGAAGCGATCTAGTAGAGTCGTTTATTGCCTGTGTTCAATAAAAGTAATTATCTCATGTATAATTGAGGAAGTGTTGAAACACAGAAAGGCACTAATTATATGCATAAGACCGAACGAGTCATTCTAAATATTCTCCCAAATATTGGTTTTCGGTCAGAAAACATCCATATCCATCTTCAAGATATGTAAATGTGCAGTTTATATATGATAGTTGCCCCACCACAATGCACACAAAGATGGAGCCTCCAGAAGAGATTAGAAATATATGTTGAATACTGAATCTCTAATTTTTAAAATTATTGGTGTTGGATTAACTACTCAATGAACTGATCATATTAGTTTGACGGGTTATTTACTCTCAAAAGGTAGATTATTAACTGCTCGGTTGGTTAATCGTCATTTTGACGAGTTACTTATCCGAACATGAGAGGGAGAAGTTAAAACAGCTTATTCATAAATAAAATGGACAAGATCATTATCTCATCAGATCCTCCATGATATGAACCTGAAGTTCAAGAGATAATATTTAAGACTAGATGTTTACTTGACCGAATGTGTAAATATATAAAAGGTTGTTAGAATGCAGAATTTGATAATGTGCCCCTGAAGGACTATCTACCACTATTGTTTAGCTAAATGTCCATTTGATGAGTGGTAGAACTATCGATTCCAACGATAAAAATCCTCGTGAATGACAAAGTTTAAATCTATGGATAGAAAATACGAGTGATTAAAATTCATAAAAATATTTCAACTTGAATAGTTTCCCACTATGATGAATCAACTTCCAGAAGAAATATAAAAACACTTTGGAACTTTAATGATTGTTGAGATCTCATTATTAAAGAAAGATGGAATCGATCAGCAATAAATGTCGACATAAAATTTGCTTATGCTGCAGCAGTTAGTAAAATGAATGACAATGAGGATCATGAAATGAAAGTCTGTGTTGGATACGGACATTAAACTTATTGGTCGTAATACATGAAAAGACGCAATACACACCTATATGTGTTGTACATACATTTTCGAATTGCTTGAAGCAATAGAAGTTTTGAAAGGTAATACACCGGGTAAATGTTGTTGGGTGATTGTGCAAACGATTAATGAGCAACCAACTTATTGTAAAAAATTTTCCGAAGTTCGGATGTTAATAATTTAGAGATAAATTCTCTTGTGGTGGATGAAAATATTCATTCTTCCATTATTTGCTAAATCTGGCAACAAATGAAGAAATAAAATGTATCTAGTGAATATAGTGATCACTTGAAACAATACTTGATATTTACCATTTGAAAATGGCGTTTATATGAAAGCCTTGAAGGATTCAATAAGGGACATGGTTCCGATTCTCGAGAAATTAATATTAGTATCTTCATGTGTCTAGACAAATATTTAGGTACATATTTTTGAACATTTTGGTTATTACCGTTTATGCACTTGATTTTATATGTTATATCCGGATATGTTACATTTGTCTGTAAGGTGATTGTTTGTGTTTTATATGAGATAATGATATGAATTTTTCATAAATTATATGTGTATTCGCTATTTGGTTACCATTAAAATTTTAAAGTGTTTGAAAAGGCTAAATATTAATAAAACTCATTACAGAGTTTGAATAGCCTGAATATCGTTAAAACTCCTGAAGAGTTTATCACGATTATTAAGACTTCAAAAAGGAAGTTCAAAAGATGTTTAAGTTGAAAAGGTTATTACTTGTCTGAAGCAAGAATAATGAAAGACTTTAGGTAGAATCTCGGTCATAGTAGTTTGGCCTAAGTTTATATACATTTAACACCCGTTGAGTGCACTAGACTATGGTCTGATGTGCATAAATTTTTTTTTCTAGCCTTATAATAAAATGTAAACCGATTTGGTCCTGAAATACCATATTGTAATACTTATAAGTATTGTTTATTACCCAAGACATTAGAGGATTATATATATAAATACCTTCTTTGTATGCTTATTATAGATCTCTGTTGTTATAAATTACTCAAGATTACACCAGTATATAAAGATGATCGTCTGCAGAGAAATCGAAGTGATCCGTCCATTATTGAATTCAACAATGGTGAACCTGGTCAACATATGGACATGTGGCGAGAAGATTACAAGTGATGTACTCAACAGGGGGAGTAACACCGCACTATACTCTTTTTCCCTTGATCGAGGTTTTGTCCCAATGGGTTTTCCTGACAAGGTTTTTTTTTTAACGAGGCAGCGTCACATTCGGAAATGTACTCTTTTTCCTTCACTAGGGTTTTATCCCAAAAGATTTTTCCTGGTAAGGTTTTAACGAGGCATTGTTCCGCAACGATGGACATTCAAAGGGGGGGGTGTTATGAAAAATCTGATTTGATTGAATGCCCACATTAATATGTATTATTTTATTCACAATTAAGGAAATATGATTCTGTAATATTTAGCATTAATAATAGGTGATTTATTTCACATAGTTTGAACCCCTACTTCTTGTATAAATAGGGAGCTCATTTATGCTTCAAAACAAATCTGAATACAAGTCTCTTATCTCTCTCTACTCTCTTGTCTCTTCTCTTTTGTTCTTATGCGTTGTTTATCATTTATTGTATATTAAAACAAAAATTTTAGTTAATTTCTTACATACTCAAGTTTTCTTTTTCATTTTCTTCTTTTGCAGTGTGTGCACACTCCGAATCATAGACATTCAAAGAGTAGACAGTTGGCCAAAGGATTCAAAGTTTCAAACTCCGAACTAAAATGCTTTCTTCTCTCAAAACTTCGGAATCAACCTTATTTCTCTCAAGCAAAAGAGCGATGGCGCTGAATTTCTTCATCCGAAGGAGTGTTTATCCAAAACAAGCCCGAAGGAGTTCTGTGGCTGCCTTACTAGCCATCCAAAAACAAAACCTAATTGTAATGGTTCGGTCAAAAGCTACTCAAAGTCATCAACTGGTTCTGGGCCAAATTCGTTGGGAATAATACCAGGCCCAACAAGATTTCCAAAGTATATTCATTTCAACCAAAAGAACAAACTCATTGTTACTGATTCTGTGAATGTGATCACTGATCACTATCAAGCCATAGGTTGTAAAGCTCTTTAATGGATCTCTCAATTTTGGAAACCCGGGTATGTCTATGGAGTCGAGCAGAGAGTAATACTACGAAAACCACTTTGCGAATCTCGTGCCAATATGAACCGTATTGGGAGAACCGGAACATGGCAATTTTTAGTCCAATTGCTCATTTTGTATGCCATTGGGTCGGGTTAAGGTTACCAAAATGTGTATAGCTCTAACTACAGTTCCTTGTCACTGACAAAAACTCAAAAAGGGCGGATACTTCCTTAGACTGAAACACCAAAGCAGGCCCATATTTGTCGGCCGAAACACCAAAGAGTCTACATAATTGTTTACAGGGGTGGAACTATGGGTGTAAACGAGCCGAGTCGAGCCCGAATTTACCCATACTCGAGCTTGGCTCGAGTAATTTTTAACCTAATTCGAGTTCGGTTCGAGCTCGAACGAGCTTAATTTTTTTGAGCTCGAGCTCGACTCGGTCTCTTAACAAGAAGTTCGAACTCGACTCGTAACTCGAAATAAAATATTATTTTTTATTTTATATATAATATTAGAAATTTATATATATTATATATATATATATATTATTTTTTTAAAAAAAAAATGCTGGCTCGTTTAGCTCGACGAGCCAACGAGCGAGTATTGTTTAAACTCGAGCTCGGCTCGTATGGTTAAGAAACAAACTCGAACTCTGCTCGAGTTCGGTCAACCTCGAACTCAAGCCGAGCTTGACCGAGCCAACTCGCGAGCAACTCGCGAGCGGCTCAACTCGTTTATAACCTTAGGCGGAACCGGGACTAAAACTCTGGAGGTGCTTCACTGTAAATAGATTTTTTTTTTTTGCACGAATTAAATTTAATAATGCATGCATTTTCATTAAAATTTTATTTCCAAAAAAGCTTTTATATAGTACTCCCCCTCCCTAATTATAAAGTATATATTAAACTAGATTTAATGTTAATTTGTTCCTTATAATTAAGAACTGAAGGAATAATACTTGCCCGTAGGCGACAACAATAATTATATTCACTAAAATATTTTTCAACATTGATTATACAGTAGGAAAAAGGAGTATTTTTTCCAATAAGAATAGAAAGCTGCTGATCTTAAATTATCTTGATTTTTTAGACAAAAAAAATAAATAAATTGCACCACTACTATTTATTTGTATTCTAGGAAAAAAATAATGCCTAATATCTATTTACTAGGGCAGAAAAAAAAAAAAAGGAAGTAAGAAGGCCGAACTAGGAAAGTATACAGATCTAATCATGATATCGTTGAGTCAAAAAAAAAAAAAAATCATGTCTCACCAAGTTGGGCCTATAACAAAAAAATAGGTGATTTCCCAAGATAGCCCACCACCTCTAAACTAAATAGGTAACATGTTTAAAGGGTTAAATTGGTAATTTTCAGATTGTAATTGGGAATCGTCTTCTTCCTCATATCCCCTGGCCCCTGATATTCAGACTTCTTCTCCGGCGAATAAGCTACCAATTCTTGTATAGTTTAACCCCTAAATTTATTCATATTATTAGTTGTAATTTCAAAATGACTTTTCAAGAAGGCTTTTCTAACTTTTTTGGGAGGGCTCACTGATGGGGCAATGTTATCCCGTTGTCTTATTGGGCCTCAGCAACTATAACCTAAGGGCCACAAAAGGCCCATCCAAGAGCCATGAGCACCCATGTGCTGAGAGAATATTCCATATTCCGTTTTTGGTGTATAAAAAGGAGACACCTCAAAGCATTTCAAGGAAGTTCTTTCTCTATGTAGTTTTAGTACTTTAATACTTTCCTTCTCTCTCTAAGAGTTCTGACTTAAGCACCGGAATGCTAACCCTTTAGATGTTGTCCCGTGGGCCAACCAAGGACTGCACCATCTTTTGCCGCCGACTGTGGGGACCGACGTTATAGCACACAGAGCGCATCCCTATTCCTCGTGTTTCACCTCTTCTTTCTGATTGGTGTGCATAGGTTTTAATGGTATCCACACGGCAGAAGCCTGAGGAACCTGGGGGCAGTCGCCCCCCATACCTTGTGTCCACTAGGCCAACGGCCGCTACAAAGCAAGATGCTAGGCGTTGCCGCACTGGCAAGCAAATAGCGGATGCTTACAAAGGATCCAATTTGCAGAAGGAACTTGAAACGTCGCAAGAGAGCTCCCATCAGTCCACGGGTCGCTGGGGTAATCCCCCTGACCTTCCCCTCAACGACCAGTGGCGGGAGTTCGCAAGGGCGCACCCAGTGGTGCTGGGGTAGTTCAAGGCATTCCTGGAGTCGCAACGCGAAGAGCCGCGGGGTAGCGAGGAAGATGACCCAGGACGCCATAACAGTACCTGCGCGCAGGTAGGGCTGCAACGGATCCAGGTGATCGCCATCCGACCCGCGTCCCCATCCACGATCGCCTTGGGCCTCGTCCAGCTGTAACTGATAGATTGAGACCTCGAGTAACGATCGGCGATCGTCTGGGAGCTCGGGTGCCGGAGGTTCCCAGCCTTGTCCTGTCTGACCCACGCTTAGTGGTCATTCTTGCTGATTCCCTAAATTCGAGGCCTCTCTGTTTTCGCATTATGGCTGCCAAGAGGCCAGAAGGTTTCAAGATGCCAAGCGATATCAAGAAGTACGCTGGCGATTCATGCCCAGTTTCCTTCCTAACCGACTACACTAGCACAATGCGACTGCACAATGCTAATCGCGATTACAAGGCCAAGGCCCTATCAACTGTTCTCACTGGTACGATTAAGTCCTGGTTTCACTCGCTACCCCCAGACAACATTCCTTCCTACACGAACTTCAGCGAAAAACTCCACACCTGTTTTTTCTAGTTCAAAACAGTTGTGAAGACCATGAATGATCTCGGGGTAATGAGACAGGGACGCCATGAATCTCCAACGGAGTTTTACGCCCGTTACACCAAGGAAGTCTTGCTCGTAGACCAGGTGGATGACCTCGTCCTGCGCCAGACCTTTATAAACAGATTGAAACAGTTTGACCCGACGGCGCAGTTTAAAAGGGATCTGGGCAAGGACTTTTCCCCCACCAGCGAAGCTCTATGGCGCTTGGTCGAGAAAGAGGTAAGAGCAGAAGAATCCATGCGTCGCGCAAAAGAACTGTTTGGTGGCAGGGATGCATCAACTCCATTTCAGGGTCGAGATCCTTGTAGGCAACGCCGATCGTGATCGCACATCTCACTTGGACTGGTACCTGTCCCTTACCAAGCCACATCGCGAAGTGCTCCAAGTGCAAAATAGAGAGATCCAAAGCCGACCGACAAAAATGCTTCCGCCGATGGGTGGTGCAATTATCACTAACGAGGCGCATATAACACTGAATACTGCCGTGAGTTGAAACGTGAGATGGCAAAAAAGCAAAAGAAAGGAAAACCCTGCCAGTACGTGCAGGGCGATCGCCGACAACGCTCCCCGAATCGCAAGGACACGAGAGGCAGGCGATGGAGCGGTCGCGGCAGC
Organism: Oldenlandia corymbosa var. corymbosa; assembly: GCA_949775105.1. NCBI lineage: Eukaryota > Viridiplantae > Streptophyta > Magnoliopsida > Gentianales > Rubiaceae > Oldenlandia > Oldenlandia corymbosa. Next base: position 20,140,580 of record OX459118.1, on the reverse strand, counting down.
GGGAAGGGCGATGGTAACAATCGAGAAGACCATGACAAGGCGAAAAAGACGCCACCACGCAACACGCCATTGCCCGCAAAGACCATAATCCACGATATCCCGCTAAATGCCATATTCTGTATGCCGCTGGAGGTCCAAAGCATCACTTCTGCAAAGGTAGCAGCACGGCCACCCCCGCCGGGAGAATCCGACCACAATCTCTTTAAACCTTCAGAGACCATCACTTTCTCAGCTGATTACGCAGTCACCGGTCCTCCTTCGAGCGTGGACGCATTAGTAATCAGTGCGATCATCCACAAAAAAGAGGTGCGCCGAGTTTATGTCGATCCTGGAAGTGGCGTGAATGTCATATATCAAGACTGTTTTCAAAAACTGGGGATCGACAAGTCACAACTGCGACCCTGTGCTATGCCATTGATGGGTTTCTCCAACCACATCATCATCCCCACGGGGATGATTACTCTCAGCGTCACAGTTGGTGAATATCCCACTTGCAAGACAGAGCTTTGCGATTTCGCCGTGGTTGACGTGGTCGCACCATTCAACATCCTGCTGGGCAGGCCCTGGATGAACCAGGTAAAAGTCATATTCTCATCCTATCACTTGGTCATGAAATTTCCGACCGACTATGGCATCGCCGAAGTAAGGGGTGACAGGCAGTTGGCTCACCAATGCATGTCGGTCGCGGCCAGAAAGGGGAAACAAGCACTCACGAGCGCGAATGTAAACCAAGTGCTGCTGTCTAGCACCGCGAATGAGACCGCGACCCCTTACCTTGAAGTTATACCAACTGGCCAAGACATGGCAATCCCGGATCTATCAGAAACGATGGCCCGGACGACAAAACTGCTGGCGACACTGAGGAGATTTCTCTAAACCCGTTCATGACTGATAGGGTGATCCTGGTCGGGACGGACGGCCAAGCATTAAGGACGCCGTGGTAGATCTCTTGAAGCGGTTCCAGGATGTCTTTGCGTGGGTCACAACTGACATGACCGAGATTCCCCCTCAGTATGGAACACACAAGCTTAACGTATTTTCAGATTTGACCCCCAAGCGCCAGCGACGTCAGACAGAGGAACACAGCGTAGCTATAACAGCAGAGGTTGCAAAACTCCTGGCTGCCATCAGAGAAGTCCTCTACCCATTGTGGCTAGCCAACCCGGTGATGGTCCAAAAAATCGATTGGACGTGGCGGATGTGCATTGACTACAAGGACTTGAACAAGCACTGTCCAAAGGACTGCTATCCGCTTCCCATAATTGATCAAAAGCTGGACGCCATATCTGGATTCAAGGTCATGTGCTTTTTAGACGCATACAAGGGGTATCACCAAATCTTGATGGATGACAGCGACACTGAGAAGACAGCTTTCATAACTAACATCGGCATCTACTGCTATGTCACGATGCCCTTTGGTCTCAAAAATGCGCGTGCGACTTACCAGCAAATGGTCAACAAAATCTTTGACCAGCAAATTGGTCGCAACATGGAGGTATATGTCAATGGTATGGTCGTTAAAAGTCGCAGTCTCAAATCCATGTTAGATGATCTGGAGGAGACGTTCAACCCACTTAGGCAAGTCAACATGAAACTCAACCCAAAGAAATGCGCATTCGGGGTCGCATCAGGCAAGTTCTTGGGATTCCAGGTATCTCGTGGGGGAATCAACGTGGACCCAACCAAGGTAACCGTCATCATGGATCTTCAAGAACCAACATCGATAAGAGAGGTGCAAAAGCTAGCGGGCTCCTGGCCGCGATCAGTCGTTTCCTTTCACGATCCGATGAACGATGTCTACCCTTCTTCGCTGCTCTGAAAAAGGCTGATAAGTGCACATGGGGGGAAGACTACCGTAAGGCATTCACAGACCTAAAGGAACATCTGTCACAACTCCCTACTCTGGCCACACCTAAGTGCGGAGAGCCCCTTGCCATCTACCTATCCACAGGGGAATTCACCATTAGCGCGGTCCTGGTTCAAGAGAGTGGTGCCCGTCAAACACCAGTGTACTTCATCAGTAGGGTACTACAACGGCAAGAGAATCGCTACACCAGCATCGAGAAGCTGGTATTGTGCCTTGTCATGGCAGCACGGAAGTTGCGACCGCATTTCTAGGCCCACGCAATCAGAGTAATGACGGACCAACCTATCCAACAGGTACTGCGAGATCCTGAAACCTCAGGACGCATGATAAAATGGGCGATCGAGTTAGGAGAGCACGAGATCGAGTTTGTACCCCGTTGCGCTATCAAAGGTCAGGCTCTTGTGGATTTTCTCGCTGAAATGTCGACAAAAACATCACCCACGCTCAAACCGCCCCAGCCGCAAGTTCCCATTGCACCAGCAGATACCTGGACTTTGTTCGTCGACGGATCCTCCACGGACAGCAGCGCGGATACGGGCCTCATTTTGGTCGACCCAAAGGGGGTGGTGGGGGGAGCAAACCTACGCTTTGCATTTCGAATTCCCTACCACAAACAACACTGCAGAGTATGAGGCTTTGATAGTCGGAATCCAGATCACGCAACGTCTGGGAGCTGAGAGGGTTAAGGCATTTAGCGACTCCAGCGTGATGGTAAATCAAATACGTGGCGGTTACACAAACAGGGGGCCGCAACTGACCAAATACCTTGCACATGTGAAGCAACTCACTCAGGCCTTCCAGGACTGTACCATCTCCTATGTGTGTCACGCTCTGAATAAAAGGGCGGATGCGCTGAGTAAGCTAGCATCGTCCGCGTTCACACATTTGACCCAAAAGGTCCTGGTGGAAGTACTCCCGCACCCCATCATAGAAGTAGATATGGTTAATTTGGTTGATGCCACACCAGCAATAGATTCGTGGATACGCTGATCGCAAGGTACCTGCGGATGGGACTTTACCCGGAGATAAAATCCAAGCCCGACACATTCGGCGCCAAGCGCCGCGGTTCCTACTAAAGGATAGCATCCTCTACAAGCAAGGATACCTACAACCTTGGCTGTGAGTGCATTGGTCCGGAAGAAGTGAGGCTACTGATCCAAAGTGTCCATGAGGGGGCTTGCGGGGCTCACATCGGGTCACGAAACCTGGCAAAGAAGCTCATGCGCACTGGGTACTACTGGCCCACTCTCGCACACGATTGCCACAACTATGTACTCAAATACCACAGTTGTCAACATTTCGCTCCCATTGTGCGAGTGCCGCAACACAATTTGGTATCCATCTTCAGTACCTGGCCTTTTCATAAATGGGGCACCGATATAGTGGGCCCATTTGAGAAAGGGACTGGGCAGGCGCGCTGGCTCCTGGTACCAGTTGACTATTTCACCAAGTGGGTGGAAGCCGAACCTATAGCATCGCAGACTGTAAGATAAGCCCGCTTAATTACAAGTATTGTGCGACTGTACTTTCTTGTCCATTTACTTGTGCTTATTACAACAATTTAGACAATGCGGTTGGAACACGTGACCGTCGTGACCCCCTAGTGCATCTATGGGCTGCCGGTCAGCCAAACCGTGGCATTACGCCGAGCTCCGTCGCCTGGATGTGGGCGATGTGAGTACAAAACTGTGGATTGCAAAATTAAGTCATCCCGTCTAACCTAACCCAGACATGGGTGGTCGGTCAACCAAACCGCGGCATCGCGCCATGCTCCGTCGCCTAGTGTGGGCGACGTGAGTACAAAACCGAGGATCGCAAAATTAAGTCACCCCATCCGACCTAAACCAGACATGGGTGGATGGTCCGCCAAACCACGGTATCGCGCCATGCTCCGTTGCCTGGATGCAGACGACGTGAGTACAAAACTAGGGATCGCAAAATTAAGTCACCCTGTCCAACCTAACCCAGACATGGGTGGCCGGTCAGTCAAACCACAGCATCGCACCGCGCTCCGTCGCCTAGGTACGAGCGACGCGAGTACAAAATCGGGGATCGCAAAATTAAGTCACCCCGTCCGACCTAACCCAGACATGGGTGGTCGGTCAGTTAAACCACGGCATTGCGCCATGCTCCGTCGCCCAGATGTGGGCGGTGCGAGTACAAAACCGCGGATCGCCAAACCAGGCATCGCATCCAGCCTAGCCCAAACGCGAGTAGCCAGATAGCAAAGCAGCAGCGTCGCGCCGCGTCCAAGTATTTGAGCACGAACAACAAAGTTTTCCCAACTCGGACGCAACATTCTAAAAATGCTCCAAATGGAAACAGAATATAAATCAATAACAAGGACTAAAGCAACATCAAGCTCACTTTCCATTCAGACGAAACGAGGAGAACAAGGCCTCAGACCTTCATACAAATGTTATCTACTCTATCTTATTAAAAAATGAACCTTGGAGTACACCTACACGTCCCGTTGAGGCACTTCAGGAATGGGTCCGCGAACAATGGCATCCTCTAAGGGACCCGAAAAAGAGGGAGGATGGTCAATATTCTCAAATTATGGGAAATGCAGCAGTCTCGTATCCACCACACCCCCATCTTCCACAATGCGATCTGCTAGTACCTAAAGTGATCCCCTCAAACGGTGTGCAAACATCCGATGGTGGGCAAGGATCTATGAATCCCTTTGCCAGCGGACCGACAACATATACCTTCCTCAAACCATCCAAGACGGCTTCCAGGTACGATCGCGGAAGTGTGGCTTCAGCACCAGTTGGAATGAACTATCGTTTCGATCGTGGCACCAACTTCTTTAGCCCACGAACAATTTCCTCCAACTCTTCAATGCCCTCATCTTGCTGGTCCCATATCTCAATAAAGTCGCGAATGTGTTTTTCCCACAAATGCTCGTTTCTCCAGTAGTCAGACTGGCAACACTTAAGCACCAACTGCAGAGCTTAAAACTCAACCACATACATTGATCGCACTAGCTCCCTTAGCTATTTTTCCTTTCATTCTCTATCCTGATCCCCGACACATGGCGGATCGAGGAGGCAAACAATACTGTGATAAAACAGAGACCCCTCTGTATCAACGCTGGGGTCGAGAATTTTCATGGTTACCATGCCGTCGCCAACCACGCTAGCAATACCTGAGCCCTCCCCCCTAGCGGTCCCCTCAACAACGGGTGATGCACCAACACCCTCCACACCACCCGCCATAATAGGAGGATCAACGGGCGCCACTCCAAAAATGAATGGGTCATCATTCTCCTCCAACTCAGGATGATGAGAATCATATAGTCTTCCATGGTGATTCTCCTAGTGAGGGGAATGAGCTAGTCCTTCATTCTAGTTTTGGAATGCCAAGTTTACTTTGCAGGCCAATCAAGGAAGAAAGGATGGATCTTGACTACCTATGTGATAGGGAGTTGGTTCAAGAGAGCTATGATCAAGATGATGAGAATGTCATTAACTTTGGGGTGCAAACCAAAGGAGATGATGACCTCATGGAAATAAGTGCTCAAGAGTATCAAGAGAGTTTGACTCTAGGTGCTCCATGAAGATCATTGATCAAGCTAGAGAGAAAAATCATTTAGGTTCTTGAATGGACGGCCTAATTGATCAAAGTGTTCAAGATTGAGTCCATTGCTACACAATTAGATAGGTTGCAAACTATCTCAGTGGTTCAAGTATTTTTCCAATCTTTTGGAGTCAATAAAGAGATTTCTACAAGTTTTGGAGTAAATTGGAGTTTTCTACAACTTAAGGGATGCAAGACCAATATTCCACTTTTGGAAGGGCGTTAAGATATTTTACTTCAATAATTATGAGCTGATTTTCGAGATTAGAGTTTGTCTAAGTCTAGGAGTTAATTTTCAAAATTTTATCTAGTTAGATAAGCCATATGGGCTGAATGAAGCTAGAGTGTTTTGAATAGGAGTCTTAGATTCCTTCTAAGTATTATCCTATTTGAGGATGAGTCATTTAGATAAGGTTTCCTAGATTTTAGATAGAGTCAAAGAGATCAATACTCTTCTACTTCTACTCCTGCGTGAGATAAGATTAGAGAGTCCTAGTTGATCTTCTTTTCTTGGTGCTGGCCGAAAATCTTAGCCTAGAAATAGGGGGGATGGCCGAAAATCAAAAGCACCCTTGAGTGGTCATTTTTGTTGTCTCTTTTGAGAGTTTTTCCTGTGAGGAATTTTTGCTAAATGGAGTGTCCACTTTTCGTGTCAAGTATGATTTAACCAAGAGGGTTTTCATCTTCTCTTGGATCTTTTGATCTTGCAGAAACCGTTCTTTTTCAAGTATGCTTCTTGATAGAATTGTTTTAAAACCAAACTTCTTATTTTCATACTACTTCTAGTAGTTCGATTGATGAGCCTTTCTTTTGGCTTGGTGTTTGAATTCATGATGTGTGTGTTCATGAGTTCTATTGTGGGGTTTGTCCTACTTTTGTTGGATGAGTTGTGCTTTGGCATAAGCATTTTGAGATAGTGTATGTGTTGCATATCTTTGTTGGTTATGGAGATTACTAATCAATAGTATTCATTCATAGTTGAGCATTGTTTGCTCCTACCTTTCTTGAGTCTCTTGAATGATGACTGATCGAGTATATTGAATGGTGTCCTTACTATTCTTAGTGTGGGTTGTTGTTTAATTCGAATCTTTCATGGATAATGTGTTCTTTGCTTGGTTTGAGTTAAGAGGTAGAAATCCTTAGATATACAATCGTCTTACTGTGAATTTTCCGCTCTCTTTTGAGTTTCACGGGATAGACAAATTATCTTCGTATTTTCTTGTTTGATGGTTGCATTAACGAAATTTGCTTCATCTATGAGATTGCTATCAGTTTCTGGTATCAGAGCTTGGACTATCTTAGTGGTGGTATTAATTGATATTATCATATCAGTTTCTATTATCAGTTTGATTTTCGAGAGATTTCTTTTTGATTGAGGACTTCATAGTTCTTGGTTTTGAGAATATCTTGAGTTACCACGGAATCCGTTACTTGGTGTGGTAATCGAGCTTTGTGCTACTAACGAGTAGTACTATCTTTATTTGTTTCAAGGTTCCTTCTTGTTGCAGAATGGGTTTTGAAAAAATAAATTAAATTCTTGTGAAAACTACGTTTTCAAAAATTGATCTTGTCTTTTGTGTGGTTGTGCGAGAATTCTTACACATTTGTTTGATCTTGTGGTGTTATTTTGGGGTCTATGCGAGAGCTTGATGATGGTACATTGGTATCTAGTCAAAGTGGGCGCTACATCTTGAAATTTATCCTTGATTTTCAAATAGAGAACTGTTTCTCCTATGAGCAAGTTAGTGGATCTTATGTATTGAATCTTTAAAGAGAGAATTGATGCCAAAGAAGAGCTTCTTGCTCGAGATAGCCTTTTCTTTCTAAAAAGATGTCTTTACATGAGGAGGGTTTAAGAGTTTATCTTGTGGTAAATATCTTGGATCTATTCTTTGAAAGGTGAAGCTTAGTGATTTTGTCCTTTCTACATAAAGTATAAATGAAAAAGCCTTCCTTCTTGTTGGATCTCATTTGAATCTAATGAGTAAAATGGAATTTATGGATTTTCAATCAATGAGAATTTCATAGAGTTCCGATCTTGTTGTTTATTTTACTTTGATTAAACCTTAGTGTCAAAAGATTTTTCAAAAAAAGGTAACAAATTTCGAGTCTTTTGTTTTCTCGAGTCTTATACTTTGAGAATGAGTTGAATTAGTGGATCTTCCTATCAATGGACTTTCCTTGATTCTTAATTCGAGTTTCAAAACTTTCTTTATCATTTGATGAGAAATGAATTTTAGTGATATCAATTTTGTTATCAAATATTTAAAGGTCTTTGAAGTTGAATTGTGCCAACTTTAAGGGTTGAAGTCTTTGACTTGTGTTTAAAACCTTAATTTTAGAGAGCTAAATCGAGAATTGAGTGAAGTTTTACTAAAGATTTTCTTATTTATGACAAGAAATCTTATAGGCTTTGAGATATGTTCTTGAAGTTTACATATTTGGTCTTTGGAAAATTTGATTTTCAAATGGTCACTTATGAAGATGGCATTGTTGAGTCATTGAGTTTTAAGAATGGTTTGTGTTAAATTGAGTATTATGAAGCAAACGTCATAGTTGAATGAGGAACTTTAATTTTCAACTTCATTATACTTATGGTATTCTTGTTACTTTATTTGCCATAGATTGTTTTGGTAAAAAGTGATTTTTGTTAAATTCCATATATAATTTGGAAAGGAGATTTTAGAAAGTATTCTAAAAGTTGTTGTCCATTTTTGGAAAGTGGTAATTTTCAAGTTTCCTTTTTAAAGTGAGTCAAAAGTAATTTTTCAAATTTTAACTATGTATTAAAAGGTTAATAGCCGAATTTTTGCTGACTTATTGCATGTGTGTGCGTGTGATTTATGTGGAATTCTCAGCCTAGTTGGTTTTGAATTTTAGAGTCATAGTATAGCCGAAATTGTGAAGCTAAGAATTAGGGTTTCCTAGTCCTAGTTGAACTTGAATTTTGGTTGTCTATTTGTATTACACTTGGAGACCTATTCGGTCTTGTATTAGAGTGTTCATATGGCCGAAAATTTTATCCCTAAAATTAAGGTCATTGAGTTCAAATTGTGTTATGATTTGAGTCTTATTCGGTTTTGGATTTTTGAGTTCACATTGGCCGAAAATTTGCAGCCATTATTTCCTAATTGTAATACATTTATTGTTTGTTTTATTTGAGTCCTACTTGGATTTAAATACTAATTTTTGCATGTGTTAAATTATAATTTCAATGATATTATAATTAGAGTTTTAAAGTGAGTCTATTTTCGAAAACTATTAAGATAAGGAAGTCTTATCCTAATCTGAAAATTTTTGAGTCTTCTAATACAATTGTGCATGTGTGTGGCCGTGTATTCGAGTCCTAATAGTAGTAGGGGGGGTCGAAATTTTTATCTCTAATTAGTAGGGATGAATTTCATAAGTTGTGTCCAAAAAAGATTATGTTTACCTAAGTTTTAGGACTCTATCCTTTTCTATATATATGTGGACGATTTTTCTTCTTCTCTATTCCATCTTTTCAATCAGATTTCATCCATTAAAGGGGGGAATATTTTTGAGAAAATTTAGGTCCTATCTTGTAGGAGTTTTGACAAGCCGTCTTTACACTAGTCAAATATTAATTACCTACTTAATACAATTACTAGTAGTAAAGCAGAAAGCAGGGTCGATCCCACAGAGAAGGTTACCAAGTACAGGTTAAAATTATTTCTTATTATTATTTAGATTAATAATTTATCAATTTAAACTAATCTAAACCTAAAACTATCAATTACAATTATTTAAAGATATAAATAAGTAAAAGAAAAACCTAAGGGCCAAGGATTCACCAACCGACTATTCAGTTTAATTTAATCTATAGATATGTGACTTTGGACTTTCATTAATCTCATAACGATTCATCTATTTAAGAACTATTCACTATCGTGATATAATTCTCTTACTCAAACTAACCCTATGACTACTGTCGTGACTATAGGATTTAATTAGACTACATTAAGAATCCTAGAATCTATAACTGCAAAGACTGTGTTCCTACTTTCGTGGCCCACTATCTAAGTTTAATATTCCCACGAACTAGTGCTAACCTTCAACCGTCGTTCCTTCAGTTAAACACCTTTAAAGCATGCAAGTGGTGATCAAATACTCACATGGAATAAAAACAAGAATATTAAATATCAACAAATGAAAAAGTCACAATCATGAATTAAATTAAATTAAATAGTACGACGGCTACATCCAAAACCCTAGATTAAACAATTTAGCTACACATCATCTCAAAAATAAATAAAATAATGAAACCCGAGAGAAGTAGGCCAAAAATTGAGTCCGGAAATTGATCCAATGCTGCTCCTCTTGGTGATGATGGTGCCGGTCGCGTGGGTTAATTATGGTGGAGGTGTGGGAGTTTTGTGCTTTGGTGGTGCGCTGGATGATGGAGGGTTGATGATGATGATTAATGTGATGGGGTGAGGTGATGATGCGTGGAGGAGTTGGGGGGGCTGCGGCGGTGATGATGATGATTTGGCTGGGGTTTGGATTTTGGTGAAGGGTTTTGTGGCGTAGGGTTGGAGAAGAGGAGATGAAGTGTGGGGTTTAGTCTCTGTCTCCAAAAATAAAACCCTAATCCTCTTTTTATAGGCTTTCCTCAAACCCTATTTCTTTAAGAATAAGAAAGTTATTTTTTTTCAAGTCAATTTAAATTAAAACTCCTCCAACTCTTCAAGTGCTTCAATTTCTTCCTTGTCAATTTATCAATTCTTCAATTCTCCCTTTGAGTTGCTTTTATCTTCATTTTAGCTCAAAATCTCAACAATTCTTCCATTTGAGTACAAAACCTACAAATAAAGATAAAATCATGTAAATAGCATATTTGTACTCAAAATATATTGCAAAAATCACAAATTAGGGATATAAGTATATCAAGTTTTCTTGCACAAAAAGACTTGCATTGCCTATAAATAGGGGTGCTGTTTTTCAAAAATTCTTACACCACTCTACTCCATTCTTCTTCTTCTTCTTCTTGCCGAGATCAAAAGGGTGAAAAACAAGAGAAGCACTCTTCTCTTTATTCTGAATTTTTGAGAGTTAGTGTTCTTAAAAGCACAAGAGAGTTTTTGTTTTTGGGGAGAGCATTATTCGAACCTTCCTTTGGTTCTTTGGGGGAGGGGTTGGACCGAACCTACAGTGATTCTAGGGTTCAAGGAGTTTATGTGTAGTCACAAAGGCACATTACTTCTTTTGTTGGTGGTTTCTCAGAGTTGTTGAGCAAAGATGTCATCCGGAGTTACTGGTTGTACTCAAGTTGCTTCAAAGAGTGTAGAGGGTCGCATGGAGGCTCAAGTACAGCTCATGAAGAGTCAAATTAACTACTTGCATGATGCTTTGGCCGAGGTGAAAGAGGCAAACCGAGACTTGTCCCAATTGCTTTCAAATCAACAAGATAAAGCTATGGTAAGTTTTGAGAAAATTGCTGAAAATTTAAGAGTCTTCTGTGATCGTTTTGAAGTAAAACAAGTACCCTCGTATGCTGGAATGTTGCAAGTGTCATTGCCTTTGTTTTATGGTTGTCATAGAGAATATGATACTTGGGAAAAGAGCATAGAGAATTTGTTTGTGTTGCTTAACATAGAAAAAGAGAGTGAGAAAATAGCCTTAGCTATAGGTTGTTTTCGTTCTAGTGCTTTAAATTGGTGAAAGCTAGTTTCAAATATCTATTCACATCATTGGTATCACAATTTGGATGATTGGCATGATTTGAGGAATCCTTTGTGAGAAAGATATGCTGGTACTAACACCTTTGATGAAGCAAAAGTGAAGTTGCTCAATTGTAAGCAGAATGGTAGATCCATTCAATCTTACTTTGAGGAGTTAGAAGGCTTGTTTCTTTGTTCGGGTGTGGATGAGAATGACTACATGTTGACAAATCGTTTCCACTATGGCTTGGACAAGGGGTTCAAACAACACCCAAAGATAAGGAGGCAATCAAGGCTCTATGAGGCATATTACGCTGCCTTAGAAGTGGAGAGAGAGCATGATACTTCTTGTGGTTGGAATGGTCCAATTGAGGATCAAGGGTTGGTGTTTGGCGCTGAAGATGGTGATCAACGGACATGTATCTTCCGTACTAAGTGTTCGGTTGGGTGGTCCAATGAAGTTGATTTGGTAATCGACGGTGGGTCGAGTACTGATTGTATAAGTGAGGAATTTTGCATAGCAAATGGAATCAAGATGGATCTGCATACTATACCATACAAGCTTCAATGGTTGAGTGAAGAGATGGTTGTGGATATCACTAAGAAGGTCATGGTATCTTTTCAAGTTGGTGAGTATAGGGATGAAATTTACTTTGATGTAATTCCTATGTCTCTTTGTGATATTTTGCAAGGTAGGCCTTGGCAATCGGTTGTAGATGTTGTGCACCATTGCTCGAAGAATATCTTTGTCTTTACTAAAGAGGACATGAAGTATATTCTTAAGCCTTTGGCTTATGAAGTAGCTGAATCTGTGCGAGAGAAAAGACGTAAGAAAACCTATACACAAGGGAGAGAAAAAGTCGAGAGAGTGACGCAAGAAAGTAAAAAGGGTCACGCTGAGGTAAGACTTGAGGCGAGAGAAAACCATGAAAATAGCGTGGAAACAGAAAAAAAATGCATGCATTGAGAGAAAATCATAGTGTGGTGAGGGTGAGGATTTTACTAACCCTTATATCTCGTTTGTTCCTTGTGCATGTTTAGAGGTTGATGATTCGAGGACGAATCCTCTTAAAGAAGGAGGGGATGATGAGAATCATATAGCCTTCCATGGTGATTCTCCTAGTGAGTGTAATGAGCTAGTCCTTCATTCTAGTTTTGGAATGCCAAGTTTACTTTGCAGGCCAATCAAGGAAGAAAGGATGGATCTTAACTACCTATGTGATAGGGAGTTGGTTCAAGAGAGCTATGATCAAGATGATGAGAATGTCATTAACTTTGGGGTACAAACCAAAGGAGATGATGACCTCATGGAAATAAGTGCTCAAGAGTATCAAGGGAGTTTGACTCTAGGTGATCCATGAAGATCATTGATCAAGTTAGAGAGAAGAATCATTTAGGTTCTTGAATGGACGGCCCATTTGATCAAAGTGCTCAAGATTGAGTCCATTGCTACACAATTGGATAGGTTGCAAACTATCTCAGTTGTTTCAAGTATTTTTCCAATCTTTTGGAGTCAATAAAGAGATTTCTACAAGTTTTAGAGTAAATTGGAGTTTTCTACAACTTAAGGGGCGCAAGACCAATACTCCACTTTTGGAAGGGGCTTCAAGACATTTACTTTAATAATTTGGAGCTGATTTTCGAGATTAGAGTTTGTCTAAGTCTAGGAGTTAATTTTCGAAATTTTATCTAGTTAGATAAGCCATGTGGGCTGAATTAAGCTAGAGTGTTTTGATTAGGATTCTTAGATTCCTTCTAAGTATTATCCTATTTGAGGATAAGTCATTTAGATAAGGTTTCCTAGATTTTAGATAGAGTCAAAGAGATCAAATACTCTTCTACTTCTACTCCTACGTGAGATAAGATTAGAGAGTCCTAGTTGATCTTCTTTTCTTGGTGCTGGCCGAAAATCTTAGCCTATAAATAGGGGGGATGGCCGAAAATCAAAAGTACCCTTGAGTGGTCATTTTTGTTGTCTCTTTTGAGAGTTTTTCCTATGTGGAATTTTTGTTAAATGGAGTTTACAATTTTCGTGTCAAGTATGATTTAACCAAGAGGGTTTTCATCTTGTCTTGGATCTTTTGATCTTGCAGAAACCATTCTTTTTCAAGTATGCTTCTTGATAGAATTGTTTTAAAACCAAACTTCTTATTTTCATACTACTTCTAGTAGTTCGATTGATGAGCCTTTCTTTTGGCTTGGTGTTCGAATTCATGGTGTGTGTGTTCATAAGTTCTATTGTGCGGTTTGTCCTACTTTTGTTGGATGAGTTGTGCTTTGGCATAAGCATTTTAAGATAGTGTATGTGTTGCATATCTTTGTTGGTTATGGAGATTACTAATCAATAGTATTCATTCATAGTTGAGCATTGTTTGCTCCTACCTTTCTTGAGTCTCTTGAATGATGACTGATCGAGTATATTGAATAGTGTCCTTACTATTCTTAGTGTGGGTTGTTGTTTAATTCGAATCTTTTATGGATAATGTGTTCTTTGCTTGGTTTAAGTTAAGAGGTAGAAATCCTTAGATAAACGATCGTTTTACTGTGAATTTTTCGCACTCTTTTGAGTTTCACGGGATAGACAAATTATCTTCGTACTTTCTTGTTTGATGGTTGCATTAACGAAATTTGCTTCATCTACGAGATTGCTATCACAGGAAATGCCTCCTCGTAGCGAGTGGCTTCCTACACAACCATGGAGATAGAAGTCAAATTGTCTTCCCTCCATCCAACAAGGAAAACACATGCAACATAAATCGACCTAATTGCAGGATATAACAAGATAGCTGGCAACAAAGCATGAAAGAAATCTGGAACAACCCATCAACAACAGAAAAACAACATCCAAAAGTACTTCATTACACGGCATCCACTAGCGCCAAAATTACAAGTCAGAAACCGCCATGATCAAAAACTAACAAAAGCAGAGGATAATGCACTAATCTATACCTCTCCACCACCCTGGAGATGCAAGACGCCATCCTCCAAGGGGGAAGGGTTGTCTTTACCATCATTAGCCGTAGCGCCTGCACCTTCATCCTGGCCTTCCACCGTCTCTAGCTTCCCACTCAGCGACCCACTGCTGGAGGACGAGCTCTCATCATCTGAGGCATCGTTGGGCGACATGGGGGGAGTTGCGATCCCAGGGGGTGCATGTCAAACAGAGGATTGGGGTCACATTCAAGATCCAGGATGCCTTGCGGGGAGTCCACGGTCGCGTACACCTCCCGGATCGCCTGCATCATGGGAGAGAGTCAACATCCACGTCGCGAATAAACACGCGAGCGTCCCTGGCTACCTTGGCCATCAGCAGACTCTTAGACGAGTAATCCTCCCAGAACGGAGGCACTCTTTCCCGGACAAAGATAAAGTCCTCGCCATCTGAGTCATAATGCTTACGTATCTGTCTCAGGACGTCGTGAGCCCCGACCCCACCAACAGACCCACCCAGGGATAAACCGATGCGACCCCACAACCTTCCTCAGTGAAGCAGATATAAGATCCCCCATCATGACCCAGGGAACTGAAGCTGGCCACCTGATCATGGCTCGCGTTTGCATCCATCAGGCTCACCTTTAATTGAGCGACCTCACCCTGAAGCGTCGAAATGGCGTTGGCCTGAGCGCTGTCCTTTCCTGCCAGCTCTTTCTTCAGCACTTCAACCTCAGCACGGAGCGCAGTCCTCTCAGATGACACGGCAAACCAGCGACCCAAGCAACAACAGATGACACGGCGGTTTGGGCCCCAGCAACTTGTTCCTTTTGCTTTCTTCTGCCTGTGACAGGCTGGGAGCCGACCCGGACTGGCTTCCATCAACTCTCTTCTTCCTCTTCCCCAAAGCCGCGGTCTCCCCAACGTTGTGGGTGGTAGCCATTGCAGATTTGGGATACATATTCTTCTTACCCATTATAAAAAGCTCTAACCTACAAAGAAGAAGGACAAGAGGTCAAGAGTCAGTACTAATTTGAGGAATACCTACAGCATAGTCATAGATAAGGTCGCGGTTCGCCTGCACATCCGTATATGACAGAATCCTATTGAAGCTAGAAATCTTTTTGATGTCCTCCAAGCGAGCGACGTACACCTTCCTATCCTGGTCGGTCCAGGCATCAATGGTCAAGCTGAAATCAGAGTCATCATACCACTGTGGGACTGCAACGTTCCCAGAGTTAATAAAGAAAATGTACTCCCTCCACTTCTCTCCTTTCATGCTTCCACGCTTCTCTACCGCAATCAGTGTGTGCGACCCCGTCATAAGGTTATGCTGAAAGCTAAACCACCTAGTATAGTTCTTGAGCGATCGCGCCATCTTGAAAAAACAACAGAACAAAAACACATCTGCCCTCACCCCTACTGCATGACAGATATGCAAAAAATCCAAAATAAAGGGGATCGCATTAGGCGACCACTGGGCAAGGGGCATCTCATTGGCCCGCATCAAAGCCACCACAAAGGGAAGAAGGGGCAGCTTCAGCCCTAACTCCTGGAATCGGAGGTATATCGTCATCTTCCCCGGCGGCGGGAGATGGGCCCGGTCCCCACGACCAGGTGACGTCGCCTTCATCCCCTTTAAGCCGTACTTCTTCCTAATGACCTTCAAGTCGCCATCAGTCAACTCAGAAGCGATGGCAATGACCGGAATCGGCCTCTTTGCACGAGGACCCATGACCAGACAGATGACAGAAAACACACCACAAAAACAGAGAAAGGGTGGGGGAAAGGAGAAATCGGAAAACTCTACTCACCAAAGGCAAAGGCTTTGAGTGTCACCGGAATTTGTTTCTGATAGCGAGGAAAAATATGCACCAAATGGAACTCCAAGAATCTACCCTGATTTTCTCTTAAAGGGGGGAGGGGAGAGGGGAGAGAGTGGGGAGATAAGGGGGCGAATTCCGAAAAGACGTGCCCCCAATTCAAACCGTCGTTCGAGGCTCATCGCGGCCATTCATGACGATCGGGGGGGGAACTCACCCAAGCTGTCCGATGATAGGAATCCCTCCGCCCACCCTGAGGTTTGGGGCGAAAGCGGGCCTTACCTGCCAGGGCCCAAGTCGCAGAGGCATGATTACTAGAGCCCAAGCCCAGACAGAATCTCAAGCCTTAGCCTCTAGTAGGGGTAGTTGATTGGGCAATGCTATCCCATTGCCTTATTAGGTCTCAGCAACTATAACCTAAGGGCCACAAAAGGCCCATCCAAGAGCCATGAGCACCCATGTGCTAGGGAAATATTCCATATTCCCTTTTTGGTTTATAAAAAGAGACGCCCCAAAGTATTTCAAAGAGGTGCTTTCTCTATCTAGTTTTA
Organism: Oldenlandia corymbosa var. corymbosa; assembly: GCA_949775105.1. Classification (NCBI taxonomy): domain Eukaryota; kingdom Viridiplantae; phylum Streptophyta; class Magnoliopsida; order Gentianales; family Rubiaceae; genus Oldenlandia; species Oldenlandia corymbosa. The sequence goes on along the minus strand of OX459118.1, from coordinate 20,124,148 downwards.
GCACTTTAATACTTTCCTTCTCTCTCTAAGTCTGACTTAAGCACCGAAGTGCTAACCATATTTTACAGGGTTTTTAGGTAATTTAGGCGTTGTCACGTGGGCCAACCAAGAACCGCACCATCACTCACAAAAGGAAGAAATACGGAAACAGATCCAAAACTTCCGACGGCTGGAGGTGCTGGAGCACCTCCAAGCCTCTGAATAGGTCTGCCCCTGATTGTTTATGCGTTCATTGCTTAAATATGGAAGTAAATTTGAATATTTCTTCATATTGTTTTCTCCGGATGGCGTAAAGACATCTCTGGGGCATGAAGCTGTTGCTTGCGGCACAATGCTATGGTGAGTGGCGACCAGCCATGCAAAATAAAATTAGTAATATATATTTATAATTTTCTCAATTCCAAAAAAAATCTATATTGAGTTTTGAGTTTTGTATTGTTTCTAGTACAAATTTGGAAACTCAATTTAGACTATATTGAATTTTAAATTTTGTATTGTTTCTAGTATAAATTTAGAAACTCAATTTGGACTATTTTTTGTGGGACAGATGAAGTATATGGTATATGAAATTATTACTCTAATAATTTATTAGAACTCAAGATTCAAGAAGCGTGATCCTTTGGTTCCGCATTAGTATTAAAAAAAATTATTAAATAAAAAGGACTGTTCCCAAACGATCATCAAAGGCTACAATTTTTTTATATTTGATTGAACTTTGACTGTAATATAGTCATAGTAATACTCGTAAATCCAAAATGAGAGAATCATAATGACTACTCCAATCCATCCACAATAACATAACAAGAAGAAAATTGTAAGACTCCACTCTCGCCATGAAGAAAGAGTTATACCCGGTTGTGTAGGTCTTACCACCGTGCCATTTAGACACAGGCCAAAACTTCAAAAAGCCACTGCAATGCTGAGGAAAGAAATTAAATTATGCTATCATTGGTCATTTCTCCTTTTGATCCCTTCCCTCACTTGAAAAGACTCATGAAACCATCGAAAAGTCTAAGTGCCTTCAGTTCACCTCTTCTTATCTCCTGTAATCTTCTCCTCAGAATCTGCAGTAACCACAATCATCATCATAAACGGATTACGACATCTTATCACGAGGAATAATCTAGAGCTTAAGGAAATGATGCTTGAAATTGTTATCACAAGTGGTCATTTCTCAGTCAAAATAGTCCACTAAAAGAATATATCAGCATTTCCAAAGAAATTATGATCAAGTCGGAAATACTTGCAATCTAAGCATATGTAACGTCCCTTTTGATCCATACTCTACAGAGCATAGTCTTCAGGATGAAAATAGAGATTTCAAGACGACCTTAATTTTGTTCAGATGAGAAACACGCATCATCATGTTCCTGATGATGCAGACTGCAAATCCAACATCTTTTGAATCACATGCTTTTGCATTTCAAGTCAAAACAACCCACTGAACTTGAAAGGAGCTGAAAAATGAAAACAATTTCATACTAGCACGGGAAATGAATTGATTCTTACATATTGTGCTCTGAACAATATCCTCTGTTCACTAGTACACAAGTCCACTGCAAGCTGCTTGAGAAACAACTTCCGGTTGAGTAACTTCGGATTAGTCACATCTAAATCCATAGACCCACTTGCCTATCGTGAAAATTAATATGGTTAGTAGGCTTCACAAAATCCTTTTCATGCCAGATTCTGCATGAGAATGTTGAAACTTATGAAAATTTTCAATTACCTGAAGGAATTTGGAATACTTTGATATACTACTCTCACAGTTATCCAATATAAATTGCAATGCATCTTCCTGTAGTTCAGGAAATGAGATGTCCTTCTTGCAGGTTGACTTGTTTGATGCTGCCGCTGCTATCTGTAAGAAGATCAAATTTAATATGGATAGCTAAATTATTAATTCATACAAACAAAACAAATATGGAGGACCTACATCGTCAAACCAATTCTTCATAGCTGGGGGACTAACCGCCAGGTAGGCATATGCCATCAACTCCAGAGGCCAACCAGTTACTCGTAACGGATAACATTGCGAACTGCAATAAAGGAATAATGATAAGAATGAGTAAAAGACCTGCTTAATCTCACTTAAAAATGAGATGTAAGATCATACGACAGAATGAACACACAACATAATCATTAGAAGCCATTTTACATGAGAAATAGTACTCACACTGACAATCCATACTTCGCTAATGCTTCCATCTTCTCCTTGAAACACTTATCAGATTTGTTAAGTGACAATGACAACTCCACAGAGTCACTTGGGTTGGTGCCTTCTCTAGGAACAAATCCATAGGAGAGAAGAAGCTCCCCATTTGATTTCTTTCCGTAAGATATAAAAACCTGCCCGGAGTTGTGCAACCAGCAATTAGATGCATAGGGTAAATGTAATAGTTGAATGGACGTGCAGGACAGTCTGATTGCAGATACAAAATTAGTAAAGAAGTAGTCAGATCATGATGCTGCAATTTTGGGTCTAATACATAAAAGTGGCAGTTTTGGATGTCAAAACTTTTAAACAATATTCAGTGCAGAGATATTATCATTCAATTGGGAATGACTGTACATTTACACTGGCAATCTAATTAAAATGACGAAAGGAAAAAAGATAAGAGCATGTATTTACCATGTCTTACAATGATAGATATTGAACGAAGGGAAATCTACTTTTGTTCCTCCTTGGAGATTATGGTAAACTTAAAGTCGATGAAAAAGAAAACTACAACACTACCCGAGATTTGTCCTATGGTAGATGGTAGAAGGTTATTCTAATTGTAACTGGTTTATTTGTATCCTTTAAAGCCTTCTTTGAATCTTGTGAAAGTTGAGAATTGCTGGATTTTGTATACCTGCTCACCTGGTTGGTAGGCCCTATCCGTCGTATATACAACTCCCTTTGATGATTTATCATAGTCAAGAAAAGTTTCAACCTAAAACAACCAAGTTACATCCAAGAGTAAGATAATGTCACATAGGCAAACGACGTGAAATTTACGAGGTGAACTTCGGCAAACCTCACAACTATGATTAAGCATATCTGCCCAGGGAACCAGTGCGACTCTGTCATCCATTGAGGGTAGGCGGACCTGCGTCATCAGTGAAATATCAGCTTCGAGGATCTTCCCCCGGGTTTAACTTTCCCAGTAGCAATTCATTAATACAATAGAGAAATTAGATAACCATGACTGTCTGAAATAAAGAAAAAAAACTACGCACATGTTTATGATAACAAGGGAAGAACCAGGCATGTAAGGTGCAATACAAATACGGTTCTTACCAAACGGGAGAAGAGTATACCGAAAGACCATTTAAAAGTTTCAATATTGAACACCTGCATTAACAAAACACACCATTGATGTAAGTGTGAGGTTTACAATCAGACCGCATTCCTTAAATCTTAGAGCAGCATAAAGTCTAATTACAACATTAATCCGGTTTGTAGTTGAGAATCAGACAAAGTAGCATTCCTTAATACTAAGTCGAGAATCAGCTGAATGGCTAGATAGATTTGATTCCCACACACATTTCGAAAACACCAATTTACTTCAAACCCACACATATAGAGGAAAGAAGTTCCCAAAAGGTTGCAGATATTAATTCAAACCCTAAAGTATCCCCTTTAAAGATGCAAGACACATGAGTTTATTACCATATTTAATTATATGACAGAATAATCTGCATTGACCTGCTTTTAATGACAAACAGAAATCATAGAAAGACAATTTACCTTTTCCGGAAATATATCAGAATGCCTGGAAAAGATCCTCAGCTTCAAGTCATCAAATCTGCATAAGAGATCACAATCACTCCAAACATAGAAAGAAGAAAAGACTGAACTAGTCAACTTTTACCCATTACTGAGCATGAAAGGAGTAGCCCCCATTATTTTGTAAAGCATAAAAACTTTGATTTATGAAATCGAAGGGCCATAAAACTAATGCCTTTCAGAGATGGTTTTTATATCAGAGTTGGGAATTCTGGTTGTTTAGCTGTTGCACAACTAAAATAGAACAGGAGTAAGCAGTATGCACAACTATAGAAAATTGCTCTACCAGAGCTCAATAAATGAGTACATACGTTCCAGTGACATCATTAATCCTTTCAATTGCTCGCTGCCTAATTTGTGAGGCCTCCAGATACCTATCTAGTTCTGACTGAGTCCTGAAATGACACAAAGCCGCTGTAGGGGAAACTACTGAGCATATATCTTATAATGTAAAAGGAGGAAGAGAAACCAACCAACAAGGATGGTAAAGAATTACCAGTATAAAAGAGAATAAGGCTGTCTTGGCAGAGCTGAGATGTAGTTTTTCCATCTCGACGAGGAAGCAAGACTTGCTTCGCTAATTAAATAAGTTGCAAGTAATGGCCAATCTGGAACATTGTACTGCTTGAGGATTTCACCAGCTTCTTTGCAGCTCCACTCCTGCAGAAGACAACAATGTAGTCTTCAGCTAAGTCGGATTAATCCATAAGATCCAGGAAATTTCAACTATGATATAACTGCACAACATGGGAAGGCAATGATCACACTGGATTGAGTAGAAGAAAGCAACAGCTAAATGAACAGATCATGGAACTTTACTAAGACAAGCAAAACATGGTGAAATAGCAAGAGGGATCCCTGAAAAGTGCATGCCTAATTGACATGGTGAAAAACCCACATGCAGCAATGTGGAGGCTCAACAAAGCTCTTGCTAATCCAATCTTTTTCCCCTTATTTCAGAACATGGAGAACTTGTAAACTTATAGCCCTCATGTTATGCAGCTGTCCTTCTAAGTTTCATGTTGAATCTGTTGTAATTTGAGAGCAATGATGAGCAAGCACTCTGTTCAACATTAGTACTTATGTCTCGACTCTGTTCTCGCTTGAATGTTGAGGTTGTACTTCACATTCATATCGTTATAGGTCAGTTAAATCCAGCAAGAAAAAATTACCAAGTTGCAATACATTTTTATGAGAATTGGAGTTCAAGTTGATATACTTGAAGGAACTTATTGCGCTACTAAACTTCAGTCCTAATGAGTTCAAAACTATCAATTCCATGTCTAGTATCTCTAGCCTAACTTGGGAATAGCAAAACATAAATAACTCTTAACATAGATAAATGTATCAAAGCAAACCAAGAGAAAAGACAAGCACAGCTTATTGCAAGCAATTGGCTAGTCTCACTCTACCAAGCCTAATTCAGTAGAATAAACCTGAATTCAGTGGCAATATGAATATTAACATAAAATGGATGTGAAACGGAAGTATAACGACACTTCAGAAATGTCGAAGTGACACGTTTATGATCCTCAAAGTGTATACACCATCCTGGTTGAGATGCAGGAAAAGAAAAACAAGAACACACTTGGGCTTACAACTACTCAACCAGTTCAATTGCAATGCGCTGTCCAAAAAATATAATCTTGCTGAAACGCAACTACTCACAGGGACTGAATTTTCTTAAATCATTTTCAGTCGAAATCTCCCGAAACTGTTGGGAAAGAAAATAATTGCAATTGGAAATGCTCCCTAGGAAAGGAAAATAGGGACAAAAAAACCCCAAAAATTCAATCAAAACAGTGAGGGGGAAAAAAATGTAATATTTGCAAAAAATATCTTATACCGAGTCAGCAGTGATGACGAGCGAGGGAGGCACAAACAGCAACTTCTCTCCCTTCCTTATATTCTTGAGAGCAACAAGTCCCCTTTCTCCAACATCCACCTTCTGTATAGCCATTCTCTGTTCAGGCAAGCCTGATTGATACAACCATTTCTGCAGAGAAGCAGCATTTTCAAGGGAGTCAACGTCACAACCCCAGCTGACTTCCTCTTGAGCTTTGAGGGTATCATTTGAAGTGGAAATTGAAGAGCAACGAATGGTGATGAGGCTTCTGCTGAACTTCCCTCGGGAAATCGGATGATGGGTTGTTCCAAATAGTAGAGATGAAGAGCTTGAAAGGCTAGAAAACGTGGGTGTTAATGTCGCTCTGATGAGAACCATGGAAGAAGCGTCAGCCATGATTGAGGAGAAATCTTATCTGGGCGTTCGACTGTAAAAGAGAGGGAACCGATGAGGGGAAATTATGTGGCGTCCTTGTTTTTGACTTTTCGAGCAGCTAAAAAAAGATATATTTATAATTTTAGTATACTCATGCTTGATGGGTGAACCTACTTTGCTCACCATAATTTCACTTTGTCCCTTATTCACATTCCAACGTTTTAAATTTGCCAATAAGAGTTACCCAAGTGGTAAATGGGCATAACATCAATCCGTAAGTCCCAGGTTCAAACCTCACTAACAGCATTTTTATATGTTGAGTTGTATAGGTTATCTTGCACTTGACAGGGTAGGAAGGCTTTTCGAGTACTAGATCGAGGCGTGAGTGCACAATGGAATGGTTAAAGTTAAAACGGAAACAAGAATTAAAATAAAATGATCTGAAAAAGTAATGGTAATCGAGGCGTGACTGCACAATGGAATAGTTAAAGTTAAAACGGAAACAAGAATTAAAATAAAATGATCTGAAAAAGTAATGGTAATCGAGGCGTATAGTTAAAGTTAAAACGGAAACAAGAATTAAAATAAAATAATCTGAAAAAGTAATGGTAATCGAGGCGTGACTGCACAATGGAATGGTTAAAGTTAAAACGGGAACAAAAATTAAAATAAAATAATCTGAAAAAGTAATGGTATTGACCGCACAATGGTTATGGAAACACACAATGATTAAAGTTGAAACATAAACAAGAATGAAATAAAATAATTTTTGCACAATAGCTAAAGCTGAAACGGAAACAAGAATGAAATAAAATAATTTTTGCACAATGGTTAAAGATGAAACAGAAACAAGAATGAAATAAAATGATTTGAAAAAGTAATAGTATTGACTGCACAATGATTATGGTTTAAGCTGAAGCGGAAACATACAATGATTAAAGTTGAAACAGAAACAAGAATGAAATAAAATGATTTGAAAAAGTAATGGTATTAAGCGCACAATGATTAAAGTTGAAACGGAAACAAGAATAAAATAAAATGATTTGAAAAAGTAATGGTAGTGCAACATAAGATAACACTAGTTTCTTACTTAATTCTGATCATCCCTAATTCATTCATTATATGCTGCGGAGAGTTCGGGGCCAAGTTGACATAGGTTTTGATTCTGTTCTTAATCTTTCAAAATCCCCTAAATCTTCAAAATTTTGCATTTACTCGTTTAATACTAGCACTTTCCTTCTTCCACTTTTTTGTTTTACTTTATTTTATTCGAAATTTTGTTAACATCTCCTTTAAACTTGATCTCTTCTTTACTATTTGAGAAGTTACAACAAAAATTGTAAAAGGAGTTATAATTATTCTGAATGGATGAAACATGATGGAATTGGAAGATAATAGTTGAAAATTTAGAAAATTTAGAAGTATAATAATACAGGAGAATTTTGCTAAATTAATTATCTATAAATTAATTTTTTCAATTAATTAATAATTTTTTCCCGTTCCAATTTGAAATTAGTACAAAAAGTGAACAAAAATATAAAATGATAATATAATAATATTTCAGAAAATCCCCTATATATCTATAGATCGGTATAATACTATAAATTAATTATTTCAAGTAATTAATACTTTTTTTCGTCCCAATTTAGGACCAGTATAAAAAGTGAACAAAAACGATAAAATGATAATATAATAATATCTTAAAAAATTTCTTATATATCTATAGGTCCCAACAATAATTTAAATCAATAATTAATCTAATTTAAAAAAATTATAATAACTTTAAATATTTGGTAAAATATGTATTATAGATACTTATTTTTATAGTCCTTGAAAATGATATAGACTATGTATGAATTTTAGTATTGAGAAAAATTCAACATGTTTCATTCGAATGGTAAAGATAACTAATTCTTTTTTCCTCAAGAAACCTCTTTAAATTAATAATTTTATTAATTTATGATTATTTAATAATTTTTAAAATTAATAAATTTTGGTGGTCCTAACAATACTAATATTAATAGAGAAATGTTCTTGTAATTTTTTGTGGCAAAATGACTAATTTACTTATATTATGCTAATTTTTAAAGTAACAAATAGGACAATAGGTGGAAGATGATACGAGTATTAAAATACGGATTACATGGATTTAAGGGTTTTTTTTTGGATTTTTCCCTCCTTCCTTGATTCATTCGCCTTAGCTTAGCTGTATTCTGTTAGTGTATGTATATATTAGATATAGAAGCCTATGGGGTTCCACCTCAAAATCAATTGGCAATGAGGGGAGTAGCCCATAGACTTATATATTGATATCAAGTCTCTCCCACCACCAATATGGGATACTCAACACTCCCCCGCAAGCCCAACGTCTCTTCTTTGGGTTGGGCTTGTGTCACGGGCTTACTTTTTCAAAGTAACGGCCGTGCGGCACTAGCACAAAACAACTAACGATCAAGTGCTAGCTCAGCCTTAAGACCCCCAAAGTGTGCAAAGCTAGGCAAGACTTTAAAGAACGGAGGCAAAGAAAAACTTAAGAAAGGTTGAAAGTAAAAGAACGATGAAGGGACAAGAGAGCTTAAGGAATGCTTGAGAACTCTACTCAAAGCTTGGATACCTTACAAATGAAGGGGGCATGGGGTTTTATAGGTAAACCCCAAGTCCCAAAGAATTCTAGAGGATTCTATGTACATAATAAAATAATAGAATTCTAGAGAATTCCTACCATAAAATATTCTAAGTCCAAAATATCTACAAGTCTCTAGAATCCTCCACACGGTTCTAGCAAACTCGGGTAGCTTCCACACGGTTCTACCCGTTCCTAGAGAGTTCCGGGCCTCTCTAGAGAATTCCAGAGTCTTCAAGATTTGACCGGAGAATTCCACAAGGCTCTAGACCGTTCCGTCCCATGTCCATCTACGAAAATAGCCTATTTCGCAGCAAACCACCCGAATTCGTGGGGAAGAAAAACTGTCCATGACATCCTCCCCCACCAAAATGGTGCATCGCCCCGATGCACCTAAGTCTCGAAGGCAATGTTGATAGGAACGGGTGCACGATTCTCCTCAAAGTCCTCGATCAATTTGGTGAATTGCCAAAGCTTCTCGATTGGCTCCCAACTCGTCTTACTCATTGGCAAATTCTTCCATTTCACCAGGTATTCTTTAGTCGCTACCCCACTCTTGCCTCGAACGATCCTCTTAGAAAGGATGTCCTCTGCGGTCCTGTTCCTCGTGCTCGCGTAAGCCATCTGGTGCCCTTGAGGAAACGTTCCGTTCTTCGTCCTCTGGGTCCTTGCGGTATGGCTTAAGTAGGCTCACATAAAAGACTGGATGAAGCCTTGAAAAGGCCTCGGGTAGTTCCAGCTTGTAAGCAACCGAACCCACTTTCTTAAGAACGGTGAAAGGACCCTCGTATCTGCGCATGAGACCCTTGTGTAGACCACGGCTCCGTCTATGCTCATAAAGCTTCACCAAGACTTGGTCGCCTTCTTCAAACTCGTGACGGGTCCGTTTCTTATCCGCCCATTTCTTCATGTGCGCGGCCGACTTCTCCAAGTAGAGTTTTGTCTCGTCGGCCCGTTCTTGCCAATCTTTGGCAAACTTGTATGCGGGTGGGCTATTGCCCTTGTAGCCCCCAAGAATGTCCTTAGGCGTAGTCGGTTGGAAACCAAGGACAATCTCAAACGTACTTTTGCCCGTGCTCTCACTCCGCATCAAGTTATAGGAAAATTGGGCACCGTCTAGCAAACGTACCCAATCTTTTTGGTTGGCTGCCACATAGTACCTAAGGTACACCTCCAAGAGGCCGTTGATGCGCTCCGTCTGCCCATCCGTTTGCGGGTGCAAAGATGTAGACATCTTGAGCTCCGTCCCAAGTAAACGAAAGAGTTCTTGCCAAAAACGGCCGGTGAACCTTGAGTCCCTGTCGCTTATGATCGATGTAGGAAGCCCCCAATATTTCACCATATGCCTAAGAAAAAGTTTGGCTGTTATCTCCGCGGTGCACTCTTTTGGGGCGGGTATCAAGACCCCATACTTAGACAAACGATCTACCACAACAAGTATGTTGGTGCAACTCTCGGAAACGGGCAGGATCACGATGAAATCCATCAAAATGGTGTCCCATGGGCATTCCGGAATAGGCAAGGGTGATAACAAGCCATGCGGGTGGTCTTGCTCGGTCTTGTCTTGTTGGCAAACTAGACAAGTCCTTACATATGTCTCCACGTCTTCCCGCATGCGAGGCCAATAGAACCGTTCATGTACTAAGGCAAGTGTGAGATGCGTACCTGGGTGACCCGCATAACGGCTATCATGGCAATCCCTTAGAATCTCCCTTCTAAGTCCATCCCATGCGGGCACGTACAAACGGTTCCCCTTGGCATAAAGTATCCCATCCTCAAGCCATAACTGCGTTGTCTTGCCTTCCTTCACGAGCTCCATGGACCTTTGAGCTTGACGGTCATGCTCAAGACCCTTCTTGATGCGATCAACCAGCGTCCCCTCGGGTATGCTAACGATTGGTGCAAGACACGCCTTTCGGCTAAGGGCGTCGGCCACGTGGTTAGTCTTCCCCGGGCTATACTCAAGCTCGTATTTAAACTCGGCCAAGAAGTCCAACCAACGCGCTTGCTTGCTTGAAAGCTTAGGTTGGCTTTGATGGTAGCTCACTGCCCGATTGTCCGTCTTGATCTTGAACGGTGTGGCGGCCTTCAAGTAATGCTCCCAAACTCTAAGGTAGTGAACTATAGCCAACATCTCCTTCTCGTGCGTTGGCCACCTTTTCTCGGTCTCGTTCAACTTGCGACTTTCAAAGGCGATCGGGTGACCATCTTGCATGAGAACGCCCCCAATGGCGAAGTCCGAAGCGTCCGTGCATACCTCAAACGGTTTCTCAAAATCAGGGAGAGCTAAGACTGGCTCTCGAGTGACGACGTCCTTTAAAGCCTCGAACGCTGTTTGGTGTTTTGGTGTCCAACACCAAGCTTGCCCCTTCTTCAAGAGATCTGTTAATGGAGCGGCTATGGCGGAGTGCCCTTCAATGAATCGCCGATAGTAATTAACAAGCCCCAACAATGATCTCAGCTCTGTTGGCTTTGTGGGTGCCTCCCACTCCACGATAGCCTTGATTTTGGTCGGATCCATGCGGATTTGGCCCCCACCAATGATGTGTCCCAAGAACGACACCTCTTCAAGGCCGAAGGAACACTTCTCCCTTTTAACATAGAGCTGGTTTTCCCTAAGGACTTGGAAAAAGGCTCTAAGATGCTCCACATGCTCCTTTATTGTGTTACTATAGATGACGATGTCGTCCAAGTATACTACAACGAACTTATCAATGAAATCGGCTAGCACGCGTTGCATCAAAGTGCAAAACGTGGCTGGGGCGTTAGTTAAACCGAACGGCATAACAAGAAACTCATAAGAGCCATACCTCGTCACCATGGCCATTTTCGGTTCATCACCGGGTGCTATGCGTACTTGGTAGTATCCCTTCCGCAAGTCCATCTTGGAAAAGATCCGTGCCCGTTGCAGCCGGTCGAACAAGTCTGCTATAAGTGGGATAGGGTACTTGTTCTTCACGGTTAGCTTGTTTAACGCCCGATAGTCGATGCACAAACGTAGCGTCCCATCTTTCTTGCGTTGGAACAAGGCCGGCGAACCCCACGGACTCTTAGACGGCTTTGCATGACCCGATTCAAGTAGCTCCTTGATTTGCACCTTGAGCTCCTCCAGCTCGCTAGGAGACATACGATAAGGCACCTTGGCTATCAGTTTTGCCCCGTCCACCAACTCGATGGCATGATCAACCTCCCTCCTTGGTGGAAGACCTTTGGGCAAATCGTCAGGCATCACATCCTCGAACTCAGCAAGGATCCATTCGATAGGAGGCGGGATCCGTTCCTCTTTTTTCAGCTCCTCCGTGCATGGTTCCTCCTCAAACACCATGGCGGCAAAGGTGTGTTCACCCCGCTTTAGCCCCTTGTTCAGTTGGGAAGGGCTAATCTCGTTTTCGCGCCTAAACTTCACCACACAAGGCTTCTCGCCTTGGAGGATCACCATCGTGTCGTTGCTAGGCACGATGATCGGCTTCACCTGGTCTAAAAACTCCATGCCAAACACAAGACCATAATCATCCATAGGTGCAATGGAGAAATTAACCGTACCTGACCAGTTGCCGATTTTAAGAGGCACGCCTCTTGCTTCGCCCACAAGACCTGTCCATTCGCCTCTTGCACGCCTCTTGCTTGAAACGGCCTTTGCTAGGTGTCCACTTGACTCCAAGCGTACGGGCTACCTCTTCCGTGAGATAACTCGTATCGGCCCCCGTGTCTAGCATGCCCCATCTAGACCCGTTTGCGAACGATGCCTCCATGTAAAGATGGCCTTGACATGTCTCGGCCTTGGCATGCATGGCGTCTAGCCGTTTCATGCAAGCGACCCGTTTCTCCTTCTCTTGGTATAAACCTTGCGCCAATGCTGCCAACTTCGAACGAGACGGGCAATCGCGTGCCATGTGCGCTCCCCCGCACAAGAAGCACCCTTGAAACTTCTTTGGCTTGTCCCCCTTAGTCTCCTTGCTTGAAGACGGCTTTGTGGAGTCGGCTGCCGGTTTCGCGGGTGTGGAAGACTTCCCTTTGTCTCCCCCACCTTTGCCTTGGAACGGCTTCTTGCCCTTGTCCTTGGAGCTATCCTTCTTTTGGAACTCAACAAGCGACTCGGCCACCTTTAACGCCCGATCGATGTCCTGGACTTCTCTCCGTTGTAGCTCAAGTTTGGCCCAACGGTTGAGACCGCCCATGAAAGTAAAGAACGCCTCCTTGGGCGAGAGATCCGGAATTTCAAGCATCAAGTCCGAAAATTCCTTAACGTATTCCCGGATTTGGCCTTCCCTATGGTGCAGACGACGAAGCTTGGCCCGGGCTTCGTCTTCCACATCCACGGGTAGGAAATACTTTCTAAACTCTTCCTTAAAACCATCCCACGTGGTGAAGACCGGGTCTCCGTCCCCCACGGGTTTCATCATACGTTTCCACCATGATAAAACACTATCTTTAAGATAAAGAGAGGCTTGGAAGAGTCTTACCGAGTCGTCCATGATATTCATAGCCCCAAAGTACCGTTCCATGCTGTAGAGAAAGTTCTCTATGTCCCTCAAGCGACGGCTGCCCTTGTATTCGTCCGGCTTGGGCGCTTCAAGCCTTGGAACCGTCCCCACGGCTCCGGTTGTCCCTTGCACGGCCACGGCGTCAAGCCATGCCTTAAGACGCGCCGATTCTGCCCGAGAAGTCTCCAGCTCCCCCATAAGCCGGCTGACGTCGTCTTGGAGGGCGACAACGCGAGCAAGGCTTTCCTCCTTCGACTTGTTGCATCGTTCCACCATTTCATTGAGTGTCCCTAGCATGTCGTCCTTCATTTGCTGCATGACCTCTTGCAATTCCCCTGCGAATCGCTCCATGCGAGCTTCGACGACCCCCGCTACCACCTCAGGGTGCTCGTCCCAACGGTCTTGGTGGTCGGCCACAACAAGCTCTAGCTTGGCAAGCCGTTTCTCGAATTCCACCATCGGCTCCCTAACGACCGACTTCTCCTTGCGGCTTCCTTTGCGGGTGGTCCTCCCCACCTCGCGGGAAACGTGATCCCCCTCAAGTTCCGACCCTTGAACGACCTCCGAAGGATTGGACATAGCTTATGCACGAAAGAAAACCAACAAACGGAAGTGTAGACGATTTAGCACACTAAGTATCGAGCCGAGGCTCTGATACCAACTGTCACGGGCTTACTTTTTCAAAGTAACGGCCGTGCGGCACTAGCACAAAACAACTAACGATCAAGTGCTAGCTCAACCTTAAGACCCCCAAAGCGTGCAAAGCTAGGCAAGACTTTAAGGAACGGAGACAAAGAAAAACTTAAGAAAGGTTGAAAGTGAAAGAACGATGAAGGCACAAGAGAGCTTAAGGAATGCTTGAGAATTCTACTCAAAACTTGGATACCTTAGAAATGAAGGGGGCATGGGGTATTTATAGGCAAACCCCAAGTCCCAAAGAATTCTAGAGGATTCTATGTACATAATAAAATAATAGAATTCTAGAGAATTCCTACCATAAAATATTCTAAGTCCAAAATATCTACAAGTCTCTAGAATCCTCCACACGGTTCTAGCAAACTCGGGTAGCTTCCACACGGTTCTACCCGTTTCTAGAGAGTTCTGGGCCTCTCTAGAGAATTCCAGAGTCTTCAAAATTTGACCGGAGAATTCCACAAAGTTTTAGACCGTTCCATCCTATGTCCGTCTACGAAAATAGCCTATTTCGCAGCAAACCACCCGAATTCGTGGGGAAGAAAAACTGTCCATGACACTTGTCAGTCCAGTCACCGCCTCACGTCTCAACCCTACCAGTTCTATCACATCAGGCTTTAGAGTCTGACTCTTGGCAGGCTGGCTCTGATACCATATATATAGTGTGTACATGGTTACAATAGGATTACAACAATACCCCTGCACTAACCTAATATATACATACACTAACACATTCATCATTTATCTGAAGGCCCCTAAGCTCCACTCAGTAAACCTTCACTGCTGAAGAAGCAGCATGTCAGCCAGCACGATCTTCACTACCTCCAATTTCTCATCTTTTCACCTCCCACTTAATTCTCATAATAGAATACCACCCCAAAAGCACCACTTACTTAATTCGCCGAGACTTTGCAAGGAAATTTGGGGGAAGAATGGAGCCATTTCCACGAAGCACTTGCAGTTGCACAAATTTGAAAAGGGTCGTTCCCAGCTTAAAAAATTATGTTGTCACAGTTCTTTAAATACTGAACAAAACCCGCAAGAACCCGTATTTGAAAACGAAGTTTCTTCTGAGGATGATAAGAATGGGGGTGAAGGAGGCGAGGAAAGGGACTGGACATCGTCGATTTTGCTATCTGGATTGTATGCTGGGCTTCTCTACTATGTTTTCATTCTTGCGCCTAACCAAACGCCGGTATGATTTTAACCCATTATTATTTTGTTGTTATGCAATCCTTTGTGCTTTCTCTTTTAGCTAGTCCTGTGTTGAAACCTCTGACTGACAATCATTGGGTTTTTCTGTGCCGTAAATGTTATAATTAGAGAATAAAAGGAAAAGGGATAATATACCTATGCATCGTACTGAGTATAAAAGAATTTCGGCGGTCACACCTAAAGGTTTGGTTTTTCTTCATGATTGATTTTGCTAGCAAATGCTCAGAGACTACTCTAATCAATCTATAAGTGAAATAGCTGGGAAGATGAAAAATAGATGTTGATTATGATTGTGAGGGTAGATGGGGCGTTTAGGAGTTTCTTCATTGTTCGGATTGGAGTTGTAGGAGTAAACCTATGCTTAATAGTCACGGGTGATGCTATATGTTCCAATCATAATCAACTTGTTTCTTTGCCACTGGTTTCTTTAACAAGAAACCATAACGAGCAGCCGATTGTTTGTCGTTGATTTTTTTCTCTGTGAGATTGGCGTCATGGTTATAATTACTCTGCCTGTTTCAGTCGACAGATACGTATTTTGTGAAGAAACTCCTTAATGTGATAGGAGATGATGGGTTCAGAATGAACGAAGTGCTCGTGGCTCTGTGGTATATCATGGGGCTGTTTCCATTAGTTTACAGTATGTTGCTACTTCCCTCTGCTAGAAGGTAATTTGAAGAGTTTTCTCACTTGAAGGACCTGCAAAAAAGTGTTTTGTGACATTTTAGTTTTGACCTTCTATATCCGGACTTATCAGTAACTAGGCATTTGTTGGTTGATGATACATAATTGTGATCACCTCTTGTTTGCATTTCGATCTAGAATATCTGTAGCTGTGAGTAGCATGCTGAGAGAAACGGACATGTTCTCTTTCATTTGTAAACAAATTCTCTTTTCATATACTCTGTCATGAAGGGATCCATTTATTTATGTATTTCGTTGTTCAATTATGCAGTGAGAAAGGCAGTCTTCCGGTCTGGCCTTTCCTCGTTCTTTCATTCTTTTTGGGTGCATATGGTTTGATTCCCTATTTCATTCTTTGGAAGCCACCTCCCCCACCTGTTGATGAAACTGAGATCAAGAGTTGGCCCCTGAACTTTCTGGAGTCAAAAGTAACTGCTGGGGTAAGAACTCTTCGAAGAAACCTGTATTTTTCTAAACTGAAAATGCATTTAAAGATCCTAAGATGTTTCTCCTGTCATTTCCTGTTACCTCTTAGTATAAAGTCTAACTAACTATACCTTAGATTACATTGGCTGCAGGTTTGGGTTTAATTGTTTATGCCGGTTTATCAAATGGGGATGTCTGGAAAGAGTTCCACCTGTATTTCAGATCCAGCAGATTTGTAAGTTTCTATATTCTCGGTGTTGTATTTAATTATTCTCTGTTATCCTGCTTGCGATAAGAGGGTAAAATTTGAAAACATAATCCTCCGAAGTTGTTTACTGGGTTCATTGCAAATGTTATTTGGCTGTTTTTCTTTTCATTTTCCTTAGTTTCCAGTTTTCTCTATTGCAGAGAAATTATTTCATAGTTGTAGGTGGAGGTGTTTCCTGTATGTCACAATAACAAGTTTTTATCCTAGATGGTCATCATGATTGATATAGAAGGTTTCAATCACCTACATTACAATACATTTTTCCTTCACCTCTTCCTAGCTGTATGGCATTTAGCTATTTCGTGTAGTGAATTCCTGCTACTGGACTCTTATAATGTGCATTTTCTGCTGCACTACCTTGTGTACTTTGAGGATATACAGCCGGCATCAGTGTTTTAGGAGCTGTGTTCAGTGTCAATGCAGGGATTCCGTGCGTATCATGAGACGGAGACTTGCTTAACTTGTTTAGAAACCAGTTCTGATGGGAATTCTTAACAAATGGTATAACAATCAAGTGAACTCTATGAACATCAGCGGATTTGTAATCAGCATCATTATGATTTTTAGTGCTAGTATCTCTGATAAGTGACTTGGGGAAAGTTTCTTCTCTTTGGAAGCCTCAAATAGCTGCTTATATCTCTTTTTCGTGAACCTGAGCCAGTATTGTGTACTGCAGATACATGCCATGAGCATTGATTTTCTTCTGTTATCAACTTTTGCTCCCTTCTGGGTGTACAATGACATGACTGCTCGGAAATGGTTAGCTCTCATTCATTCATTACATTTCGTGTGTGGGAATTTACAGCTTTCGTTTTGAATGGATCATATATATTACTGATAACAAAGTTAAACCCTAAGAAGACAAGTTAATTTTTTATGTAGGTATGATAGAGGTTCGTGGCTTCTTCCTGTATCACTGCTTCCAGTTGTGGGTCCTGCAGTGTATATCCTCCTACGGCCTTCCCTCTCGGCCATGCCAGCGTTAACCAACCAAAGCACACCAGAAGAATGATTGTAAACTTGTGAAGTTTGGGAAATAGTATTCACTAATAGGTGAAGTATTTCCGAGCTATTATAGTGGCAGTTGAAGAGTGAGAGCTAGCGAGTTTAGTTGTCACTCGTCAAATATTGACAAGAAGTTCACCCAAGCAAACTGCTGGAAGTTTAAAGGTCAGATTGGATAGCAGTAACCCATACTTCAATGAATGAATGACGGAGAAAATGTATGTTTTGGTTCATACACAGCGTGAAGATTTACGGAGCTTGCTTCCTTTTTGCTGTCTCGAAATATGTGTTTGCATTTATTTTACCAATATCCAAAGTTTCAAAGTCATATTGAGAAGAAAAATGTATGATCATCACGACATTCGCGTTATATATTCACTGAAACCGTAGAGATTTGATTTTTTTTTCTCGACTACTTTGCTTTTAATTGTAGTACGAGATTACAGTAAGGCTTGAGCACACTGTGACACTAAACATATACCTATTCAGTAGAGTCTGGGCGAATTTTTCTTCTCTTATTACAACTTTTTTTTACCAGTATATAGAATGCGTTTCAAGAAACGAAAGCATAAACTCCTGTACTTGCAGAGTTCGAAGGCATTTTGTCAAATGAGTCGTGATGCAGAAGAAATTGCAACCATTTTCCAAAACTAACGTTTTGATCGAATCAAACTCTGGAAATCGAAGGCATTTTGTCAAATGAGTTGTGATGCAGAAGAAATTGCAACCATTTCCCAAAACTAACGTTTTGATCGAATCAAACTCTGGAAACAGCTGATTCATTCCAAATTTTCCTTCTGGTGTACAAGAATCATAACCAAATGGCCAAAAACAAACCAACAAAAATTTCTGCAAAATTAATCATCTTCGTTTATTGCTTGTTAAAATCGAAACTGACACATCCATGTAAAATCAAAACACTGCAAAAAGAAACAAGGTCAAAAATCAGAGCAGCGGCCATTCCGTTCCCAATCGCCAAATCGTGTGGGCTCGGGGCCTCTAGGCCCACCAATTTCACCGGTTTCTTTATTCACGTATCCGTCGTCGTCAGCTTCTACTGCAACCTGATTCTTATTAACGGCCTCCCATGTGGAAGTATCTTCTTTGGGGTGACGATGATCTTGCTGCTTTTGCGTTTGATTTTGGAGCTGCTGAGACGGCAAATTATCTGGTACACCTGGGGGCACCGTGTACTCCCTGCGTAATTTACTCTCTTAGAATAGTGTGAGTTCGCTAGATAATTCATCCTTCTTTTTTTTTTTAAACGCGTGTGGATAACCAGTGTTCACCATGTGGATAACCAGTGTTGGCACTATGGATAACCAGTTACACACAGCTGGATAATCATTATTAACCTGTTGGATAACCAGTATGGACATAGTGGATAACCAATGTGCACATTATGGATAACCAGCTACACACAGTTGGATAACCAGTTGCCAAATTTTATTTTTTTCCTTTTATATTTTTCTTAGATATCATTGTCTGTATTTTTTACACTGGTTATCCAGCTGCTCCTCATTCATTTTTTGTTCTCCATCATTTGACAAACTTCTCCTCATTCAATTATATACTATTTATGAAATTTGTCATGTTTGGCATGGGGGCGGCACAGCCGCGAAAGGTGGCGCAATGCAAGGGCACCGCTACAGCAGTCGTTTAGTTTATCACGAGGGGATTTATACAAGTAATTTGTGTCCCCTCTTAACGCAATAACACACTCTCCTTACACACACACTCTCCTTACACACACATAAAAAAAGGATTACCTTAGCTACATTGGCGTGTTCGGCGGGGCGGCGCAGCCGGGGCAGGTTGGTGACCTGCGATTCCGGTAGCCGCGGGAGTAGTTAGTTTATCATGGGGGGCGAAGCCCCCCAATGAACATGCCGTTTGGATAGCCATTTTCTTATGGATATGCAGAATAATATCATAGGATAAACAGTTTAATAAAGAAGTAGAAAGACCAAGAAATTGGGACACTCAGTTTTTGTTGTTTGGGAATTGTGGATAATCAGTTTACACCTTCTGGATAACTAGTTTACAACTTGTGGATAACCAGTTTACACCTTGTGGATAACCAGTTTACAAATTGTGGATAATCAGTTTACATCTTCTGGATAACCAGTTTACAACTTGTGGATAACCAGTATGAAATGGGAGGATAACCAACATTTAATGTAAAGGTGAAAAATGTTAAGCGCGTGTAACGCGTGTGTTTGGTGGGGGTATACGGTATACCCGGGTGCACCGGATACAGACTCGCTGAGTCGAAGTGTGGACGAGTCGACTCGCCGGGATCGACGAAAACTCCGACCAGACGGGAGGTAATCCCAACCTAGTGACCGATTGCTCCATGATCATAGACGCCATTAGACAACCCAATTTGGAAGAAGCCATGTGGAATCAATCAAGATTCAAGAGTGACAGACAAAGTGAGGGATTATTATGAATTTATATGATGGAATTGAAACGTAGGAAAAATAAGAAGGGCTAATTTTCAATTACCTTTATCACCTTATCTTTTAAAGAACTATCAAAACCACCCTTGACATTTACAGTATAGGTCAACCCGGCCCAGCTAAAGACAATATTGATTAAACAAACCAAAACAAATCACAAAAATTCACTAAAAAATCATACGTTACAAGTGTTGGGTCTTCAAAAAGATCAATAAACTAGGTCGGTTTCTCCCATTTTAATAGGTCTATTCTATCATAGTTTCACCATATAATGATGGTATTAATTAATTAATTTATGACAGTAATTTGTTACTGAAAAAAAAAGAAAACAAAAAGAACTTATGTGAACTATTGTAAGTGTCTAAGGTCATGGTGATGACTTTTCATTATTACACTTTAATCTGATGAATTCTAAATGTACAAGGCAGCCTCATTTCATTTATACTTTAATCTGATGAATTCTAAATTTATAAGGCAATCTAATTTAAACACTTCGGAAAAGAAAACTTTACTTTGTCGATGTAAATGACTTGAATGTATTGTTAGCCAACTCAAAACCTTAAAGGGGTAGATTAATCTTGTTTAGTAGGTATAAAATAGGTTCATGGCTTCTTCCCAAATTACTCGTTCTACTTGTGGATCCTGCTCCTAATCTCTGGACTCTTAGGTCTTTTTCCCTCTCGGCCATCGCAGAATTAGCCTGACAAAACGAATCAAAAGACCTTCTAAGTTATACAAAAGTATTTTCCGCTTATAGACAGTTGAATGGTTGACATGTAAGAATGCACAAAGATAAAACTAAATTCTCACCATCAGTTGATATTTTCAAATGTATTAACATCGTTAAAACATCATCAATTAAGAGATAAGTATCCTAATCTGTCTGTATATGAATTAAAGAACCAGATGCATGAGCTTAATGATGAAGACCATGATCCAGAAGATCTGCTTCAGAAGGACTGTAGTGTAAATATTTGAATAGTTAGGGACTCAATTGATTCATCTTGTAATTAGTAGGACTACAATGTAAATATGCTAACATGGAAGCTAGTTGCTGATTATTTGGTAGTTATTAGTTTTAGCAGTTAGTATAAATACGATACAGACACATTTAATGGATTTTGTACAGTTTACTTTTATTAATGCAGAATACACAAAATTTCCCCAAATCTCTTCTTAAGCTCGTTCTTATCAATGGTCGAAACCCTAGTCGGAATTTCTCATGGTATCAGAGCTTAGGCTCTGTATCTTAAGAATTCCAACCGTAGAAATCATCTCCTTGTTATTCCTCGTCTTTCTATCGATTTTCCTGTTAATTGTTCTTGAAATCATGACCGGTGAATTTTCTGAAAGTTCGCACAGAGCAGAGCATCGCAGAGCTCATGGTGATCGGAGAATTCATGAAGATGAGCTCACTCTTCACAGATCTGATCAGCTTGGCATGATGCTTGTATTCGCTCCGCTTAGAGATAGGAACTACTTAATTTGGAGCAGGTCGATGCGAACTGTTTTGGAATCAAAGATGAAAGTCAGTTTCGTCAACGACACTTGCTCCTGTCCAGAAGATATTGATTCTGAAGAATTCATGAGGTAGAAACAGGTTGATTCAACTGTGAAATCATGGATCATTGCAACTCTGAGTCCATAACTTGTTGAAGGATACATGTACAACATTTCAGCACAAGAATTATGGCAGGATCTAGCAGAAAGGTTTGGTACATCCAATTGTCAGCTACTGTATCGAATGAGACAGGAACGGACCAACATTAAGCAAGGTGATGCTCTTCTGAACAAATATTATAGTTCTTTAAAGAGAATTTGGGATGAGTATGCTTATTATAAAACTATGCCTAGTTGTCCACCTGAGGTAGCTAAGAATTTAACTGCTAGAGATGATGAAGAGAAGTTAATTGATTTCCTGATGGGATTGAATACAAGCTGTGAGACTATGAAGGATCAGATTATCATGATGGACTCTATTCCTTCAGTAAATAAGGCATATAACATGCTGCATAAAAATGAGAAGAAACTGCCAGGAATTAGTGGCTCTGCCAGTGAGAATATGGTCTTTATTGCTCAATTAGTTCCAACAGGGAGTTCTTCATCAACATCAGTACTTAATCAAGGATCAAACTCTGCTGGAAATAGCATGGCATTATTGGCAAAACCTGGTCCTACTGGAACCAAGAAGAAGAATGGCTGGTGTGTTTATTGTAAGAGATCAGGGCATGAAAAGGAGAACTGTCCCAAGCTTCAGCTGTTCTGCACACATTGCCAAAGGAATGGTCATGAAACACATAAGTGCTATCAGGTTGTTGGATATCCAGAATGGTGGGTTGACAGAATTGGAGATTCAAGAGGCGAGGTTTCATCTCAACCTGTGGCTAGGAACATTGCTCATTTGGCTGGAACTGAGACTCCTCTAGATCTTGGAGATTCCAGAGATGCTCATGCTGGTAATCAAGATGTTATTCTAAACATGATTCTCAAGCAAATGCAGAACTTACAACAGGAAGTTAGCAGAATGGTCAAAGGAAAGCAGCAAGCTGATGGAAGTTCATGTCATGCCAATTTTGCTCACATCCATGACTTTGCAGGTAGCACAACCTTTCCTAAATTGCAAAGCTCTCGTCATTCTTTAGCATTACTGGCTTTATGGTTTCTAGATACTGGGGCTACAGGAACTATGTCTCATGATTTGTCTTTGCTTCATAACTCTATGCCTGTTTCTGCTTTTACTCCCATTGTTTTGCCCGATGGAAGTGTTCAGTCAGTTAAGCAAATAGGAAATGTCAACCTCACCTCTAAAATCACTCTAACAGATGTGTTATATCTCCCTACATTTAAATACAAACTTATTTATGTGAAAATTGGCACAAACAGCAAACATTCTTTTTACCTTTTTCTGCTGAATTGTGTGTTTTACAGAACCACTTGACTAATAATATCATCGGCATTGGTAAAGTGTTTTATGGTCTCTATGCCTTGACACCAGATTCTTTTGATCCTTCCTATATATCATAGCAGAAATTCAGCAACATCTGCCAAGAATACTTCTTCATTCTTTAGTATGTAAACCAGATGTAGCAATACCACTGAATAATAAGTCCTTATTTTCTAGCCAATGTAATAATATCAACAGTGCAAATAATGTACAGTGGCATCAAAGGCTTGGACATCCATCCTTTCAAGTAGTTAAACATCTTGGAAACATTCCAGATATTGATGTAAACTCTGAATCTTGCTGTGACGTTTGCCCTTTGGCAAAACAGCATAGACTTGTCTTTCCCAATAGTTCAATACATTCTATTGATTGTTTTCAGCTTATTCATGTTGATCTTTTGGGGACCATATTCACACTCAAATCTATCTCAAACACATTATTTTATCACCATTGTCGATGATTATAGTAGATGCACTTGGACACATCTTCTTTGACATAAAACTCAAGTTTATGACATCCTTGAAACTTTCTTTGCCATGACCAAAACTCAATTTCAGAAAACAATTAAGGTCATTAGAACTGATAACGGGACAGAGTTTGTTAATCAGGATTGTTCTTCTTTCTTTTCCCATTTGGGTATTCTTCATAAAAAATCATGTGCTTATACTCCACAACAAAATGGAGTTGTAGAAAGAAAGCACAAACACTTATTACAAGTTGCTAGAGCACTCATGTTTCAATCCTCTCTTCCTAAAAAATTTTGGGGAGATGCAATTCTAACAGCCACCTACTTAATAAATCGTCTTCCTACTGTTATTCACAATTGGAAATCACCTACGGAAGTTTTAACTTCACAGTCTCCCTCTTTATCTCATCTTCATACTTTTGGTTGTTCGTGCTTTGTCACTGATAACAAGCCACATAAGGATAAATTTGCTCCACGTAATTTTAAAGGAGTATTCATTTGATATCCTCATGGCCAAAAGACCTATAAAGTTTACAGCTTAGAAGATCACCAGGTTCATGTTTCTCGTGATGTGATCTTTCATGAAAGTATTTTTCCTTTTCAACCTTCTTCCTCAAGTGACTCTCTTGTTTCAGTTCCACAACCTTTGGTACCTCTTGATCAAGAGTTAGCAACTGTTGAACCCATTCCAGTCACTGTTGAGTCCTAACTCACCTAGACATCATATCTCTTCCAATGATGGTGTTTTATCACCTTCTCATTCACCTGAAAGTTCTTTACATTCATCTTCATCCTCTCCTCCTTCTTCTCCTCCTCCACTTAGGGTTAGTAGTCGTCCCAGGAACCGTTCTGTATGGCTTGATGACTACTATACTAATTCAGTTGTTACACAAAACCCTAAGTTTTCTGCACCATGTACTTTTCCTTTTATGAAGCAATCTCATCTTTCATCCTCTTATATTTCTTTCCTGACAAATCTTGGCACTATTTTCTGAGCCCTGTAACTATAAACATGTCAGTATGTTACCTGAGTGGCAGGATGCAATGCAGAAGGAACTTGATGCTCTTGAAGTTAATCACACCTGGGATCTGACTTCATTACCTCCTGGTAAGCATCCTATTGGCTCTAAATGGGTGTATCGTGTCAAATACCATCCTGATGGAACTTTGGATAAGTACAAGGCACGACTAATTGCAAAAGGATACACTCAAGTTGCTGGTGAAGATTACTTTGAGTCCTTCTCATCAGTTGCAAAGCTTGTTACTGTAAGGGTGCTTCTAGCATTGGCAGCAGCAAAGTAGTGGCATATACATCAACTTGATGTAAACAATGCCTTTCTGCATAGTTATTTACAAGAAGATGTCTACATGTAGGTATCACCTGGATATACCAAAGCTTCTTCTGGTCAAGTATGCAAGCTCAAAAAATCCCTCTATGGCTTGAAGCAAGCTTCTAGGGAATGGAATCATGAGTTTACCAGGCATCTAACATGTTTTGGTTTCAATCACCTCATGATCATTGTCTTTTCACTAAGCAACATGGGGATGATTTCTTAGTTTTATTGGTATATGTTGATGATGTTCTTTTGACTGGTACTTCTGAGAATCTCATTGTGCAAACCCAGGACTTTCTGCATGAAGCCTTTACCATTAAAGATCTTGGCCAGGCTCATTACTTTCTTGGTATAGAGATTGCTCAATCATCTGGTGGTATAATGCTGAATCAAAGGAAGTATGTGCTTGATATACTTCAACAGGCAGGTTTTCTAGGCTGTAAATCTGTTAGCACTCCACTTCCAAAAGGGTTGAATCTTCATGATTAAAACAGTCCACTTTACTCAGATCCTGAGCTTTATAGAAGATTGATTGGTCGTTTGCTTTATTTGGGAGTCACCCATCCTGATATTACTCATGCTACTCAGCAATTGAGTCAGTTTATCCATAAACCAAATGATGTTCACTGGTTAGCAGCTACTCATGTGCTTAGATATTTGAAAGGATCTCCTTCACTTGGTTTGTTCTACTCTTCCAGCAACAGTCTTCATCTCTCAGCTTTTTCATATGCAGATTGGGCACAATGTCCAACCACTCATTTCTCTCTCAGTGGTTACTGCATTTTTCTTGGGAATACACTTGTCTCCTGGAAGACCAAAAAGCAGACAACAGTTTCTCGTTCATCTTGTGAAGCTGAGTATCACAGCATGGCTGCCAGCTGTTGTGAACTTCAGTGGATCAGTTACTTGCTCAAGGATCTTCAGGTTTCTCTTCACTTACCTATTCTTTTTGCCTATGATAATAAGAGTGCTCTGCACATCACACAGAATCCTACTTTTCATGAACGCACTAAGCACTTGGACATAGATTGCCACATTGTGCATAATCTTTACAAATCCAAGTTTATTCAGCCCTTTTATCTTCCTTCATCCTCACAACCTGCTAACTTGTTTACTAAAGCATTTCGCACTCCGCACTTCAATTATTTGTTATCCAAGCTTGGCCTTGGTGATCTCCATCATCCCCAGCCAAAGCTTGAGGGAGGGGGGGGAGATATATGAATTAAAGAACCAGATGCATGAACTTAATGATGAAGACCATGATCCAGGAGATCTTGATCAGAAGGATTGTAGTGTAAATATTTGAATGGTTAGGGACTCGATTGATTCATCTTGTAATTAGTAGAACTACAATGTAAAATATGCTGACATGGCTGCTAGTTGCTGATTGGGTGAACTAGATTTGGTAGTTATTAGTTTTAGCAATTAGTATAAATATGACACAGACACGTTTAATAGATTTTGTACAGTTTACTTTTATCAATACAGAATATACAAAATTTTCCCAAATCTCTTCTTAACCTCGTTCTTATCAATGGCCGAAAGTCTAGCCGGAATTTCTCAGTCTTGGTATGAGATATTAAACCATCGTCAATTAAGAGATAAATATCTTGATATGTCCTTCGCTTGGTACATGATGCTGCTAATTCAACCCATGTCTAAAAATTTCTTCAAAACGCATGAAACCATTCACAAACACATCCATTGTCTAGTCCTTAACATCTTCCTACGTAAATCAATCAAACCAAAATGAGCATTCAAGCTTGTGGCGCTGGCAGAAAGCAGATGATACATATAGAAAATATAGCCACCAGTTTCTCAACAAGACAAATTGGTGCAAACAAGACAATTACAGAAAGCTCATCCGGATGTGCCAGAATTCAGATAAAAAACAATGCATGTGTAAGAATGTAAAGTATGAGAAGTGCCAAACCGGGCAACAAGTAACACTAGATGAGTCAGCACATTTCTTTGAGTTCTATCTTTTAGCATGACCCAAAAAGGCAGTTTATCCTATGGTTTTTGTAAATAGAAAGAAAGCAAAGGAGAAGGCAAAGCTTCATGCATTTTAAAGGATGAATCAAATGACTTAAAGTTCCAGCAAAGAAAGTTTCATCATTACAGCCAAAATAGAACTTATAAACTAAATCCATGTTTGAACCGCAGCAGAAGCTCAGGAAATATATGCTGTCTGGAGACACAGATTTAATAATCTAACAACTCTGCAGACCAATTAACAAAGTTTTAACTCAATTTTTTTTTAATAAATGCATGCAATGAAAGGGTTAAAGCATTCAAAAATACCCAGCCTAAATGTTCTCCGGTTCTAATACGTGCATTTGGATGGGCCAGTTTTGACTCGAATGTTATTATTCTTGGTCTAATTTCTCGAATTTCTTCCCACTCCTCACGATCAGGCATCCTAACTGTCCCTTGACCAGGTGGTGCATTCTTTATCTTGCTCTGTATCATTTCTCGAGACCTGGAATCATCAAGGTGCCAGTACATGTGGCTTCAATATTTATCATTCATTACAAGTGCGTGACGAAGAAAACTAAAACCGACTACAAAAGAATCACTATTTTCGATGCAAATGGACAATGTATGAAGCAATCTTCAAAAACAGTGCAACTGAGTGTTCTGAGGTTGTAAAAGTCCACTCCAAATAAAAATGCAAAGTTAGAGTGGAAAAAGGATTCTCATTTGTAAACTTTATAAATCATTTATCAAACAACATACATATTCTTTTAAAGCTTCCAGAAAATACAGAGCTACATACCGCAACATGTTTCAAAACCTGGTGACCTAAAGCATATCAACAAATGCCAAAGAAGGGAAAACAAAAAACGGAAAGAAAAACAACGAAATGCTGAGGAAAAAGGTAACCACTAAAATGATCAAAACAATGAACGAAAAGAGAAAATTATGCATTAGATTCCCAAGTATGCCTCACATTACATACTTAGACAGACCAATTAATATTTTAACTCAGGCAAAATATATGAAATCTGTTTCTACCATAGTTTACCATCATGAGGATTTTGGCAAAAAGGGCCGTGCCAACCACAGTGAGTATCACAGGAATGGTGGCAGTATCAAGAAAGGATCTTGATTCCGGGACTTCAACATAAAACTGAATCTTTCTGGGGTCTCTTGTCTTCCTATTCTTCTCCATTGCAGCAACCCTTTTCTTCAAGCTATTAGTGGGATCATCACGTGACAAAGTCTGAACTTTTCTGCAAGTTTGGGCAAAAATTCTGCCAACTTTACTCATGTTGCCGTTCAAGACAAGTAGAGAAAACGGCTCAACTTGAACCTGATCAATACAGAAGATTCAAGGAAAGCAAATCACATTAACAACCATTCGCATTATAACTTGTAAAAGGGAAAAAAGAGGCTCCTCAGTGGACAAGACCAAGTTACTCATCAACACATTCAAACAGAAAAATTAAAGACAATCATAAGACATACTAGTGTAGATAGTAACATTCCACGATGTAACTATCATAAAAAGTTCTAACAGATCAGATCATATCATAAAATGATCAAGAACAAGACTTGTTGGACCCTAGGGAAAGAATTTGAGGAAACTGATAAAGCTAAAACTGAAGATGAATTCGTTTCAATTTCAAATATTATACTAGTATCAAGCACACTTTACATGCTACAAAACCATTATACACTGCTATCAAGCACACATTTTTCATTCATTTCAAATAAAAATAAAAATAAAAATAAAATACAAGAACATTCGCCTTTAGTAAACAACACATTCCAAATGGAAAATCAGAATTACAGTATCGGTAATGTCATACAAATTCTGAAATTTCATCAATATCGTCTAACACAGTGCCATTTAAAGAAACAAAAAGTATTGCAATAAGCATTCAAAGATGATAAGACTGATAATCACCTCGTCTCCGACGACGACTATAACAACGAACAAGCACCCGATCCTTCAGATTCCCCTCTTGTGAACCAATCCAAAATGTAGAAGTTGCCCGCATTTTAACCCCAGCACCATACTCAGCATGCTTTGAGTTTAGCACCGGAAAATGAAGACCGGGAAGGTGGGGAACTGGACGTTGACGACGGCAATCTCGGGCGGAAGCGGCGGTGAGAAAACTCCCAGCAATTTTTTGCGTTTTTCGAATTTACATCACTTCAAATTAATTTTTATTACTCCATTTATCCCAAAATTATTGTTCAATTTGACATTTCATTTTAGTAAAATTTGAACTAGAAATGAAATCCCAAATTAGACAATAATTATGGGACGGAGGGTTAAAATAAAAGAAATAGATAATAATGATAATGATTTTTTACTTATAAAACAAGGACAAGAAGAGATAATGATGTTTTAAAATTCTTTTTATAGTTTCTGACAACATTATTATTATTATATTAATTCCATCATTTTTATCAAAAAAATTTACTCTCTAATGTGTTTTCTTTTTAGGATTAGGAAGAATTTTTTAATTATGATTAAAAGGAATTAGAAAATTGTCGAGGGACTGATTCCTCAAAACAAAAGAAAAGGGGAAAAAAGAAAAAGAGAAAAACGAGAAAGAATAAAAAAGTTCACCGACTCAAGTCCTCAAGTCCACTCTATATATGCCTCTTTCCGTCCTCCATCGACCCAGAAGAATCTGATACCAAACCCTAGCTTCACCAGGAGTCTCGAAATCAGATCTGTTCCAACTCCGGTCAACGATTCCGAACACTACTCCGATTATGGGCTCCAAGAAATCTGATTTCGGTGATGGCGCTAGCCCCGGGTTTGAACTTCATCTTTCCTCTATTTAGGGTTTCCTTTTTTCATAATATTCGTTATTTCTGATTTATCTTTTCGTTGATTATGGAAATTTGTGGGTTTTAATTTGTTCATGGTTCTTATTTCGTTGCAGAAAAATCTTTATCGGGGGTCTTGCAAAGGATACTACGTTAGGTATTATTTAATTCTTTCGCGGCTGTACCTTCGCTAGAGATTTGCTTGTTTATTACCTTATGAACAGAAAATAATTTGTTTCTTGTGATGTTTGAGTCCTGTGGTTGAACAAGGGTGGTCATTGTTAATTCATGTATCAAGGTGCAATTTGGAGAGTAAACTGATAAAATTGATGACCTTTTTGTGTTTTTCTTGTTGCTGGATATTTATTTTTATTTCTTTCACATTAATTTGAGGTATTTGAAATTAATTTTTACTACTTTAGACCTGATTATGGGGAAAATTGGCCTGGGATGAGCTTTATGTGTTTTCTTTGTTTTTGGATGTCCGTATTTTCTTTTTTGATCATATGTAGTAGGTATTGCCCTTTTTGATGAGTTGGGGTGTTTTTCCAGATCAATTTGTGAAGTACTTCGGGAACTATGGAGAGATAACGGATTCAGTGATAATGAAGGACAGGCACACTGGGAGACCTCGTGGTTTTGGGTTTATTACATATGCCGACCCTTCTGTGGTTGACACGGTCATAGCTGAAACCCACATCATTAATGGGAAACAGGTGATGATATTTTAATGGAAGTGTGCTTCTCATATACATATATATATGTATATATATATATCTCTCTGTGTGTGTGTAGAAAGATAGAGTTCATGTGGAGCAATTATGTTGTTTACTCTGGGTTTCAACCTTTTTTGAATCATTTTGGTTTCTCTTTCCAGGTTGAAATCAAAAGAACTATTCCCAAAGGAGCCGCTGAGGCTAAAGATTTCAAGACAAAGAAGATTTTTGTTGGTGGAATTCCTACAGCTGTAACTGAAGGTATTATTTTCGACTTCAGCTTTTCGTGTTCTATGTTCACAGTAATGGTTAAATTTTTTTTCCAACGTTAACGTTTTTTTTAATGTTTGTAATTTGACCAAAAAAATAAAATAAAATTATTAGATGAGCTGAATGGCTTCTTCTCAAAGTTTGGGAAAGTGGTAGAGCATGAGATTATCAGAGATCATGTCACCAAACGTTCTAGAGGCTTTGGGTTCATTGTTTTTGATAACGAGCAAGTTGTCGACGACTTGCTGGCTGATGGAAATATGATTGACATGGCTGGTACCCAGGTTAGTTTTTCTGAAGTCTTGAATCTGACGAACAGTACCTGGGGAACATCGGTCTGTGAAGGATGAACTCGGCCAGTGATGACTGGTTCTAGTATTCTGTTATGGGTGTATCTTGAGAATGCAGCATTGCATAGTTGTTTTGGAAAATAGGCATTAGGATCTCATTGCTTTAGCTATTCTTTAGTACTAAGATTAAATTCTGCAGGTGAAATTCTAGGTTAACATGATTCTTTGTTGTAGGTTGAGATCAAGAAAGCCGAACCAAAGAAACCCTCAAACCCAGCACCCGGTCCTGCTTATGCTAGTGAATCTAGGGGTCGTGCATATGACTTTGGAGCATATCCTAATTCTTATAGCAATTTTAGCAATGGTGGTTTTGGCCCTTCTCCTTATAGGTCATTTGGAACTGGTGGTATTGGTGGTAGATTCAGTGATTATAATAGTGCCTATAATAACAGTGCTGGTGAGTTTGGTGGTCGCTATGGCGACTATGGAAGTGACTATGTTGGATATCGTGAACCTTCACTTGGCTATTCGAGTCGCTTTAGCTCTTATGGCAGTGGATTCAGTGGGGGGTATGGTAGTGGATTTGGGCCTTATGGCCGTGGAGGTGGTTACGGCAGTTATCCAGGGGGTGGTACAGGTGCTGGGTATGAATCTGGCCATGGTGCCAGTGGTTATAGTACAGGACCATATGGAAGTAGAGCAGGCTATAGTGGTGCACGTTATCATCCCTATTCAAGGTAGACTTCTTCCTAAGCACTTCCTGTAGGTGTTGCATTCCGGGTCCCTTGGTTGCATCGTCAGACTCAGGGTTGGTTAGATATTTCAAGCAGTAGCAAGGAGACTAGAAGAGCATCACCTGTGTTTAGGGAAACTGGATTTAGACGATTTGGATTTGTTATGTTGTCTTTTCTAGTTAAGACTTCTCTATGGAACTTGTGGTTTAGTTAGAAGCTCTTTCTATTTGTACTTTAAGGGATGTTGCTAGAAACTTTTTTGTCTCTGGGTGTTATGATAAATTAGATATTTATAGTAAATCACGTTAGAATTTCCCCCTGTAGAATGTTGCTTAGATTGGTCTAAAGATGATTTTGGGGCTAGTTTGTTGGCTTCGCAGCTGCTGAATTGCATGTTAGTGCACATGAGTGTTTGGCTGATATTCTAATCTCTAAGCTTTGTTTTGAGATTGCTTTATGTATGGTAACTGCCATCCTCGATTTTCTATTTTCTAATTTACTTTGGCATCAGTTGTGTGCTTTCACACTGGCACTTTTAACATTGAGAACTTGAATAGCTGCCCTTTACCTGTTTGGCTGAGATTTTAAGTAAGTGATCTCTTAACCTTTGTTTGAGATTGCTTACATAAGGGTAAATGCTGCAATCCATAATTTGATACGAGTCGTGCATACATAGCACATTTAATCTGCTGCCTTTAAATTTAGTGCTTAGTTATGATTTTTATTAGCATGTAAATGCATCCAAATAATTTGTTGGGTGCTATTATGTATAAGCTGTTTGTTATGGGACTATCACATCTTGGATTTCCTTGCGAGTTAACTTGCTATGTAGCAAGTGAAGTAAGTGCATATGTTTGGGGCTACTGCTGTTTTTTTGTATGCTCTTCAATTGCTATCATGTCTGCCAGCTGAGATTCAGATATCTGTAAGAATGATGCTGTTTTTGGGTATGCTCTTCAATTACTATCATGTCTGTCGCTGAGATTCTGATGTTTGTAAGAATGAGATTTTTACCAGGATTTATTTGTTGGGTCACTGCTGTTCTTGGGTATGATCTTCCATTACTTCTATGTTTTTTGCTGAAATTCAGATGTTCATACATATGGTTTTTTTTTTCCCTCCTAGATGTTTAAGTGGCAGGTATGTTAATTTTGGTTGCCCTTCTGTTTCAACCAACCATATTTGTAAAATTTCATGTGACACTCTGGGATTTTGTTCATTCATAAAGCTGATTATTGTACAATTTGGCTCACTTGATAAAATTTCAGATGTAATTTTCATATGATACATATTTGAGTTTCCCTTTTCAACCAACTTGATACAGGTAAATTGTAATTAGTTCTGGTGTAAGGAATGATAGAACTTGTGATACTTATTGTTAACACAATTGTAAGTGAGAACTATTCGAGAATCGCTTGCAAATCAATGCTGGAGGCTTATTCATAGACTAAATAAATTGAATTAATTTGATACTCCCTCTGTGCCCGAAGTAAAGATGGTGAAACGTCCCCATAGGGAAGTATACAATGTAATGGAAGGAGTGTTTTGAGTGGTGTCACCTTGGAGATTTATCTTGCAACAAGCAGCGAAGGCAACATTGAAAAATTTATTACAAGCTGGTGGGAATATTTTGTGAGTCGATAGGGCAACATTTGACCAATGAAGACAAGATTAAAAACCGGCAAGCGCGTCAATTGGAGCTTAAGTTTGGAGCTTTAGTTCTCCGTCTCGTTGATAGAATTTCTAGCCGTTTTGGTCATTTAGGTGTTCGTTATTTCATAATCCAGCTTGTACATCGAAACCTTGATCAGGCTATTACATGGATTTTTGCAATATGATATGGGAAGGGTCGTTTGGCTTTTCTAATCCAGCTTCTACAGTAGCTTTTTGTGCTCAAAACCTTTATCAAGCTATTAAAGTCTTGCTGATTATTGCAATATGATGTGCAAATTTGGGTGTTCATCCTTGATTCTTATATGGTGCATCATGGTTCACCATACTTAGTGCACGGGTTAATAAATGCAATACAATTCAGGAATAAGTAATTAATTAATTTCTCTCTTCATATTTAATTTTTCACATCAACTTTTCAAACAAACCAATATTCCACTAATTTTGAATTATCTCTTAATTTATACTCATACGTATCTCAATTTTATCAATTTACATTCATACGGACCTCAATTTTCACATATTCATGAATGATCATCATATTTTTCATGCAATGTCCATTATACTTTCATGTCATACATGTCCAAGTACTATGACATTAGTTAAAAATAAAATTGTTAATTATATATTCATATTCATATCATACAATCTTCATGAGAGATTATTCAAAAAAATTCAAACAAACATGAATAAATTAACGCGGGTCTTTTGCAGAATATCAAATGTCCATATTCATGTCATGGGAAATTCATTGATGAGAATTATGTTGTTCATTACATGTATATTTAAATTTCATTACTTTAGAAAAACATATTGATCACAAATAAATTTTTTACACTAATTAATGTCTATACGTATTAGACTATTCATGAAAATGATATGAAATGTTCAGACAAATTGTGAATTATCAATAAATCAATTTTGTTAGAATTATGAACTATACATGTTCATACTCATCTCATAGCATATTCATGAATGACAATCCTAAATAAAAATAAAATAAAATAAAAGAGTGAACAACATATGCATACTGAAATAAAGTATTTCATGAAAAATATGCAAATTTTCATACGAAATTAAGTTTTTTAAGAATTCATTTAGATCTATTGAGAAATTCATGATTTACAATATTTTTTTCTATGACATATATATCAAAGTTTCATGACCTATGATTAAATTTAAGTTGTTCATGGTTATTAGTTTAGTAGTTATGGTATTTTTGGAATATTAATTATCTTCAATTTGAAAATATGATAAGAGAAATAAATGTTGAGAAAGAATGGAACAATATAATAAAAGTTTTAATTAATTTACATTCCATATTTAAATCGTATTAATGAGGACAAGTGCACCAAAAATGATGAATATGGTTCACTATATAAATTGCCGTTTTTTCTTCTTTTTTTTTTCCCCTTTATTACAATGCGATGAAAAATAATAATAAATTAGGACATTAATTGTGTCAACTTGATATATGTAAATTAGTACTGTTGGGATTATAAAAATTATTATTAATTTATAAATGTGATAATTTGATAAATTAATAATTATTAATTTGTTGATAAATTAAAAAATTATTACATAATAAATCTTTGGAGACATTGTTGTTATTCTTATTCAAAATTTACTTAGAATGAAAATTATGGTGATTTAGTGTCTCAATAACCAATTATGAAGAAAAAAGCACTTAATGCGTTAATGACTCTTCTAAATATTTTCAAACATATTTGATTGTCCTTTATATGTGCTAAATTTTATGAATTTTACCTTAATGTGTGATTTTCACGTGGGATGACTATTGTTATTCCTTTTATAGTTTTTTTGTGCTAATTATTGCTACTAACCATCACTTCAAAAGTTAATTCTTTAACACAGTTGTGACACTTTCATTTAAACTTCCGCCAGTTGCATCCCATTGTCTTCTCTTCATAGTGCAATAAAACATTTCAAACTAGAGGTTTTTTTACTTAAATTATTTCGGCGATGCTCTTTCATTTCTTCCAGACCACGGTGTCTCCCGTACATTACATCCATATATTGTTTTCAGTTTCCAACAATTTTCTCGAGTTCGCCGACTTTTATTGTTGTGCTTGCTGAAAGTTTGCGACATACCACTATCGGTAATAGTTCACAATGTATGATTTTTTGTCATAAACACTTGAGTAAGTGTACATGTGTGTTTTGACATTTCAAATTGGCAAATCAATTTGGTGTTTCTAAATCTATTTGAAGCATAAAATTTGTTTAATTAGTCTTCAAGACATCTATTATCTCCGGCTATTATTAATTAGTTTTCCTTAATTTCTCATGAAACTTTCTTTGAACTTGCAGATGCTCTTTCTTCTGTTGTATATACTGAAATTTATTCAAAATGCAAGTCAATATGATAAGGATAGTGAACTGTTCTTTTTTTTTTTAATGTAAATTTAAAATACTCTCTTTAAATTAGGGAACCCTCTTTATGGAGAAAATATGTTGTGTGCCTGAAGAGAATTATTAAGATAATGTCCATTTTTCTAATCTTTGTATTTTATTATTTTTAGCTCAGTATATGGTGTCAAAATTGATGATTGAGATTTGGAATTCTATAATAACATGCAGTGGAAGCATTTTTCCTGGCTAGGTTAACAATAAGCACTTGGCAAAATAATCCGCCAACAGACCGAAGCATGCACCTTTCAACAGACCGAAGTTTTGTTTGCTAACTACACATATTGGATGTCCGCAGTTTGTGATGACATTGCTGCATTACAAGTCGCATCATGCAGGGAGAACAAACAAAAAGTCTTCGCTAGGTATATACTGCAAGAGACAGGCTCAAGCGAAATTAAGGTGGTATTGCAAGAGGTGTGCTAACAACGAACACCAAAACTCTACAACACTTAGAGACGGTCATACATATATTCAAAATCATGATCCTTGTTCATATCAACCTCATAATCGAGCTCATCCAACAAACTAAGCAAAACGTTTAAAATCTTTTAGCATTCCCTCAATCAGAACTCTATGCATTCATTTATTATTATGTAAATATTTGTTTGTATTACAAGTACAACGAATACTAATTAATATTTCATTTTTTTCAATAATACATATAAATCAGATTATATTATTACCAATTATAAAAAAAAATCATAAAGCATAATTTGATACTCAAAACATATATATTCACTGTAAGCTCATCCATGTACGCGCGAAAGCACGTTTAGGCCTCCTAATTTTATTATAATATGAGAAATTTACTAGTTTTGAAAGCAGTAGGAAAAAAATCAAAAATAAAATCTCTCTAGATGTAAATTGCAATAAAAAAAACATATATTACTGGTTCTATAATTCTATATATATTTTACTAATTCCTATTTCATATATATATATATATATATATCTTACAAGTCATTATTAATTTATGATATTGATGGGACCTTTATTTATATAAGAGTTTTCTGAAAAATTATTATTTAATTATTTGATCGTTTTTTTTTTTTGTACTGATTTCGACTTGAGGCTAAAGAAATTATTAATTTATATATGTTCTACTGTACATACAAAAGATGTTTTCAAGGTATGAATTTATATAAATTTATGCAGTATTTTTAGTCTTACAAGTTTCTTTTTACAGGTTTTTACTTTTGTTACATGAGTAAGTAAAGATGTATGATGAAACAAAGTATCTAACTTAAGCTAATGTACTGAAGATTCAATTTGACAATTGACAAAAGCTAACTCCTTTTTTACTAAGAATTTATTCGTTGGTGAAGTGAAAAAGTGACACATTAATTAAGTAAAACATACTCAATATAGCTCCAACCAAGTTGAGTTCAGAGGGTCAGTTGTACGCAGTCTTTATAAGTACACAAAGGGACTATTTCCTTTGCGAGTTAAAGTACACTACGTCGTTTAATATATTTACTGGATGCTTGGCCCGGGTAGATACCTGGGGGTCCGTGTTTTAAATTCGTTAATTATCTATAAATATAATAATATTAATAAAAATAATATTGGAATAAATTCTATGTGATCAAGATAAATTATAGTAGACTTTTATGCAACTCATAAATATCTTGTTAAAAAAATATAATTGTCCAATTTGACCTATAATTGTATTTAATAAAAAATAAAATTGCCCGAACAGCCTCTCGTGTTTTAAATTTGATAATTTCATTAGAATAAAATTAATGTGATTAAAATAAATTACATTGGAATTACATTAGGTTTTAATACGATTCATTATTTTATGTCCCTGTTAAACAAAATGATTGAAATAAAAATGTAATTGTCTGATTTGATACCTAAAATGTAAAATGTTATGTCCCGGGCGTCCGGAAAACTCTGCTCAACAAATTGATACAGAATTTTAAAAATATACTGTTACATAAAAAAAGAAACAAAAAAAAAAACTTTCATCATGATAAATAAAGATAATAAAAAAGATAAATATAGTTGTGTTTTGAGAGCTATAAAATTAGTTTCGTTCATATGTACATTGTAGTTTCTCAAGAGGGAGATTGAAAGTACATGAAAAAATGACATAATTTAATAGTTTACCCACGAGAATCTGTTTAGGAAGAACCACACAAAAGGTTGGGAAACATCACATTCCAATGACCCAAAAGGACACTGAATTCTTGCTCGCAAACTGGCACAGATTAGACTGCTCAGTTCACTTTCCAGAACTATGCATTCTCGGCTATTTTTCTTCTGGAACTGTAATAAGACTTTCTAAAAAATTCGCAAACTTCACGCATGAATACGAAAAAATTTGAAATACAATTAAGTGTTTCACAATATATCGATACTAATAAAAGTAAAGAAAGTTGATCAAAAACCTTGAAAAGCAATGTCAGTTTGTGACTTGCCAGATCAATGTGTGCAATAATGTGATAATTAGCAACACCAATAATTTTACCAGAAAGAAGCTCATTTTGGAGTCTTCTATTGCTGATGCAGTCAGCTAACAAAAGTGAGTTGCAAACAATGTAAAAGCCTTATAGGTTATTAAAAATGAATAAACTTGTTAGACCAACACAAAGTCGGGAAAGCCTTATATAAACTGGAACATATGAGGTGCTCATAATTTACCTATTTTTAATATCCCTTTATGTGAAATTTTACCAATATTTTGAGTACAAATGTGCTATTTATGTGATTTTATATTTGATTGTAGGAATTGTACTCAATTGGAGGAATTGTTGAAATTTTAGGTTAAAATGAAGATAAAAGCAACTCAAAGGAAGAAATTGAAGTACTTGAAAAATTGGAATATTAAACAAGCAATTTTGAAATTTTTGTTTTTGGAAGTTGGCCGAACAACGATGATGGTGCGGTTGATTTGGGATTGGAATTGGGTAAGAATTTTAATCCCAATATTATTTGGAAATAAGATTTCTTCCTCTCCAAGAAGTAGGGTTTTGAAGGAAGCCTATAAAAGGAGGATTAGGGATTTATTTTTAGAACCGAACTTGACCAAAAACTCACCGAAACCCTGCGGTTAAAAACATCCCTTCGCCGCTGCATCTTCTCCTCTTCCCCACCTCCATCTCCACGCCTTACCTCTGCCTCATCACCGCCGAGACCTCACCTCCAGCACCTCACCTTAATCATCATCTTTACTCCATCACCTCTTTCTCCTCCATCACTCACGCACCACCGCAGCACCATCAAGCATGTCCCACGCAATAGCAGCAAACACCACCTTGCTTCCCTCTTCATCATCTACGAATTCCATCACCACCAGACCTTGAGCTCAAGCCATCACCGGGGAAGAGAGAGTGGAAGCAGGCAGCAGCCGCAAGGGCTTAAAGCTGTAGCCGAGGAGGAGAAAAACCCGTGCAAATTTGAAGCTAGCAAAACCGGGGAGCTCTTCGGGAGTTATACCTTCATCCGGGTGTTTTGTTTTAATTATTTAATTTAGATTTCTTTTGGATTATGTCTCTAAATATTATTGAATTATTTTTGATAATGTTTAGTGGCTAAATTATTTTAACCTAGGGCTTGGGTGTAGCCATCGAATTTATTTGGTTTATTTGGTTCATTATTATTTGATTTTTCCATTGATCGATATTTAATATTCTTGCTTTTATTCTATGTTTCTAACTGGCCACTACTTGTATGTTTAAAGATATTAATTGATGGAACGACAGTTGAAAATTAATATTAGTTCATGGGAATATTGGACTTAGATAGTGAACCACGACAGTAGGAACACAACCTTTGCAACGTTAGATTCTTAAGTTCTTAATGTGCTCTAGTTAATCCCTATAGTCACGACAGTAGTCATAGGATTAATTAGAGTAAGAGAATTATATCACGGCGGTGAATAGTTCTTAATTAGGTAAATCGTTGTGAGATTAATGGAAGTTAAAAGTCAGATATTTATGAATTGAATCAAACCAAATATTCAGTAGGTGAACCCAATGTCCTAGGTTTTCTTTATCTGATTATTTGAATTAATATTATTTGTTTTTATTTTATTTATTTTAGTTTTAAATTTTATAAATTTGAGATCATCATTTATCTAGATAATAATAGGAGTAATTTATACCTGTTAATTAGTATTTCTTCTCTGTGGGATTGACCCTGCTTACTACTTTACTACTAGTAATTGTATTAAGTAGATAATTATTATTTAACTAGTGTGACGACGGCTTGTCAACATACAAGTTATTAAATGTTAAACACATACTCTAAAAGAAGAAGTTAACAAATATCCACTGCAAAACTAAAATACAATAAGTGAATTTGATGGCTGCATCTTTAACCATCTTGTAAAATTTAAGAACTCAAAGTTGATCAATATACTCCAAGGACTATGTTGTACTACCAATTTTTCCATTCAAATGTTAAGTCAAGACCATAACAACAAACAAAACAAACAACCTGAGAAGCTTACATTTAAGAACATCAATATTGTACCAAATCTCAATGCTTATGCACACAATTCCATGTGAAAATCAGTTCTATGCTCTCACCCACCAATTCATACAAATCAGTACCAATCATCACAAATGACTAAATCAGAATCTAAAGAAGGAAAAAATAACTGGAGTATTTAATGCTAGGGTTTGATGTATCTTGAAGAAGAAGTATTTCTCTCAAATTGTAATATGAAAGTTCTTCACGTATCTGTACACCTTTCTTTCTGTTTTGATCTCTATATATACAGCTAACTAATCCTTCTTCACAACTAAACACCATTATTTACTGTCACTCAACTAACACACATCTAATGGCTATGATTTGCCTATTTACAAGTTGATAATCATAAATTGACGGTGTTGATGTATGTACAGTTCGGATTGATGAGCTAGATTAATCATCCTTCCCAGTACGTCTCTCTTGCAGGTCGATTAGAGTTGGCAGCATCAAAGAGTTTCCAAGCTTTGGGACCACAATCCAAGGAGGATCGTTCCAGAAGCTGCTGTTGTGAGGGCAATCGGCTGAGGTCCAGTGCACCCTGATGACCATGAACCTGCACCTGATGAGTTGCTGCGTCATCACCCTCAGCTTTGACCTTGTCCTGATATTGTAACACTCCCCCTGCAAGATGAGTATGGATCAAGCTCATCTTGGAAAGGATAAAGTGAAACTGTCCAGCACCCAGGGATTTCATGAATATGTCTGCAAGTTGCAGTGAAGTGGAGACATGTTGAGGGTGAATGAAGCCTTCTTTGAACTTATCTCTGACAACATGGCAGTTCACTTCCAAATGTTTAGTTCGTTCGTGGAAAACAGGGTTGGCAATGATATATAAGGCCGCCTGATTATCACAGAAGAAAGGGATGGGAAGATTCACTGGTACTTTAAAGTCTTGTAGCAAAAAGGAGATCCATTCTAACTC
The DNA here is from genome assembly GCA_949775105.1 of Oldenlandia corymbosa var. corymbosa. Classification (NCBI taxonomy): domain Eukaryota; kingdom Viridiplantae; phylum Streptophyta; class Magnoliopsida; order Gentianales; family Rubiaceae; genus Oldenlandia; species Oldenlandia corymbosa. The sequence goes on along the minus strand of OX459118.1, from coordinate 20,083,242 downwards.
CCGGACTGTTAAAGCCATTGCCCTGTACTCTGCCTCAGCTGAAGAACAGGAAATAGTAGATTTTTTTTTGCTTTCCAGGAAATCAGATTACTTCCTAAAAAGATACAGAATCCTGTGATGGAGTGCCTGGAAGATTTGCAGCTTCCATAGCCTGCATCACTATAAGCTGTCAAAGAAAAGGATGCATTCTTTGCATAGTAGAGACCTATGGAAATACTGCCACTGAGATATTTAAGGACATGTAAAGCAGCACTCCAATGAGATTCATGTGGTGAATGTACAAACTAGCTTAACTGTTGCACTGAATAAGTCAAATCAGGCCTGCTGAAATTAAGATATAATAATCTTCCTATGAGCCTCCTGTATTTCTCCAGATCAGCAAGTGGTGGAGTGCTCTCTTTGTCCAGTGATTCAAAAACAAGATCCCTAGGAAAGGGTGTAGAAGCTAATGTACAGTCCAACATATTGGCATCTTTCAGAAGATCTGTAACATATTTCTGTTGCTGTATATACAAACCATCTTTGGTGTAATTGAATTCCATTCCCAGAAAGTACTTAGCTTCTCCCAAATCTTTGATGGTGAAGGCTTGATCAAGAAACTGTTTCACCCTCATCATTTCCTCAGTGTCATTCCCAGTCAACAAAATATCATCAACATAAACAAGCAAAAACAGGAGACAATCACCTTTACTCAGAATGAACAAACAGTTGTCATTATAGGACTGAGCAAAACCATATTTGTGCAATTGTGAAGTAAACTCCTGATTCCATTGTCTTGATGCCTGCTTCAAACCATAGAGAGATTTCCTGAGTTTGCATAGCTCTCCAGCAGCTGCTTTTGTATAACCCTGAGGTGGTATCATATACACATCCTCATCTAAAAAACCATGTAAGAAAGCATTATTCACATCCATTTGATAAAAAGGCCAAGATCTGGAAACTCCAATAGCAAGCAACATTCTAACTATTACTGATTTTGCTATTGGTGAAAAAACTTCAAAGAAATCTTCCCCCTCCACTTGATTATAGCCTTTTGCCACCAATCTTGCCTTGTATTTATCTAAGGTTCCATCAGGTTTACATTTAATCTTGTAAACCCATTTAGAACCTATTGCCTTCTTCCCTGGTGGCAAAGCAGTCACCTCCCATGTTCCATTGGTTTCCAAGGCCTCCAATTCTTTGTTCATGGCTTCAACCCACCTGTGATTAGTCCTAGTTTGACTGTATGTAACTGGTTCTTGGATATTAGATAAATTTGCAAGAAAGACATTGTGTGAAGATGCACAGACTGTGTTGAGAACAGGTGGTTGATGTGAAGTTGTGGACTTTGTTGAAGTAGAAGTGTCAAAATCTTGAAGGTATGAAGGTGGATGCCTGATTCTACCACTTTTCCTAGGAATGAAAGTACTGATAGTAGAAGAATCTGTGTGAGAAGAATTATGGAGAGGAATGGTAGAGGAATCTGACAGATGATCAGGTATAAAGCTGGAATCATGGAATGTATCAGAAGGTCCTTGTGTACTAGTCATAGAGGGTAAAGGATCATTTGATGAATCAGGGAAAGAACAAGATTCATCAGTATCAGGCATGTTTGAAATAGGCAAGACTGGTTTATTTTGTTCCATATGAATTCCAGGAAAAATATCCTCATAAAACACCACATCCCTGGACACAATAGTCTTTTGTAAAGATGGACAATATATCTTATACCCCTTTTGATGGTTTGGATAACCTAGAAAAAGGCCTTTCAGGGATCTAGGATCAAGTTTATCTCTTTGTGGACTGGTATTTACTACAAAAGCAAGACATCCAAAAGCTCTCAGATGACTCAAGTCAGGGGGCTGTTTGTATAGTTTTTCATAAGGTGTCTTCCACCCAAGAATTTCACTAGGCAATCTATTGATAAGGTAGGTTGCAGTCAAAACTGAATCACCCCAGAAAGATTTAGGCAATTTGGATTGTATCAACAAAGCTCTTCCTACTTGCAGAAGGTGTCTATGCTTTCTTTCAGCAACACCATTCTGCTGTGGGGTATAGGAGCAGCTGGTTTGATGAATAATCCCTTGTTTGGAAGTGTATGTGCCTAAGGTTTGGTTCAGAAATTCTGTGCCATTGTTTGTTCTAATAGTCTTGACTGATGCTTGGAATTGAGTGGTAATCAAGGAAATGAAATGCTCTATCAAATTAGGCACCTCTGATTTGTGTTTAAACAGAAATATCCAAGTACATCTACTGAAATCATCTACAATGGTCAAGAAATAATGACATCCTCCCAGAGTTGGCTGTTTATAGGGTCCCCATACATCCATATGCAAAAGATCAAAACATTTATTACTTTGAATCTTGCTTCTAGGAAAGACAAGTCTAGTCTGCTTGGCTAAAGGACACACTTCACACTTGTGTGTCAAGCTATCACTTTTATTACAGGAAGAAAGCTATCACATAGCTGAAAAAGCATGTGGAGTGTGCTGTGTTGAAATTCTGGTGGTGACAGGATTCCTGATGTGCATCATATAGGCTGCAAACTGGTTTTTTGACTGCAGAATGACTTTCGTGGTGAATGAATATGGCTCTAGTATGTACAATTCTTTGATGACTCTCCCTGCTGCAAGAACCTTGTTGTTTTTAAGGTCCTGTAGCAGACATACATGAGCAAAGAATTTGAAGTAAAGGTTATTGATTATGGCTACTTGTCTAACAGAAAGGAGATTATATTTAAAATTTGGCAGATGTAAGCAGGAGGTTAAGGTAACTGTGTCTGAAAGGGTGACATCACCAACATGTGTTACTGAATTGACACTACCATCTGGTAGCCAAACAGGAGTAAACATGCTTACTACTCTAGTATTGATCATGATCCTAAACTCTGTGCACATGTGCCTAGTTGCTCCACTATCAGATACCCAAGAACCAGGTTTTATACAATCAACAGGAAAATCATCAAGTTTGGTTAAGCAAGAACTACCTGCAAAAGTATCAAAGTGTGCAAAGTTGACAGCAACTCCTCCTCCAGTTCCTTCTGTTGACATTTTCTCTTTCAGGATCCTTCCTACTTCTCTTTGCACAGCATCTGAAATTACCATTTGGAGATCTCCTTGTTCTCCATGATGGCCCTGAGACAATTCCAATGGTGTATCATCTGCTGTGACAAGGTTTGCTGAACCAGACCTTCCTGTTCCTACTCCTGATTTCAACTGAAGCTTCCTCTTATAGTCTTCCCACCATTCTGGTTTTCCATGTAATTTGAAGCACTCCTCTTTTGTATGCCTGTGTTTGTGGCATGTGTACAATACATGTCGCTTTTATCCTTCTTTTGATAACCAGTGCTAGTGGTTTTGATCTCTGCAGGCCTATTTCCTCCACCTGTTTGCCAACCAGGTGTTCTTACTATCATTGTAGAATTCTCAGAAGACACAGTTATGCCTACACTCACCTGCCTTTGTTTTTCTGCTGTCAAAATCATGTTGTAGATGTGATTGACAGGTGGCAACGGATCCATAAACAGAATACTATTCTTCTCCTTCTCATATAGATCATTCAATCCCATCAGAAATTGCATTCCTTTATCCTCTGCTTCTCTTGAAATCATCAATTGTCCTAGTTCATTATCAACCAAAGGTACTGGCCTCAACTGAGCATACTGATCCTAACGCTGTTTAAGTCTTCCATAATAAGATGCCACAGTCGAATCTTCTTGCCTTGTCAAAGCTATTTCTCTTTTGATCTCAAAAAGCTGAGGTAAGTTTGTTGTTCCATACTATTCTGCTATGTCCTTCCATAAGGTTCTTGCATCATATACAAAAGCAAACGTACTAGCCAATTCTGGTGACATAGAACTCTTTATCCAAGAACAAACCAAGCTATTAGCTTGCTTCTATCGAATATACTGAGGCGAATTTTCAGCAGGTTTCAATAAGGATCTTGTCACAAATCCATCCTTCATTTTTATTCCAAAGCAGATAACATTGCACCTTTCCACACCAAATAATTCCTATCATTGAGTAATACTGATACCAGCGGTGTTCCTGGATTCTCCGATCCATGTACCAGCAATTGAATATCAATCAGAGCCTCAACTTCACGCCTGTCATCTCTGATCACCGGATTTTCTCGGCGAAGATGTAAATCCTCCATTTTTCACAATCCTAAATCTTGCTGAAGTAATCAATCTTGTAATCAAACAGAGGTAACCGGCAGCGGATCTACAGAGCAGGATCTAACCTGCTCTGATACCATCATACAAATCAGTACCAATCATCACAAACGACTAAATCAGAATCTAAAGAAGGAAATAATAACTGGAGTATTTAATGCTAGGGTTTGATGTATCTTGAAGAAGAAGTATTTCTCTCAAATTGTAATATGAAAGTTCTTCACGTATCTGTACACCTTTCTTTCTATTTTGATCTCTATATATACAGCTAACTAATCCTTCTTCACAACTAAACACCATTATTTACTGTCACTCAACTAACACACATCTAATGGCTATGATTTGCCTATTTACAAGTTGATAATCATAAATTGACGGTGTTGATGTATGTACAATTCGGATTGATGAGCTGGATTAATCATCCTTCCCAGTACCTCTCTCTTGCAGGTCGATTACAGTTGGCAGCATCAAAGAGTCTCCAAGCTTTGGGACCACAATCCAAGGAGGATCGTTCCAGAAGCTGCTGCTGTGAGGGCAATCGTCTGAGGTCCAGTGCACCCTGATGACCATGAACCTGCACCTGATGAGTTGCTACGTCATCACCCTCAGCTTTGACCTTGTCCTGATATTGTAACACCAATATACCCGTGATGTGCATTAGTTTGAAAAATTTGTACTCATGCTCAAATTTTAAAGGCAAAGCGATTGACTTATGCAGCTAATATGATCCAACAAAAACTCAATGGCATAGCTCGTTCATTCAAATAGGAATAAAGTTAAGAAAAAGTACCTGCATAATTGTCAAAGACTGGACGATGGATACCATTAGACTTCCGAGAATGTAGGGTTTGAATCAATAGTTGTCCTTTAAAATTTTTGAAATTGTTTGAAACAATGCTGCATTATCCACAGGTTTGCAATCTGTAAATGTTACACCAAAGATACACTTAAAGCAAGGTTAGAAAATAAAAAGAATACCAAATCCACGTACTGTCCTCAAATGTAAAGAAAACTTCCTCACAAGAACAACCACACACAAACAATCTATTAATGAAGTAATCACCCCAGTGAATATCCCATTAAGCTACATACAATGAATACGAAAACAACTAATTCTAAAACCAACATGAAAACAAAATTTGAGTTGTACATTAGATTCATCGATAAAATGAAGTCTCAACAAAATATGCCCTTTAAGCAACTCTGATATTTTCATCATTTTGGTGCTTTAACCAAGATTCATAATGATATTGAAAAAGAAAAAGCTGGGAAATTGAATTGGAAAATATAGAGCTATCAGACGTATGACAAACGACAACAAACTGAAACCAAATCAATCCATGAAACCAAACTAATCCAGTATTAAGTGATGCTTTGTTACTTATTGCAAAGATATATCTTGTTGAACAGAAGAACTATACCCCGACAATTCTAAGAAACACATGAATATTTGTTAATTATCCTTCCTCCCCTCTCTTCTTCCCCAGTACCACCATCATCCCGTCTCTTATCTCCCCCAGTCCCCGTCGCCGCCCCCTGACATTTAATTGAAAAGGTAACAGATCCCCCAAAAAATAAAATCTCGCCACTCCCCGCCGCAGCCCCCTCTCTCTTCCTCCCCTTCCTTCTTGGCCAGTAACCACCACCATCCCGTCTCTTCAAAAAAATAAATCTCTTTTTGTTCTCCTACTGTCTTTGCTTAATAAACTGTATCCATTGTGGCCTGTGCTATTTTTAATTGAAACCCATTGATTGTAGCTAGTTTCATTCACTATTCAGAGCTCTGAGAAGAAGGGGTGGCAATAGCATGGGAGAAAAGATATAGGAGTAGTTTTTTTTTTTTTCTTTTTGCGGCAAATTTGATTGGCCCCCTTGTTGCAGAAAGTGCTTGTGTGGAATCAGAGATGAATTTAATATTCTGAAATTGTTTTGGGTTTTCATGATTTGTGCTGAGATTTAGTTTTCGACTGATTGTGTCATTGCGGTGCGACAGCTGGGTAGTGTTGGGTGAAGGGCGGTTTTTGAGGTCTTCCATGAAAGTATACGAGGGTGGTAATCAAGGAGACAACACAAAAACACTAAAGAATAAAGATAAAGATTTATGAACTTTATTGTTGAAAACTTGAATCTAACAATGATGGGGGAATCACAAGATTTGGATGTGTTCTAATCGTGTTAGACACTGTCCTTAAGACAATATTTACCCTCTCCATGTTGCAATACCGAGTTTGTTTGGCAATTTGCCTCTAGGAGATAAAAACACAAGAACATGCAACTTGCAATTATTGAATGTTCTCAAGAATTTAGGAATGCAAAAGTTGCTTAGAAATCCTACACCAGTTCACCTATTTATAGGTAACACTTGTAGAATTAAAAGGATACAAAACTAAGTACACAACCCTTGGCTTGTAGGAAATAACTACCATGCAAGTGAAGGGTTGCCAACTTAATTATTATCCTTAAATTCTAAATTAATTATTTTATTTTACAAACTAAAAATTTCTAACATTCCCCCACTTAGTTTGTAATATAAAATAATTATACAATCATGAGAATCGCACTTAAGAGGTGGTAACTTTCGTCTTAAACCACATCGTAGTGAAATTAAGTCATCCAACTAGCTAAGTTATTGGCGGCTCGTTGCTTAAACCAATAATCAGTCTAGTATAGACTTAATAATGCACGCACAAACACCCATAACATTCCTTATAATTCACATTATGATTTATCACTATTACCGGCCATGTGCTCATCCTAGATTCTTGATCATATGCAAAAGATAATCTCAAACTTTTGCTAGAAGCGGCACCACCTCTATGATCAAATAGGTGGAAACTATTCCAGTTTATTACTATATCGTAATTAAACGCTCATGAATAATTCCATTAAGAGATTTCTCTCAACCTGCTCACTTAAGAGTAACATGTATAATGCACCAATACTTGGAATGATATACACAACTTTTGGTGCTCACAACCACAAAACAACTTGTTGTTACCCTTTAAACCTTACAATCTAGGGGTAGTACTAGAAGAAGGTTGGGTTACAATCTAGGGGTAGTACTAGAAGAAGGTTGGGTTTCCATTGTTCGTGATTTTAGTATTTTTACTCACATTCCTCATGTTGTCGAGAAACTCCAATTCTCTCGTAAGAGATATGGTAAATGGATCCATAATAAAATTGTATTTTTACAAACACAACACCGACAATATCAACACTTGTATCTCATTAAGAAATACATATATTGAATTAATATGTCTACATTTACTCATTGTCAAAGTTTGCACAATGTTCAAGACATATTAATCTAACTATCACAACGCAAAGTTACAGGCGACACAGGCCAGGGCCCTTTGGCCACTTCACCTCCTTATGTACTGAAGATAGTTCAACAAATTCAGCTTTCCTTTCTTGGAGAGAGTGATTATTGTCTATTTCATTTATCAAGAAACATCTCTCACTATCAAGCATGAATTTCTAACCACTAAGGGTTATGATCACTAATTATAGAATACCAACTAGCATTTGAATAGCCCTTAAGAACAACATTTCAATCTTAAGACAATATTTTAACCATGGATTGATACAAGTATTCAAGGAGACCAGGATCAAAGATGGTTAAAAGCAATAAAGATGGATCTTACAACATAGAGATTTTTGGGTGTGCTCAAAATGGTTTCTCTACGGTTTAGTTTCGTAGTCAAGTTCTGAAGACAGATCTAGAAAGATCTAGAGTATACTCAAGCGAGTATACAACAGATAAGTTTCTGATTTATATACATTAACTTTGTGTTAAATGTTTTCTCTGCAATTACAAATTCATAGTAAATTAATCCATGATGATAATTTCAAAGTTTGTATATTTGTGTTTTTAATTTTGTAAACCAAATCTAGTGTTATGAAAATTATGTGGATTAATTGGTATTTAAGATCTTATAATAATTATATATTATTGATCTTAAAGCGAATTTTGTTGAAAAAAATGCAATAAATGTGTTTTCATGAATTTCTTAGTTTTGAGAAATGTGAAAGACATATGGTTATAATTGTGTTGAAATTGGCCTTCATATGAAGAGTTGTGAATATTTATTATTCAAACTAGTAAGACCAATTGTGTTGAAAAATCTATAATAGAGTCGACATGAAAGTTGACGACAGAAAAATATAACTATATTCTAATAATTTTTGGGACAAATTTTAGTTCTGAAAATTTGATGCTATGTACGGAATCAAATGTGTTATGTAAGTAAAAGTTTCTCATAGCAATGCAAAAGTATGGTTATGGTGAAACGAAATCGACAACTTTTATGAAAAGTTGTGATTTCTTGATCTTTGGGTGAATAGAGACATGTTAAGTGTTTTTGTCTTATGAATTCAAGTGAAAAGATACAACTAAAGTTGTATCTATTGATTCTAAGTGATAAGACACAAAGGGAAGTACTTGTCTACTGGTTCCAAGTGAAAAGACATATTCAAAAGAATAAGTCAATTGATTAAAGTGAAAAAACATGAGTGAAAGTCATGTCTAGTCATCCAAATGGTATATTAAGGTTTGGCTTGTAGGAAATAACCACCATGCAAGTGAAGGGTTGCCAACTTAATTATTATCCTTAAATTCTAAATTAATTATTTTATTTTACAAACTAAAAATTTCCAACATTCCATGACTGCTGGGGTCTCTGATGTTCTTGTAGATCTTCTTGAGCCATAGGATTTTCTGGGTTCTCTTTAGTTTGGCCGGAAGCTCATCTTTTTTTTTAATCTTTTCCGGCTTGGCGTTTCTTTTGACTCTGGGCTGCAGTTTCTGGGAAGCGTTCCGAGCTTGTTTGGCTAAGTCTCATTTTGCTTTTGTCTCATTTTACCTCTTAAAACTCTTCTTAAACACAAAACCTAATACTATCTAAACAACTATTTTATTTATTTTTTAAAACTTATTTCAAATAGTATTTTTACATTATTTTTTTACATCACCACCGGACCACCTCCGCCGCCGACCGGCGACGGCCAGCCAGATTCCGACCAAATTCCAGATAGGTCGCCGGTCGGCGGCGGTCCGACGACGGCGATGGTGCCCTGGTGAGGATGGTCCGATGGTAATTTAAAAATATTATTATTTTATTTAAAATATTACCCACATAATTTTTTAAATTTTCTTTCAAAACACATCTTAAATCACATCTCAAAACCAAATTAAAAACTAAAGCAAAAACAAAAACAAAATATTGGCCAAACAAGTTTTTTTTTTTTTTTAAGAAAATCAATATTTAGTTTATTTGAGTATCTGTTAACATAACTAGGGCCAAAATTTTTTTTTTCTCTCTCTAAAAATTTTTTTCTCTCGCTTCTCTCAAGATTTTGTTCTGAAACCCTACTTCTTTTTCGCTTTTCCCTATGGCGGCTAGCCGCCCGCCAGACGAGACACGGCAAAAATTGTCGATCGAAGCTAATTCTTAACGCTAACAAAGAATCTTCGGACAAAGAAACATCTTTCATCAAATCGGAGCCTACAATCTTCAAGGGAGAACCTACCTTCCTCCTCACACGTGAAAAAGATGAAAAACTTGTTGCGCCCTTCAGATTATCATTGGTCGGAAAATTCTCAAAGGGCCGGCCACGAATGGATTTTTTATGACAGAGCTTTCATACTATTGGTTTCAAAGGTAATTTTTCAATTAGTATGATTGATCATAGGCATATCTTGATTGGATTTGATTTGGAAGAGGATTTTCAACTTTGCTGGATGAAGGGTTTTTCGACCTTTGATTCTCATTTTATGCGAGTTCTTAAATGGACACTGGATTTTAATCCGGATCATGAATCATCAATTGTTCCAATTTGGATAGCTTTCGAAGGATTACCGGTGCACAGATTTAACGAGGAGTATTTGAGGAAGATTTCCAGCATTATTGGTAAACCTTTGAAAATTGATGTTCCAACACTTAACCTTTCCATAACTTCAATTGCTCGTGTCTGCGTTGAAGTTGATTTATTACACGGGTTACCGTTGTGTATACGGCTGGGTACGGAGGAAAGCTCTTATTTTCAGACAATTACATACGAGAACTTGCCTGAATATTGTGTATAATGCAAGAAGATTGGTCATTCAGTAACTTCTTGTCGCCACCGAAAGGATTTCGTCTCAAAGAAGCCAAAATACAATCCAACCCAAAGAAAACAGCTACTAAAGTGGCTATTCAACCTGAGAAAGCAAAAATAGAAAGTTGGAAACAGAAAGAAACGTCAGTCATAGCTCCAGAAAAGCCCTTTAAACAAACAACTGAGCCATCACCTTCGGGTTTGTCGATTCAAGAGAAGGAAAAGATTCCAATTGATGTTGAAACGCAAAGTCCAAAAATACAGGTTATAAGTTCAGCACAATGGAAGATATCCAAAGAGCATCTAAATGTCATTTTAGAGAAGAGTTCGGAGAAGCTTCATCCAATAGAGCCTTGGGAAACAGAAGGGGTTGCGCAAATTGAAAATCAGGAAAATCCAGAAACAGAGCTTGCTGTTACAAAGCAGCTCGCTATCATCAAATAGCACATTGTTTCGACGCGAATTGAAGAACACACTTCCCCTTTGAAATTGTCGAATCGATTTGATGTTCTTGCGGAGCTAATAGTTAATGACGAGCCAAATGATGTATGCAATGATGAAAAAGGTATCAGGAATGATGTAAAGGTGGAGGGAGAACTAGTATCCTTTGAAGTTCCAGATAATAATTTGGGAACTGAAATGCAGTTGGAACATGAGGTTTCGGATAATAACTCTATTGGATCCAAAACTGATTCGGATGAACACATTCTAGCACATCGGGGATCTGTATCTGATGGTGAACAGGAACAAAAGAAACGAGATAGACCTCGAGGCTCCAAGAAAGTCACATTAATGTCTGAAACTGAAACTCATCGTTCGACGAGAATTCAAGGTGATATTAATCCAACTTTTTAAATGAATAGCTGCATAATATGGAATATGCGTGGTATTTCAAATAAGGCTGCACAACTTAGGCTAAAAAATCTCATAAACATGCATTCAATTAAATTTCTAGTAATCTTAGAACCCATGGTAGATAATTCTTGGATAGAAGAATTTAGATGTTTTTTTAATTTTGATATTGCTTTGTGTTTAACTTGGAACAAAGTTTTAGTTTTTTTGTTCTTCTGTTTTTGCACCTGTTTTGCTAGGGGTCTCAGAGCAAGTTTTACATATCAAAGTATCATTGCCGAATTTAGCAGATCGAGTGGTTATTTCTTCTGTATACGCTAAATCCACAAGAAATGGATGGCAAGAGCTATGGAATGAATTGCAGAATTTTTATGATAGCCACACCTCTCAACCTTGGATGATTGGTGGGGATTTTAATGTTATTCGCTCTATGGATGAGTATAACGTGCTTCCATGGATGATTTTAATGATTTAATTATGGCTTGTAATCTGGTGGAACTTCAAATGCTGGGCTCGGATTTCACTTGGGAAGGGAATCGTTCTAATGGTCGAGTGCTCAAAAAATTGGATAGACTTCTATTTTCTTCAGAATGGTTATCCAAGTTTCCAAAAGCTACTATTCAACACCTGAATCGGGTGTAATTGGATCATAGTCCGATTCTATATCAATTCAGTATGGATTTGGATACCAAGCCAAGATCCTTCAGATTTCAAAATATGTGGACAAGATGGCCGGAATTTTTTAATTTGGTGCGTAGTAATTGGGAGCAAGGAATTGGATCAACAGGAATGCTAGCTTTTTCTTTCAAACTGAAACGTCTGAAGATGTTTTTAAAAGAATGGAACAAAAATAATTTTGGTGATGTTTTTCAAAACTTACGGAATGCGGAGGATGATGTACAACAAAAAGAGCTAATCTATGAAGCTTCGGCAGATCCAATTGATCAAACCAACTTACAAGAAGCTAAAGCTCAACTCCTCTCTAAGCTGCGAGAGCGGGACGATTTTATGCATCAAAAAATGAAGATGAAGTGGCTTAAGGAAGGAGACGCCAATACTGCCTTTTTTCATGCCTCTTTGAAAGAAAAACATGCGAAAGAAGGCCTCTATAAAATTCAGGCAAGAAATGGTGCATGGTTGAATGAAGTTTCTGATATTGAAAAAGAAGCAGTGGAATTTTTCCAAACTTTGCTCCCTGATGATGATCCTATAGGGAGAGATGAAGCGCAAGAATGCCTGTTACAACACATTTGTCAAATTACTACGGATGGAGACAATGATCATCTTCTACGCCGTGTTACATTGGATGAACTTAAGCAAGCGATTTTTGATCTTGATCCGACAAGCGCACCAGGATCTGATGGATACGCTGGATTCTTCTACTCACATTGTTGGGACATAATTTGTCATGATCTTCTGTCTGCTTGTGAAGATTTCTTCAATGGTTCATCTCTTCTCTGAGCTGTAGGAAGTACTTTCATTACTCTCATTCCAAAAAAGGCGTCAGTATCGAGTTTTGCGGATTATTACCCAATTAGCCTGTGCAATTTTCTTAACAAAGTTTTTACGAAAAAATCATGACAGAGAGGCTGAAACGCTACTTGACAAGGTTATCTCAAAAGAACAATCGGCCTATCTAGCGGCAAGAGATATCATGGATAATGTTCTCCTTACTCAGGATTTAGTACAATTTCTAGATAACAAAACATTTGGAGGAAATGTCATTCTCAAAGTTGATATGATGAAGGTTTTTGATCGAGTATCTTGGAGTTTTCTCAAGGCGATCATGACTGCGTTTGGTTTCCATGCGCATTTCATTCAACTCATTATGAATAATCTTGGAGGCAGCTGGTTTTCGGTGTTGATTAATAGAAGTCCAACCGGTTTTTCCAGGCTACTCGGGGTATTAAATAGGATGATCCATTATCACCATATCTTTTTCTCTTAGTGTCGGAAGCATTGACGAGAAGATTGGAATTTTTAATATCTTCGAGTCGAGTTGCGAGCTTTGATATGACAGCTAGATCATTACCGATATCCCATTTGTGTTATGCGGATGATTTGATAGTGTTCACTAAAGGCTCTACAAGGTCACTTGAGGCTTTGAATGATTTTTTCAAGATTTATGAATTAGTGACGAGTCAAAAAATCAACAGAAGTAAAAGTGATTTCCTAATCTCCGATGGTGTAAGCAATGATCAAGTGTCTCGCGTCCAAAGAATTCTAGGATTGCAAAAGGGTACACTTCCAATGAGATATTTAGAATCCAGAATATTCAAAGGAAGAAAGGTGGTCAGCTACTTCCAATATTTACTCGATTCTTTGGATGCTAAGTTATTCAACTGGTGTAATAAGCTATTGTCAAGTGGGAGACGTTTGGTTTTAATCAAGCATGTCCTTGCTGCAATCCCGCTCCACACTTTTGCTGCAATTGAGCCACCGAAAACCATCATTTAGGCCATAGAGACTAGATGTCAGAACTTTTTATGGAGTGAAAGGAATCAAGGTATGAGAAGACATTGGAGATCATGGCGGCGGCTATCTTTCCCGACAGAGGAAAATGGAATTGGACTTAGGAAATTTCAAGATGTTATTGATGCATTTGCTGTAAAGTTATGGTGGAAATTCAAAAATCAGACTGGAATTTGGGCAAAATTTATGGCATCTTTATCACATACTTCTCGGAACAGAACAACGAGCTGGCACCAGATTGTTAATATTGATGGTCGCGCAACTTTTATGACGATTCGTTTAGGCCAATGTATGATTTCTTTTTGGTTTGATCCATGGTCTGATCTTGGTGTTTTTTGTAGATTTAACCAGCAACCGCGTCTACCTCTCCCTCAGCTCACAGTCAAGGAAATTTTTGAGAATAAGCAACATATTCTGCCGGTAATATCTGGTTCTTTGTCCGACGAACAAATAACTATCCTGAATCACCAAGCAGCCGCTTTCAGATCTTCATATGAGCAAGATATATTCATTTGGCAGCCCTCTCAGACGGGTTCCTTAACATGCTTTAAGGGAAAAACAACACGGAAATTTCTGGATAAAAGCGTTGTGGAACAACGTGATCCCAACCAGAATTTCTTTCTTTTGTTGGAGATTTTTTAATCGCTTACTACCTCTGTCTGATACGGTCCTTAAATTTAGAATTTATGCTCGACCTTCTCGATGTCCCCTCTATTTAGAGAATGAAGAATCTATTGATCATGTCTTTTTGAGCTGCTCTGCAGCGGTTAGGGTTTGGAAATTTTTTGCGGACCACATGAATTTGCAGCTACCACAATCTGGAAATCTTTGGGCTTTCACCAAGCAGCCCTGAATCACCAAGCAGCCGCTTTCAGATCTTCATATGAGCAAGATATATTCATTTGGCAGCCCTCTCAGACGGGTTCCTTAACATGCTTTAAGGGAAAAACAACACGGAAATTTCTGGATAAAAGCGTTGTGGAACAACGTGATCCCAACCAGAATTTCTTTTTGTTGTTGGAGATTTTTTAATCGCTTACTACCTCTGTCTGATACGGTCCTTAAATTTAGAATTTATGCTCGACCTTCTCGATGTCCCCTCTATTTAGAGAATGAAGAATCTATTGATCATGTCTTTTTGAGCTGCTCTGCAGCGGTTAGGGTTTGGAAATTTTTTGCGGACCACATGAATTTGCAGCTACCACAATCTGAAAATCTTTGGGCTTTCATCAAAGATTGGAAGAATTTTTGAGATTTCATTTCTTTGAGAGCTGAATCACGACTAGGACATCATCAATTGGAAGAATTTTTTCAAGTAAAGTTTCAACTTCCGAAAGTAAGGATGTTTATGATGATATCTTGGAAACCTCTAAACCTTGGGGACTTTATTTTAAATACAGACGGATTTGCGAAAGGAAGTCCAGGTGAAGCAGATGAAGCTATGTGGTTCGAGGTGAGCATGGAAGATTGGTTCATGCAGCATGCGGCTACTTAGGGCAAAATTTCAGTTTTGAAGCTGAAATTCAAGGTATACTTGAAGGTCTCAGATACTGTGAATTGCAAGATCTCCCCGGAGTCCAAGTGCAATCAGATAATAAAGTTGTTGTGGACCTTCTTCTCAAAAGTACAGATTTCCCATGGAAATATTTTGCAGAACTAACAGAGATTTTCAGCATTTTAAGGAGGAAGCATTATGCAATACAACATGTTTTTCGTGAAATCAATGTTGTGGCAAATTTACTTGCAAAAATGGGATCAAATGGTATACATATAAACTATGATTCTTACCTGGCTATGCCATCTAAGATTCGTGGTTTAATAATGTTAGACCAAAGATCGTTTCCATACATTAAGATTAGATAAGGTTTTTTTTATTTTTCTTTAGGAAAGGAATTTTAAAAGTATTGAACTGATATGGGATTATGCTTAATCTTTGTAAATCAGTTCATAGTATCTTTATTTAAAAACTGAACTGTCAAGGATTTTTAGTAAAATCTTTGTAAGACAGTTCATAGCTCTAGATTGTTCAGAAATCGTCATGGAGTTTCTAGAAACTTTTATAAGACGATTTCTTTTCTTTTGAGTAAGTCTTAAGCACTACCTTGTATACTTTCTTTTTTAAATTAATAAAATTCGGGTCCTCCCGCCAGATACCGCCGTAGATTCTCCTAAAAAAATAATTTATTTGAGTATCTAGTAAACTCTGTTGTATTTTTGAAGTGTGTTTAGCATTCTTTGTTTTCAATTTGGAAAAAATTGCTGCTTTAGGAGCCGCTTCAAGTGTTATAGTTTCGGTCAATACATTTTGATGTTGCATTGGGTTTTGAGGGATTACTAGAGGTGGTATTGGTTTTTGCTAGATCCCTTTTTAAATTTTTGTATCGTAAGTAGTATTGTATTTGTGTATTTTTAAAGTTTTCGGTGATGCATCATTATTGAAAAAATGTGTTAACTTTTATTTTGGCCAAAAAAAGAGAGAGGAAGAAATAATAATAATAATAATAATAATAATAATAATAATAATAATAATAATAATAATAATAATAATAGAAAAATAAAGAAAGCATTAAATTTTTATTTCAATAAAGAAAGCATTAAATTTAAAGTACTTATTTTTATTTTTATTACAAAAAAAATTAATGGAGAGAATCGGGAGGGAAGAAAATAGAAAAAATGATGAAACAATAACGTTTTTTTTTTTTTGCTTTTCTAATTATTTTCATTTAAAAGAGAAAAGTACCCTTTTGACAAGTCAGCAGTTGACCAGTACACTATCACAAATTTAACGGTACCTGTACGGAAAATCCAAAAAGAACAAAAATACAACTTATGGCATTTAATAAGGACGATTTGAACTTGAGACATATAGTAAGGACGAAATCGCAACTTCTGGTACTTTTTTGATAATTATTAAAAAAAAAAAAAACCGCATACAACTAAAGATTTGTGAGCAATACGGACCTTTATATTTTGAAATCAAGACCTTATAACTTGGACTCCACAAAATACATCACAAACCTATTCATGACAATCTCTCAAAATATCACAACTTTTGATTTATTAACTGAACCTGGAATATAGTGAAATTTCACAATTAACTGACATAGTAACTGACAGATACATTACACAATGAGTTAGCATACTAAAATTTATCATTAATAAACATTTACATTTTGTCTTTTCATTAGTAATCGTCTTTTTTCATTATAAAGTTCCTCAAATTGTTTGTTTCTAGCATTCAAAGAGTGATGCCAATCCTTTCACGAAAGAATCAACACAAGCACAACGTTTTGAGCTTAGAACAAACACTGTATGGGTTGGATTGAATGGCTTAAGCAGCAAAGAATTAATAAACTCTGTTTAAATTTACTCTCGCATCATCTCTCTATTAACTGCAAACAATACTAGAATACGCAAGTTTTGATATTAAGAGAGACTATAAAGAAGATATGTATTATGTCCAAGAGTTTCTTTGTTTTTTTTAAATTTTATTTTACTATATTACTCCTGCCATCTCAGAAAATACTCCACAATAAAATTTATATAAATTGTCCTATTTTATTAATTTTTTTGGGAGAAGAGAAAGTACAAAATTACCTTCACTTGACAAAAAAAATCTTAAAGAAATAGCTAAGATAAAATACTTTATTAAATAAGATCTATACAAACTGTTTCCGTATTTCGTTCCTAATTGTAATTTGAAGGATACTAACGAAAAGCTGAAAACAAAAACTTACTATATGATGGGTAAAATCTTATAATAAATTAATTTGATTTTTTTAGTATTGTTTGAAGTTGCAACAAACCTGTTCCCACAAGGTATATGTATAAACTAATTTACCTATTATTTATAATATTGAAATGGAAAATTATGTATAATAAAATAATATTTTTGAATATTTTAAAGGTATAAATAAACAGCTTAATACTAATAAATACTGTATGTTGGTTTTCTTTAGCCCCCTAATGTAAAAGAGGAGGAAAATTAGAAAAAAAAAATAGAAAAGAAAAGGAAAGTAGGAATTAATAGTGATTCAAAACCCTTCCACAGAAGCAAAAGACTTCCCCCTTTTCTCCTTCGGTTCCAACTCTTTCTTTCACCGAATGCTCTATTCATCCAACATTTCCCCCAAATTCCCATATAATATAAAACACGCACAACACCCTAAAACACACATTCATTTTTCCCCTACACATACGCAGAAGATTCATCCCTCCTCTCTCTCTCTCTCTCTCTATAATCTACATATATATAACACATAGGCATTAGATTACATATATATTATAATAAAATAGACTAAAGAACTCAATTTTTTTTGTGGGGGGTTTTTCTTTTTTTTTTTTCTGATATAGATATATAATTGTTTTGACATTGGTGTTTTTGGTTCGATTTGGGGGCGGTGGGGTTTTTTTTTTTTGGTGTGTGTGTGAATTTGGGAAAAAGATGAGCAGTGGAGGAGGAGCAGCAGCAGCAGCAGCAGCCAAAGCTGGAAACAACCATAGGGCCGCGATTATAATACCAAGCAATGTGAGGAAGACGATCCAGAATATAAAGGAGATCACGGGTAATCATAGTGACGAAGACATATATGCAATGCTCAAGGAGTGCTCTATGGATCCTAATGAGACTACCCAGAAGCTCCTCCTCCAAGGTTTTCCTCCCAACTCTCTTCTCAATCCGGTTTCTTCTCTTTAGTAGCTTTTGTTGGGGGGTTTTTCCTTTTTGATCTTGAATTGAAATTTGTGATCTGGGGTTTTTCTTTCATCTTGAATTGGGTAAAGAACAAAGTTTTATGGAGAACTTATACGATTGTGGGGGCGGAGTGAATTTGGTCTTTGTTTTGAGGAGTCTGAAAGTTCTTGTAGAAATTGTAAATTTCGGTGTGGTTTGCGGTGGAGATGTAGGTGTAGGCATTTCTCATCCCTTTCTCCGTTTGGGCTGATTTACTGTTGTTCATTTGATTTTCTCTGCCAGAAAAAACCTTAATTTCCTGTTAATTGTGTTTTTACACTGCCATGTAGAGTTGCCAGGATGGCAGTTGGGTTTTTTTTTTTTTTTCTGAATATAAGTTGCTGATATGACATCTAGGTGTCCCTAACTTAAATTTATTTCTGCAAGTTTTTATTCTTCTTTCTTTTTTTTTTTTTTTTTGGTGTCGTGCATGTGAGTTTTCAGGTTATATTTCACCATGCTGATAATGCAATGTTGATGTTGAAGGACGTGGTTTAGTTTGACATATTGGACTGGCTTCACCTGTTGCTATCCTATATTCTTTCTGAATGGATATTCTTTCTGAATTTAAATAAAATTGTTTTTACTTTGCTGATTGCAGACACATTTCATGAGGTGCGAAGGAAGCGTGATCGAAAGAAAGAGGTAAAGTTGCAGTCTGGTTAGCGATTCACAGACACATTTCTTGCCTTGTTTCATCCTGCATTGTGCTTGGTTGTGAAATCGTGTGTTATTGAAAATTTGCATTGAATTTGGAATGAGGGTAACAAGATTTTGTCAATAAAAAAGATAGAAGAGCATTAAGTTGATGGTGATACTTTTGCTGTAATGCCTTAGGATGATGATGATAGATCTCATCCCCAACTAACAATAACAAGTGAATATTCACTCTTAGGATAATCGTGTAACCATCAATAGTTACACAATCTGTTCTCATTGAGCGACCACGATGGTGGCTCTGTTGTCTTGGTGCAGGCTTGTTTGTTTTGTTAAATTTATTGAAGAAAAACATAGAAGACAGAGAATTCTTTTTTTTTCTGGGCTTCTTATGTTCATAGACCATACTTTTATTTCTGACCATGGTTTGGCAGTTTTTGACGTGGGATTTATGTTGGAGCATTTATTTGCCATGAATTTGAGAAAGTTACGACATGCTTATTTAGCTTACTCTACTTCATTGTTTGATGTGGTATTTTTTTGGACCTTTTACCCTTGAGATATATGTATTTTTCTGTACATTATGAATTTTTTGTAGTTATTGTTAACTCATTCTTTATGGTTATCTGCCTTGTGAGTTTGTTTGGGAGGGGGTTATTGTTGTACTAGTTGCGGACTTGTAGTTTCATATTTGATTTTTTGGTTAGTACAGTCAGTTTAGATTCATTGTCTGCTTCCTGCTTAACAAGTCACTCCTCATTTTTGTGCAGAATCATAATAGGGATTCTGCAGATTCAAGGTGGAAACCTGGGATGCAAAGTAGGGGAAATAAGGAGGGACGAGGAACCCATTCGTCCAGGAATACGTCATATGGTATAATTTCTTAAGTTTCATGATACTTGATACTGCATAAGCGCATTAAGTGGTTTAAATGTTTTACCTGGTACGACTGGAAAATTGGGGAATTATGTGTATAGCCTCCTTTCTATGAAATTCATAGGCGCTGCATATTGTTTTTTTCCCTTGTTTGCAAGATGTTTTTTGGGTTTTTTTCAACTCTTTGGTGAGCTTGTTGGATAACCTAAAATCACTCTTGTGTTTTCTAAAGACTCATTCTTTTTTCCAACCCCATATACTTGGGTAAAGGCTTCTTGTTGTTTTTGTTTTTGTTGTAAAGGCTCATTCTTTATGCCTCCAGGGTATGGGGTTAAAATGTGTGCGCTAATGTTTTTTACGATTTTTATGTTATGGGTTTTACTGATTGTTAGATAGTACTGCTGGTGGAAGGAATTCTGCTTCTGCAAAGGATAGTGTCCCCAATCAAAACTCAGATAAGCAAAGCTTGGAGACCAAAAGCAAACCTTCTGTTTCGAGGTGCTGTAGTTTTATTGCTCATATCTGGTTTTAAGGAATTGTTATTTACCGTAAGCAAAGTTGGTCCTGGAATTTTTCAACATATAATTCTTAAGGCGCGAACAATACCTTCCTTTTACCTTTTTAGTTGTCGAGTATGATGAATAGTGATATTGCTCCGTCAAAATGGATGAATGGTTATAAGTGAAAGGTTTTGTTTTTGAGTCAATCTGAAAATAAATTATCATGCTTTGTTGTAAATTATTTCCCTTACATTAGCTACTTACAACCACATGTTTTTAGGGAGTGATTTGATTTAAAATGTTTAAACATAGTCTTTTCCATTTATTAATGCTATAGTTTCTTCTTTCAGCTTATCAACTTCCCAAGCCAATGGTCCTTTAGTTTCTGGGAGTATGGCTATTAGGCGTGACGCCAACTCCTCGACAAACTCTGATACTCGGAAGTTGCCAGAACAGATGGCTCCTCAAGCAAACAAAAGGTCTGCCGGTGCTTCTGGAGCCTGGGAAAAGAATAGGCAGCAAGTTCCAGATTTCAGTGACAGTTTATCTTCTGCAGCATCAGTAATCTTGTCGACAAAAGATTTACAGCCCTCTGGTACTGTGGTAGCATCTGAATTTGGAGTGGGTATTGAGCAACCTATTGTGGAGCAGATCTCAGCTAACAGTGATAGGAGCAAATCTGTTGCTGGTGAGGAATTTATGGTCAATTTGAGTGGTTTAACTTGGCTATGGCTTATGATGGCTATTTCTTTATCTGAATTGTCCTTTATGGCGTTCATTGTTTGTCTATCTTAAAAAGGTGCTACTGAGGTTGGGAGCTCAAGCGTCCAAGGAAAGGTTCTGAGCAAGCCACACGGTGTTGGGAAGAATATGCATTTGGATACTTCTCAAACGACATCTGGGCTTCATACTATTCCTCCTGTCGGTAGGCCGTCATCTAATTATGGCAATAGATCACAAGCTATTGGTCCGCAGAAAGGTAATTGAATTAGAAATACTGAAGTGTACCCGTTTTGTTGTTTTTCTTGTTTTATTTGTCTTCGAGCCTTGTTATTAGTTAAAGGTTTTCCTGCCTAAAGCTGTAAAATGATTTTGGTTTGTAGGAAATTATTGGATGCAACAATTGTTGCTGTGGGCAACCAGTCTGCCAATGTTAGTTGATACAACCAGCATATTAGAGTGCAAATTGAGTTTTCGTAATTTCTAAAGCTTGTGAAATAATAGTAGTGAATATAACAAACAATGAGGAGCCATCTTTACCGTTATGAAAATGGTGCTTACAAGTATAATCATCCAATAATACATGGTGTTAGTGTAATGGGAACAGAAAGTCGTTTAGCTTTATTGCTGTGGGCAACCAGTCTGGCAATGTTAGTTGATACAACCAGCATATTAGAGTGCAAATTGTGTTTTCGTAATTTCTAAAGCTTATGAAATAATAGTAATGAATATAACGAACTGTGAGGAACCATCTTTAACCATTATGAAAATGTTGCTTATATAATTCATCCAATAATACTTGGTGCAAGTGTAATGGGAACAGAAAGTCGTTTAGCTTTCCCTTGTTATCTTCTTTCAGTTTCAGTTGAATTTGTTCTTTTTTTTTTTCTTTTTTAGGATAAAGACTTAAAGTAGAGTGGAAAATGAAAACTTTACACTGCTTCAGCAATATCTTACCCTGCTGTATAACTTTAGCATGAGGGAAGCAGGAATTTTAAGCCTTTTTATCTATTAGCTTGGTATGAGTATCAGAGAGTTCTTTAATTGTGCTTTCTTTGAAGAAGAGGAAGAAATAAGTGTGTAATTAGATGAATACAAAGTAGTGTTTTTTGTTTGTTTGTTTTTCCTGTGAAACTGATTTTTAAAGTCAGCAAGTATATGACCATGAAGTTTAGATTTTAGTTTGTGAAAGATAGAAAATTTTTGTCCCATGCCCTGACCAGATCAATGCACATCTTATTTATGACAAATGGAGGAAAAGGAATATCTGTGAATGCATCCTTCCATTTCAAGGCAGTGTTTAAATTTTTTCAATTGATTTTTGGCTCTTTCCTTTTGAAAATACCCTTAAAAAATGTGGGTACCAATAGCAAGATGCGTGTTTCGTTAGAACACTATGGAGATATATGATCCATGTATCAAGTTTCATAAAGTATTTCAAAATCTGCCTCCATAATTATAGATGTTTAGCTATGTTGAATTTTATTTTTTATTTTTATTTATTTATTTATTTTTTTGTTTTGTGTTGTTTTGAAAACGAGCTATGTTGATGTTATGGTTCCCGTTACCACACAATATTTTGCTCTCTATATGACACATTGCCCCAACCACATCTGCTCCTTAGGGAATTAGGGAAACTGATGGTAGTCATTTATGTTAGAGAGTAGTCTAGGCCAACCTACATTCTTAAAGAAGTTTTTAGAATGTAGAAAATATATGTTACACCCAGAGAGAAAGCAAACAAAGTGTCATTATTTTTTCACTTTTTGAATGTTTGGCTGTGATTGATAGGTTTCGTTTAAATGTCTGCTTTGTGAGGGAGGCTGTTATAAACATGACTTTTGTTCCAAAACTCGTGAAAGTATGTGTTAGATAAAGTGTCTATGGTTGCAGCTTATTCATACTATATTCTTTCTTAGGTTGCATTTCTTTTATCTTTTCTGCCCTCAAAAGAGCATGATTAATGATCCAGATTCGTCGAAATGTTTATTCTGGTTTATGATGTCAGGATGAAGGATCATTCGTCTTGAGAATGGTTTGGTTGTCTGTTTTGTTGTAAGTGAAGATTTTCACTATTCTGTAATGAGAAGAAGTCTGACGTTGACATAAGTAGACATCATTAGGGATCTAAGCGTGGTTTGTAGGCATTAAAGACTGGTAATAATTTTGAAAATGTAAAGAATGTTACAGATTTATCGTGAAACTGCATGTTGCTTTTACTTTACTTGGGTACTATTGGCACTAGAATAGGGACTAGGGAGTTTGATGTTTGAAAACCAATAACTCAAAAAATTTGTGCTGTAAACTGGCAATGTATGATACATTGCGTGATGGATCTCACGTGACTCCTTTACACATCCTTCCGCAAGTTCAGAATCTCTAATGAGGAAAAACACAACACTTTATAGGATCTCCAGATATGTTAGTTAGGAGAAGGGATGAAAAACTTGAGGGAAAACCTCCTAGGTTCTTCCTCTGCTGAAAAACTGTTGGGATTTTCGTTTCTAGTTCTAGAAAATATTTACTAGCAAGCACGTAACTATCCCCTGAGCCAGTGAAAAATATTACAGGGGGCTAAAGTTCTTGAGAGAATAATGTTGTATTTAACAGTTGATTACATCACCATGATAGCATTGCTGGATGTGCAGAATAAAGACTTGAAAGGCCAATCTGGAGAATATGGACAGATAATAGAACTTTTACTAAGAGCTGATTCAAAAACATAGACTGGAAAGTTATGAACAAGATTTGAATGTACATATTCACAAATGACTGTTTTGTAGTCTGCAATCTGAGGTTTATATTTGTGTAATCTTCTGTCCATCAACCATGTGTTTCATTTGCATCTTATGTTATCTATTTCGCATGCAGTCGGTATCAGTGGGATCCCAAAAACAGTTAATTTAAAAACCCTAAGAACAGTGATGTGACTGTAAATGTCAAACCGTATGCTTGGTTGGTTTTATACTAAACTGAAGTTGTATCGTTACCCTTTATAACCATATGTGGCATATTGCTGTTTGCAAGTGTTCTCTTGATATCAATTGATTTATCATCATTAACTTGTGGTCCATTCATTTGGTCTAAAATAAATGCTTTTGGTTGGAATCTGCTTAAGATGATGATTACATTGAATTGATACTCGTGCCACATAATGGAAAGAAATTCGTTTCATTTATTATAGTAACTCAGAAACCTCAAGATGAAATTTATCGTGCTTTGTTTAGGAACTCAAAGGTGAATATAAGGTTCATCTCCTAGTAAAATACAGAAGTTTGGTTCCCTTATTAATTCTTCCCTTTTTTGTTTTAGTGGGTCCTGGTAAGGAGTGGAAACCAAAATCAACAACACCTAATCTTACTCAGGGCTCTGGGACAGCTAGTTCGTCTGAGCCTCCAGCTACTTCAGTTGAAGCTAATACCAGAATGTTAAAAGCCGTTGACTCCAAGGAAGCTGACGTTGAGGTGCAGAAGAAATTAGAAGATGTGTGTATTTCTGGTGGTCAACCACATGTGATCATCCCCAATCACCTTCATGTACCTGAAGTTGAAAAGCTTGGATTCTGTTTTGGAAGTTTTGAACCTAGCTTTGTGGCTAACACAAGCTATACTAGAAGTACAGAGAATTTTAAGACTTTGCCTGTTTCAGAAGTGTCTGGCGAGAGTGAAGAAGCTATTGATGAACAGTCATCCAGGTTTCTTTGAGCTTTTCTCTCTTTCTCTTCTTTGCAAATTAGGTTTCAAATTCTGGATTATCATTGCCTGTCGCTATTGTTGAGCAGATCCTTTTAATGAGATCTAATACAAGGCGTGACTGCATGAATTCAGTGGGCTTGCCCATTGGTTCCTTTCTTCCACTTTCATTTGGTTTGCTCTATTGGTATAACTTGTTATTCCAATTTGGTTTTATTCGCTTGTTTGGTGCTGACTTCAAGTTGTTGATGCAATTTCTTAACTGAGGGAGCTGGCAAATTGCCGAAGAATGCGTGTGGGTGTAAATTTTTGTCAAGTGGGAGGTTTTTTGTGCTTTGATTATCCTGCTTTCTATTGTGTTTGGAAGTCAAATATTATTTATTGGCTGTTTTGATATGTGAAACAAGCAGGCGCTTTGTGTTTTGAGCTTATATAGTTGTATAGTTGGTTATACTATAAGCTTGTTATAGTCAAGAAACTTAGATGCAAGCTTCTGTGCAAGTTATATATAGTTGGTTATACTCTGTAGAGTGTTCCCTTCTGGCAGAAAATTTTTATTCTCACCACCAAGAGAAAGACCAAAATGCAAAAGTTTTTCTCTTACCCTTGTCTATCTGCTTCAGCAATGCCCCATTACTATTGTTAAGTCAATATCATAATGAAGTAATATTCAGATGTGCTTATTTTGCCTTTCATGCCATGATGTGACAATAGTTAAAGACTCCCAGTCTTTTTGAATGCTAATTTCTTCAATTTAACTATCTGAATATGCCTTGTTATTCCTGAAACTCCGTTACAACCTAATTTGCGTGGCTATTACTCCTGAAGTTTAAGCAAATGAATGAGAAACTTTCACATGGTGTATGATACATATGGTTTACTGTCATCTTGTTAGTTGGAAAGTAAAATTTTTCATCCCCAGTTAGGAGGGTAGAAACTATAGAATAAAGATTTCAAATTAAGAGGGGTAGGGTAGACCTAACAAGACTTGGAAAGAAACTATCCAAAATTACTTGAAATTTGAAGGATGAATTGTGTATTGATTGAGCACGATGGCAACATAATGATCCGTATTGCCGACCCCGCCTAGTGGAAAAAAGGGTTCTTGTTATACATGATGCTAATAGCAATTTGTTGTCCAAAACCTAATTTTAAAATTTTCTTTTAATTTTAAGTTTTAGAAATATCATTGTTTATTACTTTACCGAAATGTTGATTCCTCTTGGTTTGTTACAGCAACCATGCCTTTGGAACTGTGGATGAAGTTGATTATCCAGAGAATAACCAGTCATCATCCTATGGGCCTGAAAATTTATCATCCAGTGATGGTGGCGTCTCAACCTCTAATGTTCCAGATAGTGATTCTAAGCAAGAGAATGCACCCGAAGACCATGAATATTCCAGCAATCATACTTCAAACTATGGCATTGGTTTAGTTCCCCCAATGCTTGGCAGTCAGGTTCCACCTTTCGAAAGTTCAGAGGGCCAAACTCGTGATGTTTCTCGACTTCCAACTTATGTTGTTAGTCTCTTGTCTCTTCACTTGATTTTTTCTATCTTTATGTTAATATATATGTAAATTGCCGTATAATAGTCCATTGAGTATAAATGGTATTCTCCTTGTTAAGTTTTCAAAGTATGTTTTTTAATTTGGGATTTGTTGTTGTGTGCTTTTATAAATTACAGGTTCAACAACCATTTGATCCAACCAGTTATTATGCACAATTCTATCGCTCTGGATCAGATATTGATGGTCGCATTTCACCCTTTCATTCAGCTGGAGGAGCAACCAAGTACAGTGGGAATTTGAATATGTTGTCTCCTCAAACTTCTCAGTCTCCACAAGAGGTTTGAACCGATCATTGTTACTGGATAACTCTTACTTTTTTTTGTCTATCCATTGCCACCATATCTTCAAAATATGCATGGTTTATGTATGATTTTCTTGTTCAAATTACGTGAAAATCGGAGGACAAAATCATGGAATGCTATGTTTATTTGTGGTGCTTGCTTGCTGTTTCTCGGATACCTTTTTGATCAAATTTACCTGCTTGAGGTTTTGGTTGAAAACATCTTAATGTTTCCTTTTCTTTTCAAATATCTCCCAAATCTCTCTCTCTCTCTCTCTCTCTCTCTCTCTCTCTCTCTCACTCTCACACACACACACTCTCTCTCTCTCTCTCTCTCACACACACACACACACACACACACTCACTCTTGCGCTGCCCATTGTACTTAAATTGCTTTGCTCGTTTAAAATTCTCAATTATTTACTTTTACTTCTACCTCCTTGCAAACATAACTGAAAAGTTACCTTTGTAGTCATTTAAGTTGAACTCGATATCAAAGATGAAGATTGCAATGTCTGTGATTGCTGCCTATGAGTAATACAGAAATTCTTTAAGCAGCCAGAGTTCACGACTTACGCAGTTGCGAGATGTGGATAAAAACCAATTGTGCTATGTCTTTCAATTTTTATTGGGAAAAAGCATGAAGTACAACTTCTCAGATATATGCTGTGGTTGAGTGATCAGTTTCCATATTTTGTTTGAAAATCATTATATGTAGGTCCAGCATAGTGTCTCTGGCTGTTGAATGCTCGTTCCATGTTAATCAATAGTCATATGTACAGAGATTCTACCTGTTCATGTAATTAATGTATGTCTCCAATTTCAGGTTGGAAGTAATCCTACAGTTTTGTCCACGGCAGCTCCAACTCCACTTGTAAGCCAGACTGCTGGGGTCATGCAGAGCACAATGGGCGTAACCCAACCTCTCTCTGTCTTTCGACCGCCTGCTGGTTTGCATCTACCGCATTACCCATCCAACTATATCCCATATGGCCATTACTTTTCTCCATTTTATCTTCCACCTCCGGCAATCCATCAGTTCATAGGCAATGGTGCTTTTCCCCAGCAGCCTCAAGGTGGCCATGTGTATCCAGCTCTGCCAGCAGCTGCCAAATATTCAGTTCTTCAATACAAGCCTGGAACTAACACAACTAACTCAAATCATCCTGGAATCCCTGGAAGCTATGTTACATATAGTTCCCCAGTAGGAAACTATAATCTTAGTTCAGCAACAGCAGCCGGGAATTCAACTTCTAATGAAGATCTTGCTACTCATTTTAAAGAAAACAATGCCTATACAAGTGGCCAGCAGGTTGGTGAATTATATTATACTGAGTTTTGTATGCTTGATAAACTCTGAAAACAGGCACTTTCATGCTTCTTATAATGAACATCTGATACATTTTCATTTGGCGTCTACGGGTTTCATGGTCATTATACTGTGTTTTATACTGTGTTTTATACATTTTCATATTATACTGTGTTTCATGGTCATCTCTCAAAACAGTGGTACATAACAATGCCACAACTTTCATTAGCTAAAATGCATTGCTTGATTGTTGTCCCACTAGT
The DNA here is from genome assembly GCA_949775105.1 of Oldenlandia corymbosa var. corymbosa. Lineage (NCBI taxonomy): Eukaryota > Viridiplantae > Streptophyta > Magnoliopsida > Gentianales > Rubiaceae > Oldenlandia > Oldenlandia corymbosa. The sequence goes on along the minus strand of OX459118.1, from coordinate 20,055,070 downwards.
TTATTTCATTTTCTTCTAGATTTTTTAGATTAAGAGTGCTTTCTGTACTTAAAGAGTCGGATCCTGGGTTTTCTTTCTTTTGCAGAGTGAAGGTTCAGGGGCGTGGATCAACAACCCTCCTGGCCGAGATGTATCCAGCATTCAAGCAAGTTCATTTTACAATCTCCCTCAGGGTCAGATGGCCTTCGCCCCTGCACAGCCTGGCCATGCAACCTTTGCTGGTTTATATCACCCAGCTCCACCAGTAAATGCGGCAACTGTTCACCCGCTATTGCAGCAGCCTCAGACTATGGCAAGTCCCGTGGATATGGTTGGACCCCCTGCCAGTGTATATCAGCAACCGCAACATTCACAAATTAATTGGCCGAGCAATTTCTAAATGGGACTCATAATCTGTATAATGCAACAGAAGGCAGAAAATATAGCTTGTTTGGGATCATTTTTGAGATCCGCACCTTGTCCGAATGCGAAGGGCCTGCCCAAAGCATGAAGTGATTGCTGATCGGTGCTCAAATATACAAACGGAGGTCGGAAAGTAGTTGGCGGATGGAATTCTTGATTGGTGCTGACTAGATAGAAACAAATGATACACTTGTGTATCGGTAATTGACTTTTAGTGTTTTTTATTTTTTCCCGTTAGGCAGGAATTTTGTGCAGGTTTTCTCTTAATCTCAGAGCTCGGACATGGTCTCGACAGAAATCTCTTTATAATGTAAAAGGGTCTTCTGTATATGTTTTGGGTTTCAAATTGTACAATCACACTGGGAGTTGAGAGTCCAGTCATTTCTCTTGTTTCACTCTTCTGATATTATTGGGAAGAAAGCCTGTTTAAGGGTGTTTTTTGGTAGGACAAATGGAGTTGTATTAGTGAGTTAACAGCTTTGTAAGTAAATTTTGATAGGAAAGGTGTATGGGAAATGTTCCGCAATTGCTATTGCTATAAGCAAATCCTGGTAAGAAACTGTTTCATTGATTTACAACGAGAGAGATATGAATGCTGTTGACAGGGTGTGGTGCAAGGAGTATGTTTCTGAAATGGGGTAGGATATATGAGATGTTACTATTGATGAAAGAGTTGATCCCTTGACCTTGGATTTGGTGCATATAACATATGGTTAATGGTATTTACTAGTCTTCCTGTATTGAATTCTATACGTTTGTGAAACTGAGGTTTCTTATTATTATTATTATTATTATTATTATTATTATTATTATTTTTATAAAAAGCTCTCTTAGTCAGAAAAAGGGGTCTTATTTGTTGAATTAATGTACTTCCTCCATTCCAAAATAAGTGTCGTTTTAGCAAAATAGAGAAATTCCAAAATAAGTGTCGTTCTCACATTTCAATGCACTTTTTGTCAAAAGTTTTTAAAATTACCCTCAAAAGAGTTGATGCTATTGGTGGACAATTTTATAATGGGGTTGGTTGAGGATATTCAAGTAATTTTATTACCCTATTTAAGAGTTTCTTAAACTATGTGCAAAATATAGGACGACGCTTATTTTGGAATGGAGGGAGTAGTACAAAAGAAGATGAAAATTCGTGTTCTGGGGTGAGGGAGTACATCTAAAACATTGCTGGCCTTATAATGACCTAAAAATCTAGAACCGAGTGATCTGCTTGAAAGGTTGTTTTTATTCATTCACAGGTGAATGAAATTATTCGCGGTAAATGAACACAGTTATTGACGAGATGGTACCGACAGTACACTACGTAAGTAATTATATTGACACAGATCTGGAAAATATACAAAATTACACTTGTGGAAATTTGAATCTTAAAACAAGATTAACCGGCTCCAGATAAAAAATTTTCTGTTTGTCAAAAACCACAAGAATTTTAACTTCTTGAAGAATTTGAAAATTTGGGGATCTCGGATTTAGTACAATCCAAAAAACGTACAAAGATCCTAATGAAAAAGACAAGCTGTACGGACCCTCCCCAAGTTTCACACATAGATGTTACCTAACCAATGGATTACGCCACTGTCTTTTCATAATTTATTAGTTTTTTTTTTTTTTTAATCCCAGCGGTTGGCACTTGGCAATCCTGACCAAATCCTAAATAAACAGTCCAATAATAGCCTGCTGGCTCTTTAAATTTATCGACGTTAATCACAATTAAGATTTTATCTACGGAAATCCATTTTTCACATGCTTTTGGATTCAGGGGTATTTTTGTCATTTTATTATTATTTTTTTATTTTTTTAATCTTTTTATTTTTTTATTTTTTTTTACAATTCTTCTTCTTATACTTCCTAATTTGTATACACTGGTAGTATAATTCTAAATTTTAAAACTTTATTTTTCTTTTGTATTTTAACTTTTAGATTATAAAAAATTTTTTAAAAAAATTCAGAAATGAAGAAGAAAAATTTAAGTTAAATTAAACATGAAAATAAATAATTTACCATTTTTTAAAAAAATAAAAATTAAAATAATTAGCTAAGACAAGTTGTTTTTTCTAGATTATTTAATTTTTTTCAACTTGATTGAATTATTTAATTATTAATTTTCACGTTTCTTATTTCTTTTTTTAATAATCTACAAGTTAATATACAAATAACAAATTAATTTTCAAAAACGAATCTGTTTGTCATTTGTATCTTAATTTCTAGATTATAAAAAAAAAGAATAAGAAACGTGAAAATTAAATATTAAATAATTCAATCAAGTTGAACAAAATTAAATAACCTAGAAGAAACAACTTGTCTTAGCTAATTCTTTTAGTTTTTCTTTTTGTTTAAAATGGTAAATTATTAATTTTCATATTTACTTTAACTCGAATTTTTCTTCTTCATTTCTTAATTTTTTTTAAAAAAAAATTATAATCTAAAAATTAAAATACAAAAGAAAAATAAAGTTTTAAAATTTAAAATTATACTACCAGTGTATACAAGTTAGGAAGTATAAGAAGAAGAATTGTAAAAAAAAAAAATTAAAAAGATTAAAAAAATTAAAAAAATAATAATAAAATGACAAAAATACCCCTGAACCCAAAAGCATGTGAAAAATGGATTTCCGTCACTATTTAACGGCCAAAATTAACAGAATAATCTGAAATTGATTAAAACTTTAGTAAGGTAACCTGTGCTACAAATAAATTTAATTGATGACCTAGAGTGAAAATATATTAAAGATTGATGACTTGTTTTGAGGTTCACTCTTATTATTATTATTTTATTTTTCCATTTGGACTAAAATAAATATCTCCTCAGGCGTATAAAAACGAGACGTCTTCTTTTTCTTACGCATACATATTATACATACATATATTGTGAACGTCAGAAGAAAAACCTCAGATAGCCCTTTTCCGAGAAAATGAAAATCATTCTTCACAAGCTCTTCGGTAAAAGAAAACTTGCCCCGGCTCCAAACCCGAATCCGATGGAGGATCATCAGGCGGCGGAGAAGCAGGCCGCGCTTGGGGAGTCTCCGGCGGCGCTGAAGATCATCCACGCCGGCGGCCGCGTTGAGCTCTACTACATGGCTATTCCGGCTGAAAGGATCATCGAGAAGTATCCGTACTTCACGCTAGCTCGGCCAGACGTCTTCCGGCGGCCGTGGGACGCAATTGTACCGCCGAACGAGATCCTTGTTCCGGGCCAGAAATACTTCGTCGTCTCTCTCCGAACTGTGAAGAAACTCCGACGGCGGATCAAGAAACCAATTGTCGGGTCAACCGGGTTGATCGATTCGGGTTCGGGCCTTCAGATTACGGATTCCTCGTGCGATGAGAACTTTTCTTCTTCATCCTTTGTTCAGAACAGATTCGGCATCTTGATTAAGTCCAAGAGCCAAATCAAGACCCGGAATCGTCGGGTTCGGTTCTTCGGTATCGACGGAAAGAAAGATGTGGGCTGTTCTGAGAAAAACGGAGCCGGAGCTAATGACCGGGTCGCGAACCGGAGCCTGAATGATAAAGCCGATGGAGAAAAGAAGAGATCAGTAAGAAGCTGTATTGTTCAATGGCAGCCATCCCTTACTTCTATCAACGAGGATCATTTTAATTACTAATGCTTTAATTTTCTTTTTATTATTCTTATATTTTAGTAAGAAACTTTTTATCACACAGGGATTTTGTTTTCTTTCTCCCTCTATTTATTTATTTATTTTGGGGGAAAAAAAAAGAGGAACTTCAATGTGGACTCATTATTATTGATGAACCATTCAACGCGCAAGAAATTACTAGAATGTAGTAGATCCTAAACGTTTCAAAGGAATGCACTTTTTGAACTGAACTTTGACATCGTTGGTATTAGTGAAAAATCACTTTCCCCGTATTCTCCAACAAGGGCTTGATCACAGAATTTGGATAGCCGCTGAATGTGATTTAGTGGAGTGACTATACAATTTGGATTACCCAATGTTGCTAAGAGTTAGTATAATTTTATTTTATTTGTTTATGTCAATTATTACACACTCTATCTGTTTTTGTACTCTTTGAATTTTTATATACAGTTCAAGTTGTTTTAAAAATTAAAATCCAAACACGATAATTATTTTGGGATTACAAAAAGAAATGATTTAATATTAATTGTTGTATATTTCCCCAAGTACATATCTTTCATTTCCATCTCATTCTCTTTTCTTGTTTTAGAGTCGTACATAATACATTTTTTGTTGAAACACGTACAACATAAACTGTTAATATCATAGGCCGAGATTCTTTTTATAGGCTCAACCGCTCAAGTTACGACGGGTATACGTGTTGGACTTTTATGAGATCATCTATTTTAAAATACGAATTATTTTAGACTTTGCACGTAAACTAATAAAATAATTATTTAACAATTAATTTATATATTAAATATTTGTTTTATCCCTCATTAATTATATTAGAATTATAAATAAGACTAAATGAAAATATATTGACATCATTTATTGAGGGTAAAGTTGAAAAAATATATATTAATTTGTCTAGAATTTTGTGTTTGTCGTACGTAATTTGGAATTTTTAATGAAATTTCTTGTGAAGGAAAATGAAAAAAAGAAAACACTACTACCAGTATACACAATAACACGAACACAAACATTTCATTGATACAAAACAAAGCACAAAAGTTGTGCCCTAATGATCGATGACACCAGCCATTTCATTGGTGTACAAATAATACCCCACATTGATTTAACTGCCATTTTTTCTTTCTTTTGCAACCATTTAAAAACGTGTAAAGAAACTCGACTGAGATATTTTCTTATTGCAAACTCCCTCCTACTCTTATGATAAAGTATTTTGATTTTTTCTAAATTTTATTTAATATAGTTTTCTAATTGAAAATAAAACTATAAAAATATATATTTTAAATTTATTGTGTTCTTCCAATAATGAAAAAAATACTTTTAAGCTTTTATTTTCAATTAGAAAAACATACCAAGTAAAACTTAAGATAAATTGAAATATCTTATAATAAAAACAGGAGAGAATACGTCCCAAATACCTGTTTATCAAAAGAGCAATTATTTACGGGTATGTAAGTCGCTTGTTACTTACTGGGTTTCCCGTTTTCTTTTGTTTGTTTCATGGCTGTTAAGGGCATTCCCAACCGCTTCACTAATTTGGTGCAGACCAAATCGGCTAATTTGTTGTTTTGGTAATTCCTACAGTAATTTGTACCCTAATTTCAGACAACAAAAGTAATACTTCCCAGAGCCCATATTCTTCTTTATCCTCCTTTATTTTTTTAAAAAAATTAAATTTATCAAATTACAAAAAGATAATCCAATTTTTTCCTTATTCATGGAGATGGAATTGACCTCCCAAATTATTATTAGTAGTTTTGTTTAGTTAGTATCAAAGTTTTTGCCTGTAACTTTTTTATTGTATTCATTTGTATTTTTTGTTCTTAATATCAATTTATGTGTTTTTTTGTTAATTATCATTAATGTGTTTATGTTATTATTTTGTTTTACTATAATATCATATGTACATTTCTAGTTATATCAATTATTTTTTTGAACGGTCATAATTAAAATTCAATTATTATGAAGCACTGATATTTAATATTTAATATTACACATAAAATATCATGAATTTAATAAGTTTAACATTTATACATAACAGTTATCATTTAGAAATTATTTTAATTTACAGGGGTTGTTTTATAAAATCACAAGCTAACTACATTTGAATAATAATAAAAAATTGAGTCACCAAATCACCAAAATTGGTTGTTTGGTGCTGGCGTTGGATATGCCCTTAGATCAACAAGTAAATGGAATATAATCCATATGCATCGATCCTATGTCGTACCATCAACTGTTCATGTTCATTTCTGGGCATTGAACATTGGTCTACACCTTCTTTTCTTTCACAAATAAGGCTGTTTCCATGAAAATTGTGCACTCGAAACCGTGAGAAAAAGGGGAACAAAAATCACTCAAAACACAATTAAATCAGACGATTGTGGTTGACTTCATACCGGCCTTGGACCAGGAATGAGAACTTAGGGTTATTGAATTTAGTTTGAGAAAGAAAGGGTAAAAACTTAGAGAAAGTGGAAAAAAGCCGAAGAGACGGCGTTTGACTCATAAAGTGAAAAATCCTAGCGCCGGCAAGCTATAGATGGTGCCGTTGACACGCTATTACATAGAAAAACAAAGATATTAGCGCCGACTGGACCTTGTCGATGACACGCTATGACACAGAAGACAGAGACAAGACGGACTTGCTGAGGGTAATCCGACATACATAAGTGTTAGAACACCTATTACAGCATAACTGAATTCGTTGGAGGAGAAAACGGTAAACACCTACCTAATTCTATGTAGGAGAAAAAGTCAAACAAATCTATTGCTAAGTTAGGGGCTAAGCAAGCATGATAGAATGTGGTGAACTACCATAAGAAAGGTAAAAACATGATAAACGGTATAAGAAAGAAAGAAAACCAGTTTTATGGTTGATCGATGATAATTTTCTCTTCATGGCTGCCTCTATTTGTAGTGCTTGGATGAAACCCTTGCTGCTCTATGATTCCTTGGAGAAAAGGTAGCTTAACATGGTCAATTTTCTTGAAAATAGGATACTATTCCCGCATCAGTCTCCCAATCGGTTGATGACTTTTCTCACAATTAGCTCTTAATTTGGTAATAGAATCCTTTCCCAAATATATCTCTTTAATTACTGGTAATTTTTATTATTAAAAGGAGCAATAAATAAGGAGGAATCTACCTTATTTGTCAATTAATCACGCAACCGATTTTGGAGCAATTTTATTCCCACTCAGCTTCTACTTTCCTTTTCCAATTCTGAATCTGTTTATACTCAACTAACCCATATTGCTTCCAAACGTACCATGCCCTCTTTTGAGCTATTTTAGGGTTTTAAAATCTCAGTCACTATCATATAAATCTACCAAAACTCCTGGGCCATGACTCATGTCTCTCGTCGGCCCGATTTTCCAAAAACTGGCCGAACATAATACCCCCTGAACGTTCATATTAAATATGACTTTGATATGAACGTTGATAAGCACTCTGCTACCACCAGCCGGACGCATTCCACATGGCCCTTAGATCCACATAACACCATCCCACCGGATACATAGCATAATATGGTACCCACGCATAATGTGAATAATACAAATTGAAGCATGCTTACTTCTTTGCGACAGCTGAAACTTTCTCTTAAAGCCACTATCAGTTCTGGAACTAGACTTAGACTCTTGTGATCTTTGCCCTCACGGATAAATTCTATGATTCTTCTGTTCTTGAGCCATGTTAATAGTGAGGCTCAATTTAAGACTGAACCGGCCATCTGGAGTAGGAGAACTAGAAGCATTGTTTACCTTTTGCTTCTCGGTGTCTTGAACCTTAACACCAGAAACGACACCTTCATTTTTGACCTCCTTTGTGATTGTTGACAAGGACTGACCTTGAGAATTATTCGAGAAAACCAAGCTTGTTATGCGGAACCTGAAGCTGGCTGCCAAATCGTTTAAGAACTGGATTTGCCACGGTAGTACTACTAACTGTACTCGAATCATTCTTCTTACTGCCTTTCTTGTCTTGATTATGAAAAGTCAATGGAAAAGTAATCGGCTGGTCGCATCTTACCTCAGGCTGACTGCCGAACCGTATGAAAATCGGGTTGGAGATGGCAAGACCACAAACTGTATCAGAAATGATCTGCTTGCGGCTCTCTTTTTTGTTGGTTGACGATTTCACATTTGTTTCACTTAATGAGGTGTAAACCAGGTGCCTATCCTCATCTTTTAACTGTGACTCAACCTGTCGTTCTTCAATCGGCTTAATGACCACTATCTCTGCTTCATATTTTTTCAACCGATTATCGTCATTGCACTCTCTATTCTCATTAACCTCCAGCTTCATATCAGCATCCTCTTTGGACACTATATTTTAAACATGAAATGCTCTAATCCTCTTTGGTGTAGACCCAAAAAGTTTGGCATAAGCTCGAGTGCAATGCCTTTTCCCTTGAACAGCTAATGATTTCAGGATCCTCTGATCAGCGGTCAACTCAAACTTCCATTCTACAGCAGCACCATAATCCAGTCAAGCAATGTATTTCTCCTCCTGATTCTCATTGGATTCAGCATCAACACATAGAGAATCAACCCCAGAAAAAGAGTTGAAGACTTGGCTTTATCGGCGTGACAAAAACAATGTTGCATGGACTTACCTTTACGCCTTTTGTTGCTGGACCTCATGGAGCCTCTCTTGTCGTAAATCCATGCATGATTGGAGTATCTTTTGGTTCGCGAAGGAACAACCGTTTGTTTAACTCGATCGCCACCAGAATCGATATGTTGAACTTGGATTTTATTACCACCAACCACCTTTTTTGGGACACTCTCTACTTCTGACAACTTGATCTTGCCCAGATTAGCCTATTCCTCCTGTTGTGTCTTCAAATGGTCTTGATCTATTTGCTCAAGAGAAATAGAAGCGGTCGACGAATCAAGCTGTCGAGCTTGATTACTATCATTGCAAATCAATTTTGTGGATACTTCACCAGCCACCAATGATGTGGTCGTGCTTGCTTTGGCTTGATCAACACTGAGTGTCGTTAGTATGCTTCTATTTTTCCGACTAAACTATAAGGAAATAGAAGCTGATGTGGCGGCTCCCCATACGGCCGACCATTGGAAATAGTCCCCTTTGACATTTCATTAGCTTTCGGTGAATTGTCTTTAGTATCATCACTATCAAGCATTATCAATCGGCCTTGTTCTTGGTGACTGAGATTTGGAACATCTGAACCTATGTCGGTTATAAACTCAGACTGCCGAACACGGTTATCATCAAAAGACTCGTTCTTTTGATCTTGAAACACATTCCTTAAGCTACCTTCAATTGATGATAACTTCATCTTACACGTAGTAGCGAAATCAACCCCGGCTGAATTCAAGCGATATTGTTCTTCGTGCTCCAATGGTGAGGAACCTGAAACCTGATCGGAAGGGCCAGAATGCCGAACGTGACCATGATCATTGAAAATCATATCCACATCTTTCAAACCATCTTCAATTGGTGACAGCTTCGTTTCACTTGTTTCAACTACATTGATCTTGAGTATCGTCGAAAGGCTTTGACCTTGATGATCCATAATTCTGCTGTTTGTAAAGCTGTTATCACCATGATTTTGAGGTTTTGCATTATACCGATTCTGCAACCAATTTCCTCGTCTATCTCCTCACTGCTTGTAGACTTGACATATCCGCTTTGTAGGTCAACAAACTCTTGAAATCCATTAACATCTATGGAATCATCAAAACATAAAGATTCAATTGCTATCTCCACCATTGGAACTTGGGACACGTATTGCACCATACTATCAAATTTCCTCATAAAAGCCTCCATGTCTTTATTCAAACCATCAAACTTTTCTTCTATGTTCACCATGGACGTATGAAACTGACTTCGGTTATCATCAACCTCGACCAACCTACTTATATTAAACACGGATGATGGGTATCTTGCAAGTTGGCCTTTACCACCTCTATTAACAATTACATGACCGAACCGAAAACTTGAATCAACATGATATTGACAAGTATCCATACCTTCTGGACTGAGCGTGTAAGGATTCGTGGAACAAACAACATCAAGTTGATGTGTATCATTGTAGATTGTTGATTGTTCAACGGTTCGCTCAAACTGTAAGTCATGACCATCCAATACGCAAGATATATCATCAGCAACTTGCTCCCCCCCTCCCCCACCCGACATCAAAGAAACTTCTTGAGAATAGCAGCCATCTGAATTAGTCGGCTCTTTATCAGTCAGTAAAAACATTCTCGATTGCCGATCCCGATCATGAATTCTTTGGAACCCATCGCCACTCTGACTGGCATCACAATAATTTGTACCTACACAGATCTGTTTCTTGTTAGCTAGCCATTTTTCTGGAACATACTGCCCAGCTGTGGAATCACCATTCATGTGGACCTGTCTAAAATCCGTATACTGTTGGTGCTGCACCAGTAAATGCTGAAACAACCGTTCATGCACTGAGAATGTCGGACACCCATTCTTCTCTATCGATGCTTATGACTGATTCTACATTGATGGTATCAGAACATAAATCAGCGAAAGTTATTCTTGCAATTGACCTTGCTCTGACTGATACATACTCTGAAAAGATCTATTTGGCACTAGTTGCTGATCTAACTCGTTGTTTCGCACCATCTGTCTCTGAAACTGTAACATCGCCCTTGGAACTCATTAAATGGTACCGTCTTCATATCAAATGACATTATCCACTCATGGAACGCCGTTGACCATGTTGAACTGGTTCTGATGACGAGTGCAACTCCTTAGCCTGTATTTGCTCCATCAGCAATTGGCTTTCTATTAACCCTGACATAAAATGAACTTCATGATCTGATGAGTGCTCCTGTAGCTTTTGTAATTGCTTTATCGGCACCGATAGCTGGTCTTGTGCCATCAATAAGAAATTAGAACCCTGGAGATTCGGCAAAGGCAACTCCACCAATCCTTGCAATTGTGTCGGTTCTTGTTGAAGTTTTTGATCCAACAATCGTGAGATCGGCTGATAATGTACTAAGGATGACTGGTTTCTCACTGCCAATTGTTACACTCGCCGAGACACTCTTGATGGCGATTGCAACTCTTCGAGCAACGCCCGTAATTACCGTATCCATTCTGACTTTACCAATGATAGTGGTTGCATTTGCTGAATTTGTGTAACCGATTGCTGCTCTTGTTGAGATTGTTCCAGTGGTTGTTGGATCGGTGCTACAAATGGACCGGTTCACTTGGATTGCACTGGAGATGGCTGAATCTACTGAAGTCGAACCAATGGCTGTTGTGCCTGCAACAATGGATGTAATGGCATCTCATTCAATTGCATTGCTATCTGATCAGTAGGTCGAGACTCCACTGATGATGACTGTGACTGCTCTATAGACGAAGACCATGTTGGTGATGACTGAGTTGGTGCCAATGATAAGCGAACCTCTGTGGACTCTATTAATTGCTGAAGTTGCAACTATGTCTTACACTGGACTGACCGTGACATCTCATGAATTGATTGAGACTCCATCGGTAATGAATAAGATGGTTGGAGCTTTGCCGTGGATTGCTGCTGAACTAATTCTAGATATTGTGTTAGCTGCTGGGACTGTAATAGCATAACTGATTGATCAGTTTGCTGAGGCTGCTTCGATTGTGACCAAACCCGTTGGATCAGTCCGGATGGCAACTGAATATCCTGATACTCCATCGGCAACGAATATGGCTGGTGGACATATGCCGATGTAGATGTTGTTTGCCGATGTTGTAATTGTGTCTGTTGGATATGCTCTGTTGTTGAATCATTATTCTTATGCTGAATCGGTTGTAAGCAAACCTGCTGTACTGATGTCGATGATAGCTGAATCTCATAAGACTCTATTGGCGGCCGATGGGACTGTGCCGATTCAACTGCACAGATTGTGTTGTCCACCGATCGGCTTGCTGAAACTCTACTGGCCGTGAACAGGACTGCTGGATATGCATCGGTGATAGCTGACTCTGTTGTGACTGCAACAACAGCTGTTGAAAGGTCCCCGTCGGCGGCTGAAACTGTTGGGGCTCACGATCAAAAGCTGTAGATTGTTGTCCACTATCTTCGAATAGAACTTGTGCATTGCTCTTAACACCATCGAGCCAATCATAACAACCAAATTGATGCAACCGATTGCTAAAAATGGCTTGCCCCTTGAGACTTGAAGGTTTTTGCATTGTCGGACTTTGATCTCGTTCATTGGTGCTGCCGGATTGACGATCTACGTCATATTGATCACCTGATTGGATAAAATGGCATATAGCTCTATAATTGGTTGCTTGAGAGTTGTAATCGGCATAAGCATTCAGAATCGGTACATTAACTAGATTTACATCTTTCTGGTAATCAGCACTATTCTGGCACAAACTGTAGCCATGACACTCAATCTGCTGCTCCAGTTGTTGATCTGTAACCCTAGAGCAAGGTTGTGCCGATGTAAGCTGTTGGAAATCTGCCCACCAAGTGGTGATGAGTTATATTGTATATGGGGTTGTGTGGATAGAGGTTGTTGAGATATTTGCCCGCCAAGTAGTATGAGCTATATTGGATGTTGGGAGATGTGTATGTAAGGCTAGAATTTTCAGGCGACTGACTACATGGAATAATGGTATAGACCGGACCTCCATGAGTGTCAAAGGCATAATATTGGGTATTTAGATACGCCATGATCAGGGAAAAGGAAAAGACTCTTTTTCGGATTTTTATGACAAAGAGAACTTCGTGGTATGATGACAGACTTCCACGATTTACAAATCAAACTAAAGCTGGTCCCACCGGGCGTGCCAAATTATGTTTGCGTGAAAATTGTGCACACGAAACCGTGAGAAAAAAAAGGAACAGAAATCACCCAAAACACAATTAAATCAGACGATTGTGGTTGAGTTCCATCCGGTCTCGGACCAGGATCGAGGATTTAAGGTTATTGGCTTTAGTTTGAGAAAGACGGGTAGGAACTTAAAGAAAGTAGGAAAAAGCCGAAGAAACTGACTCATAAAGTGGAAAACCCTCGCGCCGGCAAGCTATTGATGGTGCCGTTGACACGCTATTACTGAGAAAAACAAAGATATTAGTGCCGACTAGAGCTTGTCGATGATACGCTATGACACAGAAGACAGGGACATGACGAACGTGCAGAGGGTAATCCGGCATATATAAGTGCTAGAACACCTATTAGAGCATAACCAAATTCGTTGGAGGAGAAAACGGTGAACACCTACCTAATTCTGTGTAGGAGAAAAAAGCAAACAACTCTATTGCTAATCTAGGGGCTAAGAAAACATGATAGAACGTGGTGAACTACCATAAGAAAGGTAAAAACATGATAAACGGTACAAGAAAGAAAGAAAACCAGTTTTATGGTTGATTGGTGATAATTTTCTCTTCATGGCTGCCTCTATTTATAGTGCTTGGATGAAACCCTTGCTGCCCTATGATTCCTTGAAGAAAAGGTAGCTTAACATGGTCAATTTCCTTGAAAATAGGATACTATTCTCGCAGCAGTCTCCTAATCGGTTGATGACTTTTCTCACAATTAACTCTTAATTTGGTAGTAGAATTCTTTTCCAAATATATCTCTTTAATTACTGCTAATTTCTCTTATTAAAAGGAGCAATAAATAAGGAGGAATCTCTCTTATTTGTCAATTAATCACGCAACCGATTTTGGAGCAATTCTATTCCCACTCGGCTTCTACTTTCCTTTTCCAATTCTAAATCTGTTCACACTCAACCAGCCCATATTGCTTCCAAACGTACCATGCCCTCTTTTGGGCTATTTTAGGGCCTTAAAGTCTCAGTCACTATCATATAAGTCCACCAAAACTCCTAGGCCATGACTCATGACTCTCGTCGGCCCGATTTGCCGAAAACTAGCCGAACAAAGGCACAACTACAAACTTCCGAGTTCGGATGATTCTAACAACATTGAGTTCCGAAAGAGTTGTTCGGCTGGACTCACATTCAAAATGAAGGTTAGGTGATATGACTGATAATACTATCTACAAAAGTAAATATCTACTTAGAATCATGAAGAAATGCAGGAAAGATCATGAAGATCAAACCCTATATAGCTAGCATTCAAAGCATAAAATAGGGAAAATTTTGTATTGATTCTGTATTAACTCATCATCTCAATCTGTACAATATGTCCCTATTTATAAACATATAAGGTGGTGGAAGCGTAAAACTAATCTAACATGGCTGTACATTTATCTAATCTAACAATCAATACAAATTTACATCACCACATGGTGACTTTAGCTAAGTCCCGTATGCGGTATTGATCCACTTGCATCTTTTGTGAATCTGCTGGAATGATCTGGAAGTAGCTGGCGTTGATCATGTGTTGCGCAGTCCACCTGATCATGGAGATCATCAGCTGAATCACCTTTGAAGTCAAAAGTAAGCTGTGTCTTCTTCTGCTTACATGAAGGACCACTTGCTAACGTGGATGGCTGCTGATGCTGTTGATATTTAATCACCCCGCCCCCCCCCCTCAAGGTGAGCGTGCATGAAGCTCAGCTTGGAGAGTAAATAATGAAAGATGGAGGATGGAAGAGGCTTGGTAAAATATCTGCCAACTGCTGAGAAGTTAGAATGTCAAGAGGAAGAAGAAACTTAGCTTTGTATAAGTCACGTACAATGTGGAAATCCATATCAATGTGTTTAGTCCGCTCATGGTAAACCGGATTTTCAATGATGTGAATTGTTGCCTTGTTGTCACAATATAAAGGAATAGGCTGATGATAAGAAATCTTGAAGTCTCGTAAAATATATGTAATCCACTTCAATTCATGAGTTGTGAAGGCAAGAGATTTGTATTCTGATTCAGCTATAGAAGAAGAAACAATAGTTTGTTTCTTAGTTTTCCAGGAGACCAAACATTTCCCCAGGAAGATACAATATCCAGTCAAGGGTTGACGAGTAGTCTTACAAGCACCCCAGTCAGCATCTGAGTAATTGACAGGATCAAGGGAAGTTGATGTTGGATAAAACAACCCTTGATGAACAATACCTGAAAGATATTTCAAGACATGTTGAGCAGCTTGCCAATGTGACTCGTGGAGTTTGCACGAATTGACTAAGTTGTTGGACTGAATGAGTAAGATAAGGACACGTGAAATTTAGGTATAGCAAACGACCAACAAGTCTTCTGTACTTAGCTGGATCTGGCAGCACTGAAGTTTCATTTCAACAGCTGTAAAAATAAGATTGCTAGGGAAGGGGGTGCTAACAGGATGACATTCGAGCATGTATGTATCAGTGAGAATATCAGTGATATACTTCCTTTGAGAAAGGAAGATACCTTGATCAGATCTGGCCAGTTCCATGCCAAGAAAATAGTTTGCTATACCCATGTCTTTGATAGAAAAAGCATGATCCAGGAAGGACTTGACTTGAAGAATAAGATCTTTATGTGAACCAGTGAGAATCGCATCATTAACATAAACCAATAGAAACACTTGATGACCATTCTGATCATAAATGAAAAGACAATGATCATGATAGGATTGTCTGAATCCAAAACCGAGCAATTTAGAGGTGAACTCTTTATTCCACTCCCTTGAAGCTTGTTTAAGGCCATATAAAGACTTCTTTAGATGACAGACTTGTCCAGGTTTAGCCTTAGTATATCCAGGAGGAGGTATAATGTAAACTTCCTCAGTTAAGAAACCATGTAAAAAGGTGTTATTAACATCCAACTGATGCAAAATCCACCCTCTATTAACAACAACAGCAATGAGTATCCTTCTATTACTACCTTTGCTACTAGAGAGAAGACTTCAGTAAAATCTTCTCCCTCAATCTAAGTGAAACCCTTTGCTACTAACCTTGCTTTGTAGCGATCAATGGTCCCATCTAGAAGATATTTCACTTTATAAATCCATTTACACCCCACTGCTTTCTTCCCTTTAGGTAGAGTAGTTAACTCCCAAGTCTCATTGTTTTCTAGAGCTTGGAGTTCCTGAGACATAGCATCTATCCACGGATGATTACTTCTAGCCTGATTATAAGAGTTAGGTTCACGTACAGTGGAGAGATTGGCCAAAAAGAATGGATGCGTAGGTGTGAAAGTGCAATAAGCAAGTGAAGGTGATGAAGAAGATTGGATAGCAGTAGAGCTGAAACAAGCATTTCTTAGTTCAAAGTCTTTGAGGATCATTGGAGGTTGTCTGTGTCTAGTACTTCTTCTAGGAACAAATACTGGTGGAGGATGGATTGGTGAAGAAGAAGGATCATGATGATCATGAGAATTGGAAGAAGAAGGAGAGTTTGCATCATGAAAATGAGAAGAAGGAGGAGAATTAGTTTCAGTAAGATGAGGAACATTAATTACAGGAGATGATTTTGATGTTGAATTAGACATATTAGGCAACAAATCTAATGTAACTTGAGGTGAAACTACCATGTCCTGAGTATTGGAGCAAGAAGGAAAGATGTTTTCATAAAAATGAACATCTCTTGAAACTATGATTTTATGAAGGCTGGGAATATAGATTTTGTAACTTTTCTGATGATTAGGGTAACCAACAAAGATTCCTCTATGTGATCTAGCATTATTTGCGAGAAGGACTAGTATCAACTGCAAATGCAAGACATCCAAAAATTCTAAGGTGATCATATGAAGGTTTCTTATGATATAAGATTTCAAAAGGTGTTTTCCATTTCAAAATGGCAGAAGGAAGCAAATTGATCAAATGAGTGGCTGCAAGGATGGATTCCCCCCAGAAGTGTTTTGGAAGTTTAGCTTGAAGCAAAAGAGATCTTGCAACTTGCAGAAGGTGGTGATGTTTACGCTCATCTACATCATTCTGCTGAGGTGTATAGGGACAAGTAGTTTGATGAATAATGCTATGATCAGCAAATAGAGATTGACATTGAGAGCTTAAAAACTCAGATCCATTGTCAGTACGAATGATCTGAACAATGGTATGAAACTGTGTTTTAACATATGCTAAGAAATTTTGTAAAAGAAATAGGACTTGTGTTTTATATTTGAACAAGAAAGTCCATGTACAATGGCTAAATTCATCCACAATAGTGAGAAAATAATGACATCCATTGATAGAAGCATGTTTATACGGCCCCCAGACATCAATGTGGAGTAAAGCAAAAACTTTATTAGTTTTAATAGAACTCAATTGGCTAAAGTGCAAAGTTCACATTGAGTTTCATCACTGAATGTATCAATGCTGGCTATGTTTCTAGGCAATTATCTCATTACAAAAAGAGAAGGGTGTCCTAATCTATAGTGCCAGCAGTCAACATGCTGTACTGACAAAGCACTAAGATTGCCATTATTTGAAATAGCTACATTATATCTTCTGGTTCTAAGAACATGTGAAGCATAGAGATGTTGTGAGTGTTGGATGGCTTGATCAGTGAAAGAAGAGTGATCTATGGCATAGAGACCTCTGATGATTCTACCTGCTGCAAGGACTTTAAAAGTTTGAAGGTCCAACAAAAAGCAAAAATCATCAAAGAATTGAAAGAAAAGATGTGAATCTTTAGCTAATTTTTGAACTGAAAATAGATTATATTTAAAGGTTGGCAATTGTAAGCAAGATTTGAGAGTAACTGATGAAGATAGAATAGCATCACCTATATGTGTGACTGATTGAATGTTACCATTAGGCAAACATACAGGAGTGAATTGTTTAATAGGATATGGGTTAACAAGCATATCAAGAAATGCATTTATATGATCAGTTGCTCCTGTATCCGTGAACCAAACTCTAGTACATACATTATCAGGTTTAGAAAGTAATCTAGGAAGGATAGTGCTACCTGCAAAGTCCTGAGTGTGAGCAAAATCCACTGAATTGGCTGACTCCATTGGCATTTTCCCTTTGATTAGTCTTCCCAACTCCCTTTGAACTACAGCAGCTATGGCCTCATTCCAGCTTGCTTCTTGTGGTTCTACTGCATCCAAAGGTATTTCAACTGCATTAATAACAGATGGATTAGACTGTTTCATCTTTTCAGACTCAGGATATCCAATGATCTTGAAGCATTTCTCTTTGATATGTCCTGTCCTGTTGCAGTAAGAACAAATGGGAGTTTCTGGATAACCAATTAAATTGAAGCAGTTGTCTTTCAGGTGTCCAGTCCTCTTAGAATAAACACAAAACAACTGACTCTTATCTGCCTTATCCACTTTGAACACAGTCTTATTTCCAGTGTCTTTCTTCCAAGAGCTTGATCCTGTCTTCACACTCTTTGCAGCATTCTCAGCAATGTTGACACTAACTTGTCGATTCTTTTCAGCTTTGACAAGGATAGAGTACACCTTATTCACATTTGGTAAAGGATCCATCAGCAGTATCTGATTCTTCTTTGCTTCAAATACCTCACTAATCCCCAACAGATACTCCATAGTCTTATCCTCAGTAATTCTATCATCAAGTACCTTCATGACAACACTCAATGCTTCTTTAACACCTAAAACGTACAGTGATGACTTATCAGCAGTTAAGAGACTCTGAACAGCACCTTCATAATGCAATTTCGGCCTGATTTGACTTAATTGGTCTCTCAATTGTTTAAGTTTCCCATAGTACTGAGTAACAGACAAATTATCCTGTCTAATCAAGGCACTTTCTCTCTTAATTTGAAATAGCAAGGACAGATTAGTAGATCCATATCGTTCTTCAATTTCATGCCATAGATCCTTAGCATTGCTGATATACATGAACTGATTGACAAGATCTTCTGAAATTGAACTCAAGATCCAAGACGCTACCATGCTATTTACCTTTTTCCACTTACAGAAGAGAGGAGATGTACTTACAGGAGCTGGACAACTGCCATCAACGAATCCAAGCTTACTTTTCGCCTCCAAAGAAGTTTCCATGGCGGTCCTCTAGATCAGGTAATTAACATCAGTCAGCGGAGTAGAAAAGATCTTCATCCCCGGGAGATCAGATCCATGGAGAAGTAGCTGCTCTTCAAGCTCTTCTGCTGCCATTTCTTGTTCACCAAGTATTGCCATTCAATAAATCAAGAATTAAAGATGTGGAAGCTGAAGAAATGCAAGATTAAAATCGTAAGAATCAAAATTTGGATCCCAGGATTACTCCATCAGAGCTCTAGTACCATCTAGAAAAGGAAATATCTACTTCGAATCATGAAGAAATACAGGAAAGATCATGAAGATCAAACCCTAGATAGCTAGCATTCAAAGCAGAAAATAGGGAAAATTTTGTATTGATTATGTATTAACTCATCATGTCAATCTGTACAGTATGTCCCTATTTATAAACATATAAGGAGGGGGAAGAGTAAAACTAATCTAACATGGCTGTACATTTATCTAATCTAACAGTCTATACAAATTTATATCACCACATGGTGACTTTTGCCAAGTCCCGTATGCGGTATTGATCCACTTACACCTTCTGTGAATCTGCTGGAATGATCTGGAAGCAGCTGGCATTAATCATGTGCAACGCGGTCTACCTGATCATGGAGATCATCAACTGAATCACCTTTGAAGTCAAAAGGAAGCTGTGTCTTCTTCTACTTACATGAAGGACCACTTGCTGACGTGGATGGCTGCTGATGCTTGATATTTCATCACTATATATAAGGGTTTTATATTTGCGTATGGTTATTGCTGCATAACTACTCCTTCCGCAAATAATAATAATAATAATAATAATAATCCACCTTATAATTTGTGACTAGTACTACAAATAATAAAAATTTCAAAATGCAATATTGTGAATGTTGAGTTAAGATGTGAATGCTGAGTTGAGATGAAAATGCTGAGTTGAGAAATTAAAATTGTCACCCTTAATTTAGTTAAGACATATTCATAAATTAGAGTTCTTTTTCGTCTTGATTTTCTTTTAGCGTTATATCATATGGGTTTCGATAATATAACAATATAATAATTATTACTCCAATATACATAAAAAGAAAGTAATACTGATTTTTTTAATAGAAAAAAGAAAAATAAAAAGTCAGTGTGGTTGGTCCACCAGAAGCACAAAAGCATATATATTCAAAAGAAGAAAAGATTGTTTACCAAAAAAAATAAATAAATAAAAGAAGAAAAGAAAAGCTAGTCGCAAATTGGTTACCCGCGCTCGCTCTTCTCTCCCAAATATTAGTCCCCTACCTATATATATACTTTATTCATTTCTGGTTTTCTCAGAACATAGTATAAGTTTTTATTCACATATATAAATATGGAAAGCATATATGTTCGAATTAAGTTTAATTTTTAAACATATCAGCTGCACATAATAAAATTTTCTTTTTCTTTTGGAGTACATCTTACTTTCTTAATTGAAGACACCACATTATAAAACATTATTAAGCATAATAGAGGAAAAGAACCAGAAAAATCTAAAATCCTGGCGAATGAATCTAAATTTTAGCCAACGGTTCAGTGGAATCAATTGGTCCCTTGTTGCATGCGTATAATAAAACTTGTCTTTTTTTTTTTTTTTTGTTTTTGGATTTTGTTCTTACCATTTTTTATGGAGACTTATTCTATCTCATTTTGATAGTATACTACTTCATCAATCCGACAATGTTATGATTTCAATAAAATGAACTACTACTAAAAAGGACAGAATGGAGAATGGTGATGAGAATGCTTTAAATATCTACCACGTAGAATGTTGCATGGCGGGAAATTTGTATTAAGCGAGAGATCGATGTTCTTAATTTTCTGCTTTTTCTAACTTTTGGCTGAAGCTGGGGGCATCAGGTAAAGAAAAAGGGAAAAAGAATTCAAAAGCAAGTAAAGCTCTAAGTAAAGAACATTAATGGTAGCACTCCACTCAAAATCAATCCGTCCGTCTGCTTTATACGACATCATCTTCTTTCCATATTTTATAGTAGTATTTATATGTATGTGCATTGATTTGGAGAATAACCCAATTACATCCATCTTCCACATTTATGAATTTGAAATGGGGAATTGCTTGTTTGGAGGAGCATTAGGACCCGTAGACGTAACCGCCATCGGAGATGATGGCTGCGACGGCAACGGCAACGGCGCGGCGGTTATCAAAGTGGTAACCACAAACGGTGGGATCATGGAGTTCACTTCCCCAATCACCGTGGAATTCATCACCGACGAATTCCCCGGCCACGGAATCTTCCCGAGCCGGAATTCCGACCAAGAAAATCTGTTGATGATGGTCAGCTGTTGGTATTATTATTACAAGCAGCCTTTGCCTCGGAATCAGTTACTTGAAGCCGGAGAGTCTTACTATCTTCTCCCTCTTGGTTACGGTGACAAAAATGGCCGTAATATTGCTACGTGTCCTAAAGCTATTGGTGGACATTCTAGGTCAAACAGTACTGCCAGTCCAGTTTCTGAATCTCAAGTTGTTGATCATCGTCATCATCACGCGCCGTACAGGATGTCGTTCGATAGCCGGGGAATTTGGAAGAGATCACAAACGCAGGAATTCTCTCCACGCGCCAGAAGTGCAAGTAAGAATAAATGTGGTAGTAGCAATGGGTTTTGGAAAGTGAAGTTGGTTATTAGTCCAGAACAGTTGCTGGAGATTTTGTCACAGGAGGCTCGGACGCAGGAGTTGATTGAGAGTGTTCGAACCGTGGCTAAATCCAGGAGGAATAACACTGCAGGTGGCGGCGGCGGCAGCAGTGGCGGAGTATCTCCGATTATGTTTTCCGGTACTCTCTCCGGCACCGGTAGCAATGAGAGCAGCAGAAGACATCTTTCCTACTCCTCCAACAAAGATGACACACTGATAGACTTCTTCTGAGTTGATTTAAGGATTCAAATGTTCCATCAATCCCCTCTCTTATATTTTCTAATTTATTATGCTTTTGAAATGTGCACCACTCTTCTCCTATTATCTAGCTAGCTACTATCTTTTTCTACTTTTAATTTTTGCATTTTGATTATTTCTATCCCTTTAATTGCCCTATCGCTTCACAAATTAATCAAACATATATTACATATTTCTTCAGTAGGAAGAAATTATTGTGACCAAAAGTATATAAACACCATAACACTAACGGGAAACGAATACTAACAAAATATTTCTTTTTAACTATAATAAAATGGGGCAACTAAACTCTACCCAAGCAATATGCAAACACACAACAAATTACGTATTGTCCAGCAAGTTGTTGATCAATGACCGAAGAATATAAACTTTCTACTTATGATGTTGAATTACAATCAAATTGCATTGGGTCGCTTACCGACATTTGGCCAGTAAAGGTAAAAGTAAACAATTATTTTTACGCGTTTAAGTGCTTGTTTGGACGTCATCTTACATTTCATTTTGCCACTTAAAAGTGGAAAGTATTTCAAGTTGAAAACTAAATGAGAAATGAAAATGTTGTTTGGATGGTATTTTGAGCAAAAGTTGTTTGGATGTTGGTTTTGAAAAAAATATTTTGAACCACATTTTGAAAATATCAAGTACGAGTCATCACTAAACAATTAAATACTGTCAGTTATAGTCACTGCAAAAAAGAATTTTTCCAAAAACAATCACTCAACAACGGAATCCTGCCAAATTTGTCATTGAACTATTTGTAGTTCTAAAATGGTCATTACACTAACAAAAAGTGTTTCAAGTTGGAATTTAAAATGTAAATCAGAAACTTGTTTGGATGATGTTTTCTTTTCCATTGGGTTTTGTGTTTAAGAGGTAAAATGAGTTAAAATGTAAAATGAGTGGACATGCAAACAAGCTTACACAATGTAAATTATTCTAGTAAAAATACAAATAACGAAATTTACTATCAAAGTTACGTGTATCATAAATCTCAAATAAGAATGTCCCTATAATTATTACCTTAAATCAAATAATTTAATGTCACAATTATTTAAGGTTGACAATTATATACATGTCTGAATCTAATTAATTATCAAGTAACTTGACACTAAATAGAGTGAACCATATTTCAGATTCCTATATCATAAGATTGGTTCATTGCTAATATTTATACTACCTCTGTCCCAAAAAAATAGTTCACATCGAGTTTGTAAATTTGTATTAAAAACAGTAAAAAAATTCAAAATTCAATGTGAACTATTTTTTTGGAATAGAAGGAGTGTTATTTTATTCCCACTACATGTGCTCATACTAAAAATAAAAAATAAAAAAAAATCTATCCAGGTCATGCTATTAATTTTCATTGTTGAACCGTAACAGTGTGCTATTTTTCGCATGCATTGCATGTGACTTGGATCCAAGGGTAATTTTTTTATATAATTTTTGTATTTTTTTAATTTTAACCATTTTTCATATTGGCTTGTAAATGCCAGTATTGTCATGTTTGGCTCGAACAGGCCTGTTGAATCGGTTAAACCGGGAATCGGCTATCATACCGAGCCGAGCAAGGCTTAAATCCCCAAAAAGGAGACCGGTCAAACTCGGTCAGAATCCCGGTCGAACAGGAAATCGAGTAAAATCGGGTCGAACCGAGTTTTAATTATTTTTTTTTTGACTTTTGACCCAAAAATTGCACTCTATTCCATGGATTTCAATTTTCAATGTCTTCCAGGGCCATTTTTTTTTCTTTTGCTCAAGATTGCCCAACAACTTTAAATTTTTTGTACTTTTTGAAATATTAATTTGATTTTAAGTTCTCATATTCAATTTCAATTTTCAAATATGATATTTTGTATAATTATTTTTTTTAGTTTCGTTACAGAAACTTAATTCGGTCATTTTATGAAAAATTCATATTATAACTCTAATATGTCACAAAAATTAATCTCGAAGTACTTTTTCGTAATGTGTATAATAGTTATGCTTCAGATTTAATATTTTTTCTAAATAATATTTTATCTATCTTGATTATTTTATTAATATACTAATTTACTTCATCTGAATAACAATTAACTACTTAAAAATATGAATATCAACTAATATAATCAAAGAGAGATATAAATTTTAACTCTTTTTAATTTTAAATATATTAAATAACTAAATATTATAGAGTTAGTAATAATGACATCATCCTAATCGACCTCATGAGTTCAATTTGATTATATTGAGACCTATTTGGAGATTATCAAGTATAAATTTGACTCCAACATTTGAAAAATATATATAAAATTTATAAAATTTTAATTAAGATATAATTATTAATTAATTAATATTTGTTACATCATTATGACGTCATCTGGGTGATGGGGACCATCGAGCTAACACTAATGGAGAGGAACATGTTGCTGCCAATAATGGAGAGGACGAGCAAGTTGAGGTCGTGAATGCTAATGGATGATCTAAAGATACTGCTTTAAAGAATAATCCTTACATCCGTGATTCACTCTCAAACATTGTTGGACCAATGACTCGTGCTAGACGCAAGAGGAGGAATGAATCACTTAATAGTCTAATTACTACTACATTTAAGTTCATAGATCTCCTATCTATTGGGATTTCCTACACAATTTTCCAAGGGGTCTCTGCTTGGTTAGAAATAGCTCTCTTCATTCTTAATTTGGGTTGTTCTACCATTGAACTCGTGAATTGATCCATGTGAGATCAAATATCTTTTCTTTGTTTGTTTTTGTGTGTTTTAGTGTCTTTACATCCGAATTCTCCAAATTCCGCTGCCTACAAATCTGTCTTTCTGATTTAGCGAAGTTGATCTTTCCTTAAAGATTGGTTTTGTCGTGGATTGCTATCACTGGGTCGACCCTGATTCGCTCCGAGTCGACCCCCGATTCGATTGACCCCTTGGCCATACCGAGTAGAGCTCCGGTCTGAGCTTGACAATAAGGGTAAATAATGATACTAGCATCATTTCTATTTTCAAAAAATAATTCACTCCTACATTTTCTTTAACTTCTAGGTTATAAAAAAAATCAAGAAAATAAAGTATAAAAATTTCGAGACGAAATATGAAAGTTAATAATTTACCATTTTAAACAAAAAAAAAAATCTGAATAACGAAGATAAGTTTTTCCTCCCTTTTGTACATAGGTTAATGAGAAATCTAAATATAACTCGCTCTATCTTAAAATGATCATTTTTCTTGTTGTTAACAAAAATAGCATAAAAATTAGACAATTATTTCAACGGAAAAGTACTAATTTAATTGTTTTTAGCTTGTGATGGGTGTCGAGACCACCAAAATAGATCTACTTAAAACTTGTAAAAAGTGATAAGAAGGGTCGATCTCACAGAGATGGGAAATATCATATGAAAATTAGGATCAAATGCAAGTTATGCAATGTATGGAAAGAATTAAGACTTGGACAAGTGAGTTTATGACTTGACAAAGTGATAGAAGCCTATGGTCGTCCTCCTCTACTCTATATGCATATGTTGTGATTCAATTGCTCTCTTTGTGGTATAAAATTGTGTTTTAATCAGGCACAAATACTCTCTAAGGTTACTTTCGATTGTTCCAAACAACAGTCCTAACAGCAACAAGCTCACTAACTCTCGTTGTTGACTGCAGAATACTACTAAGCCACTTAGTTCCTACACCCTTATGATTGCCTCGTGCCAAACAACTAACTCTCGTTGTTGTTTGAAACATTGGGATGTTACCCTCTTGTCACCGGTTAATCTTAGACATTTTAAGTTAAGTTTACTCTCTCAGGTCTCCCCTAACATGTAAGTACATTTTGTTAAGTGGCCAATTCAACTAAATGGATAATAAAAACTCTAATACTACACACACAAATATCATTCGAGAGCTGTATCAAAACACGCTTATATAAAATAGAGGGATTTGACCCTAGAAATGAGTTAACCTACACATGCTGGAAAGTTTAAACACAAAAGAATCAAAGTAAGGCTGCTCTTTATTCGGTTGAACCCGACCAACTGTCCGACCCGAACTGAATTCGGACAAATCGGGTCGGCTAATCAGTTTAATCGGGAGAATTTTGGCTCCACCTGACTAACCGATTAGCTTATACGTTGTGGGTTCGATTTTCAGAAATATTATTCGAGCCTGCCCGATTAACCCGAAATAATAAATAAATAAATTTTTAAATATATATATATATTTATAAGATATATTAGGGTTGACTATTTTACAACCCATTTTCCTTCTTCCTAGTTTCTAGCCGGCGGCCTTGACAATAGAGCTGCTCTCGCTCCCTTTTTTTTCTCGGCGGTATAAGCTTTGCCGCCGTTCCCCCATCTTCCACTTCTCACCTCCATGGCTTCAACTCCTACCTCCGGCTTCACCTCCCACCTTCACAATTCACCAATTCCACCATCAATATTCAATTCAACCATCTCCTCCAAAAAAAATGATTCACTTTCCAGATCTAATATTTTATCGAGCAATTAGAAGATTAGAGATATGTAACAAAGAGTAAGAATCGAGGGGGCACAAATTAAAGGTGAATCGAGGGGACAAAAGAACAAAGGAAGAGAAGCTGTTACAGAGATGAATCCAGATTTGGAGGTGATTTTTTTTTTTTTCTGGGATTCAATGAGTAAGAGATGTAGGTTTGAAAGAAAAAGATTGCAACTTTGTCATAAATAAAATTTATAGATATGTGTATATAAATTTTTTTGTGGAATCTGATGATGGTGTTGACTTTGAAATGTGAAGAGGGGTATTCGAACATAATAGGTGAGACTAATTGATACATGGGAAAATTTGATGGTTCCCTGCTTGGTTTTTTATGTCCGTGCCATCCGAAAGTAGAGTCTTTTGATGGTTCCCTTTGTTGCTTCCAATTTGCTTCTGTTAGGTTGTCTCAAGCGACAATACCAGATATGGACACAATGCTGCAACAGGAAACTATGAAGATCTGATGGCTGCTGGAATCATTGATCACAAAAAAGGAATGTGTAGAAAATTTTGTACTGATTTCGGTTGAATCGGGCACCGAACCGAAAATCCGATTGCTTAATCAGTCGGTTCGGTTTGGCGAGACATAATCTTCGGTTCAGTTTTGAGTGGTGAAGTGAAATGAAAAAGATCGATTAACCTGAATCGAATTTAGCCGAACCGAGTCAAACCGACCGAATTAGCAGCCCTAACTAAATCAAAGTACAAAAGCTTCCACATGATTACTGTAACGCCCCATCTGCCAGGTCTGTCCCAATAACTATTTGGGTGATTATCCTCGCTAGACCCAAAATGGTTAAACCAAGTTAATTAGTAGACCTAGCTTCTGACTTATATACTGATCATCCTTCCCTTCTTTGGCCGGTGTGGGACAAGGGACCAGCTAGCTTGACATGCTAGCTTGGTCGGGGATTCACAATTACAACAGACAGGATCGAAAGCCGGGGAAGAACAAAGTCAGTGAGTCTGCTTTCCATACTTGTACTCTATTTCTTTCCTACCTAAAACTAAGCTAACTCTAACTTCTACTATCTTAACTCTTGTTGTCTTTTTCTTCTTCTGCTGCTGATTTAGATAGAGGTTGAGGGGGAGGGGGGGGGAGAGTAATCTTTCTTAGCCGAGTTGATGTCCTTTTTACCCGATGGGTTTAAGCAAAAGAGAGGAGACCCATACTTCTTCACCTTCCCCCTTTATCTCTAATCATCTTTAGATTTGATTACTCTAATTCAGCTTTAAGGCACATCAACCTCTTCCCTTATCAACGGCATCACTTTATCCACTTACCCTCCTTGCTTAACCTTGAAGGTTTGCTTGAATTTGGCCTTCAACAGCTTCAATTCCCGCTGAATTCGACCTCAGCCTTGACCTTGCACTTCAGTCCAATCAACCGTTTTTAATCGTGCCTAGAACTTCACCAATTTTCCATATTTTTACGAATTTTACAATTAAATTCCCGAATCACCAAAAGTCACCAAATTAACCTATAAACATAAAATCCTAACCTAATGACCTAAAACCTAAGTACAAAGAGACAAATTATGTGTCTAAGAACATGCATAGATTGACACTCATCAACTCTCCTAAACTTGAAGAGTTACTTGTCCTCAAGAAAACACAACATCTACCCCCTCATACTGATTCTAACGTGAGAATGTAAAAAAAGAAACAGTCAAAAATTTGTCTAAGAAACAGGGCTCATCTGAGACAGGTTATGTACACTAAAGTTCAAAACCACATGAGCAAAACAGAATCTTACTTCCCAGTGTGTGTGTGACAAAACACAGAACAAAGTGTTGATTTTCCCTCTTAACTTAAGTTCAATTCAGCACAAGTGGACATTCCTGGATCTGTACCTATTTCCATCGGGTCTGCAACTAGGGTATTATAATTGGAATTGAGACTAAGGGCTTCCTCTCTGTTGCTAGCACATTGGCTGCATCTTTCACCCTCATGCCCCTCTCCATCATTTGTCCAAGTTGGCTTTTCTTCTGGATCTTTCCCACTCAGGCCTATACCAAGTACATTTTTTCAGCACTTTTATGGTATTCTAAGCATCTATATTTTTCATCTCACTAACCTGAGGACACTCATTTCTTTAGATTCCATGTCTTACCTCAAAGGTTTATAATGCCATATTGGAGACTCTGCCTATACTCTCTCAATTAGCTAAACACTTAACCTCAGTTTTAACCGCCAACTCCGATTTTTCCCAGGTATTTTAGACTTTTCCAAACCATATAGGCTTGAATCAAGGCTGCCATAGTGCGTAGGGCTGCCTTAATCTATTTCCAGGATCACAGTCCCCCCAAGTTTAACAGACAAGTGAGCTAGCACAGATCACAACAATACAGGAAAAGTTTCAAAGTTTTTTGAATTTTAGTCCAGAACAACACTTTTTCAAGTGAACTGTGTGCATAAGGAAGTGGAAGTAAGGTTCGAACTTGGTCGGTTGGTTTTTAAACAAGTGTTCAACCAAATGTGAGCCTTAATTCTGTTTTTATCCTTGACATTTGACTATCTACTTAACATGCATTCTCAATTTAACCTAAACAGAAAAGGCCTAACTGACTCGATCGCATAAAAAAAAACAAAACAAAGAAAAACGGAGAAAATAGGGGAAAATAGAGACCTAATTGAGCCCAAAAATAGGACACATATACGCACAGACCTAAAAACAGAGACCTAAAGATAAATTTCACTCACCCACCAAACTTAAAATGCAGCATGTCTCCAATGTTGATAACAAAAATAGAGAAGAGATGAAAAGAATGGAACAAACAGAATATTAAAAAAAAAAAGAAAAACAAAAACGAAAAGAAAAGGAACTAGTGACTCCCTTGATGATCATGGATTCATCCCATCAAAGGGATGAGGTGGTGGTCCTTGGTGCATTGTGTAATCACTGGTACATCCTGCCATGGATGTGCTGGATCATAGCTTCCTGCCTTACAGCCAGCTTGTGCATATAATCCATCAGGTACTTGTGCTACTTGGTGAAGTCCTTCATTCTGACACCGGTGATTTGTGGTGGTTCCTCCCTTGATGCTGGCTCCCTGGACAATGATCTTAGGCTCCATGGCCGAGAGATTGATTCGTGCAGATCAGCGGGAACAAACCGTACATCTGCTTTAGCACAAAGCATAATGACCAGTAAAGGAAAATACCAACTTCGAACTGCTGGATCAGTAATGCATCTGGCCATCTGCTCCCTGATTATACTCACCACATCAATGGGAGTAGAGGTGGTGATGGCATGAATGAGCAGAGCTCACTCATAAGTGACAATTTGACTGAGCATGGTGGGCATGATGGTTGTGATAATGAACTTCAGCCACACCTTATTCTCAGGCTTAGCCAGGCATAGTCAAAGGAACCCGGGGCTCCTTCTTTGTTCAAATCCCATTCAAGTCCCATGGGATTTTCGTTGGGATGTAGTGCTTCCAATGCCTTGACATAGTTTGTCTCCAAAATTCTAAGGCCAATATATCCCGAATTGCAGCAGGGGAAATATTAGCATGCCTTCCTTGGACATACACCACATCCTATTCTACAGATACAAGGTTACTATAAAATTCTCGGACCACCTGTATCCTTGGGCTCCAGTTTGGGGTACAGAGCTTTGTCCAGTTGTGCAGAAGTATGTACATCATCGAAAAATCCTTGGAATCGATCCCCCTCTCTACTATGACGAGCCTATTTTGATTGGTCCTAAAAAGGCCCAAGCTTCGTCGGTGCTATAGAGGGCAGAATCTCTTTCGATTTGCAAAGCCGCCTCCGCCGCTTCTCGTTGCAATCTACTTGGCTGCCTAGGTTTAGGTGGTGGAGGTTGTGGAACTCCGATGCGTAGATGCCTATTGGTAGTGCGCTTTCTGTCTGACTAATTTTTGTTCACCATATTTTCCTACAAAAAGATTCGACCTTTTGTCGAAGACAAGTGAGATCTGAAAAATTTTTTTAGGTGTAATTGAGATGGTTGTTTTTCCGGAAGGGTTTTAATTAGAAAAAGATCCGTCTGTCCAGAGGGTCTTCTGGTTACAGGAAGAAGACGGAAGAAGGAATTAAGAGGGAGGCAAAAGGGCGGATAGTAATGACTTTGGGACGTGGGTGTTTCAGTTTTTTAGTTAAAGGCAACAGCTCCCCACGTATAGTCATTTCAAAAACAAGAATGGTTGATTCCTTTCTGGCCGCCAAAACATAGTAACCAAAGTCAAAATTTCCCCCCTCCCCCCAACTTAAAGTAAAGACAGGTTCCCAAATCCAAAGACTGACTTACGTTCATTTTCGAATGCTCAAAATGACTTACGCAAGTCAGATCCTGACTTTCTTAAGTGGCCATCCAAACTTCTCAAAGTGTTAGATCATGTTTCCTCGCTTTTCTTCATAACATTAGTTAGATATTGGTCATCACTCCTTCCTGTAATTTGGCTATTTGTCTCGGTGGATTTTATCTACATTATAAACAAAATGATAGGAGAAAAAGGGTTATAACAAAAGATGCTTGGGTTGCTATCCAAGAAGCGCACAGTTTATAGTCTTATGTCAGACTTTGCTGCAAGGTTACTCAAGATCATGGAGTGCCAGGGCATGACTGTCCCGTTCTCTTTCAGATTGCATCCCCACATATGGCTTCAGCCTTTGTACGTTCACTAAGAATGTGCTACCATCCTGCAGATTGAGCAGTTCCACAGCTCTTTGGCTCAGGATTTTGTTGATCTTAAATGGCCCTCCCCATCTTGACTTCAATTTTTCAGGGAATAGTCTTAGCCTGGAATTGTAAAGTAGGACTAACTGGCCAACCTCCAGTAGTTTGCTAACCAGCTTCCTGTCATGAAATCCTTTGGGCTTCTCCTTGTAGATCCTGGATGACTCATAAGCTTATTGCCTAAACTCTTCCAATTCATTCAACTACAGCAGCCTTGCTTCCCTGCTGAGTTTTGGATCCATGTTCAACACTCTTACGGCCCAATAAGCCTTATGCTCTAACTCAACAGGAAGATGTCATGCTTTCCCATATACCAACTTGAATGGAGACATGCCAGTTGGAGTCTTGAATGTAGTCCTATATGCCCAGAGAGCATCATCAAGCTTTGCAGACCAGTCAGTTCTTGAGATACTGACCACCTTTTCCAGTATCTTCTTGAACTCTTTGTTAGACACCTTTGCTTGGCCATTGGACCGGGGATGATAGGATGTAGAAACCTTGTGCTTAATGCCAAATTTAGCCATCAGCTTGGTGAATGCTCTATTACAGAAGTGAGAGCCTTCATCACTGACCATCACCCTTTGAGTGCCAAACCGTGAAAAGATGTTCTTTTTCAAGAACTTTATCACTGTTTTTGCATCACTGGTATAAACTGCCTCAGCTTCTACCCACTTAGAAACATAATCAACTGCAAGTAGAATGTGTGTGTTGCCAAAAGATGACAGAAAAGGTCCCATAAAGTCTATGCCCTACACATCAAAGAGTTCTACTTCCAAGATCATCTCCTGTGGAAATTCATTTCTCCAAGACAAACTTCCTGTTCTTTGCCATCTATTACAGCTAAGCACAAAATTTCTAGCATCCTTAAATAAAGTAGGTCAAAAGAAACTAGATTGTAGTACCTTAGCCGCAGTACTTCAGCCTCCATGTTGTCCTCTGTAGAGTGAGCTATGACATTTTTCTAGGATGGTTGGGGCTTCTGATTCTCGAATGCATCTTTTGATTAGCTGATCCTGTATAAGTATGGGTCATCCCAATAGTAGTTCTTGCATCATGAATGAACTTCTTTCTTTACTGACAGGTCAGTCCCTCTGGTGTGACTCCAGAGACAGCATAGTTTGTATAGTCAGCAAACCAAGGCCTCTGATCAAACACTTGAGCAAGTGCTTCTGTCACTTTCCAAAGTGTTTCATCAAGGAATGCTTTTAGCAACAGACTCAAGATCTTTAGGTGCATTTGTCTTGATAGATGGCCAGCCACCTGGTTCTAGATGCCTTTCCTGTCCTTGATCTCCAGGTCGAATTCTTGCAGCAAGAGCATCCATCTAATGAACCTTGGTTTTGAATCTTTCTTTATGGCCAGATATTTGATGGCTGCATGATCAGTGTATACAATGACTTTCATCCCTAAAAAGTAGGATCTAAATTTATCAAATGCAAACACTATCGCCTGCATTTCTTTCTATATGGTTGAGTAGTTAACTTGAGCTGCATTCAAAGTCTTGCTTGCATAGTAGATGACATGCAACACTCTGTTTCTCCTTTGACCTAGCAGAACTTCAACTGCAAAG
Source organism: Oldenlandia corymbosa var. corymbosa (assembly GCA_949775105.1). NCBI lineage: Eukaryota > Viridiplantae > Streptophyta > Magnoliopsida > Gentianales > Rubiaceae > Oldenlandia > Oldenlandia corymbosa. The sequence goes on along the minus strand of OX459118.1, from coordinate 20,022,493 downwards.
TCACTGGCAACAATCATTACCTAAAATGGCTGACTCCAATTAGGTGTGACTATCACAGGAGCAGAAATAAGCTTCTTTTTGAGCTCCTCAAATGCCTTGATCCAGGGTTCATCAAAGATGAATGCACCGTCCTTCTCTAGAAGATTACGCAAAGGCTTACATATGTTTTAGAAGTTCTTGATGAATCTCCTGTAAAAGCCTGCATGGCAAAGGAAACTTCATTTTTAAAATTCTTAAATTTTGGTTAAAATTTGAAATATTCTCATTATATTTTTAAAATTTGGTTAAATAACACACATGTATCCTTCATTTTAAGTTTTGAATTTCCAATTAGTACAAATTAAATATATATGACAAAATTAAATATTTTACTTCGTGAGTTGATTATAATGGTAAGATTAATACCCTAATTAATCAATAATATTTCCTGACTCATAACATTCTATTCACATGAGGGATATAATGTTAAAATTTCAAAGTCAGATCTAATGTAATTCGTGCAAACCTCATAATTTTTTTATTATTAAATTTATATAATGGTTACATATTATTAAATAATCCCAACATTATTACATATTATTCAATTAGAGAATTTGAAAAGTGAATAATCTTTTAACTATTATCTTGGAATCAATTATTTTACTAATATGATTATGTGCTGTAAAATTAGAAATTTTTTTAACATTTTTAATTGATTGAGATGTTTTATGAAAAGAAAAATAATAATTGAGATGTGGTCAACACAAATTATTTTTTTTTTTTAAAAAAGATGAACATAAAAGTCATTAAAATGGTAAGCATTGCGTATCAATATAGCAGATCTTATAACAATACAAAGTAAATTAGATTGATATGTAATTTATCGTCTCGAACGATTGTACTAAAAGCGAAAATTCAAATTGAACTGTTATTTTGGAACAAAGAGAATCTATGTTAGTTGTTAAAATTTATACTTAATCCTATTATTTATTTCTACAATATAGTACTAATATGAACTAAAAATAAAAATTTAAAGTGGGACAATCATTTCGAGACACGTAAGATTATTAGACATATATATTGCTTTGCTATACCATAAACCGGTTAAACCTCAACCCAATCTATCTCCAGCGAACAATATAACATGGAAAAAGTTGGAGGGTAAATTTGTCAAACACAGATGGAAAGCTCATCACTGGCGGAGGAAATAACACTCGACGAAACTGACCCTCCGTCGCCTTCTCCGTCACGGTCGCCGCCGGCAGAAAGTAAGGAAATCGACCGAGTGGTGGAAAGGCTGGTGAGGGGCGGGAGCTTAGAGGCGCAAATAGAAGCCGCGAAAGACGTCCGGAGGCTCGTCCGGAGGTCCAAATCTTCTTCGAAAGTTCGTTCTCGTTTAGCCGCCGCTGGTGTCATTCAGCCGCTCGTTTTCCTTCTTCATCAACACTCAGCCCGTGAGGCTGCTCTGCTTGCGCTCCTCAATCTCGCCGTCCGCAATGAACAGTTCGTCCTTTTCCCCTCTATTTCTCATCTTTCCTCGATACTCAAAATTTAATTCACTTTTTTCTTTAATTTGTCCTAATAATTTTTCAACTGCTTGCGATAATGCCGCCGATCCCTCTTCTGTGTTTCCTGGAACGATTTTATGTGCTGATTCAAGAACTTTGAGAAACATACTGACATTTATGTTCCCATCCTTCTGACTTATTTGACTGTGCTTGACTAAAATGCTAAGCAAGAAGTGTGTTAGGACTCGATTGGGAAGCTGGAATGTTTTGATAAACCTAGTATAAGGAACTGACATGGGTGCTTGGGCTGAAATTTTCATGTGATCTTTGATTGCCTGTTATGAGAAGATCAAGTGTCATTCCTTATTATATATGTTGTGCTCGGTGTAAAGAATCATTAGTCAATCACATTCATTGTTCGGGTGGTAATGATTGGTGGAAACACTCATGACGCGATGATTTATAGACCGAGGAAACAGTGTCACATTTGAAAGTTGAAGCCTAGCTCTTGGGGATATAGCTGAGCCACACATCTAAGGTGTAGCAATTTGTCGAGTGCGTAACCGCAATTACTAACCTAAATATTGATTTCTGTGTTTATTATTTTACAGCAAGGATTATTCCTATGCTTGAATGTATGGTTTCTGTCCTCGGGGAAGTACCCTCGTTTTATCAAAACTTTACAGCCACGGTAGCTTTGGCAGAGATTTAACAGAATATGTGACAACAGTTGCTGATATGGCTTGACCTCTGGTGTTTATGAACTTCTAAAGTTTTGTTTGCTCTGACACTTTGTAGTGTTTGATCCTTAGACATTTTTGTGGGGAAAAGTGAGCTTTTAGCATTTAGGTTTTCCAACTAAAGGAAGATTTAGGTTGGCTCTTGAGAATGTCAGATTAATGGAAGTCTAAGCATATACAATGGCTGTGAATGACGATAATGTCTGCAGAAAAGTGTATGGCATCATTTACTTATTAATTAACTGGTGTATCCATAGGATGGTTCTCCAATTAAGAGTATCCATTTCTGTTGATATTATTCTAGGGATTAGGGTGTCTCTTGTAAACTGCTGAAACCATTGAGATGTTTGTGAGCAAGGATAGAGATACTTGTTCTGTTATAAGAAGCTCTCTGACTAATAGATGTGCCTGCTTACTTTTATGTTATTCATATCAATGATGTCAATTCGAGAAGGATGTCTGTGTCACGATCTTGTTAGTGCCCGAATGGTTGCTATTAGACTCCATAGCTTTTGGATTACAGTATACCCCTTGGCTTTCGGAGAGAATTATTTTAAGAAGAAACTATCCACTGTGGTTTACTCTTTCTTCTTGTTCTTTTTTTTTTTAAGTTTATTTTCTTGCACGTTTATGAAAGAGTGCTTTTGGAAGTGGAACTGAGGGTAAAGATGTTCTCTTGAAAAAGATTATAGTAGGTTCCTCCCACACTCGTACTAACCCTTATATTTCAATAGCTTCTGATGAGATACAATTGTTTTTCTTTGGTGGTTTTATCCCATTTGGTAAGTCTCGTAAGCATAACAGGAACTAGGAGAAATGAAAGTTTCTTTAAACCAAAAATTGTGAAAATAAATGAAGGTTCTGCAGGCATATTTTTGGTATTACTGAGGCATTGTAAGTTGATATAAGTGCGAGTTTACATGACCACCATGGCATGGTTAATGATTGACCTTTTAGGCTCAGAGGTAACCCGTTTACAATCCTTTCTGTGCTTCCAATGTTGCTTGGTTAAGTATTTGATCATGCCTAAAGGGTTCTTAGATAAAAAGCGCTGTCCTTTGCATAGAAGCTTCCCCATGTGTAGGACCTGGGAAAGATTGGGCCTTCAGGTCCTATTGTTGACAACTTTATCTGCGTGTCTGTAAAAATTTGTTTCCTCATCTCGAAGATATGTCCTGGGGTTTCATATGAACAGCTCTTACTGTTGGGCCGAGGCTCTCTTTCGCATGGTCATTAGAATCGTCCACGGAATCAGCTTTGGATAGAAAAATATTGAATATTTATTGGTTTCGACGTTGTGTCCCTCCTTTTTCAGGGTTTTAGATTTTGATTTTTTTAAGACTATTTTTGAAATATGCTTTTATCTTCATTTACATTTATAGAAGGTTGTGGTTTAAACATGACCATCAATTCTTTTTCCAACATTTTCTTGTTGATCTTCTTTAAGTAATATTATGCAATTTACTATTTTAATGGCAATTTGCTTAAAGTTTCTGATGTCTTGTTAGCTCATGTTTTCCTATTTATTTACATATTACAGAAACAAGGTCACTATAGTTTCATCAGGTGCCATTCCTCCTCTTATTGGGCTGTTGAAAATAGAATATGGAAACTTAAGAGAATTAGCAACTGCAACTATCTTATCATTGTCAGCTGCCTCTGATAATAAGCCCGTGATAGCAGCTTCTGGAGTTGCCCCACTTTTAATGCATGTACTCAGATCCGGAAGTCTTCAAGGAAGAGTTGATGCTGTCACAGCACTTCACAATCTATCTACAAGCAAAGAAGAACCGAAAATAGTTCTTGATGCTGGAGCTGCTGCACCTCTGATAAACCTTCTTAAAGAATGCAAAAAATACTCAAAATTCGCTGAGAAAACATCATCCCTGCTTGAGATCCTTTGTCATTCTGAAGAAGGAAGGACAGCAATAACTAATGTAGATGGCGGAATATTAACCCTAGTATTGACTGTTGAAGAGGGATCTCTTGTCAGCACAGAACATGCAGTTGGTGCATTACTATCCTTTTGCCAAAGCGACCGAAAAAAGTATAGGGGACTTATCCTTAACGAAGGCCCCATTCCAGGTCTCTTACGGCTTACTGCAGAAGGTACATCCGAAGCTCAGAATAGAGCCCGGTTACTTCTTGACTTGCTTAGAGAATGTCCTGAAAAGAGGATGTCATCTACTGTATTTGAGAGAATAGTGTATGATTTTGCTACACAAGTTGATGGAACCGACAGAGCGGCTGAAACAGCAAAGAGACTATTGGAAGACGTGGTTCATAGGAACATGGATCAGTTAAAGGTCTCATCTTGTACTAATTCTCATGATTGATCTTTCAAAAACCACTTTCATTATTTGAAGATCTGGCATCTGCTTTACTAGCCTCAAGTTTCCACCAATAACGAGAAGCGAGTTGGTTTGAAGATCAGGTCTTTCCGTCGTTGCAAAACCACTTGGCTGGAAGACCAGGTTCATATTTTTGCGAATCTACCGTAACATGGTCATCCAAGAGATTGAAACTGCATAGTAGACTTACTGAAAATTAGATAGCGGAATGTAGCACTGCATTTTTTATCCCTTTTCTGGTGATTTTTTGTTACCTTGCAGGGGGATTTGTATTGTACATCTCTGATTTAGATCTCTCGCACGTTTTTAGAGATCATTAATCATTTTGTATATTTTTGGTTAGTTTCAGTTGTAAACAAGGCAAGGGAATGCCTCCTTAAACCTGAACAAGACGACAGGTTGTAGAGTTAGGTTGTGTACACATGACCACATTAGAAAGACCTCCTTGTTCAATTGTCATGTTCTATCTCTTTCTTCTTTGATTGCAGAACAAGAGGATATTATTAAAGACAAATACAAATCAAATTACAGAAAATCCTAACATCCAAGCAATTTTAATTCTCAACAACCATGAAAAAAGAAAAAGGGCAAAAACGAAAACGTTTGATAAGCTAAAACCAAATTAGCGTCCGAAGAAGAAACCACGACTTTTAGCTGCTTCTTCAGCCTTGATCTTTCCAATCTAAGCTCGTTTTCCTCATTTTTTCCTCTCTCTCCAGCCACAAATTCTCTTACAAGGCTTGCAACTTTCATCTCTCCTCGCACTCTTATCAATCCCCATGCAAATACCCCACTGACTACAAGCCCATCGATCAGTGTGTGGTCTACTAGCTCTATCTCCTTATGTTAGCTCCTTTTTTTTTTCTTTTGTTTTTTTTTAAAAAAACTTTTTTCCCCCTGTCTTCTTCGTCCCCTCCAGAGTGCTGCTAAAAAAACTGATATTTAATTTTACCTGAACATTCGTAAATTGTTTTATTTGTTGTGGACAAAAAAATACAGAGAAGTAAACTCTGATTTTTAAAATTGGGATTAATAACTCGGATTACGAAAATCTAACTTAATATAAAATAATAAAATATGAAAATATTTTTAAGTTTTCTGGGGAAAACAGTAAAATGACCAAAAAAATGAATAGCTGAAATCCGATTTTTGGAATTCCAGTTTACGGAAATAATAAAATATAATTGAATTTAATTTTTTTAAAATAAAAAAGTAAGTTCGGATTACACGGAATTTGAAAAGGAGAATCAATTTTGAGAACTGACTTTTTAACTTATAATAGTGCTATTTGTGTCGCGTGTTGCGCGACCAGTATTTTTTCTAATCATTTTACTCCATTCTTGTCTAAGGAGATAAGTACGGTAAATATTAATTATAATATCTATTTTGATACGGATTATAAGTTGACGAGAGATTAGACTTTAATCCAACAGTCTATATCGGTTTATCCGCCATCTATTTAAGTGGTGTTAATTTGTAACTAATAAATTTTCTCAAACTTTTTTCAATTTTGTTTTAAAACCCCAGCTACCAAAAATACGTTATTTTCGTCAGGAATTTTTTGTATTTTATTTTTAATTCCTCCAATTACTAAAACTACGTCATTTTGGTATTTTTACCAAATAAAACCAATATCCATCGTTATTTTCTACCACTGCCAACTCTCAATTCTGTTTCTACTTTTTCTTCACCGATTCAGCTAAAGATTTTATGATCTCGACAATTTTGGAAAGTATAAGAAATATTGAGAATTTTATCTGAAAAAAAAATGATTTGCTCAATGAAATATTTTTCAATAAAGAGAAAATCAAGTACATTGAGAAATGACCAATATATCGCAATGAATTAGTCAAATATTTATCTAGAAACAAGGACTGGAAAGTGTAACAAATAATTTATTTTTATTGTATTCTATGTTAAGTAGTCGAATTTGAATAATAATTGCGTACTTTTTAATTATAAATGTGAGCTTATAAATGATCCATCATACGAAATGCACATACATCTCCTTTTATTGTATTTTTGTTTGGACAACAATTACATTTGTGTAATCAGTTAGACACTTATATATTCCATGCTTTAGGTAAGTTAAGTTTGAGAGAATGTTTGTAATTTTTTAGGTTTAAGGTGTTATATTTCTTCATCAGTCCTTGTATAGACCTGTAGAGTTTCATTCAAACAATCAATCTCAATAAAAACAGTTAGCACATATTTTACATGATTTTTAATTGTAAAAGGAAAGTTCTTTGTCACGAACAAAAATATTGACAAAAGAATAAAACAATGTCAAAAATGTTTTTCAAATACTGGAAAAAAATTTAAGTATACAATTAATATTAGTACGTAAATCGTTTTCCAATCACTAATGAGAAAATCACACTTTGTAGGCAGTAGTTTGTTCACGAGTGTATTGTTTAAGGAAGTTTTGCAAAGACGTTGATGAAGCTATCCTTCGATAATTGGAGAACAAGAGCTAAAAAAAAGGAGATAAATAATAAAAAAAAGTGAGATAAATACCAAAAAATTATACATAAAAGGTATTGTTGCTTGTCACAATGAAACTGTATATCCCATTTCCACTAAGCTGGATTCTATTCTTACTTACTGATTTAGGGAAACTCGTACATACCCATAGTTCTTGAACCGCCGATTCCAGTTGAATAAAAATAAGAACCAGAACCGCCCCTTAATACTATGGTTCCGGTAACACTTCGAGAACTGTTAGTTCTGGTTTGGTTCTAGTTCTGTTATGCTTTTTTCTAGTTCTAAGTTAAGGCAGTTTCGTTTAATTTTTTTTCTTTTTTCGATCAAATTTCTTTTGTTTAATAATTTTTTTTTCTTTTCTTTTTTAAAAAGTGATGTGGAATATGGAGTAAGAAACTCAAATGTATATATTTGTTTTTTAAAAAAACGATAATACTTGACCCTAAATTTTAACTGTATGAAAAATAATAATACATAGGCAGTGCTTAAGTCTTACTCAAATCAACAAGTGTTTTTTACAAACTTTATTTAAATAAGAGATGGTTTGTCATATTTTAAAAAATAACTATGCTAAAAGAAACTAAAATGTTATTGCTGAAGTCGAAGGTCGCAAGAATGTTTAGAGCTCGCATTGTTGATGATTTAAGAGAGAATAATACCTAAAACCTACAAAAAGAAGTTACCGCTCTGATACTTTAGTTAGTACATGGTTCGAGAGAGAAAACCTATATTGAATATATGTATATCTTGTGTAAAATGTGTAAAATAAAGGAAGAGTACATGGTCTAAAATGTGTTATATTTATCATTCTTGGATTTGGGTTTATTTTTGATATTATATTAGCGACTTTTTTGGACTTTAATTTGAATTTCTCTTTTATGAATATTTTTATATTGATAGCAATATGAGATAACAACTCTACGAATGATTAAGTAGTAATGAAGAAAAGCTGCATAGTTTTGGTGGTGAGAAGAAGGTGGTGAGAGAGAGAATTAAACAAATGATAGAATTATTAGAATACGGTTTAACCGACAGATTATACGGTTCAAAATTAATGGTTTGCTTCCTCAGTTCACGGTTTTAAAACTAATAAAACCTTAACTGAACCACCAATATAAGGTTCTGTTACGGTTTTATGATCCGGTTTGGTTCCGGTTCGAATCGGAAGCTTAGGCATGCTTACTTATACCTCTTGGTCGAGAAACTCTCGTACAAAAGTTACTATTATTCTTTCTGTCTTTTACGTTTCATACCTAATTATTTAGTTTCATCTAGTGAAAGAAAGACGGATTCGCTTTGCACTTGTCACCATGTCGAACCTCTGTTCTTTTGCATCCGCTGCAATCCCAGTTAACTTAGAGATACAATAATTTATTTTTAAATTAATAGTTTTTTGGACCATAAAAATTTATTAATTTTAAAAATTATTAAATAATCGATATATTAGTAAAGTTATCAATTTAAATAATTTTGTTAAAGTGAAAATATCCTTGTTCGGTTATGTAATTTTCAATCATTTTTACAATCCAAATTAAGTAGATATTGAAACTCTTCTCAATACTAATACTCATATATAGTTTACATACTCAAAAAAAGCATTAATTGTGACGACCCATGTGTCCAGCTCGACAAAATATCGTGCTTGATGACAATTTGAGCCGCCTGCCGGACGATCTCTCACCCAAGGCTTTGTGGAACAGCACTAATTAGTCTATTAAATGTTCAAACTCCTGAATTTTCATAGCAGAAACCTTATTTACAACAAAGATGTTTCCAAACTTTAATACAAATTCGGAAATTCAAATAAGCTCTAGACTAAAGAAAAGCCAAATACTTCTCTTTGCAATCAATTCATTTTATTCTTTTCCTTACTCAGCTAGCCTGCTAACCTGTGAGGAAAAATAATGGGAATGAGCTTTAAAGCCCAGTGAATACCTCAAACAACAACTCCCAGTTTCTCACACTCCATACGGTAATCAAGTCACATGCACATGTAGTTATTCACACAGTTCATTTTCATCCATCATTTTCATTTATTAACATTGTCTATAAAGTTCTATCAATATAACTGTTAGACTAACATTATCTACGTGATGAATTGCATTCAAAAAAGAAACATTCAGTCACATTAGCATGAAAAAAAAACATTCAGTCACATTAGCACATAAAAGATGACCATATCCGAGGCCATTGATATATTTTCATGAGAATACGAGTGGATCTTAACTTGAGACTGCCGAAGACCTATGTGGTCTTTTGGGTTGTCTTCCAAGTTAGATTCCCAATTGGTGTTCAAGTTACATTTCAAATCCAAAAACAATAACCCGTCACTCCAAGTGGCCACAACAGTCAAGTACTCGTAGCTCGTACACGCCTACTAAAGCTATCCATAGTCTATCCATACGTCTGTGCCCAATGCCGACCCGTTGGATTCGATCTATGGTAGCGGCGCCCCCAGACTGGTGTGATAATGTACACATCCAAGTCTCAATAATTTCATGGCAATTCATGCACAAGTATTCGTTTACAAATCATGACAGTAAGAGATCTCGTGTGATAAAGTACACAACCGATCAGTAAGGACAATCAATTCATTCAATAAGGGCGAGCAAGTTTAATGCACACACATAAGTAATAACTCACGTTCTCATATCATAAGGTTCAAGTACTCGTAACATAGGTTCAAGTAGTACACAAAACTTGCAATTCATTTAAAGAACACAAGCACAAGTACACAAACATCACTCGACAATCATGCACTTAGAAGGGGAGATAAGATTACAATATATAGCGTGAGAGGAGGTACTCACCTGTACCGGTTTATGGAGTTCAATGATGCTTTCATGAGTATCTGTTAATCAAACAAGTATTTTTAGCATTACTGCCCAAAGACAAGTGAAGTGATACTATTATGTACTGTCTAGTTCTAATCCTTATTACATGTTGCTAACTCCTCAGTAGGCCTTCCTAAGAATGAATTCATGTCACGTCGGAAGGTAGCAACTACATTTCGAATATTCAGAATAAACAAAACATACAAAATTCGGAAAATGCCATATTCTAATCATTAAACTCCATAGGTGTTTCCTAAGTATTGAAATGTTATTCCAATCTGCAAGTTCTACTGAACACTTGTTTCAGCCAAGGTTTACAAAGATGAAAAATCAAGTGAGGAAATGATATTTGGTCAAGGAAAACAAAAGCTCCAAAGTAACCTCTAATTCTTTTCAAATTCTGAAAATTCAGCAACTTGTAGATCATTGTTCATATTAAAAGTATGTTTTTGATCAAACCCAAGATCTGATTTATGAGCCGTCAAAACCATGTTAAACTAGGGTAAACAAGGAAGAGTTTTAACCAAAGAAATCAAGAAAAACAGTTCATGCTCAGAAGAAAAATGATCTGTAAATCAACACCTTAAATCAGTTTGTTTAAGAAATTCCAGACTTTGTTTCTCAAGTTCAAACCTGATTTTCAGAGAATCCGTAAAATCAATTTGCAATCCGAAAATCCTGGAATAAACTTCCACGTTCGTAGAAGACATTTGCAAAAAGAAGTTCTTTAAAACAGTTTAAGAGAAGGGAGAAACGAATCTCCGAAAACAGCAACTCAGCACAGATTTTCAGGAAACGCTTGTCATGTTGAAATCAAGATTCTGGCTAATCAACAAATCCGTTTTGAAATCCGTAAAAACCACAGCGAAGTACACTGAATGAAGAACAGTTTCACAAAAAGAAAATTCGAAAAAGAGTTTAGTACCTAAGAGAAAAAGACTTGATAACAGAAGGATTCAATTCTGAATTTTCTGCCTTTTTCAGCAAGAAAATGCCATGTTCAAATTAGATTTTTTTTTTTGGACAAACTAGGAGTTTGTCTAATGATCCTTAAAAATCGCTTTAATCTACACTAAATGAAGAAGATTCTATATAAAGAAAATTCAGAAAAGAGATCAAGACCTAGGAGAAACAAGCCTGCAAACAGAGGGACATAATCTGATTTTCAAAACTTTTAGCAAACATAAAGTGAGCGTAACTCGTTTCTAATCACATATAATCATTACTAAGACAAATCATGACTCTTAGATCATCCAAATTTCATTTTCTATATTCCATAAACAATTTATAACCACCAAAAGACGCAGCCAACCCAAGAATTAAATACTCAATTACATGGCATGCTTTCTGTGAACTGAACGTTCAACTAAATGACATACTTCTCTGTATTGTCTTCCATTTACCATCTTGCACATAATTCGCAAATGAAAGCAAAACGGAGGCTGACTAGATTCAATTTATAGTTTTAAATTTCCTTCACATGCATCAAGCTAAGCTATAATCCTAGCCAAGGGAAACAGTTTGCAACCTTAAACAACACAAATTAATAGTCAAAATTTCTAATTACCTTAATCCTTTTCCCTCCTCCTCTTCTTTCTTTCTTCCTTTCTCCTTCTCTCGGCTCCTTCTTTCCTTTGATATAATTGCAAAGCTTCCGCTCTTGTATTTGTTTCTTGATTTAATTTTTAAATGTTAAGAAGAGATGAAGATGAAAGGTAGGGTGGGTAGTGCGTGTGGGAGAGAGAAAGAGGAGCAGGGTGGTGTAGAAGCTAGGTGAGTAACAATGGGGTTTCACGATGGTGGTGACCGGCAGTGATGGGAAGGGATTTTATTTTGGAAGGTGAATTTGGGGCCGAAGAAAGTGGAAGTATGGTGAATGACGGGAATGATAGTGTAAGGCGAGTCAAAGTATTCTCAAGCTGTGTTGTCAATTTTTGAGTGTGTGTGCGAGTGCGTTGTCATCCGAGGAGAGGGAAGAAAACGGTGGGGAGGATTTCATAATTTTCTTTTCTTTATGCAACCTTTAAGATTCTAAGTTTAGTTAAATTGATCCCCCATTTTATTTTCTACAAAAATATAATGAAGAATAATCAATCTATTTGATTCTAATGCTATTAGTCTGTATTTAATTAAAGTTTTTCATTGTCTATTTATTGTATACAGTTTGCAAGTATTATTATCAACTTGAGTTATCTCATTACTCATGTATAGTACCATATAACTAATAGCTACTACCGATAAATATTAAGTTAGGTGCTCACTTATCATCTACGTACAAATACAGAGGTCTCAAGATTGGCGCCTCACATGAATAGATTCATATTTTATTAAATTATTACAATTATTATATTATTATTTTAATTTAATGGAACAATTAATTTCTGTTATTGTTGGGACCTACAGTTATATGCAGGATTTTATGAAACATCATTACCTTATTACTTAATCAATTTTTATTTATTTTATGTATTGGTCCCAAGTTGAGACAGGAAAAATTTATTAATTGCTTGAAATTATTAATTTATTATTTATTAATTTAGCGATGTTTTACTTTAATTGTTAAAAGTTTGCTATCTAAATTAAAAATATATCTTGCCTTGTAATTTTTCCAAAACAAAAAATTAGTGAAGAAGTTTCATCCCATAAACGCTTTCTTATGGAGAGGAAGAGAAGGTTTAGGATTGGATGTGTTCTGAATTGACTCTAAATCTTGTGGTTAATCATTTTTTATTATTAAAATAGTTTAGTTAATATCACTATAAATTCCGTAGAAAGATTGGTCTTATCAGTTAAGTTTATATATACATATATATATATATATACACACAAATCTAAATAAGGAAGAAAAGATATGAGAAGTTATAAATCATAATCTAAAAAATTTCTCATCTTGTTATAGAAAATATATATTAGAACTTACTCAATTGAAAATTCATGTAGGAAACTGTAAAGATGAAAAAGAATGAACTATGATAATCCGTCATGGTAAGCAGGATTGGTAGTTTGGAATAATTGCGTCATCATAATGAGAATGTTTTAAGAGAATTTGTATATAAACACAAAGAATTGATAATTGCTATAAAAAACAAACAAAAATGTATATATTTTAATTTTGATTTTTTTTTTAAAAAAGTGATTTATCATGTCTCTAATGTAGAAAGATACTCGAACAAACAAAGAAATGAAAAAATAAATGCAACAAGAACAACTTCAGTTAATAAAACCAAAACAAATTCCTTCGTCTTAAAGATGATAAGGAATTACACAACAAGACAAACAAAAAAAAAAAAAAAGCACTTAAAATGTGCTTACAGGAAAACCCTAGCAAGTTATAACAACATCCAAGGGTATAAGACACCAATCATACAAAAAGTAAAAGATCTCATCCAAACTCTGGAATTTATTCAGAAATATCCATCAGGTGAATTCATTAATCAGTTGCATTTGGATTAGCAAAAGGAAAGGATAAATCATCGATCAGCTCGAGACCCAGATGGTCCCTGATTAGCAGCAAACGAGGGTACATTCTTAACTGATATGCTGTCATTTGAAAGTATTAGACCCGCAAAATTTGAACCTGATGGCATAGTTAGATAATGAATGTTTTGAGTTAGTGATGGTGGTGGATGGGGTCCATAACCTAAAGGATCATTATGACGATTATTTGGCTTTGGGATGGTGAAATTTGGAAATAAATTGGCATTTGGAGGCAATCCTTTTTGTGCCTGAATCTGAACTCTTTTGTCCAACTCCTCATAAGCAATTTTCAGCGCTCGAGCTGTTCCACACTGAGCTCTTCAATAGGAGTTTGCTACTAATACCGATTCTCATCGGCTCTCACTGCCTCTGCAAATTCACTGGTCCTTTTCTTCACGGCGTCCAAGTAATCTTCCAGTACTCCCAGTTCTTCATTGAGGGTAATCTTGTTAGCCCTACAGAATGCATGGTTTGCCTCGTCGATTGAGCCATCAGGACCAACGAAATGAGACGCTTGAGTCTCATACTTTTCTAAGATATGACTCACACTTGGGGAGCCAAAAGAGTAAACTTTGCTCCCGGGAGAAAAGACCACAATAGCAAACTCTGAGCCTGTTAGGGTACAGAGTTCGCTTGCTTTTTTGAACAAACCTACACGACGTTTAGAGAACGTCACCTGCAGGTTGTTTTCGTTTGTCATTTTCACCATATCTACCCTCTAGCGATCTCGGTTCATTTTCGCAGTTACCATTATTTGCTAACAAAAATATGTTTTACGAATCTATAGAGAAGGTTGATGGTATACTTGACAAACGAGAAAAAAGATTGGTATTTATACATGGGTAAAGTATGAGTTACGTGACACGTATCAAAATCAAACTTTTAATCACAAAAATCAAGCGTATCATGTTCATTTTAAAAACTATTATATCTAATTACTATATTTTAGAGGGTGCAAATCTTTCTACAAGGTAAATTACGTCAATTAGATAATGTATTGACTCAGTTACCTAGTTTTGAACTTTTGATTGATGTTCCGACCTGCATTACTCAAAACATAACATTACGGGATGAAATTTTTTGAACAAAATGATTTAGAAAATTATGTGAAATGAATTACGTCAGTTAGATAATGTATTGACTTAGTTACCTAGTTTTGAACTTTTGATTGATGTTTCGACCTGTATTAGTCGAAACATAACATTAAAGGAACATGAACTGAATTGGAATGAAATGATTTAGAAAATTATGTGAAAAGAATTAACCATTGGATGAAATGCAATTTTTTTTTTCTTTTGGGTGTAGTCATTCTTGCAGTCATTTTATTTTATGAATGTAAGAATATCCCACTTACTTAAATCTTATCTTTGTAATTTTTGCTTTGATGGGTTATCGTTTTTGTAACTCTTAAGAGTTTAGTTGAATTAATTTGACTTGAGGTTGAATAATTGATCATCAATATAAAAACTTATGTAACATACTTATACGGCTATACGAGTTCATTATAACTAATTAAGAAAAAATATAATAAATTAAAAGAATGTGTCACATTTCAAAAAGATGACGATTTTATCTTGCTTGTGACAAGGAATTCTGAGCCTAGAAAGAGCAATATTTTATTAATGTAAAGAACCACGATACATTTTACTCATGTTTAGGTTCATATTTCACATTTAATGGATAGTTTTCAAACAAGAAAGAAAAAATAAGCAAGCAACAGAAGAATAAACAACTACAATCAGCAGAACATATTTGAGAAACTTGTACTGATCTTTCAATTAATCATGTTCTAATTTATATGTAATTCAGTAGCTCGTACTTGAACTTAAGAAACTTTGGGTTATATATATGGAAAAGCAAGAAAATTAGGTGTATATATATATATATATATATATATATATATATATATATATATTTGGCAGTGAAACTATCTACTTTTCATGTATTTTGTCTACAAAATGGCACATGAACCTCGATGATTTGGTTATATTGAAACATGATATGGAGTCACTTGGACATACTTAGGCTCAGTTTAATATGTTGTCAAAACATGATATGAAATTTTTTCAAGCTATTTTTACAAAAAGTTAGAAGATTAGATTAAAATTAATATGCAACCATTTTCTTCTATCGGATGAGTTTATTGGAGTTAGTCGGTTTATCTTGTGCTATATTCATATGCTTGATTAATTCATCACAAGTCATATTTAGTTAGCTTTCCTTGCAACTCAAATGGAAGAAGATCTGGATCACATCAATCAACTAAAACAACTTGTTGTCTTGTCAACAGGTAGAAAGCAAGTCAATTCCAAATTTTGGCAGAGGTAGTCACTGTGGAGGACATTAATGAATGTATGGACAAAAAGAAATATTCAGATGAAAACTCTACTGTAGAAACTATGGAATATCCGCTTATTGAAACAACAGTCACTCTAATTTCTGATGAGGATCAATTCATGAGAAAGTGTGATTTGAAAGTCGATGAGGGGAATAAAAATGCAACACCAGCACAAAAAAAAATCAGACGAGAACAAGCAGCTCATTGCAAAAAACAAAGCAAAGTTTGAAAAACTACTTATTCAAGTTGAGAAGGGTGTTGAACCCGATTTCATTTCTGCTCGTAAACAAAAAAAAAAAAAAAGAAGAAGCTTAACACCACCGTAAATCCTACAGTTCGTCGCTCAGAAAGAATCAATAAATCCACTCAAGAGAAACTCCAATGCTCTCAGGACAAGCAGATTCAGAATCAACAACTCTTGTACTATTGAGTCAATAATTCTATTGAACATTATTTCCTTTAACCTTATAATTCTTATACTGTTAAAGATGGTAAGTTGCACGACACTGCCACCTTCTTTTAATTTTATTTAAATTTAAATAAAAGGGGTTCTATCCCCACCAGGCACCACCTTTTTTGGGGGGAGTTAGCTTTCCTTGCAATATCAGTTCTTGGGGAACATTGTTATTTTTTGTATTTTTGGTTTACAATGTAAAACAGAAAAATTCTAATACAACTACAGAAATACAACCAATCATTACTTCTTAATATTTGGATAACTATAATTAACGTCTTCCTGAATATAAGAAAATGGGTGAAATACCACCATGTGAATAAAAATTTATTTGTGAGATATGTATCGTTACTTTTCTAATTATTGCAAAGAGATATTTCAAGATATATCATATCAAAAATAAATTGACAACAATATAATGGAGAAAAGTGTTGCTGTTCAATTGTGTTTTTTATAACAAGCTAATAGAGTGTAAGTAAATTGTAATAGGACCAAGTGTTACTGTTCAATTGTGTTTTTTATAACAAGCTAATAGAGTGTAAGTAAATTGTAATAGGACCAAACTCGATCTTTTTGATATGAGAGAGAGAGAGAGAGAGAGAGAGAGAGAGAGAGAGAGAGAGAGAGAGAGAGAGAGAGAGAGATTTAATTATATATACGCAACATAGAAATTGCCTAAAACCTTTAGCTCCAAAACTTTCAAGTTTACCCCAGCAAACAACAGCCAATAGAATAAACTTTATTGTTTGCTTTCTTGATTCCGTGTAGATTGTCTGAAAAAAAAAAGATTATCTTATGACCTATGAGAAGCAACAAACAAATTAATCTATAATTGACATGATTTCTTTTAAGTATAATGCTAAAAGAACGCATATAATCAACTGATATTTCATGCTTAATAACATTTCTCAAGATTATAGAAATGTTACTACTTATCCAAGTCACATTATGAAAAGACCAATTAGTGTGAAATATCAAAATGCTTTCACGATGGTTCCGGATTAAATTATACTTTTGGGTGTTAATATCTATTAGCTATTTGTTCATACTTTACAGTAACTTTTCTATAATATAATCTTCTGAAATACATTCAAAAAGAATAAATATTGGTTATCTGAGAGGCTTCATGTTTTGGTTTTCGCCAATAACTCAAAACTTTGGATACATACAGTTATTAGATTCCTTCTTTCAAGATAATAAAAAAATGAAGGAGATGGGTTACTCGCCATAGAGGCGACGACTCTCTCCAATAGTCGAATCAATTCCCATCCCAAAAGCATTTCTTTGCTCTAGTAGTGCAGCTATCAAGAAAAAAAGATGCAATAAAAGAGAAGCAGGGCAATCAGAGACATTTAAATGGGAAGTTATCCAAGCTAAGAAAAAGAAAAAGCAAACTAACAATCTGACATTTCCATCACACATCTAAAGATCACCATGAGTTAGAGATTCATGAATCCAAACAGCTTATAGTAAAGGGTACAGCACGTTCATCATCATTCTTTCGTCAAAACAAAAGAATATCTACACAGACAAAAAACTACTTCAAAGTAATCAAGCAACATGATTTTTTTCGATGTTCATATGATGCGAAAAATGCATTTATTTCGATCCTGCATTCTCTAAGCCACCTAAAAAATGCAAAAAGAAACTAGAAGAAGAGCATGTCTAAACATGGGAGGCTGCCCCAAACATTTCAAGGCAGGCACAACTTATATAGTTAGATGTCAACATTTTTCATAACTAAGCTGTATGATTTGTACATAAGTAACATACATCTAAGCGGATGTGTATGGGTGCATTGAGAACAATGATATATTTTTTTTCTTAAAATGAAAATACAAAATTGTGTCTCTATTTGGTTAAAAGTTACGTTTATGACTAAACAACTTTTTTTTCAAAAAAAAGGGTATAAAAACCCTCCTAAACTATGTAGATTGTGGGGTTCTTATTAGAGAACATGTAAATTTGATGTGCTTAATGCAAGTTTTATAAACATCATCAAAGGAATGGTCAATGGTCACGGGGTTATTTCAAGATTCTCTTTACTGTAGGGGTTTGCATGACAATATATTGAGGCTTTTATAATAGTTTATTAAAACATGTAGGGCCTAATCTGGGAATTCGGCAACGAATAAGTACCGTACTTGAAATTGTAAGAATACTAAAAGTTTTTATCGTCTCTCTCATTGGAATTTTCCTTCGAAAATCGCAGAACTTTCAGATTTGCATCAATAAATCTAACTCTGACTACCCTTCTCTTCTTGGATTAATTTCTATCAGCGCTGAGTGCCAAAGACCTTTTCTGGAGGTGCTTTTTGAGGGAATTGGGGCTTTGGATAACCCGATCGGCAAAAAATTCCAGCCGATTCGGGGTGCTCAAGCCTATCCAAGCCCGATGATAGGCCCACCACTGCATACTATACTAAAAAGTAAATATCTTTGAAAGACTCTCCTGAGTGAGTTCGCCAAGCCAGGATCAACATTAGGAGAGCAAAACATAACCGACTTGCTGCTACTAATCATCTGTCCCGAAGCTTGAGAAAAAAGTCGTAGTGTTTCTTGAATACAACTAACCTGTTAAAGATCGGCTTCTGCAAAGAGAATAAGATCGTCAGCGAAAAATAAATGAGAGAGAGGGATTAGATTGTTACCGAAAGATAATGGTTTCCATCTTCCGGCATTGACCTCAACATTGATTGCATGGGAGAGTCTTTCAGACATGCTCAATACAAGAATATAGTGTCGTGGCATGTACAAAAATAGTACAAAATATTTTATAGAAAAATATGTTTATTTATTACTGTGAGGATTTAGCATTTTATAATAATGTTTTGAGATATTAATGTATCTAACTTTAGCAGGAAGTCTTTTTTTTCAAAAAGATAAAATTAAAAAAAATCTGCTCCAGTACTGGACTTCACCTTTTTTTTCTAAAAAACAAAATTAGATTGACCTAGTGAAAATCGAGACCTCGAACACACTTTTAATCATCTCATATCTTAAATCACCTGACCATCCAACTCAGTCCTCTTACCTTTAGTGGACCCCGCTTAAACGTGGGTAAAATCACTCTCCCGGTTAGAAATCCTTTGGTGAGAATTAATCTTATATCTACTGTCATGAAACCCAACACCCTAAAACACTAGACAGTACCCTAAAAAGTAATCTTTTGGTGTTGACTTTCATGACAGTAGATATAAGATTAATTCTCACTAAAGGATTTCTAATCGGGAGAGTGATGTTTCCTACGTTTAAGCAGGGTCCACTAAAGGTAAAAGGGTTGAGTTGAATGGTCAGGTGATTTAAGATATGAGATGATTAAAACTGTGTTTGAGGTCTCGATTCTCACTGGGACAATCTAATTTTGTTTTTTTATATATATAAAAAAAAGTGGAGTCCAAAACTAAAGTAGATTTTTTTTAATTTTATTTATTTTTTAAAAGGCTTTCTGCTAAAGTTAGATATATTAATATCTCAAAACATTATTACAAAATATTAAACCCTCGTACTAATAAATATACATATTATTTTATAAAATATTTTGTACCATTTTTGTAAATGCCACGACACTATATTCTTGTGTTGGGCCAATGTAGAAACGAAATAGCTGTTTTTTTTTCACTTTCTGTTCGTCCTTGGCCTTTTAAAAAAAATTTATATTTTAGTTTTGATTACTTTTAAAATTTTACAATAAAATATAAAGTCTATTGAATTAAATTATAATACATTAGAGTATACCAATATGTTATTTCTTTTACTATGCTAATTTTTTAATTCTTTTTGTGCAAAATTAGTACTCCCTCCATTCTAATTCAATAGGCTCATTTAGACATACACAAAGATTAAAAAAAAGTGGGTAATGTAGTTTATGTGGTTAATTTTAAATGAAATTCCTACTACAACCCTGTTAATGACTAGTGAGTTATTGGTTGATGTGAGAGAGTAGTTGTTAAAATTAATAATTGTTCTTGATTTCAGTGAAAGTAGAAAGGGTATATTAGAGAGTTTATAGTAAAACCTAATTAATTGTCTGAAGTGGGACTAAAGTTTTGAAACATCCCAAAAAGGAAAGTGAGCCTATTGAATTGAAATGGAGGGAGTATTAGTTAAATAATCTTATTCTTTAGATTGAAAAAAATGGATTAAAAAATAGTATCATTACTTTTTTTTTAAATCAATAGAAAGGATGGCATTCAGGTCCCAACTAACCCAAAAAAACTCAAGGGGTCTACCCAACAGGTAATTTTTTAGTTAGCAAGTGCCATATAATATAATGCACCCAAGGGGTCTACCCAAGGGATGGACATACATATTACATGGTTCCCTAGTTCCGCCCTCCCTTTTATTCAATTCCATTAAATAAAGAAGATTGGCAGTGCTTAAGACTTACTAAATTATAATGCTATTTGACTCTTACTCTCAAATAAGGAAATGAGATTTGATCTAGTAGTACTAGACCACGAGTATGCCTACGTAAAGCCCCCAATCCAGTATAAGTACATGAACGGCCAGAGAGCCTTGTCCAACTAAACTGTCCGCAACGGCATTTGCCTCCTGAAAAATGTGAGATATACTGTATGATCCCCTACACATTATCTCATGAATCTCCTTTATCTAAAAGTAATATATCCATGGAATCAAATTTAAAGAACCAAGAAGGTCAGCCAAAACCTTATTGTCTATCTGAATATCAACTCTTGCCAAGCCAAGCTGATCACATTTTCGCACTCCAAATAAAAGACCATAAACCTCCGACCCGAAACTATCACCGGGACCTAGGAAACCATGCTCCCCATACATGGAATCTCCTTCATGATGTCTAATAACAAAACCATTGCCAGAACCATCCTCAATAGTCGAACCATCCGAATTTAGTACAAATCCCTCCGTGCGCACAGGTTTCCAACAAACCGAAATGCAAGTTCGTTTTTGAATTTTATGCAATCTTAATCCAAAAGACCGTTCAATAAAGTCCCTCTCTTCCACATTCTTCACCTTCAAATCATGAACAAATAATGCATCCTTAGCAGCATGGGAGACATCACGTATAACTCTTCCTTTGTCAAATGGCCCCCCATCATAATACACCTTATTCCTCGCTTTCCAAATTTCCCAAAGAAGAAAAGAAGGGATGATCTTGATCAAGGCTTGTTTAGCAAGAGCAAAATTGCCTCCACTCCACCATTTTTGCAAATTATCAAGTAAAGAGGTAACATTCTCCAGCTTTATGGAAAAAGATTTTGCAAAATGGATCCAAATGCATTTAACTTCAACACAACTAAAAAAGCAATGAGCTACACTCTCCTCATGGTTGCGACATAATAAGCAAATGGATGGACGAACCTGGATGCCAAAAGTACTCAAGATCTCCGGAAAAGGGACCAAGAAATTCTTTAGTTTCTAGACAAAAAAAGAAACCCTTAGAGGAATTAATTTATGCCAAAAATTCCTAACCAAAGAGTCTTCCTGATTCCTCCTTCTCAGATGCAAGTAAGCTGATTTTACAGTAAATTTTCCAGAAGTTGAATGCTACCAAAAAAGTAGATCGCGCCCCTCTGTTAGCGTAATCTCCATGTGCTGCAATTCTTGAAAAATTCTCCAATCAAGAACTCCCTGCATATCATTCAAGAATAAACCTTTATTAGCAAAAAATTCTTGAATGGTTAAAGATGGAAAAGGTGGATGTTCCTCATTCAAACCCCAAAGAGGGCCTTCATGCACCCAATTATCAAACCAAAAAAGTCTGTCACCTCCACGAATCAAGACCTTTGCATTTTTTAGACGCCTCATGTTCCACCTTCAAAACCCTACTCCAAGTAGTGTTCATCTTGACTGAAGTTGAAAGAGAACAGATGAATTTACTCCACAAGCCTTTTTGATGCTTAAATTTCCACCAAAGCTTATAAGAGAAAGCTTGTACGACATCCTGAAAGCGACGAAGCCCTAACCCATTTTCCAAAGTCGGAAAGGTTAAGCGCTCCCAAGATCGCCAATGCCTTCGTTTCTCCTCACTGGTGCCTTGCCACAAGAATCTTTGACACCGTTTTTCCATTTGCTTAAGAATCGACATAGGAGGACTTATAGCAGAAAAGACATGAATAGGGATTGCTGCTAGCACATGTCTTAAAAAGTATTAATCGCCCACCCGTAGATAAAAGCTCGTTCTTCCAAGTAGCCAACCTCAATTCAAGAGAATCGAGAAGAAACTAAAATATTGAAGCCTTCTTCCTTCCTTGGTACAGTTTGCAGCCTAAGCATGTAAAAGGAAAAGATCCCTTTTGCATCCCCAAGGCCGTTGCAATGACTTCTACCTGATTCGCGCGGCATGACTCTGCAACTAGGAAGAAACTTTTTTGACGATTCATTCTTTGCCCTGACGTCAACTCATAATCATTGAAGAATGTAGCACTTTAAGAGATTTCTTCTGTCCCCTTGTAAAAATTACCAAGTCATCCAAAAACCACAAGTGAGAAACCCTCAAAGAACCGGCCGGAGTTCCATACACTGCCAACTTCCCCTCTTGAGCCAATGAATTCAATCACCTCGTCATTGCTTCAGCTACTATTAAACCATATTACTAAAAAATTAATACGTTTATATAAATGAAAAATGACTTACAAATATGTAATTATAAATTTGTACATTAGAGTTAAAAAAATAAATAATTTTTTTAAATGATCATATAGTATATTTTTATAGTTATTAAAAATGATAAAAAGAAATAAAAAACAGAAAAATTTAAATAAAAACTGAAAAAGAGACTATTTAGTTATTTTTGTAAATTTTTTGGGATCATTTTTATAAATTTTTAAAAATATTAGGTTGTTTTTACAATTAAAACAAATAGAATTCCGTTAATTTAGACGGAATTAGCTTTGGACAAAATCGGCTAATGGTTTAATAGTTTAAGGTAATATTGACTAACCGAAAAAAAATCGGGTAAAATTAACAACACATGTAAAGTTTTTGATAGATCGGCCAATTTTTCCGATAATAACACGACCTCAAAAACTTAAAAACAATCAAAACATAAATAGTTGCACCTCAGAAACTCATAAAAAGTATTGGAACAATAAAAGTTGCACCACACAAAGCATCTTATCCAAAAACGTTATATCCTTTATTTCTGAAGAAAAACAAAAATTCACATCCTGTAAAATCCTCTAAAATCACATCTCTCATATCGTCACACTTTAATAAAAACAGTACCATTCCCTAGAGGGGAGTGAATAAAAACACTATGTTACAAGATAATTAAGCTTCAATAAAAACAGAATTATTTCAAAAACAATCTTCACAAAGAATGAAAAGAAACATGTTACAAAATAATTAACTTCGCTCCAGGAGGAAGTTTTCCTCCTAGCTGCTTTGCACTTTGCAAAGCAACTTCCGAACCATTGAAGAAAAGACCCCTAGACCATGAACGATATTCCCTCAAAGGATGGGGGATGCGAAGATTAACTATAACCTTCTCAAGTGAATCCGCTGAGTTGTCAATCAACAAATTAGCAAGTTCAACATCAGCTTTGACCCCAACCCAACCAACAAATTCAACAACTTTCAAGGATTGATGAGTAAACTCAGCTGCCCTTTCCTCCAATTCCTTTAGGTAAGAAGATTCCATGGCTTGGCTAAACCAAGGACAATCAAAAGGAGTATCTTTCTTCTCATTCGCATCCATGTTATACGTGAATGTCACCTTTTGAAGACGAGGACATGCAACTATTATTGAACTAAAACAGATAAGACTCTCCTCCTCAAATGCTTCAAATATAAATTCCAATTGCTCAAGATTGCTGAATTCTAAAAATTTTCTAGGGAATCTCTTGCGTCTCACCCAACTCATAATGCTCATACCCAGTTCCAACCTTTTAACCCGAGAAAGATGCAAACTGCTATGGAGATTTAAAACAAAATGTTCACAGCATTCAAGTGGATAACGCGAATGCATCCTTATGGACACCATTGAAATTCCTAGAACATTTCCGAAGCGGATGTCTATTACTGTCCTCCCAGCATATTTAAAAGATGTCAAACTTCTCGATGAAACCTCTATCTTCACCAATCTAGCACAATATCTTATTTCCAAGTGCTTCAATTTATGTGGTTGATCAGAAACTCTCCCGTTTAGTAGAGCCGAGGAGTCCTCAATCATTAACTGCTCAAGCAACGAACATTTTGACAAAAAATATTCAATGTCCTTGTCAAATACAGCAATCCCTTTTAAGCACAAGGCTGTTAGCCTATCAAAGATGGGAAACGGCAGAGGAAAAGGACGATCCAAGATGGAAAAGTGTAGACATTAGTAGAAGATCCCACCCAACATCCGACGAAATGAGTCAGATCTAGTTCCAACTTTCGAACCCTTTTAGCAATGGCAAAACAGAACCATTTGTCAATTGACTTTGTTTGTTCATAACCCAGATGAAACACAATTCGCAATTGTTCCACAGTGGGAGCTTTGTGTGAACTCAACACCTAATTTAACCAATCACCAAATTTTCTAGCTTCGGAAAACTGGAGACATGGACCTTGACTATGTTGCTCTAGCAGCCGCATAGTGTCCTTAGACTCGAAATCTAAAATTCCCACGAAAAAAAACTTCCAAAGCTTGCACCATCTACGAGAAAGTATAGAGGTTCTTGCAGCCTCTTTCATGTCCAAGAATGACAAGATAATCCCCAATATCTCATCCGGCAACTCACTAAGACGATCCTGCATTTCATGTTGAAGGTATAACTAGCCAACAATCTTAAAGAGTGTCAGATCGGTGGACGTTACATGGTCGGTTAAATCCAGCGGTGGTTGATGGGCTGCCCCCCTCCTCAGACGCTTTTTATGGTTCTCCTCCATGGCATGTAACAGAAACCGTACCTTTCTTAGGCTTTCAATACTATCAATCCGAAGAAGGAGTTAAATCAATTATAATATAGGGATCCTACGTACACCTAGCAAGGTGTACCTAGTGTGTAAGAAACGCTCCCAAATTGAGGGCAAGTTGAACTATTTAAAATTTATGCCATTGAGTGAATTGCACGCGCGCATTAAAACCCCTGCAATTCGCGACCTTTTTTATTTCAAAAATCGAAAACCGCCATTATCTCCTAAATTCCGGCCATTATCCAAACCCAACTTCCTATTCATTTCAATCCATTCCGTCTCAAACCAAAACATCCGGAAAAAGACCAAAAATTCACTCCTCCGGCGATACAAAAACATAAACTTCAGCGGCAGAGATTACGATAAAGAACCAGAGGATATCAACAAACCAATTGTTTGTGGTTGCTAGCTTATGAAAATCCGGGTAAATTTCGGTTAAATTCTGCGGGTTTTCATCTGTTTAGTTTGTTTTTTAATTTATGAGGTTTGAATATTGATTTTTTATCCGAAACTTTATGCAAAATCAAATATCGTTTATTCTGATTCGGATTCTGATGCATTTGTGAGGTAACACTGCTGTTGAACTGTTAATAGATCTGATGGGTTATGTAAATTTAAGATAATTCATTCGATTACTGATATTGTTCATCTATTTAATAGTGTTGTTCATTTGTTTGTGGTAGATTTTGATAAAGATTGATAGATTTATGTATTATTCATCTGTTTGTGGTTATTAATTCATCACTTTTTATAGTCATATTTAGCCTTTTCTAGTTAGATTTGATGAACTGTTTATAGATCTGAGCGTATTTCTCATTTGGGTATAATTATTCATCAAAAGGATATCATTAATCATCATTAAACTCCTGTCAATCTCATATAGTTCATCGACAATGTGATGATTCTTGTAAGATTATGAGATTTATACATTATTCATTAGGTTTGTATGATTATTCATCTTTTTAAGTACAATACTTCATCAATGATTTAACTGTTTTTGCGTTTTATGGTGGATTTCATAAAATGTTAAAAGATAATAATAGCATTCATTATGCCAGAGTCGAAATTCACCATGTCAACGTCATTATTCATCCTGTATTTGTTTCATTTTTCACAAAGGTAAATCATGTGATAATACATTATTCATCATCTAATCCCATATATTCATTTGATGTACATATTCATTCATATATTCATAAATGTTGGAATTTAACCGAAACTAACCGTCATGTAGCAACGAAAAAACAAAACCTGATAAAGCTCCCCAACAAAGCAGGATATCTGGAGATGAAATACGTACAGAATCGGTGGATGTAATGATACAAATAGAGGGACAGGGAACTAAGCGGAACAAAAGTCTATCCGGTGTTGAAAAAAGGTAATACTTATTTGGTACCATTCATCAGTCACCAGTAGCAATAATTTGTTATGCCTCATTTTCAAATCGATACAGATAATCATGCAATTGTTATTCGTGAACCAGTGACAAAAGCAATCCTAAAAGGAAAAGAGTCCAACAAACGGGCAATCCTGGACAACATCAAAAAGAAGTTCCACAACGAACAGAAAAGGAATCTGGGAAACGTACTAAAGCACAAAGGTAATATATCTTTATATATAAGTGATACTGTCATTATTAAACTGTTACACATCAGTATGCATTAGTTGTTATACTTTATTCATTGAGGGGTATATATATATTTTTTTGTTCAGAGGACCAAAAGGTACCCCAAAAGCCAAAACAGCACGGAAGGGCTAGCCGAAAAAGAGGAAAAGCAGGCAAGATGAAGATAACCCGTTCCTAAATAGAGTTTCACCCCATGCTGTATGCGATTTTGTTGCAAAACTGGATGACCTACAAAAAAAAGTTGTCCGAGAAATCGGGTTTGGGCACCTTCTGGATATCAAATTTGAGAGGTTTGACGATCCAGATTTGTGCAAATACCTTCTGGACAACTACGAGTGAGTAATATATTTTCCTACAAAATTACATTATTCATCACTTCGTTTATGAATATTCATTAGTTCAAAGGCATCAACCATTATTATTAATGTTATGTTTTTATAACCATAATTAAACAGCCCCCAATTTTCAGGGGTGATACTTCAAGGAAACCAACAGCTGACAATAGATGAGGCAGATGTGGAGGCTGTACTGGGCTTACCACGAGGTCGCTATGAAGTGGTAGACTACGTTGAAGGAAAAGGGAGTGAAGAGTACACAAGGCTAGTTGATGAAATGAGAATAACATTTGGTTTAGATATAAGCAAAGGAGCTCCACCAACAAATAGACTGTTGAACTATCTGTTTGGTGGGAGGATGAAAAAAAAAAGGAGTGGAACCAGACCTGGCAACTTTTACAGACCGTATATATGGAGATAAGTTCAAAAGATGGTTCGTCATTGGAGTTGTATCCAGTATATTCTGGAGAACAAGATCTCCGGACTGTCGTTTTCAGCTAATGAACTCCCTGATAAATGTAGATCAGATCAAAGAATTGAAATGGTGTGAATACATCATTACAGCACTTAAATTCACGGTGTTGGAATGGAAAAGGAATCCAGGGCATCATACAGGGCCACTAGTCTTTGTTGTGGTAAATAACAATCTGATATTTACTTCATCAGTTGTTCATTGATATTCATTTATAACATATAGTTATTCATCTGTTTTAATTTCTTACGAAACATTTTGCAGCTCGCATACATGGATCGTGTCATACCCGATTCAAAATATAGAAGATCACGCAAATTCCCAATAATTGCTCATTGGACGACTGATGATGTGAATAAAAGGGCAGCACACGAGAGAAATGGAAATGGTTTCGGGAGTGGTATTATTCACGAAAAGCCTATAGATCCAACATCAAACCCTGAACCAATAACTGAACAACAGCAGAATGTAAAGGTACAGTACCCAAATATAGCATTTCCATTGATTGATTTATTACAAATTATGTTTTTTTAATGAGTAACATATTAGTAACCAAAGTACAAAAGCTATTGTAGGAACTGGATTTGGCCGAAAGGTTTCAGGACATAATGATCAATGATATGGGGCCATTACTATTAAAACTTGGAAGATTCTTTGAAGAAGCAAAATCTGCAGGAATTAGCAGCCAATCTGAGCTAGCGAAATTATTCTTCAACTACACAAAGACAATCAACAACATGGTTGTTGAAACTGCCAAAGCTCCTGACAATGTTGGTGAGGAACAAAGAAATGAAGGAAACAGCAGCAAGCAGAAAATGATAGTTTTTTGGGGAAAGGACTTGACACAGAAAGCCAATTGGATGCTTGGTGCAACAGTGAAGAGATGATTGAATGCTTAAAAAAGTTCGAGAGCTTCATAGAAGATGCATTAAAATCATCAAAACCTGCGAATAAGCAGCAGGAGAAGGGTGATGATGATGTGATTTCATCACAACCAAACTGGAGTATTGGGCTTACCCAGTTGGAGTTTGAAGGTATTCTTATAATTGCTAATCATCTTCTGAAATTTTAAATGTTCATCATGTATCAGATTTTATTCATCGTGTAAAATTTGTAGTTATGTTCATCATGTAACTTACGTTCGTGCATAATTACTTTATGCGATCACCATTTTTAAAGATACAATCAAATCTACAGCAAACCAATCTAAAGTGGTACAACCTAAAGCAAATGAGCCTGAAGGATTGAATACCGTCGAGAAGGAAATCCTAGAGAGCGTCATACAAGGTGCAGTAACTAATTACTCTACACCACAAAAGGTAAATGACAGTACAGGTGATAACACAAATCAACAAATTGTCAGTGAAGAAGAGATAAAAGAGTATATTGATCGGTATACTACTCTGTTTATTATTTTACAATTCTAATATTCAACAGTTGTAGTTGGATAATAATTATTTACATAACATTATTCATCCTGTATTGTTCTAGTGTTCTCAGCGGGAAAAAGCAAGACCAAAGGAAAAAAAGAGGAGAACTTAAAATAACTGATAAGTCACCTTTCTGGAAAAATGGTGGAAATGGAATCAAAGGAATCACTGAAATTGAAAGGCTCGTATCTGATTACGCATTTGTGGATGACAACGACATGTACAAACCCTTCTACGATGCCAAGCTATGATATTTTCACTGTTATTTATCTTTAAAAAATAGGCTTTGTTGATCACATATATTTTATTTACGTCTTACATCTATCATATGCAGAGAAATACTGTTTGAGATGCCAAGAGAAGATAAAGAACTCAGAGTGGAATACCATTTCGTCCAACGTCATCAAATCAAAACAATGATGCCTGGGGTGCAAATAAGTAATGAAATAGTTGATGCTTGGGCAGCGCACCTGAACCATTTAGCACCCAGAGAAAGGACCAAATATCCCAATATATATTTTTCATCCATTATATCGGTAAGATTGTTCATCATAAATTTAAAATAATTATCTATCAGTTTAAGTTATGCATCTGATTTTTTATATTAATGTCAAATGTGATCCGCTCATTAACAGGCACAAATGCCTAGTAATATCAATAAGATGCCGTCGGAGAAATGCTTTGAAGATGCAGTTTACAGAATTGGTTATGAGTTGCAATGCCAAAACATCAGCAATTCGCAGTTTGATAATACTAAGCAAGTAAGTACATAAACTAAATAGTTATAATGTGAAAAACAAAAAGTATAATCCATGTTATGGTTTGCTTGATGAATATTTAAGTTACTGATGAGTAATGTGTGGTTATTAATGAACTTTGATAATGCTTATCAAGTAAGTACATAAAGTAAATACTTATGACTGCAATTTATGATTTCTTTGATGAATATCAATATCATATAATGTTGAAATGTTATCTTTCATACAAATTAAAACTTTTACTAACAACACGGAACATGCAGCTGTTTGTCCCTGTACTCGCAAACGAACATTATTACTTCTATGTGTTCAACATGCTAGACGGCCAAGTGGAAGTGCTGGACAACATGGATATAGCTATCAAACATAATATTCCGTTTGAAGCCAAATATGGGGATACCTATAAATTTTTGGTAAAATATTATGTACTATGTTTATGAGTAAATAATTGGTAATGCTTTAAATGTTTATGAACAGGTTGAAGCTTTAGCCAGGTATGCTGACTCACAAAGGGCGATAACTGCTTATAATAGACTCAGAAAACTGAAAGAGCCAAATATTGTTCATCTTCTATGGAGCAACAGTGAAAATAAAACAGACTGTGTGGTATACATGATGTGCCACATGAAGACTTACAAAGCGGGCGTTGATAGCTACAACTGTGGAATCCCCCCAATCGGCAAAACAACGGTAATTATATGAACGATTAATACTGATAATATTGGATGACACATAAAAAAATTATTCTTTATTAATTGTTATTCGTCAATTCCATTTTCAGAGACAAAAGGATGTACATCAAAACAAACTTGATAAGCTCAGAATCAAGTACCTGACAGAGTTGCTGACCTCGGGCATCAACACCAAATCAATCACCATCACAGAGCGGATCAAAGAATTTCACACTGCTAGAAACCCATAGAGCCTAAAACTCTTGTGGTTCTTTTGTTGAATCCAGATAGTTTGATTAGTGAATGTGGAACAACTTTTGTTAATTAGATTAACGGTTATCGTTTTAAAAAATCTTTTGATGAATCCAGAAGGTTTGATTAGAGAATTTGGAACAACTTTTGTTATTTTATGTCATTTTTTGTTTATAGTATTTGATATAAGACAGCTTTTGGTATTTTATGTTTATAAATATCATAAGGATTATATTGTTTTAAATCACTGCACCAAAACCAAAAAAAAAGGAACCAATTGTTCATAAATAACGCAAAAAAATATATCTGTCTTGGAATAATTGTGCATTTCATTCCATATCTCCTAATATTTACATTCTATATAACATGAACTGAACTAAAGGATGAATATAGTCAACCATAAAATCATAATGAATATTAACAACAAATTAGTGAATTAAGGTATAGATATGATGAACAGAGAAATTTTAAAATCGTTTATTGTTAAGTGTTCATATGGTTATTCATAATTTGAACCACTGTTGTTCATCATTATAATAATGATATTCCTCGCAACATCCCATTATTTTAAAACGAGCTTCTTTAATCCATTTTAAAACACGCTAACCAAATTTAAAACACAAAAACAACTTCTATATGTAAAACAACTTCACAATAGCAAGACAGAAGTATTTCAGTACTTCCAGCTTTCATTGTTCATCAATGTCACAAAAAAACACATCAATACATCAAACAAAAACCAAACGTTATTCTGCTATAATTCACTACCTTGACTATTAACCTGATCAAATCCACTAAAAACAAGAGGGTGCGCATAACGACCAATAAAATCAGGGTTATCAATGTTCAC
Organism: Oldenlandia corymbosa var. corymbosa; assembly: GCA_949775105.1. Classification (NCBI taxonomy): domain Eukaryota; kingdom Viridiplantae; phylum Streptophyta; class Magnoliopsida; order Gentianales; family Rubiaceae; genus Oldenlandia; species Oldenlandia corymbosa. The sequence continues at coordinate 19,991,053 of OX459118.1, read as the reverse complement.
CCTTTTGTATATAGTCTTCCTCGTCCTCAAAGCTGCACCTTTCTTATGTTTTGTACTAGCTTTTCTTGATCTTATCTCAGTTGCACTCTTCCACCTTACATTCCGCTCCCCCAATGGCCTCAATGTCTCAGGATCTTTAATATTTACAGTTGAACTTGTAGAATCCTTGTTTCCAAACGCACCCTCTTCAGTTTCTTCGAGCGAAGATCCAACCTCCTTACTAACATTATCAGACAATGTTTTCATGGTATCTGAAATGATTTTTTTGGCACCCTCACATGATTCACTAGCTGATAAAAGGCTGATAAACTTCTTAATCATGTCGGTCCTCCATAAGAAAGAACTTGATGTATCAAATTTAGACCCATATGCACTGTCCAAAGAATCACCAATACACCCTATATTAGCATTCCTTCTGAACCTTTGCAAAATGTAACATTTTGGAACTTGATTGACATTACGAAACATGTAAACTCTGAGACAATGAGCACACAAAAACCTCGAATCAGAAAACTTGCTGCATGTGCATTTAATCTCATTCGAACGAGCATTAAAAATAACTTGGTGATTCATCACATCAACTTGCATCCGCCTCACATGATGTAGCTCTATATCAGGGTGACCGTTAAAAGAACCAATAAACCAATGATTACACTGAACTGCAACATCAAATTCTTTTTCAAACACAATATATGCCTGAATTGTGTATAATTCTCTAGCATGCCGACACATATCACTATTTGGGAAACGCATATTAACGCGACCATTATTGCAACGGTTGTCTTCATCGTTCTCATTTTGCCTCCAACCATCAACTACTTCTTTGAACCTATGATAAAAAGTGCATAACCGAGAAGCCTTACTAAGGGATTGCGAAATTGACCTGTTTGTTGTTTCACTCCTTTGTGACGACAATGCACCACCCGAAAAAAAAGACTTGCTAAATGCAGGGCACCACTTCTCTCTTGAGGCATACCTAGCTTTCAACCACTTATCATTGTGACAATTGTAAGTGTCACACATCCTGGTTGTTAAAAAAAACATAAACACAAGTTGTGAATAGTTATTCATAAAAAAATATCTCATGCACAACAATCTCACAACAAATATGCATCATAAAATCTGTACTGAATAATCATATAACTTATTCATCTGAATCGCTTGCGACGCTCGTTAAATGGATATGATTATTCATTGTCTTAATGGGTTGTGCATTTTCCTATCTGTATTACATTGGATGAAACAATAATCATTAATATGAATTGTCACATTCATCAGCTATGTATAAAAATTCATTACTCAAATAAAATTTCAAAAAAGTAACAATAAATAAACGAAACTTACAAACGCCAATAATACTCAAACTCAGCAACTTTATCAGTATGCCTCAGAACCAGTTGGAATAAGTCCATAAAACCGGATTTGTTCCTAATGTAGCCAAAGTGGTTCTTCGAATTTTCACCGATATGCCATGTGCAAAGACGATGTCGTGCCTTCTTGAAAATCAAAGGGACTGCAGTACCCATGGCAGCGCACTGATCAGTCATGATGGTTGTGGGTTCTTTCCCACCCATAGACTCCAAGAATTCATCAAAAAGTCATTTAAATGACGGGATATCCTCATGTAACAAAAAACCTACACCAAACATTATGTTTTGTGTATGGTGATTCATTCCTGTAAAAGGTGAACAAACAAGTTTTTATCTAGTTGTCCTGTGTGTGGTGTCATGAACTACCAAATCACCAAAGACATCATAATCTCTTTTCATACGCGAATCCCTCCAAAAAACACAACAAAGCCTACATTCTTCATCATGGAGATAGTTGTAATAAAAACCTTCTTCTGTCTCCTGCCTTTTCTTCAACAAATTCAACAGATTGTTTGCATCACCACCTTCCCATTTAGCACGTTCATGAGCTGCAACCTGATTCCTAGCATCTGTTACGGTGTAGCCTAGGTTAGGAACACCTCGTGCTTGATTCCTCAAAAAACTGAAACCCTTGATAAGACCAATACTACTATCCTTCAAAGTGGACAAAAGTATCACATCATTAGCTGGAACTTCTCTTTGAGACCGAATCAAATGCCTCTGTCTTAAAGGAACAAGATCATGACAATGGTCAACCACATGCTGAACCACCTTCCATATACCTTCATCATCAATCCTCAACACAACCATCGCTAAACAACCAACACGCGTATCTGTCTGTATATAGCACTTACCCTTTGAAGTTTTGGCCCCTTGTTTACTACATGCGAACTGTTTCTAATATACTTCACCATTGGGCCTTTTTCTGTCTTTGAACTTTTTTGCTGAAAACCCAATGCGTTTTGCATAAGAATTATAATCAGAAAAAGCCTCTTCCAATGAGTTATAACAACGTCCAATTAGCACATTATCTGTTCATCATAGAAAATTCATTAAAAACCCTACATTACTCATCAGTAACTTCTTGATATTCATCAAATAAAAATATAACCTGCATTGCAAAATCCGTTGGACAAAGCAGTGAAACTCTATTCATCATAACTTCACGTTACTCTACTCATAAACTACAATTATTCATCATGTATGGATAAATATTCATTAGTTACAACATATTACACATCATTGACTTCCTAACATTCATCAATAAATTCATAACCTACGTTACTCTATTCATTAAAAAACAATTCGTTACTGGTACCCTATAAATAATCATCAGTTAATGATAAAAATGCATTACCAAACGCAGCAACAATCATTCAGAAAAAAATAACATACACTAAATATGATCAAATTACCTTCCAAAGATTCAGAAACACGATCATCGAATTCAACCAAAGATCTATCATCACTAAGAACAATTGCTGAATCAACATGATCAACATCATTGATTTCTTCAACATCATTATACGAATTCAACGATCCTTCTGAGTCTGCAACATCTTCAACAACATCCGCAACACCTTCGCCATCATAATCACAACCCTCCTTACCGGAATTACTGTCAATTCTGACGTTTAAATCTAAACCTTCCATCGTTTATAATTTTTCAGAATAAATATTGGTATTCCGGATGGTATCAAATCACTCAGTTTTGGTGAAAAAGATGAAGCCAAATAATAATTGAAAGATGAATGATCATTACGATATTACAAATGGTAACTACATTTTCAAAATTTAAATTCTTCACTAATAACATTTTGTGATCACGTAATTAAAATTCGGATTTTGCGGGATTTTTTTTTCTAATTAAATGATGCGCGTGTAGATATGAAAACCGGGATCAAATTGGCCACTTTTTATTGCCTTTAGGTGATATACACGCACTGCTAGGTACACCTTGCAAGGTGTACCTAGGATCTTAATATTATTTGCCGGAGTTAAATCCTCCAGTAAAAATTTCTATGAGCCACCGGTGAGGCTACAGAATTATGGTGGAAGCTAGATCTGGTTTTATATAAATAGATCCGATTCAAAATCAGAATCGTCCAGTGCGGTTAACAGCTACCGCATGGGTTTATAAATAGATCAATTCAAAAAAATAAATAAGAAACCGATTCCAAATCGGAATCGTCCGATGCCAGCAGCAGGAAAAATTGGCGGATCTACTTAAAACTTTACATGCGTCGTCAATTTTATTCTATTCTTTTTAGGTTAGCCAATATTACCCTAAATTATTCAACTGTTAGCCGATTTTGTCCAATTTGCTATTTTTTGTCTAAATTAATGGAATTCTATTTATTTTAATTACAAAAATATCCTAATGATTTTAACAATTTATAAAAATAATTCCAAAAATTTACAAAAATTATAAATAGTCTCTTTTCAGTTTTTATTTAAAATTTTCAGTTTTTTAATTTCTTTTTACTATTTTTCATAACTATAAAAATATACTATATGATCTTAAAAAAATATTTATTTTTAAACTTTAATGTACAAATTTTTAATTACATGTATGTAAGTCATGTTTGATTTACATAAGCATATTAATTTTTTAATAATATGGTTTTACAATAATGATACTATTTTTTAATCTATTTTTTTAATCTAAAAAATAAGTTTTTTTTTTAATTGGATGGCCCCAGCAAGAATCGAACCCTCGACCTCCCGGTAATAACCATCCCCCATCCTAATCCACTAACCATCCCACCCAACCCTCCCACCCTAAATAATAAGATTATTTAACTAATACTAATTTTGTGCAAAAAAAAATTAAACAATTCACATATATTAAAAAAAATCTATTGGTATACTTTAATGTATTACAATTTAATTCAACAGACTTTAGATTGTATTATAAAATTAAAAAGTAATCAAAACTAAAATATAAATATTCTTTAAAAGGCCAAGTACGAACATAAAGTAAAAAGACACTTATTTCGTTTCTACATTGGCCCAACACAAGAATATAGTATCGTGGCATTTACAAAAATGGTACAAAATATTTTATAAAAAAATATGTATATTTATTACTGTGAGGGTTTTACATTTTGTGATAATGTTTTGAGACACTAATATATCTAACTTTAGTAGGAAGTCTTTTTAAAAAAAAAAAAAAAAAAAAATCTACTCCAGTACTAGACTCCACCTTTTTTTTTGCATAAAAAAAATTAGATTTCTCCAGTGAGAATAGAACCTCAAACACAGTTTTAATCATCTAATATCGAACCTCGCAGTACCCTATATTTTAATTTAATAATTTTTTAATTAGATAATACAATCTATAGTCTATTTAGTTAATTTGCAATAAATTAAAATGTACTAATATATATTTTTTTAATCTATGCTACATGTTTTAATTTTTTGTAAAAAATTAGTTTTAGTCAAAAAATATTATTCTTTAAATTAAAAAAGACGGATTAAAAAAATAATATCATTATTGTATAACCATATTATTAAAAAAATTAATATGTTTATGTAAATCAACCATGAGTTACAAAATGTATATCTATAAATTTGTACTGTAGTGTTTAAAAGTAAATTATTTATTTAAAAGATCATATAGTATATTTTTATGGTTATGAAAAATAGTAAAAAGAAATAAAAAAAGAAAAATTTAAATAAAAACTGAAAAGAGATTATTTTATAATTTTATAAATTTTTTGGGTCATTTTTATAAATGTATAAAAACTATTAAGGTATTTTGTAATTAAAACAAATAAAATTTCGTTAATTTAGATGGAAAATAACAAATTGGACAAAATCGGCTAATGGTTGGATAGTTTAGGGTAATATTGACTAACCGAAAAAAAATAAAGTAGAATTGACGACGCATGTAAAGCTTTGGGTAGATCCGCCAATTTTTCCTTAGATAAAGCAACTGGTGGTTTTTGACAAGTGTCTGTAAAGAAAAAGCAGAACACGAGTCACTTAGAGAATTGTCAAAATAAACATTACAGAACTGGACACAACTAGCCACCAAGTATAATTACAAACAAAGTTAATATAAATCAGAATAAAATTTCTCAACAAATTACAGGAAAACCATTTATTTGTACTTATCTTTTCTAAATGTGCAACAAATAATCAGTCCCAAAGAGATGCCATAAACAAATTAGATGCCCCATTAGATAAGAAGCTAACTCTAATAGCTTTGACTAGGTAAAACATGTCATCCAATGAGTGAAGCCATATTGTAGGGGTAGGCTACATAACACAAAGAATACACTTTATGCAAGATTAGCGTGTGACTTTATACGGCTATCCATATTCCATTCTATGAGTGTAAAGGTTGTAGATGCATTCACTTTTTCCAATCTTTTCACGCATGTTATGATTAAAACCTTTTTAGCAGCAAAGGGAATAGGCTTGCAACCAGTAAACCATCTTAGTTTCCAGTCACAAACAAGTTAACCAAAACAATGGTCTTAACCTCATAAGGGGGAGCCCAATTATTTTGCATACATTTTAACAGAAACCTTTGCACAAGTTACATCCTAAGCAAGATACAATTTAGATACTTTCTCTTGAATGTTCTAACTCATATCCTCTTATTTTTCTAACCTTGAAAGCTTAAGATAACCAATTCCATGGGGAAACATCACTTACAATATGGAAAACGTTCTACAAGCAATGCAATATAAACATTTAAGAACAAGATTAATTTGTTGATGAATCATAACAAAATCATAGAAGACAAAGCCAAATGAAAAAACACAAATTACAACAAAATACGTACCCTTTCTCAAAAATGTATCCTCCTCCCCCCAATAGGGAAAATACATACCATTTTATCATAACCTTCAATCAGTTTTGCATAATCAACCTTGTCACCTTTCTGATTCTCCACTTATCTCTTCTACTTTTCTTACTATCATCCCCTATTCCACGCCGGAGCGACTCACTTAAACTCTTCCTCCTCCAATTATAAATTCGGAACAGCCGCCCTAATCCTAATTCTCAATCAAAGTTATAAAAACATAGAAACCTCAATTAGACATAGTAATCTCAATTCACCACTAAACTATTCAGAGCAGCATTACACATGTAGAAAATAAATAAAGGTAACTGACCCTTTCATGATGGCAGTTTTTGCAAATTAGTTTTAGCAGAACATCTAAAGTGTCTATATATCCATTAAACAACACCATGTCCTCTAAAAATTAAAGGCAGAATATTACAGAGCATCAACCCTATTATAAGCCTAATTGAACCCTATTAATAAAATTTGACAATTGGTTATCCAGTAAACAGACCTAATTGGTGCTCATGGATTCTGATATTGGCAGAATGAGGTTTTTTTTTTTTTATTTTTATGCTAATTGTTACCCCAATTAGTGCCCATGCATTCTGTTCAAAAATATCTGATTAGTCACAAACTCTATATATTGTACATAAATCATACTTTGAATCAAAACTCCTTAATGACACCAAATTTGTCCTTTGTGGGTATAGCTAAACACTACTGCTCCATGTTCCTCCCTTAAAAAATAAAAAGCAATCAACTAAAGACTTTGAAGGATTCCATGATAAGTTTTATGTTTTCTTTGGGCGATTAAGAAATATAGAAGACTAAGTTTCTCCGATATTTTGGATTTCAGAACTGGACCGCTAAATTTGTTCTTAAAAGATAAGAAAAAAAATTCAAACTTAATTTGATTCATCAAAATTAGAGAAAAAAAAAAAGATGCATTAATTCTTGCAATCATATAGTAATGCTCAACTTCGTTCTGGTACCGCAAGAGCAGAAAAAACTCCACCAATCGAAATTAATCAAGCCAAAGACTATAAAAAAAGGGGGAAAAAAAATCATTGAGGAACCAATTACATTTAAGTTTGAAAAGATGAAAGTTTTGAAAAAGAAAGCTCAGAAGCCAAGCGTAACAATTAACATTTCATTGAGTAACCAATATGATAAACAATGAATCTTCTTTCATGTTACTCTTCATAACTTCTTTCTTTCATTAAAAGAAAAAAATCAAATTAAACATTTAAAGGTGGCTTGTCACTAGTTTTGAACTAAACTCCCACTTAGAATAGGGAAATTGTATTAGATTCATCATGTGTTGTGCACAATATACAAACTATATATAGACAATAACAAACCCTAAACTAGAACATAATAGGAAATATACTAAATATTACAATACGCTCCCGCAAACTTACGGCGGAGAAGAGAGAAGCCGAAATTTGTCCCGAAATCGAAAGAATAACTCTTTGGACAAGGGTTTTGTCAGAATATCAGCAAGCTGATCAGCAGCAGAGATAGAATTGACCGAAACAAACTTACGCCGAACATGATCTCGAACAAAGTGAAAATCAACCTCAACATGTCTTGTACGAGCATGGAACACAGGATTGACAGCAAGGAAAACTGCACTACTGTTGTCACACCAAATAGAGGGAGGGCGATGTACAGAAACGCCTAACTCGGACAACAGATGACACACCCAATGCAGTTCAACACAGACATTAGCAACCGCACGAAACTCAGCCTCAGTAGACGAGCGAGCCACAGTGGGCTGCTTCCGAGATGCCCAGGCAATGAGATTAGGTCCCAAATAAATGAGAAAACCAGTAGTAGAACGACGATCATCCGAACAACCAGCCCAGTCGGTATCACTAAATGCAGTAAGAGTATCCAAATCTGTAGGATGCAGAACTAAACAGCAATCAACGGTACCACGAAGATAGCGAAGAACCCGTTTGAGAGCCTGAAAATGAGAAGTGCGAGGCTGATGCATGAACTGACAAAGCTTATTAACCGCAAAAGAGATATCTGGACGAGTGAGAGTGGTATACTGCAGACTGCCACACAGCCGACGATAAGTAGTCGCATCATCAGGAGACAACAGAGTACCATCCAAACGGGACAACACAACATTAGCCTGCAAAGGAGTGGAAATAGGTTTGCAAGTATGCATATTCGCAAGTCGTAGTAAATCAGTGACATACTTGCGCTGAGAGAGAAGCAAACCCTTGGAAGTACGACGAACCTCGACCCCAAGAAAATAACTCAACGGACCTAAATCCCGAAGAGAAAACTCCTTAGCAAGACAAGAGATAAAATGCTGGACCAAACCAGAAGTGCTGCCTGTGAGAATAATGTCATCCACATAGACCAGCAAAAAACACAACTGAGACCCACGGCGATAGACAAAGAGGGAAGGATCACAACGAGACTCCACAAAACCCAAGGTAAGCAAAAACGCCGCCAACCGAGAATACCAGGCCCGAGGAGCTTGCTTAAGACCATATAAGGACTTATGCAGTTTACACACATAATGAGGGCGCACCGGATCAACAAATCCCTGTGGCTGAACCATATACACAGTCTCACTCAGAACACCATTAAGAAAGGCATTACTGACATCAAGCTGAGAAACCGACCATCCACGAGCCAGGGCAACAGTCAAAACCGAGCGAATGGTGACCGGCTTAACAACCGGACTAAATGTGTCAGTGTAATCAATCCCAAAAGACTGAGTAAAACCTCGAGCCACCAACCGGGCCTTATACCGCTCAATGGAGCCATCAGCATGGGTCTTAATCTTATAGAGCCATCGATTGCCGACAACATTGCCGGAGGAAGGAGGGGAAACTAAAGTCCATGGCATTCTGCCACTGAGGAAAGGATTTGGCTTGGGTAAAGGATGTAGGAGCAGTAGACACAGCTGGGGAAACAGAGGTAAGATGAGCCGAGGGATCAAAGATTTTCTTGGGCTTGGGTTGTTGACGAAGTGTCATTGAGTGCTGACGGGAAGAAGGAGGAGGAGGTGGCGGCGGAGGACTGGAATTAGATGATGAGTTGGGAGGTATAGGAGGAGACGAAAGAACTGGTGTACTAGAAGGAGACGAAGAGGGCGCAGAAGACGACGCAAGCATACCAGGATAACTGGTTACACACAACCAAGGGGTAGCAGGAGACTCCGGTAGCGAAGAAGGAGAACTTGAAATAGGACGTTTAAAGGGAAAGAGTTTCTCATCAAACTCAACATGACAAGCAACATAAAGACGGTTATTCACCACATCAAAACAACGATAACCAAGATGAGATGGAGAATACCCAAGAAAGACACACTGAGTAGAGCGAAAGGAGAATTTATGTTTATTATAAGGGCGAAGAAGAGGATAGACAGCGCAACCAAAGACACGAAGAAAGGTATAATCAGGTGGCTGGTGATATAGTGTAGTGAAGGGTAGGTGACCTTGAAGAGGTTTACTAGGGTGGCGATTAATCAAAAACACAGCAGTTTCAAAAGCAAACTCCCAAAATCGAAAAGGAGTACTGGAATGGCCAAGGAGAGCAAGTCCAATGTCGACAATGTGACGAATTTTGCGTTCAGCAGTGCCATTCTGCTCATGAGTGTGTGGGCACGCTAAACGATGAATAATACCGACATCCTTAAAGAAAGAATTGAGAGAACGAAATTCACCACCCCAATCAGAGTTAACACGTTTAATGGTAGTACCAAATTGTTTTTCTACGAGAGCTTTGAATTGCTTGAAAACGGGGACAACATCACTTTTATACTTAATGGGATAAATCCATGTGAATAAAGAGAAGTCATCAATAAAAAGCACAAAGTAGCGATAACCATTGAATGACCAAATAGGAGCAGGTCCCCAAACATCAGTGTGAATTAAATCAAGAGGTTTAGAGCTACGATGAAAAGTAGAAGGTAAACTAACCCTATGTAACTTCCCTAAACAACACGCCTCACATTTATCAGTGGACGTGGACACAGAGGAATAAGGGAGTTGAAACTGCCTAACCAGAGTACGAAGAGTGACATTATTAGGGTGCCCTAAACGAGCATGCCATTGACCTAAAGAGACAAGATAAGCTGCTGGAGACAAGGAACCACGAGCAGGAAGATCTAAGCGATAGAGACCATTATCAGCCCGACCGCGGAGGAGGAGTTCCTTGGTTGAAAGATCCTTAACACAACAAGAGTCAGAATAAAATTCAAAGAAACAGTGATTATCACGGGTAAACTTTTGAACAGATAACAGAGGCTTAGTAAGAGAAGGAGCATGCAAGACACGATTTAAAAAGAGGACGAGAAAACGATGGCAAAACAGATTGACCAACATGCTGAATAGGTAAAGCATCTCCATTACCAACTAAAATATGATCCGTACCAGTATAATCATTAGAGATACTGAGAGAGGACAAATCTGGCGTGACATGATCGGTAGCACCAGTGTCCGGATGCCAGGGAGTGACAGAAGGGGCAGACTGTGCCATATGAGCTTGAGGAGGCATAGGTGACTCCGGGTAAGACGGAGGAGACAACAAACCAGCCGAATGCGGGGCAGGAGAAACTGCCTGGGCATAAGCAGCCGACCGAATGGCAGGGGGTCGAGGAACAAAAGTAGCATCAAAACGGCGGCGACAAGTGGCGGCCGTGTGATTCAAGATGCCGCAAAGCTGACACGTCTCACCCGGCGCGGGAGGGGTGTACCCACGCCTACCACCACCACGGCCAGAAGACTGATTACGCCGGCCGCCACGTTGCGAGCGGCCTGCATGAGAGGATTGAGGCGGCGTAGGAGAAGGTGGCGACTGCACCAGCATAGCCGTCGGCTGAAGGACCGGCTGTTGGGCGTGAAGAAGCACCTCATACGAAACTAATTGTCCAAGGAGATCTTGATAGGAGCGAGGTTCGGGTCGCTGCTGCAAAGCTCCGATGATGCCATTGAATTCGGCACCAAGCTTGCGGAAGATTATGGCATTGAACTCCGCGGGAGATATGCGATGGCCGGCAAGCTGCAGTGTATCTGCGAGACCCTTTGCTTTGGAGAGGAGAGCCGTGACCGACAAGTCACCTTTTTGCAAACTGTGGAGCTCCATAACAAGCTGGGTCTGTTGAGCATAAGAAAGAGCACCGAAACCCTGCTGAAGAGTCCATGCTGCCGCCGACGTTGTGCAGCCCTAGAGAACGGGAAAAATTGCTTCAGCAACAGAAGAAAGAATCCAAGAGAGGACCAGCTGATCCTTTTGCTGCCATATATCAAACTCAGGATTGAGTTGGGGCGCGGCACCACTGACAGAAGGAAGAAAGCGCGGCGGTGCAGGTTCGGTGCCGTCGACAATACCGGCAACACAAAACATAGTCAATAAAGGAGTAAACTGAAGACGCCAAGACGAATAGTTGGCCCGAGATTGCAGCTTCACAATAAACGAATGATTGAGAGATTGTAGACTAGGTTGAAGAAGTTATACTGGTGTCTGCGAAGAAAGTGCCGCCGGTCGAAGCTGGGTAGCCTGGTCAGTAGATGAGGTCGGTGATAGTCATCGTTGAAAGTAAACACGCAGGACTTAATAAAGCTCAATGGTTTTTTTTTTTTTTTTTTTGTTGTTTTTTTTTTTTTTTTTGTGGGTTAACAAAAAAAACAGCCGCAGTCGGCGGTGGAGATCAGCAAGTCAACAGCGGCGAACTCAAAGGCAACGGAGAACAGCAACGGCAACGACGAACGGAGAAAAGACGCAGCATAAGTCCAGCATAGAAGAAGAAGAAGAAGAAGAAGCCGTCGGCAACAAGTAGAAGAAGCCGGCAGTAAGCAGGCAGCAAGCAGCAAGTAGAAGAAGAAGCCGTCGGCGAACGGAGCCACCGGAGGAAAGAAAAGGCGCAGAAATCAGCCGCGACGGATGGATGTCGCACGGCCAAAAACAAAACCGTGGGCGACGGAAAAGAGAAAAGAAAAGGAGCGAAAGAAAGCAATAAAAAAAACCAGCAGCAGCGGCCAACGGAGAAGTAGTCGGCGGCGAAGAGGAGAAGAGAAAAAGATGGGTTTTTTAAAAAAAACCTAGCTCGATACCAACTTAGAATAGGGAAATTGTATTAGATTCATCATGTGTTGTGCACAATATACAGACTATATATAGACAATAACAAACCCTAAACTAGAACATAATAAGAAATATACTAAATATTACAATACTCCCGTACAATTTGTAACCCACTGATTACAACAATGAAACTACAAAGCATGATATTCTTAATTTTCAATTGATACAACAACAAAGAAAACTAAAACAAACAAACCAGAAAAGGCAAAGAAACACAAACTAGAGTAAATGAATGGTTACTAATTAATGTGTGCATGCTATTGCGTCAACGAAATAAAGTTTCCGGGATCTTAAATAGAAACGTTAAGCAAGATAGAAGCTACTGTTTTTTTCTACTCCAAAGGTAACTTGGTGAACCAAATTTTCATCAAACAAGATCCTGATCAAATGCAGAACCGGGATTGACGAGTTTATCAACCAAACAATGTTTTTTTGAAATAAAAACTATATTATATCATTTAATTGAAATTGTCCAACAATGATTGATAATGAAAAGATACAGTCGAAACAAGAAACAACTTACAATCAACTCTATTCTACTGTTGTGTTTCTCGTGGATAAACCTATCTAGATCTACCTAATACAAGGATGGATATATCACGTGTCAAATAATCAATTTGATCAAGAACATATCTCTAATCATCTGATGAAAACTCTATCATAGATCAATCAAATAGATCTATGATGACTGAATCTTCTCGAACCGTATAATGTAAAACAATGTACGAAACTATAAACATCGCAGTAACAATACAAAAGACACCATGCACACTGCAAAAATACATACGCTCTCAATAGATCACTACCTATTGAAGGAATAATAATTTGGAGATGAATCCTGCTTATTAAATGAGACAAAGACTAGAAACAAAGAAGAATCAAATTAACCCATGAGGGAAGAGAAATTTCTTTGAGAGAGGCGGATAGAGTTTGAGAGAATGAGGAGAGACCAAGCAGATTTAGTTAATACATTTGGGCACAATTTGGAGCTAACGCCGCTAAAGATTGATGAAACATGTCCTGTTGTTCTAATTACTATGCCTTTTATTTATGTACTTTTAGTGAAGGCTTGTACTTTTATTTATTTCTTTCAGGAGGTGTGGTTTATAATATCAAGGGCATTTACTTTGATGAACAATAACATGCAATAATTTTGAGTTTAGCAATATTTTTCTTAATTTATTATTTTTCTTAATTGGGATAAAAATTTAAAACTTAAATAAATGTGAAATTTCAGACTAAACAAAATTCAAGATTTAGAAATTAGGTAATATTGCGTGACAAAACATTGGTAAAATCAAAATTCTGGTGAAACATAAACAATTGTAGCATCAATCAAGGAATTATTGCAAAGTGTAGATTGTTTGGTACTAAAGTTGGGTAACACAGCCGGAACAAAAGTCAAGTAAATGGAAATGGGGTATTGGCAATCAGAGGTTGACAAACAGTGACCACACTTTGATTTGAAACACACTAAATAACACCAGTGTGATTGCTGGCAGAGGTGTATTGTTGTTGTTTCGGTTGGTATTGTTTTGGTCTATTTTTTCTTTAGAATTGCCATAGTACTGTGAGAATACTAAAACCATAAGAATTATTATTAATAATTTACTCACTTCATAAAGACGATATTGACATAGTATCAGTAGCGGAGCAAGGATTATGGGTGTAAAATAAGATTAATAACACAAAGTGAACTAAATACTAACTAAAAATATTAATTAAGTATTAAAAGAAGTACTATTTCCAATTTTTTTTCTCATTTAAAAATCTACAAAACATTATCTAGAACCACTTCATTAATATTTTAGACATTGTTTTACAACTAGAACAAAAGTCATTAGTCATAATAAGGCCTATGGGGTTAAATTAATTTCTTAAGATATATTTAATATGAGATAATTTTACCATGAAAATTATAAATTTGCCAATTTTTATATTTAAGATTAAAAAAAATGCTCCTATTGTATTAAAAGATGATAGAACCAATACAAAAAATATTGGATTGATCTTATTGTATTAAAAAATATTATCATATATGTTTGAGGATATATGAATTATACGGGTGGATAAATTTGACCATTTTAATTTTTAATTAAAAATTTTAGGCTATTTTAATCTTAGGAATTTTATTTGTATGGACTTAGGTGTTGATACGGATTTGGGTCTTGACTCTTTATTTACAATCCTATTATTAGTAATTATAATTTTACATCATTATCATTGGATATATAACAAATTAAGTTAATAATGTTTTTATGTAAACTTTTGATACTTAATTCTTTTATTTAAAAGTTACATAGATTGAGTATAATATACATTGTTATAAATCTTTGTAAATAAATTAGTTAAAAAAATTTTACTATAAAAGTTTTAAAGAGGGTAAGAACGTGAACACATTACAATTTATACTCCTTTTTCTCAAATAAATCGTCCATATTGAATTTTGGACATTGTACTGTACAATTATCAAAATTCAATTATTTTCTTAAAACATAAAGAGTATAACATAATTACTAAAAATAAAAAATAAAAAGGCGAGGGTTGTCGTTGCACCAACTGGCGATCCCTGACCCCGCTTATGCACTGTATAACTCGATCATTCGTATTTGAAGATCTTCATAGTGATCTACCATTAATTTATTTCTATTATACGCAAAACTTATTATTAAGTTATAAGGAACTCCTACCTCATCAATTAAATCATGTCCTCTGTCCTCGTTTTTTTTTTCCAGGTGTTTATCCCCAATATCCAACTCGTCTAAAAATGATCAATTTTTAACTTTTCTCTTCCAACTCATCAATTTCAGATGTGCTACAAAGTTTCTTGATTTCATTCTTTTATATCCTTACCTCTACCTCTAATCTTGTATATGGTTTTCCCAAGACTCAATAATATACGTTTTAAGTAGAGTAACTTTCTCTTTAGTCTTGGTTCCTCACATACCCTCACAACCTGAAGACATGTGAAGGATGGAAGCTGTAAGTGTAGTCATACCCAAGATGGTTCGAAGTATTATTCATTATTCCTACAAAATTTGGAAGGAAAACATTCTACTAACTTTATCCAAGATATATACTCCCTCTGCTCCTTAAGACATTTTGATTTATCATAAATTTAATCTAATACGTATTTCTAATTGACAAAAAAAATCTTAAAAATATTTCATAACAATCAAGAAAATATAACGAATGTGAAAATATATTTTTAAGGTTTTTTCGACAATTAAAAATGCGTACTAGGTGAAACATAGGACGAAATCAAAATACTTTATATTAAGGACCGGAGGGAGTATTAACTAAGGTTTTTAAATCTTGGTAAACTTCAGATTTTCTTACACCGTCACCAATTACAAAACTTAAAATATCCATAAAATAATCGTAAAAAGGTCCATGTAAGAATAATATTTCAAAACACTAGCTTCTAGCTTAAATTTTGCAATCTATAGTATTATACTAAGAGAGAAACCAGAGAGAGAAAACAAAAAAGAATTCTAAAGGTGTCACATCGGATAAAATCTAATGTGTCATTTTTCTATTGGTTAAGTAAAAAATATTTACAACAATTATACTAATAGTCCTTCAAATTTTATGTAAATAAAGTTTTATCAAATGGCATTTAAAACTATAGTTTAAAATAGGAAAATAAAAATTAATTAAATTTAATGGACGGGATTAATGAACATTAATGCACCAGAATTATTCCCTCCCAAGAATAATCCATCCCAAAATAATCCCCAATTAGTATTAATTGATTGATTTAAATTATAAGTTCAAAGGGATAAGGCATCTATTATTTTCAATATTAATTCACCAGAATTTTTTACCTCAGCAAATTCGAATAAAAAAAAAATCCCTCTACAAAATAATCCCTAAATACCCACAACTTTTGCTAATCTATCTATAGTATTATACTAAGAGAGAAACCAGAGAGGGAAAACAAAAAATAATTCTAAAGGTGCCATATAGGATAAAATTCTATGTGTCATTTTTCTATTGGTTGAGTCAAAAAATATTTACAACAATTATACTAATAGTCCTTCAAATTTTATGTAAATAAATTTTTATCAAATGACATTTAAAACTATAGTTTAAAATAGGAAAATAAAAATTAGTTAAATTTAATAGACGGGTTTAATGAACATTAATGTGCCAGAATTATTCCCTCTCAAAAATAATCCCCAATTAGTATTAATTGATTGATTTAAATTATAAGTTCAAAGGGATAAAGCATTTATTATTTTTAACATTAATTCACCGGAATTTTTTATCCCAGCCAATTCGAATAAAAAAAAAATCTCTCTACAAAATAATCCCTAAAATCACTATTTGATTGATTTAAAACCTAAGTTCAACGTGCGAGAAAGTGGGAATTCTTTAGTGATTAAAAACTAATCAAATTTAATTGAAAAAGACTAATCAACATTAATGCAATGGAAGTCATTTCCCCACCAATCTTATCCCTTAATCAACGTGACGTTATCATCTTTATTCCATAGTTATGAATTTTAATTTAGTTACTGGTTACGATATCTGATTCAGACATTCACTATAAATATCCACTTCGGTCTAACTCTAACATGTACAATGACAACCGGTGAAACACTGAAGCGAAGCATCTTATATACTTTACAAAACATCTTTGCAGCGACGACCTCACTCCGATCATGTTTTATTTAACATGTAAGGTGTCTCTTTCTCCAATTGTGTGCAATCTTGATTAACATGCGTTTTTAACTGTGTAAACATAAATTGCTTTGATTTATGTGACATGTAATATCTGATTTATTATTTTGTTGGTCTTTTTTACTTTTATTTGTATATAATCCTTATACATATTCCATTATTTAATTACATTTTTGGCATACAATTTATAAAATGTTGTCATTTCAAAGTATATATAACAATTTTATTTATAACGATTTAATTTAATTTTAATCATATATTTATTATTACAAACTAGTTACTTTATTTGTATTAATCACATTTAAAATTAAAAAATATATTTTCATAGATGTATATGTATAAACCCCGCACATCGTGCGGGTTTAACATCTAGTAAAAGTATAATATGCATAAATTTTTTAGGTTATAAATAATTTGCTAAAAAATTAAATGACAAGGAATAGGATGTTTAACTCAAACCATTACCATATTCAGAAAAGAATTAAATTACGGGGACTATGATGCCTAATGTTATATGGTAGCAGGATTGAATTAACTTGATATATTTACAAGTTATTTAATAATTCTGAAAAATCCCGACGGGCTCTCTTTTTGTTTTTTGTTTTTCCTCCTTTTTTTTTAGGGATATTCAGGGCGGTATCTGGTAGGAGTACCCCAATTCTATTAACACAAGATAAAAATTATACAAGGTAGTAATTAAGACTTACCGAAACAGAAAAGGATGCCGTCTTATAAAAGTTTTCCTAAAAACTCTTGACGGCTCTTATGTAATTACAACTATGAATTGTTACAAATATAGTGCAATATCTCTGACAATTCCTTGTAGTTTATGTTCTATTACCTAGGAGAATGTCTTACAGAGATTTCACATAAATTCTTGACATCTCCATCTAATCTAGAGAAGTTTTTCCTTTATTTTATTTTTGTTTTTTTAAAAAAAAATAAAACCTGTCTAAGTCTAATATAAGGAAAAGAACACTTATCGAGATACCATTTGCCTATCAAAGAAGCTGGTAGTTGCTCTCGATTGACATACTGAAATGTTGATCCATGTGATGCCATTTTTGCAAGTTCGTCTGTCATGCTGTTGACCTCTCTGAAGACATGTATGATTTTTGAATTGGAAAGAAGAATCATACGTTGGACTGCCTTGAGATTCTAGTGATGTTTCCATGTGTAACACTTATTCTGATGAAGCAAATTGACTATCGCCTGGTTGTCGGATTGAATGGCCACTCGAGATATTCTTTTTTCTATGCAGTATTGAAGACCATTGAAGATTGCTTCTACTTCTGTTTCAAAACTTGTTGCCATTCCCATGTATTTGCATTCCGCTCTGATGAATTCACCTTTTCTGCCCCTGAGTACATATTCCCATCCCGTTGCTCCAGGTTGGCCTAGAGCCGAACCGTCCGAATTAAGAGTTGTTTCTCCTAGTTCTGGTGGCTGCCATCTAAGTGATATCGCTATTTTTGGTTTGAATGTCTCCACTCTAAAATGAAAGGCTTGCTTAATTGGTTTTTTTTTAATATAATTTCCTTTGTATTGACATTCTTACCACATCCTTCCAACTCCAAAAATTTTCCTTTTTTTTTTTCCTGTGTGTAAATCAACAAAAGAGTCTTTTGTTTCAACAAGGTGATAAATTATTATATTTACCAGGAAGCAAAAAGGTTCGTTTTCCTTTGTCTATCTAGGTTGCATATTGTATCATGAGAGGAAAAAAGGAATAATGTTTCAATATCTTCTGGAGGTGTTGGATGCCCAAATTTCTAATTGGAAAAATAATCTGCTTAGTCAAGGGGCATGTCTACTTCTCATCAAGCATGTTTTATCAGTAATTCTACTATACATTTTTGTAGCTATCTAGCCTCCGAAGTCGATTCTGGATGCGATGAAGAAATGGTGTCAACGGTTCCTATAGGAAGGTTTGGATGAAAAGACTAAAAGGCATTGGAGATTATGGGATCAATTGACTTTTCCTTTCAATGAAAATGGTCTAGGCCTTCGGAGTTTAACGGATGTGATCAAGGCTTTTAGTGTGAAACTTTGGTGGAAGATTTACTAGATAAGGGCTTTGGGAAGAATTTTTAATGTCTCTATCAACATCTGCGAGATGCAAAACATCTTGGAGTCGAATAGAGAGAAAATTGATCTCCTTGTTGCGTCAAACACCATGACCCTAGTTCACAAAGGAGATAGCAATTTCTGGCATGATAATTGGTCATACATGGGAGTCATTTGGGATTTGCCATCAGAGGTACTCCATTACTCATCGCTTACTATTAAGAAATTCTTTGATGATAAAGCCTTTTTCTTGTCAGAATTTCAAGCGCAGCTTTCAGTAGAGATTTCAGATAAGCAAGTTTCCATGGAGCAGAATTTTACGATAGGGAAAGGTTTGATAGTATGGATGCCATCGACGGTTGGGAAGATAAGAAAAAGACGAGAAAAGAATAATCTGTTGCACACTATACGGATAGGAACTTGTAGTTTTTACTCCTTTTTTTCCTAGAGCTGTCATAGAATTTATAATTTGAATCTTTATAAGACAAATTCTTAGATAATTAATTATCACAGGAGTGTCATATTTATAGTTTAAATTTTTGTATGACAGACTATTAGTTAGTTATTTGTTACAGAACTATCATTAGATTTTAATAAATCCTTGTAAGACAATCTCTTTGCCTCTAGGTAAATTCTAAGTATTGTCTTTGGTAATATTTTTTGGCTATCAATAAAATCAGGATGCACGCGAGGTACTGTTCTGAATTTACCTAAATTTTTTTTTGAAATAATCATTCAATTATGAAAATTATTCTCTTTCCACCACAAAACAAATTTTGAACCCCCTATCTTTTTGTCACTTTCCCATTGAAATCTTATTTTTTCCCAAATTATATTTGTACCCTTAATAAATAAGTACACATATTTAGCGAGAATGGTTTATTTGTCTTTTTAGAAGTCATTATTTCATTTCATTATAAATTATCAACTAGATGCTTGTCCCGGGTAAATGCCCGGGAGCGTCCTCCCACCTAATAAATTAATATGTAAATAATTAAAACTGATTAGAGATGAATAAATGCCCGGGGGCGTCCTCCCACCTAATAAATTAATATGTAAATAATCAAAACTGATTAGTAATGAATTTAGTTTTTGATGAAAATAATTAATTGATCGAAAATTATTTTTTTCAAAAATCCTAAATAATTGGAGAAAGAAAGTTCCATTCAATGTCAATTCAAAATTTGAATGAACATGGACATCTGATCTCTTTGTTAATATTGTAAATATATTTTTTGTTTTTAAAAGAGGGTGACACGTGGCAGAATGGTTTATGCAATATGGTGCATTTGGAGCCAAAACCTTTTAATAAGAAATTGCCACATCAGCATCCTGTTTTCTGCTTTAATAGGGTAAAAGGGATTTTTCAAAAATCCTAAATAAGTGGAGAAGGAAAGTTCCATTCACTGTCAATTCAAAATTTGAATGAACATGGACATCTGATCTCTTTGTTAATATTGTAAATATATTTTTTGTTTTTAAAAGAGGGTGACACGTGGCAGAATGGTTTATGCAATATGGTGCATTTGGAGCCAAAAACTTTTAATAAGAAATTGCCACATCAGCATCGTGTTTTCTGCTTTAATAGGGTAAAAAGGATGTCCCTATCATTACTGTTTTTCTCACCTACCTTCATCAATTTTTTTGTAATGAATTGGTTGTGAGTTTCGTTAGCTCAAGCTACAAAAAATTAATGAATCTATCATTTTCAAATTTTTATGCTTGTTATAATACTGTTGCATGAGGTTAGTTAATTTTATTAAAAATTTAAGCGCATTTTTTTTTAATTTTTATTTTTGCATTTCTATCTTATATTGTTCAAGAAAAACACCGGTATGAAAAAAATGATCATTCTGAAACATTTTTAAATGTAACAATGATAGGGGCAATAATAATTTATAATAAAATGTGATAGTGGCTTATGACAAAACAAATATACCACCTCTCTAAACATGTGTATTTATTAATTAAGGGGCAAAATATGATTTTTGAAAAAAAAAATTCCAACGGAAAAAGCGATAAAAAAAAAAAGGAAAATCATCATACTCTACATAAGCCACTAATTATTTTTCATCTTTTCTTTTCACTATATATATATATATTTATATCATTTTCCTTTTAAATATAACAAAAAGAATTTAAGATCTCTTTTTAGTGAGGTGACTTTGCTTGGGGCTTCTTTGCCTAATTATAGGCCTAGACTTGAAGAAGTATATAATAGTTATCCATTTGCCAAAAATTTTCTGCCATTCTCTTATCTATCGTTTTGTGCATTTAGAATGCCTATATAATGTTGCGTTACCATTTTTCTAGGTCGAAAAACCCCATCTTCATTTTCCAGCTAAGACTTTTTCTTTCTTTTTTCTTCTAATCAAAACCCCCCTACTTTTAGCAATTTCCCTTATCCCAGCCTTTTCTTAAAATGATTTTAATCGTTTTAACACCTTCTCATTAAAAATGTAAGGAAGGTAAATTCCCACTTTCACAAATTTTGGAGAGCTATCCACAATTTATGCCTAAGTCGGGGGAGGTTCTAGTAATTAACCATTATTTTATTATCCTGCCACGAGTTCATCTGACTCTTAGAAACAAAACAAACACCGCTCATGACAGAAAACATTAACGCCCACCGACACTTCATCACTCATCTCTGCATCATTGACGGTGGAACCATTTGCTCAAACTCATCACTAGTTTTTGAATGATTTCTCAATGAAGGTAAGATATCAACAAAATCCCTAGTTTTTCCCGAATGTGCAATGATTATGCTTCGACTTTGAATTCCTTTTGTCCATTTGAAAGCAGCAGCATCCAACTTTTACCTCTCAATTTTTAAATTTCCAGATCTGTATAAACCTTTTGATTATCTTGTTAAAGATTGTGTTTTTCGGAGACCATTTACTTCAATTTACCCAATCCCCCACTGTTTCTTGGTTGTTTCACTTCGCATTGTGCTATTTTGCTAGATTTTCCGCTGCCTACTTAAAGCATTTTTGGAGCTTCGTTAAGGCCATTGTCAGTGGGATAGATTGAAAAAATGTTGGGTCGATCTCAGCATTTGCTGTCTAGGGATGGGACTTTCAGGCCAGAAAATTTAGGACCTAAAGTATTGGCGATGATTGGGAACCTTTGTTTCAGCTTGTTTGTGTTTGGGGTTTTGCTCTTCACTATAATTGCTGCAACTTATAAGCCTGAAGACCCTTTGTTTCACCCTTCAGCAAAAATCAACAGTTTCTTAACATCTGACACCAATGCCACATTTAAATCTGACACTACTGTTGTCAAGACTGGTGAGGACTTTATGGCCCCAAATCAGACTGCGTTTGCAACATTCTTGAATATGACGGATGTGGATAATGCGGTGCCTGAGGCTATCGGGGAGATGGAGGCTAGTGAGGTCGCGAATTGTACTGGAAATCCTGATGAGCCTATTGATTGTACTGATCCTGAGGTTTTCCATCTGTTGATGAAGGCTGCTATCGAGAAGTTTAAAGATATACATTTCTACCGGTTTGGAAAGGCCGTTCGAGGAAACTATGATCATTCTTGCCACATGGCATGGAGATTTAGGCCTATTGAGGGCAAGACTGCTGCTTTTTATAAAGATTATAGGAATTTTGAGGTTGCCAGGTCAGAAAATTGCACTCTGAGTGTGGTTAGAATTGGTGGTTATCATTCAGGAGGGAATGCCAGAAAAAAGAAGAAGCATCAGAAGGGGGGAATTGAGAAGATGATAAAGGCACAAGAACCAGCAAATGCCCTACCTGTGGTTGGGGAAGCTGTAAATGATTCGCTACCTGTGGTCGAATCAGAGGGATCTTTCAGCCGTGGGAAATATTTGCTGTATACTCCTGGCGGGGATAGGTGCAAGAACATGAACCATTATTTGTGGAGTTTCATGTGCGCCTTAGGCGAAGCTCAATACCTGAATAGAACACTTGTAATGGATCTGAACATTTGTTTGTCAAAGATCTACACTTCATCTGGTGTTGATGAGGAAGGGAAAGACTTCAGGTATTACTTCGATTTTGAGCACTTGAAGGATTCAGCTTCAGTTCTTGATAAGGGTCAGTTTTGGGATGATTGGAAAAAGTGGCATAAGAAAGATGGATTGAGTCTTCATCTTGTGGAAGGTTTTAAAACCACACCAATGAAATTAGTTGGTGTTAAGGATACCTTAATTATGAGAAAGTTTGGATCAGTGGAGCCAGACAATTACTGGTACAGGGTTTGCGAGGGTGAGACTGAGTCAGTTGTTCAAAGGCCATGGCACTTAATATGGAAATCTAGACGGTTAATGGACATTGTATCTGCAATATCATCAAGGCTAAACTGGGATTATGACTCGGTACACATAGAGAGAGGGGAAAAGGCTAGTAATAAGAAATTATGGCCTAATCTTGATGCGGATACTTCGCCTGAAGCGCTACTGTCCACCTTGCAGGATAAATTGGAAGATGGCAGGAACCTCTACATTGCTACAAATGAACCTGACACATCCTTTTTTGATCCTTTGAAGGATAAGTATGCGACTCATTTTCTGGATGATTATAAGGATTTGTGGAATGAGACCAGCGAGTGGTACGAAGAGACAATGAAACTCAACAATGGAAATCCTGTGGAATTTGATGGTTACATGAGAGTGTCTGTCGATACAGAAGTATTCCTGAGAGCCAAAAAGCAGATTGAGACTTTTAATGATCTTACAAAGGACTGTAAGGATGGAATCAATACCTGCACGGCTTCCAGCTGATGATCCCTGTGCTCTGTTGCTTTGCTAGTGCAGCTACCTGTACCTTTACAACCCTTCATTTTCTTTCCCCATAGAAAATTTTGCCCTTTAATGCTAGTAAAACTTTGATGAACCTCTTTTGAGCTTGTAACTTATGCAGAATACTGGACTTGTTTCAGTCTTTGTCCAATAGTAGTTTTTAGTTTAAGTTATTCCACAGATTCACTCCTTTTCCTTAGCAATATTTTGAGTATTAGGTACTTGTATTGTTAAGAAAAACGCATTTGAGGGTAGTACTTTTGTGGTTCCCCTGTTGGTACTTGGGTAACTTTCATAGTAATTTTACCTTATTCTGTGTTCACATGGCAAGAGGCGACAATTTTCAGTAGTAATATGGTCCTGTTTCGTGAGTGCAGGCCAGAAGTGAGATTTTCAGGTGGTATGTCAATATTGTTTCCATGCATTATGTAGTTAACACTTCTAAGTATCAGTTACTGAAAATGGAAGTATTTGTTTACCATTGATAGAAGAGTTATAAAAACAACTGATCTCTTCGTTACATTAGCAAAACCAAAGAGTTCACAACATCTGATCACAATCAATCCATAGCACCTTTCGCCTGAGTTATTAGATGTTATAAATAATTGCAATTTTATCCTCCAGATCCCTTTCTATTTTGATCTCCTGTAAAATCTTTCTTTGAACAAAATGAAACAAAAGTGCAGTTTTTCCTCAGCTCCAATTAAACCATAAACAGTCATGACCATATGAGACGTTAGAACATCATTACCCGTAGTTCCAAAATCCAAGTTTATAGTCTTGGTTGAAGTGCTCTTCCAGAACTGTAGTCCTTCAATCCTTAATGTGGCACTTGTTCTGAGAAAAACAACTTCCATGTTTTCGGCATCACTCCCTTGCATACACCATGGCCAGTTGCAGTATACCAAGACTGATTACGAGCAAAGGGGAACTTTTCAGTTCAGTATGATGAAATGCAGCATGCCCATCGAGGTGATGATTTGTTCTTTCTTCACCCCTTCCCCTCTTTGTAAACAAACAAACTACACATTTTCATCAGGCCTGGAGCTCTAACGAGAAAGAAGCATCTTCATGACAGCATCAGGAATGCATGACTAACCAAAAACTTGACAGCATGTGCAGCAAAGCAGATCCCCAAACATCTTATGGTCGTTGAATTGCCTAATACTGGGTCGTGCAGTGAAAATAAACATTTAGAAACTAAAAGTAGGTGGCAATTAAGATGGTTAAATTTAAGTGGACCTCCTTTTGCACTCAACCCTTTTATGTGGTGAGGGTGTGAGGCCCTGTTGTGGCTAAAGAATATAACAGGAGTTCATGCATAGAATTTCATTTTCACTCCAAATTAGTCCAAGGTACTTCAACTGGTTGAACTTAAAAAAGGCAACGTAACTCATGCAAAGACCAAACAGGGTATCTTTGTTACCAATCATCAAGTAAGCTTCACCTTTCAAAGCAACTGTACTTGATGACAAGACAAACATATCAATAAGTAATATCACCGAAGAAGGGAACTCCCAGACCTGCAAAGTGGACAATGCAAATCAAACGGAAAATAAATTCTACAGAACAAATTATAGATGCACACATGACTTCCAGAATGAAAACACATAGCTGTAAAGAAAATATGAACTAACCATAGTCGCTATCAGGAAGATTTTGAAGTAACTCGAAAAAAGGATTGCAAGCACCGTATCTTTGTTTCTGTCCATTTTAAGATACAATTAGCTACAGATGTGATAATAACTTTAGGAAAAGCTAAAAAACTAGCTAGAAAGATAAAAACAGATAGATACTTAAATTACAACAAAACCCTCACAAAATTTTCACTTAGGAAGCATGTTGACGCATATATCCTTCCTTACAGGATCTTCCATATAAGTTAATTAACTAACAAAATCCCCTCTTGAATTTGAAATCAGCAGGAGAAGAAAGTTTCAAGCCCGAAATTTTTCTTTCCTGCTTGAATATGATTTCAGAAAATGTTGCATATGCATTAGAAACAGATCAGCATTTTGACACCCATTTGAACAACAATGGCATATGGAAGTGAAAGATTCAATATTTTTCAGAGTATTCATGTAAGACATTCATATATTTAGCCACGTCACTGATGTCAGGACTCCATAATTTGAATGGATTATGTTGTAAATTTAATTACTCGG
Source organism: Oldenlandia corymbosa var. corymbosa (assembly GCA_949775105.1). Taxonomy (NCBI): domain Eukaryota; kingdom Viridiplantae; phylum Streptophyta; class Magnoliopsida; order Gentianales; family Rubiaceae; genus Oldenlandia; species Oldenlandia corymbosa. Next base: position 19,965,082 of record OX459118.1, on the reverse strand, counting down.
TAAATCTAACCATAACTCCTGGGTCATACCTGATAAAGAACGGACAGTCTTTATATGTGATTTTCAAGATTACAGGAGTTTGCAGAAAACAAAAGCTTTTACTCATAATCATCAAATCAGACCAAAATGAGAATATCATGCTCTCAAATTATAAGATATAGGGAACATGTGCAACTCAAGCAATGTGCTATCGTGTTTCAACCTAAAATGTTAGAGTTGTGGTAGACTTCACAAATGATATGCCATTCATTTTTAAAGCTTATAAAATATCAAGGTTTAACTTAACCAAAAGGTAATAGAATCATACACAACAATATCTTTGATAGAAAACGAAGTATCCATCGCTGGTCTACAAGAAATATTCAGGGTAATTATCCTTCTTCTCTAAGACGATGATATAACCTTTAAAGTAAAAGTTTATCATTCAGACAAAAGTTACGAGCTTAAACACAGGAACAAGAAGGTTTTGGTCCTTCAAGCATCAGTAAACTAAGCTAGATACATGACTAAGAAATCCCACGTCAGAGAAGAATATCAACGGCACATTTACATGACCACAAAGACAAACACATGAGTTCATCGTATAACGCAGAGTTGGCGATATGGATCATATATCAACCATCTCAATCTATCAAACACATGAGTTCTTCTGTGGCCCACATGCAAAGTTTTATAAAAGTAAAGGGCTGATGGATGGGAAACAAGTCTTCACCCACTATGTGGGTTGGCAAGCAACTGTTGTTGGGGGAGTTAAAGAGAGCTTTGACTGTGTATTATGTTAAGATAACCTAAACCTATCATAGACATTAAAAGCGAAATCAAACAGTAGTGTTTCAAAAAATGCTTACCTCAACCCCATAGTTGGAACATCCAGAAATTTTGTCGAGCCAGTCAGAATTACTAACATAAATAAGATATTCCCGAAAACAGAACCAAACAAGATCTGCAACAAATCATTGAATTCCATGAAGCAAACCATAAGAAATACCAATTTCTCATTGAAAAAAGGATTACACGGGCAGACTAAAGAAAAATCCAAACCTTGACATAAACCCTTAGAAGCGAAACAAAGCTAATTTTTGCACTCCGTCCCATGATAATGAAATTCAAGACCAACAAACCGTCTGATCTAGCTAAGGCTTTTCACTCAGTTTCAGACAATAATGAGTGAAACTACAGAAGATACCAAATCAAAAAAAAGAATTCAAAGCCAAATTAATGTGAACTTCAAAAGGCAAACGAAGTGACATATCAATCACATATATTCAAATCTATAGCTTCTGCTCGGTGTTACATATGTAAATCCTTATATCTTTGTCCCCAAAAAAGAATGTCGTAATCAAAGGATACAAGTGTCCAACACTAGAAATCCCAGTATTGATCCCCACAGAAAGCCCTGCAAAATTCATGACAGGAAAATGAGCACAAACAAGGAATTAGTGAACAAAAGAGCCAATATTTTTCCATTAAGTATACCTCAAAATCCAGAGCATTTTTGCTGGACATGTTATAGAACAAATGTCTGTATGCCTTGGGCTTGTGCAGAATCAAGTCGATGACAATGATCTAAATGTAATTGAACCACCAAAAATACAAACATGAAGTAAGTACAGAAAGTTTGGCTAAAATAAAAAGTAAATAAATAGATTTAAAAAAAAGAAAAATTGAAAGCTTTCCCAAATTTGGATTAATTGAAGCCTTTCTTGAACTTACCATTAGTTCGCACTCAATATATTCATCAGCCACTCTTTTGCAGTTATCCTGCAGAATAGAACAAATTGGGTTTGCGTTTCTAGGTTCAAATCAAAAGGGGGAATGTATGCATGCAGAGAATAGAAGAGATTCATACGCATTTGTTGAGACGGATGTTCCCCGGGGAGTACTGAATGTAGAGTGATTTGATCGGAAAACAACATTGAACGCATCTAAAACTGCTGTCTTTTCCCATTAGATGATCAGTGGCGGAATTATTAAGGGCCCGCAACGGTCGTTACACCCGCCGGATAACCGGAAAACGGCACTGATCAGTGCCCGTGCTGTTTAGCTCTGCCTCCGTAGAATTTAAAAGGGCTCAAAAGTCTGAACTGAGTGCTAAGATCTATTTACAATTAAATGGATTTATTCTGCAAGAAGACAGTATGAGCAGGAAAAAAAAAAAAAAAGAAAAAGAAAACCACTAGAAGAAGACACAGCTCACAGCTGCGGCGGTGGAGATGGCGGTGAATGGTCTCCTAACGTTCAGGGAGAAGATTTGTTTCGGAAAAAAAACAGATTCAATTTTTTTTAAATTTTTTTTTTTGGGGGGGTTTTAAAATCTAGTTTTTTTAACCGTAAATATATTGATGAGTTCTGAGTGCATATTTCAACCAAAATCACCCCTTTACAATCATTTAAAAAAAAAAAAAAAGACCGGATACACTTTTCGTCCCCAACTTTTGAAGGTAACAAGATCGAGTCACTATGAATTTTCAATTGGTAAAAATAGTTCTCTAAAATATTTTTCTCAACAATTTTGGTCAATTTAACATAAATTTTCAAGAGTTAATGGATTTTGTATACTTTCTGTCAACTCTCTATTTTTTTATTCATTTCTACATTATTAGTGGGTCTCACCAAGTTTGACCCCCCCTAAAAAAAATTAATAAAACAAAAAACTAATTGAACCCAATAAAATTTTGTTTTTTCTTTTATCATTTCTTTTCTCTTTTTCCCTAGTTCAACTCCAATTTTCCCTGCCCCTCACAACCAGTGTTTGCAAATTCTAGGTCACTAAATCGATACTGGATCGATTAAACTCGTGTTTTGCGGTAGGATCGGAGCAGGATCGTACGGGATCGTACAGGATCGTAGAATCGTGTAGGATCGTTCGAGTCCACCGATTTAGCCTCCAAAAAATTTATTGGGCTTGGTTTACTCCAATTCATGAAAAAAAAAACTTTAAAAAGAAGATGAAAAGAGTGATAAAGTTGAAGAAATTGAGTTCTTTAGAGTTGTTTAGAAGGATTACTCTATCAGAATTGAGAAAAGGATCTCGTAGTTTATATGCTTTGTTTTGTTTTCTCGCCGGAACTCTTCTGCTAACAGACTCGTGACCTTGAGGGAGAAAAAGAATGATCAATTGGTCAATGACTCAATTGATGACATAAGTCTTTCTTTAGTTTATGTTTTGTATTTGGTCCACGACATTTTTCTCTTCTTAATCTTAATCATAATTTTCAATCACTCTAAAATAATCATACACAACTTATTAAAGTACTAGTAATTTGTAACTGAAACATTACTTATTCTATTGTCTGTCATATTATTGATTAAATACAAAATTACAATTATCGCTCGTATTTTAGTTAGAAATTAGAATGAATGCATTATACAGCTTTAAAAAAAATCTAAAAATTATTGTTAGTAATTGTTTATAATATATAAATTTTTAAAAAAATTTACGATCCTACTTTTTCGATCCTACCAATCCTATTTACGATCCGATCCTATTGTCACGGGCTTACTTTTCCAAAGTAACGGCCGTGCGGCACTAGCACAAAACAACTAACGATCAAGTGCTAGCTCAGCCTTAAGACCCCCAAAACGTGCAAAGTTAGGCAAGGCCTTAAAGAACGGAGGCAAAGAAAACTTAAGAAAGGTTGAAAGTGAAAGAACGATGAAGGCACAAGAGAGCTTAAGGAATGCTTGAGAACTCTACTCAAAGCTTGGATGGATTACAAATGAAGGGGGCATGGGGTATTTATAGGCAAACCCCAAGTTTCAAAGAATTATAGAGAATTCTATGTACATAATAAAATAATGAAATTCTAGAGAATTCCTACCATAAAATATTCTAAGTCCAAAATATCTACAAGTCTCTAGAATCCTCCACACGGTTCTAGCAAACTCGGGCAGCTTCCACACGGTTCTACCCGTTTCTAGAGAGTTCCGGGTCTCTCTAGAGAATTCCAGAGTCTTCAACATTTGACCAGAGAATTCCACAAGGCTCTAGACCATTCCGTCCCATGTCCGTCTATGAAAATAGCCTATTTCGCAGCAAACCACCCGAATTCGTGGGGAAGAAAAACTGTCCGTGACATCCTCCCCCACCAAAATGGTGCATCGCCCCGATGCACCTAAGTCTCGAAGGCAATGTTGATAGGAACGGGTGCACGATTCTCCTCAAAGTCCTCGATCAATTTGGTGAATTGCCAAAGCTTCTCGATTGGCTCCCAACTCGTCGCACTCATTGGCAAATTCTTCCATTTCACCAAGTATTCTTTAGTCGCTGCCCCGCTCTTGCCTCGAATGATCCTCTTAGAAAGGATGTCCTCTGCGGTCTGTTCCTCGTGCTCGCGTACGCCAGCTGGTGCCCTTGAGGAAACGTTCCGTTCTTCGCCCTCTGGGTCCTTGCGGTATGGCTTAAGTAGGCTCACATGAAAGACTGGATGAAGCCTTGAAAAGGCCTCGGGTAGTTCCAACTTGTAAGCAACCGAACCCACTTTCTTAAGAACGGTGAAAGGACCCTCGTATGCGCATGAGACCCTTGTGTAGACCACGGCTCCGTCCATCCTCATAAAGCTTCACTAAGACTTGGTCGCCTTCTTCAAACTCGCGACGGGTCCGTTTCTTATCCGCCCATTTCTTCATGCACGCGGCCGACTTCTCCAAGTTGAGTTTTGCCTCGTCGGCCCGTTCTTGCCAATCTTTGGCAAACTTGTATGCAGGTGGGCTATTGCCCTTGTAGCCCCCAAGAATGTCCTTAGGCGTAGTCGGTTGGAAATCAAGGACAATCTCAAACGGACTTTTGCCCGTGCTCTCACTCCTCATCAAGTTATATGAAAATTGGGCAACGTCTAGCAAACGTACCCAATCTTTCTGGTTGGCTGCCACATAGTGCCTAAGGTATACCTCCAAGAGGCCGTTGATGCGCTCCGTCTGTCCACCCGTTTGCGGGTGCAAAGATGTAGACATCTTGAGCTCCGTCCCAAGCAAAAGAAAGAGTTCTTGCCAAAAACGACCAGTGAACCTCGAGTCCCTATCGCTTATGATGGATGTAGGTAGCCCCCAATACTTCACCACATGCCTAAGAAAGAGTTTGGCCGTTATCTCCGCGGTGCACTCTTTTGGGGCAGGTATGAAGACCGCATACTTAGACAAACGGTCTACCACAACGAGTATGTTGGTGCAACCCTCGGAAACGGGCAAGCTCATGATGAAATCCATCGAAACGCTGTCCCACGGGCGTTCTGGAATAGGCAAGGGTGATAACAAGCCATGCGGGTGGTCTTGCTCGATCTTGTCTTGTTGGCAAACTAGACAAGTCCTTATATAAGTCTCTACGTCTTCCCGCATGCGAGGCCAATAGAACCGTTCATGGACTAAGGCAAGTGTGCGATGCGTACCTGGGTGACCCGCATAACGGCTATCATGGCAATCCCTTAGAATCTCCCTTCTAAGTCCATCCCATGCGGGCACGTACAAACGGTTCCCCTTGGCATAAAGTATCCCATCCTCAAGCCAGAATCGCGTTGTCTTGCCTTCCTTCACGAGCTCCATGAACCTTTGGGCTTGACGGTCGTGCTCAAGACCCTTCTTGATGCGGTCAACCAATGTCCCCTCGGGTATGCTAACGATTGGTGCAAGACACGCCTTTCGGCTTAGGGCGTCGGCCACGTGGTTAGTCTTCCCCGAGCTATACTCAAGCTCGTATTTAAACTCGGCCAAGAAGTCCAACCAACGTGCTTGCTTGCTTGAAAGCTTAGGTTGGCTTTGATGGTAGCTCACTGCCCGATTGTCCGTCTTGATCTTGAATGGTGTGGCGGCCTTCAAATAATGCTCCCAAACTCTAAGGCAGTGAACTATAGCCAACATCTCCTTCTCGTGCGTCGGCCACCTTTTCTCGGTCTCGTTCAACTTGCGACTTTCAAAGGCGATCGGGTGACCATCTTGCATGAGAACGCCCCCAATGGCGAAGTCCGAAGCGTGCGTGCACACCTCAAATGGTTTCTCAAAATCAGGGAGAGCTAGGACTGGCTCTCGAGTGACGGCGTCCTTTAAAGCCTCGAACGCTGTTTGGTATTTTGGTGTCCAACACCAACCTTGCCCCTTTTTCAAGAGATCCATTAGTGGAGCGGCTTTGGCGGAGTGCCCTTCAATAAACCGCCCGATAGTAATTTACAAGCCCCAAGAATGATCTCAGCTCCGTTGGCTTCGTGGGTGCCTCCCATTCCACGATAGCCTTGATTTTTGCTGGATCCATGCGGCTTTTTCCCCCACCGATGATATGTCCCAAGAACGACACCTCCTCAAGGCCGAAGGAACACTTCTCCCTTTTAACATAGAGCTGGTTTTCTCTAAAGACTTGAAAAACAGCTCTAAGATGCTCCACATGCTCCTTCATTGTGTTACTATAGATAACGATGTCGTCCAAGTATACTACAACAAACTTGTCAATGAAATCGGCTAGCATGCGTTGCATCAAGGTGCAAAACGTGGTTGGGGAGTTAGTTAAACCCAACGGCATAACAAGAAACTCATAAGAGCCATACCTCGTCACCATGGCCGTTTTCGGTTCATCACCGGGTGCTATGCGTACTTGGTAGTACCCCTTCTGCAAGTCCAACTTGGAAAAGATCCGTGCCCGTTGCAGCCGGTCGAACAAGTCCGCTATAAGTGGGATAGGGTACTTGTTCTTCATGGTTAGCTTGTTTAACGCCCGATAGTCGATGCACAAATGTATCGTCCCATCTTTCTTGTGTTGGAACAAGGCCGGCGAACCCCACGGACTTTTAGACGGCCTTGCATGATCCGATTCAAGTAGCTCCTTGATTTGCACCTTGAGTTCCTCTAGCTTGCTAGGGGACATACGATAAGGCACCTTGGCTATCGGTTTCGCCCCGTCCACCAACTCGATGGCATGATCAACCTCCCTCTTTGGTGGAAGACCTTTGGGCAAATCGTCGGGCATCACGTCCTTGAACTTATCAAGGACTCGTTCTATGGGAGGCGGGATTTGTTCTTCCTTTGCCGGCTCCTCTGTGCATGGTTCCTCCTCAAACACCATGACGGCAAAGGTGTGTTCACCCCGTTTTAGCCCTTTGTTCAGCTGGGAAGGGCTAATTTCATTTTCCTGTCTAAACTTTACCACACAAGGCTTCTCGCCTTGGAGGATCACCATCGTGTCGTTACTTGGCACGATGATCGGCCTCACCTGGTCTACAAACTCCATGCCAAACACAAGACCATAATCATCCATAGGTGCAATGGAGAAATTAGCCGTACCTGACCAGTTGCCGATTTTAAGAGGCACGTCTCTTGCTTTGCCCACAAGACCTGTCCATTCACTGTTCGCACCCTTGAAACGGCCTTTGCTAGGTGTCCACTTGACTCCAAGCGTACGAGCTACCTCTTTCGTGAGATAACTCGTATCGGCCCCCCGTGTCTAGCATGCCCCATCTAGACCCGTTTGTGAACGATGCCTCCATGTAAAGACGGCCTTGACGTGTCTCGGCCTTGGCATGCACGGCGTCTAGCCGTTTCATGCAAGCGACCCATTTCTCCTCTTCTTGGCACAAACCTTGCGCCAATGCTGCCAACTTCGAACGAGACGGACAATCGCGTGCCATGTGCGCTCCCCCGCACAAGAAGCACCCTTGAAACTTCTTTGGCTTATCCCCCTTGGTCTCCTTGCTTGAAGACGGCTTTGTGGAGTTGGCTGCCGGTTTCGCGGGTGTGGAAGACTTCCCTTTGTCTCCCCCACCTTTGCCTTGGAACGGCTTTTTGCCCTTGTCCTTGGAGCTATCCTTCTTTTGGAACTCAACAAGCGACTCGGCCACCTTTAACGCCCGATCGATGTCCTGGACTTCTCTCCGTTGTAGCTCAAGTTTGGCCCAACGGTTGAGACCGTCCATGAAGGTAAAGAATGCCTCCTTGGGCGAGAGATCCGGAATTTCAAGCATCAAGTCTGAAAATTCCTTAACGTATTCCCGGATTTGGCCTTCCCTATGGTGCAGACGACGAAGCTTGGCCCGGGCTTCGTCTTCCGCATCCACGGGTAAGAAATACTTTCTAAACTCTTCCTTAAAACCATCCCACGTGGTGAAGACCGGGTCTCCGTCCCCCACGGGTTTCATCATACGTTTCCACCATGATAAAGCACTATCTTTAAGATAAAGGGAGGCTTGGAAGAGTCTTACCGAGTCGTCCATGATATTCATAGTCCCAAAGTACCGTTCCATGCTGTAGAGAAAGTTTTCTACGTCCCTCAAGCGATGGCTGCCCTTGTATTCGTCCGGCTTGGGCGCTTCAAACCTTGGAACTGTCCCCACGGCTCCGGTTGTCCCTCGCACGGCCGCAGCGTCAAGCCGTGCCTTAAGACGCGCCGATTCTGCCCGAGAAGTCTCCAGCTCCCCCATAAGCCGGTTGACGTCGTCTTGGAGGGCGGAAACACGAGCAAGGCTTTCCTCCTTCGACTTGTTGCAACGTTCCACCATTTTGTTGAGCGTCCCTAGCATGTCGTCCTTCATTTGCTGCATGACCTCTTGCAATTCCCCTGCGAATCGCTCCATGCGAGCTTCGACGACCCTTGCTACCACCTCAGGGTGCTCGCCCCAACGGTCTTGATGGTCGGCCATAGCAAGCTCTAACTTGGCAAGCCGTTTCTCGAATTCCACCATCGGCTCCCTAACGACCGACTTCTCCTTGCGGCTACCTTTGCGGGTGGTCCTCCCCACCTCACGGGAAACGTGATCCCCCTCAAGCTCCGACCCTTGAACGACCTCCGAAGGGTTGGACATAGTGATAATGTTAATATTAGCATGATATTTGTGGTGGTTTATGTGTTGTTTTGAATATTATCTATGCTAATATTAGTGCTTTGGTTCTTAATTTGATCTTAGAAAAGATTCGGAACAAAAAGAAGAAAAGTGTTGATTTTGAAGAGATTTTGAAGTTTTATTGAATCAAGTTTCAAGTTGGAGAAGAGGCACAACAAAGGGAGCAATAGCTGGAGCTCAGGACAAGGATTTCTCTCCGTTTTCGTCAGTTTTTGCTCTGTAATGTCAAACATCAATTCTTGTGTTGTTGATTTCACCATGATTAGCAACTAAACCTCTTTTCTAGTTTAAGGATTTTATTGAAGCCTTGATGTTATTCAATTGTGAGATCTAACTGTTTGCTTTTCACCAACGAATTTTGAGTATTTATTTATTCTCTTTGATGTGTATTGATGATTATTTGGCATTATTTGAATAGCTGGTAGCATTCAATTCTCCTAGATAATCTAATTTATTGAACAACAAGGTTTGTTTGTTCCTTAGAAGAGATAATGCAAATAATTACTTGGTAAGTAGTTTACTTGTGTTGTGAGAATAAATAATCAATTTTTAATGAAACAAGGTTTGTTTGTTAGAAACTGAATTGGGTCTTTGCTTGTCAAAAACTAAATCCTAGGAGGTTCCAGGTAGTGTTTTTTGGTTATAGAGTGATTAATGAAGGTTTCTTAGTCACTGGTAGTTAAATAAAAAGACTGAGTTGTTAGGAGGTTCCAACAACGATAACTAATATATTCATCATTTGTTAGAGTTAATCTTTACATCAATGATCAGTTGGATACATCAAGGTGGAAATTATTCCTTTGACTAGAGTTGCTCTTATTATTGATTTTCCAAAAGTATCTTTTATTGCTTGCAAATTATTTTTGTTATTCATTAGTTACAAATCCAAAATCTCTCCCATTTAGTTACTTAGCTTTTGATTAGAAATATTTTCACTTCCTTACTCCCTGAGGAGACGACCCTACTCATTGCTATACTACTAAATTTCTTAGGAGTAGGTTCTTTTATTTTTGTTGGTTTGACAACCCACCAAATTTTGGCGCCGTTGCCGGGGAGCATGGTCTAGAGTGATTTATTTCTTGTTAAAAGTTTGTTTTTATTTTTATTTTTATTTTTATTTTTATTCCATTTTATGGTGCGTTTTGATAATACAGAGAGATTATTGTTTGATCCTGAGATAGAAAAGACAGCTAAACAGAACCGAAAGGAAAAGAGGAAAAGAGATTTACTTCTTAGTGCTACACCTGAATCTCAAGAGGACGATAGCCAAGAAGAAGAAGGAAAAGAAGAAGTTACAAGCTCTGAAAAAGGGGAAGAATTTGAAGAAGAAAGTATGGGTGACAGAACTCTGAGGGAGCTTGCGACTCCAGATGTGAACTTACGAACATTCTGCATAACCATGCCTGCAAATACTCCACGTTTTGAGCTAAAACCAGGTACACTTCAATTATTACCTAAATTTGGTGGTTTTGCAGGTGAGGATCCGCATAAGCACTTGATGGAGTTCGATTCTATGTGCTCAACGGTAAGCTATCCAGGAGTCACTGAAGAGCAAATTCAGGTACGTGCTTTTCCATTCTCTTTGGAAGACAAAGCCAAGCGCTGGTTATATGGTTTACCAGCTGGTTCAATCACTTCATGGAATCAGTTGAAGAACAAATTTTTGGAGAAATTCTTTCCAGCACATCGTGCAGCAAATATTCGGAAAGATATCTGTGGAATCCGACAACTCCATGGAGAAACATTGTACGAATATTGGGAAAGATTCGGAGAGTTATGTAGGAGTTGTCCTCAACATCAAATCCCTGAACAGTTACTACTTCAATATTTCTATGAGGGGCTATCAGAGGTGGATCGAGACAAGTTAGATTCAGCCAGTGGAGGAGCTTTAATGAATAAAACACCAGCACAAGCTACCGACTTGATTTCAACCATGGCTGAAACTACTCAGCAGTTTAATAAAAGAGCGAAACAGCTACGGACATGTCAATGGGGTAAGTATTTTAAATTTAGAAAATCAAATATCTGATTTAACCTCTTTGGTGCGTCAAATGGCTGTAGGGCAAGTACAAACTGTCAAGGCTTGTGGCATTTGCTCAAATTTTGGGCACTTTACTGATTCATGCCCCAAGTTACAAGATGATCCCAACGAGCAAGTTAATGCTCTGGGTGGGTTTCCAGGACAAGGACAGAGGAGGTATGATCCCTATTTGAATACTTACAATCCAGGATGGAGGGATCATCCAAACTTCAGCTACAAACAGTCAAACTTCCAACAACAATCACAACCTATCATGAGAAATTCTACACCAACACCACCTCCAAATCAATCATCATCATCTACGTCAGGTATGTCTCTAGAGGAAATGGTAAGAAGTTTAGCAACTAATGTGCATGGTCTTACACAGGCTTCACAGTCTTCTCAAGCTAGCATACAGAACTTGGAGAAACAAATGTCTCAAATGGCCACCTCATTGCAAAAATTAGAGGCTAACGCAGGAAGGCTTCCTTCCCAACCAGAAGTTAATCCCAAAGCAAATGTTAGTGCAATGACGCTGAGAAGTGGGAAAGAGCTTCAAGGTCCTAAGATACAAGATGGAGTATCTAAAGAAATTTCACAAGAAGTTGGGAAAGATTTCGACACCACCCCACTACCACAAAAAGAGGTAAGTTCTGAGCATGTTAAATCTAAACCAGAACTAGTGATTTCTCCACCTTTTCCTGGCAGGTTAGCGAAAGCGAAGAAGGAGGAAAGTGAGAAAGATATTTTGGAGATTTTTCGAAAGGTTGCAATTAATATTCCATTGTTGGATGCAATTGGTCAAATTCCAAGTTATGCAAAATTTCTTAAATCATTGTGTTCTAAGAAAAGGAAGCCTGAAGGTAAGATCTTTGTGAGTGAAAATGTTTCTTCAGTTATCCAAAGAAAGTTGCCTCAAAAGTGCTCCGATCCAGGTATGTTTGCTATTTCTTGTGTGATTGGGTCGAGAATGATTAAATCAGGTATGCTTGACTTAGGAGCTTCCATAAATGTGATGTCTTTATCCCTTTTTAAGGAATTAAACATTGGGTATCTTAAGAACACCAATGTGATAATTCAATTGGCTAACAGATCTGTAATATATCCAGAAGGGGTAGTTGAAGATGTTTTGGTTAAATGTGACAAACTTATTTTTCCTGCTAATTTTTATAGACTTGACATGAGTGATGAGCATGTTTCTAAATCTGAAATCCTTTTGTTGGGTCAATCATTCATGAAAACAGCTAAAACAAAGATTGATGTGGACTCTGGTACTTTTACTTTTGAATTTGATGGTGACAAAGTTACCTTCAATATGTTTGATGCTATGAAGTATCCAAATGATTTTGAATCTTTTGCTAGTGTTAGCATGATTGATACATTAGTCCAAGAGGATTTTGAGCATAATTTTGTGAATGATGAGTTGGATTTTGTTCTTAAGCATAACATGCAACAGAAGGACATTTGTTTTGAAGTGAATGAGGGAATCATAGAATCACTTATGGAACTTTGTGCACTACAGGAAGTACCTTCCAGGTTAGTTAACCAACGCTTTGATTTGCCGCTGAATTATGATAGAATTTTACCTTCTGTTGAGCAGGCACCGAAACTTGAATTGAAGACATTGCCAAATCATCTCAAGTATGTTTACTTGGGAGAAGATGAGACTTTGCCTGTAATCATTGCCAATGACTTAACAGAAATTCAAGAAGAGAAGTTGATGCGGGTTTTGAAGGATTACAAGACAGCCATAGGATGGACCTTGGCCGATATTAAGGGAATCAGCCCGTCAATTTGCATGCATCGCATTTTGCTAGAGCAAGATTCAAAACCAGTAAAAGATGCTCAACGCAAATTGAATCCTGCTATGAAAGAGGTAGTAATGAAAGAAATTCTTAAGTTGTTGGATTTGGGAATTATTTATGCAATATCGATAGTCAATGGGTAAGTCCAGTTCATGTGGTACCTAAAAGTCTGGTTTTCAATTGGTTAAAAATGATGTTAATGAGCTGGTTCCTATGAGATTGCAGACAGGTTGGCGTATGTGCATTGATTTTCGTAAGTTAAATGCAGCCACAAGGAAAGATCATTTTCCACTACCATTCATTGATCAAATGTAAGAGCGGTTAGCAGGTAAAGCTTTCTTTTGTTTCTTGGATGGATACTCTGGGTATCACCAGATTGTGGTAGCTCCAGAGGACCAGGAAAAGACAACTTTTACTTGCCCTTTTGGTACTTTTGCTTACCGTCGCATGCCTTTTGGTTTGTGTAATGCCCCTGGAACTTTTCAAAGATGCATGATGAGCATATTTTCTGATTACATTGAAAACTGCATTGAAATTTTCATGGATGACTTTACTGTCTATGGTGACTCATTTGATCAATGCTTGGATAATTTGTCTAAAGTTCTTGAAAGATGCGTTGACAAAAATTTGGTTCTTAATTATGAAAAATGTCACTTCATGGTGAAGGAGGGAATTGTTTTGGGTCATTTAGTGTCATCTAGGGGAATAGAAGTAGATAAGGCAAAAGTTGATTTAATTGCTAGTTTGCCATATCCTACTAATGTTCGAGAAATTCGAAGCTTTCTTGGTCATGCAGGTTTTTTTAGACGCTTCATTAAGGATTTCTCTAAGATTGCACAACCTTTATCTAGGCTGTTGCAACAAGATATTGCATTTGAGTTTGGAGAAGAATGCAAGAAGGCATTTGATATATTAAAGGGAGCTCTCACTTCTGCACCTATTATTCAACCTCCCAACTGGGATTTGCCTTTTGAGCTCATGTGTGATGCAAGTCATTATGCTGTAGGAGCAGTACTTGGTCAAAGAGATGGGAAACAAAGCCATGTGATTCATTATGCATCCAAGACACTTAATCCGGCGCAATGCAATTACACAACCACTGAGAAAGAGCTTTTAGCTATTGTGTTTGCTTTTGATAAATTTCGGTCTTATTTGTTAGGTACTAAAGTTGTTGTTTACTCTGATCATGCAGCCCTCAAGTACTTGTTGGCGGAGAAGGAATCAAAACCACGACTCATTCGATGGATTCTTCTACTACAAGAATTTGATTGGGAGATCAAAGACCGAAAGGGAACTGACAACACTGAGCTGATCATCTTAGCCGGTTGGTGCGCGATGAAGAGTCACAACCAATTTTAGAACTCTTTCCAGATGAGCATTTATGGGCCATGCAAGGTAAGGAAGGTAAGGAACCATGGTTTGCTGACATAGTTAACTTTTTAACTATTGGTAAATTTCCACCTGGTATGAGTACTTTTCAAAAGTATAAGTTAAAAAGTGCTTCAAAGTATTATATATGGGATGAACCTTATTTGTGGAAACTTAGGTCAGTTCAGATTATTCGAAGATGTGTTCCTGATGATGAAATTCATTCCATACTTACTTATTGTCATACTCATGCATGTGGTGGACATTTTGGTCCGAAAAGAACAGCAAGAAAAATTTTGGATTGTGGTTTTTATTGGCAATCTGTGTTTAAAGATGCATACCATTTTTGTAAGAGTTGTGAAAGGTGTCAAATGGTAGGTAATATATCATTTAGGAATGAGATGCCCCAAGTCCCAATGTTATTTTGTGAGATATTTGATGTTTGGGGTATGGATTTTATGGGTCCTTTTCCAAGTTCATTTGGTAATCTCTATATTTTGCTTGCAGTAGATTATGTGTCGAAATAGGTAGAAGCAAAAGCTACTCGAACTAATGACTCTAAAGTTATTGCAGGATTCCTTAAATCTAACATTTTTAGTAGGTTCGGAGTACCAAGAGCAATCATCAGTGACCAAGGCACCCATTTCTGCAATCGCACAATCGAAGCATTGATGCGCAAATACGGTGTACATCATCGTATATCTACTGCATATCATCCTCAAACCAACGCACAAGTTGAGGTTTCAAACCGTGAAATTAAGCAAATTTTGGAAAAGACTGTGAACCCTAACCGCAAGGATTGGAGTCTTCGTTTAGAAGATGCATTGTGGGCATACCGCACAGCTTACAAAACGCCAATTGGGATGTCACCATACAGGTTAATTTTTGGTAAAATGTGTCATTTACCTGTTGAACTTGAACATCGTGCTTTTTGGGCAGTTAAACAGTTCAACATGAGTGTCGATGAGGCAGGATTGGAAAGGAAGTTGCAACTTCAAGAATTGGAAGAGATTCGATTGGAGGCCTATGATAATGCTCAATTGTATAAGGAGAGGACAAAACTTATTCATGATAAATTCTTGCACAAGAAAGAATTCTTTGTTGGCCAGAAGGTACTTCTTTTCGATTCCAAACTCAAGTTTATGCCAGGAAAGTTGCGGTCAAGGTGGCATGGACTTTTTATAGTTATGACGGTGTTTCCTCATGGTATGATTGAGATTAAAGGGTTGGAGTCCGGTAAGATTTTTCGAGTTAATGGTCATAGACTAAAACCTTTTCTTGAGAATTTTGAAAGTGCTTGTGTGGAAGAAATTACTTTGCTTCCACCCATATATGAGTAAGTGAGGTGCATGCTGTGTCTAGCCAAAGACACTAAAGAAAGGCGCTTGTTGGGAGGCAACCCAATGGTTTGATTTTTGTTATTTGTTTTCTTGAATAAATCGACTAGGGGGTTAAGTTTTTTGTTCACGATGATCTTGAGATCTATGATTTCTTGATTTTCGTGGTTTTTCTTAATCATTTAATCGACGTAGAGTTAGTTTTTTTTTTTAATGGTTTGTTTGAGTGTGACAGCTAGCTTTCGAGGAAAATTCTTCTACGTGGTCAATCCTTTTGATCCAATGCAAAAAGATGTTACTCCCGCTTCACATCAAGTTTGATTCCTCCACTACGAATTTCCAAGGAAGTACCGTTTTGTTTTCTCTTTAATATTATTTGGGAGTTTGTATGTGCTTTTATTCTTTGTCTCTGTATGTTTTATACATTGAGGACAATGTATGCTTTAGGTGTGGGGGAGGAGTTTGTGTGTTTCAAATTTGTCTTCATTAAATTGCTTACTTGAAAGAGTTAGACTTGTTTTTGATGAAAATTTTTCAAAAATTTTGAGTCTGAACCACTGTTTTCAAACGTTTCAACTGTTATGTTGCTAATCATCATAGGTTGAAAAGTGAAGCATGAAAAACATAAAATTTTTCTTTGCTATGTACTATTCAGATATGTTGTGAATTAAGTGTTGAAGTTGATAATTGGAATATTATCACAAAAAAGTTACTTTAAATTGAGTGATCTGAGCTTTTCTGAGCGAATAGAGTTAGTGTATTTGAATGCTCAACATTTTTATGTGGGAAGTATATCATATCTAGTATGAATTAATCTTGAATTTGCCGAGCTAGGACGCATCTGTGCTCTTGTAGATGGCTTGCCACAAGAATAAAGGCACTAGGATTTAGCCAAGTTAGCTTAAAAAGCCTACCCATTTATGTTTACCCCTAGTGAACCATTCAAGCCTTGACCGTTTTTCTTTAGCTCTAGATATATTAAACCATTAGCCTTGTTTTTTTTTATCCTTTACCCTTTTGTCAAGCTCTGGATTAGGTTGCTTAAACTGGGTTTGTGGTAAGAGTTGGACATTATAGTGGCATGTGTTCTTGTTTTAAGTTATGCATTTGATGTAATATAGGGCGTGCGGAAAAAAAAAGAGAAAAATGCAAAAAAAAAAAAGGAAAAAATACCCGGAAAAAAAAAGAAGGAAAAAATCGCATGAATCCCTATTTTCTACTTGTTTGAGAGTATGGCAAGTTCTTAATTATATTTTTGAGATGCCATAGGTTTTTAAATGTAATATGAGAAGTTTACTCCAAGTTCTTATGCAAAGCACACTTGAACTCTGAAGTGTGAGGATGAACAATGTCATTATATGGGATATATAGTAAGATGGTAGAGTTTAAGTATACTTGGTCTATCTTGACAAAATAAGCCTACATCCATAATTATCCACCCTTTTCCTTACCTAAAGCCCCATTACAATTCTATGTAAAGACCTTTATTGGTAAGTTTATTTGCTTGGTGTATGATGATGTGACGCCTTTTCAAATTCTTGTGTATTCTGCTAGATATTGATTTGTGTGAATTGTTTGATACGCCACACTTGAGAGAAAAGAAGAAAGAAAATGAGGGAACTTACTGGTGAGGTGATTTTGTTCCAATCATTGATGGAGTTTAGGGATGAAGCAACTATCTTATTGACTATGCATAGTAGTAGAGGAGCTTATGTTTGATTGCCTAATTGATTAAGTTTATGATTGATGTGTGACATGGTGGTTGAGATTGTGTTTTAAATGATTTCCAAATCTTGTGGTTCAAAGTAGTGGTTTTAAAAGTTATTCTTTTTAAGTTTGCTTGAGGACAAGCAAAATCTAAGTGTGGGGGAGTTGATAATGTTAATATTAGCATGATATTTGTGGTGGTTTATGTGTTGTTTTGAATATTATCTATGCTAATATTAGTGCTTTGGTTCTTAATTTGATCTTAGAAAAGATTCGGAACAAAAAGAAGAAAAGTGTTGATTTTGAAGAGATTTTGAAGTTTTATTGAATCAAGTTTCAAGTTGGAGAAGAGGCACAACACAGAGAGCAACAGCTGGAGCTCAGGACAAGGATTTCTCTCCGTTTTCGTCAGTTTTTGCTCTGTAATGTCAAACATCAATTCTTGTGTTGTTGATTTCGCCATGATTAGCAACTAAACCTCTTTTCTAGTTTAAGGATTTTATTGAAGCCTTGATGTTATTCAATTGTGAGATCTAACTGTTTGCTTTTCACCAACGAATTTTGAGTATTTATTTATTCTCTTTGATGTGTATTGATGATTATTTGGCATTATTTGAATAGCTGGTAGCATTCAATTCTCCTAGATAATCTAATTTATTGAACAACAAGGTTTGTTTGTTCCTTAGAAGAGACAATGCAAATAATTACTTGGTAAGTAGTTTACTTGTGTTGTGAGAATAAATAATCAATTTTTAATGAAACAAGGTTTGTTTGTTAGAAACTGAATTGGGTCTTTGCTTGTCAAAAACTAAATCCTAGGAGGTTCCAGGTAGTGTTTTTTGGTTATAGAGTGATTAATGAAGGTTTCTTAGTCACTGGTAGTTAAATAAAAAAGACTGAGTTGTTAGGAGGTTCCAACAACGATAACTAATATATTCATCATTTGTTGAGTTAATCTTTACATCAATGATCAGTTGGATACATCAAGGTGGAAATTATTCCTTTGACTAGAGTTGCTCTTATTATTGATTTTCCAAAAGTATTTTTTATTGCTTGCAAATTATTTTTGTTATTCATTAGTTACAAATCCAAAATCTCTCCCATTTAGTTACTTAGCTTTTGATTAAAAATATTTTCACTTCCTTACTCCCTGAGGAGACGACCCTACTCATTGCTATACTACTAAATTTCTTAGGAGTAGGTTCTTTTATTTTTGTTGGTTTGACAACCCACCACATAGCTTATGCACGAAAGAAAACCAACAAGCGGAAGCGTAGACGATGTAGCACACCAAGTATCGAGCCGAGGCTCTGATACCAACTGTCACGGGCTCACTTTTCCAAAGTAACGGCCGTGCGGCACTAGCACAAACAACTAACGATCAAGTGCTAGCTCAGCCTTAAGACCCCCAGAACGTGCAAAGCTAGGCAAGGCATTAAAGAACGGAGGCAAAGAAAACTTAAGAAAGGTTGAAAGTGAAAGAGCGATGAAGGCACAAGAGAGCTTAAGGAATGCTTGAGAACTCTACTCAAAGCTTGGATGGATTACAAATGAAAGGGGCATGGGGTATTTATAGGCAAACCCCAAGTCCCAAAGAATTCTAGAGAATTCTATGTACATAATAAAATAATAAAATTCTAGAGAATTCCTACCATAAAATATTCTAAGTCCAAAATATCTACAAGTCTCTAAAATCCTCCACACGGTTCTAGCAAACTCGGGTAGCTTCCACACGGTTCTACCCGTTTCTAGAGAGTTCCGGGCCTCTCTAGAGAATTCCAGAGTCTTCAAGATTTGACCGGAGAATTTCACAAGGCTCTAGACCGTTCCGTCCCATGTTCGTCTACAAAAATAGCCTGTTTCGCAGCAAACCACCTGAATTCGTGGAGAAGAAAAACTGTCCGTGACACTATGAACCCATTTCGATCCTGCGTAAAATCACGATCCTGCAAACATTGCTCACAACCCCTGTCGCCGCCCACCTCTCTTTCAAATTCTCCGGGAACTTAATTTGTACAACCCCAACGAGAGCGTTGAAGGCAAACTTGTTACCCTCAACCTAGTAACTTACTTTGTTGTTTGCACCACCAACTGAGGAGCAGATTAAGAGCCGATACAATAGGATTGAATGGCGGCGGTTTCAAGATCCCGATCGATGAAGTAAGGGATCGATGAGAGGAAACGGGCGAAGGCGACAGTGGACGTTAAGCAATAATTCTTTAAGAAACTTTTTTTTGAAAGAGATAATAAGAGAGGAAGAAAGGAAACGGCCGGCGACAGTAATGGGTCTATCAGGACTCGAGTGGAATTAAGCCTTGTTTATGTCGAATTAAGCCTTGCAACTCTTTTCCACTCTTACTGTTCTTTCTTTGTTATCATCAGTGAAGAGCCCAAAAAAAGTAGAAAAAACCCCAATCATTCCTCACTGATTTTCTCTGATTTAATGGCAAAGATTTCAACTCAATCCCGATTGAAGTCACTCTTGAGTAACAATGATGGAATGATAATAAGGCTTGATTCGAATAAGATACGCTTCTCCATTAATGGCGGTGGTGGGCTACTCAGATTTGGTGATGCGCTTTCATTTCCGTCATCATTTCATCATCTTCTTCTTCACAACAGGAAACCCGTGAGCTCTTCTCCTGCTTGTAATAGTATTAGTAGTAGCAAGAGGACTAATTCTGCTTCATCATTTTCTGGTCATAAATCGAAAAAAAACAGTAGAAGGAAGGAAGAACACGAGAGCAATGGCCGTACGGAGAAATTGATTCTTCAAATTCCACAATTCTGCAATTTGTAATTTGTCATTTCTCCCTACAATTGTACTTATATTTGACATCAAAAGGATAAACAAATCCAATAACGAGATCGATCGGAGCATCGCCGGTGGCCAAAATGCAAGAACATCGCCGGCGGCCAAAATTGTTAACTTTTTTTTTTAGCAATTAAAATATAAAATAAAAAACTCAGGGGCCCCGCATTAGTCATTTTTTTAATTATTGTATTAAATTTTAATAATAAAATGAAAAATAAAAGATTAATAGTAGGGTCAAATTAGAGGGCCCCATCATTCTGGAAATTAATAAAGAATTAAGAAATTAACGGCAAAAATAGTTGACCCGTTAACTCATAAAAATTTATGTTAAATTGACCAAAATGATCGAAAAAAACATTTTAAGGAACTAATTTCGCTAATTAAAAATTTATGGTGACTCGATCTTGCTACCTCCGAAAGTTGGGGGACGAAAAGTGGATTTTATCCAAAAAAAAAACCCTTTTACAATGATCTCTATGTCTATTCACTATCTACTGTACAGATTCAAATAACTGATACAAAATTGCTTGTTCTCTAACAGATTTTTTTTCCTTTCAAACAGTGCTCTGCCCTCCATTTCACTTCTTTTTTGATTTCAGCCAATAGGACTTCTTCATTTATGCACTGATCTCTGAATATCACTGAACTCATAAATGCAAATAAAACTTTCCTTTTCAAAGTTGAATTTTTCCAGCAAACCAGAATCCGTTTCATCCATTCTTTCTGCTGGGAGGAGAGATTCAGCAGGCCTAACCATTGTACTATTTTCACCATCAAATTAAGAGAATATTGGCACTCAAAATATAAGTGCTTTGAAGTTTCCGGTTTGCTCTTACACCACACACAACCATCATTTCCATTCAACAGATTCAACTTGATAAGCCTATCTTTAGCTAGTAGCCTACCTTTCCAAAACAACCAAACAATGAAATTATGCTTTAGGACATTTATTTTAGACAATATAAACTAGACATAAACAGTTCTATCACAGTTCCCTATAATCCACATGTATCCAGAAGAGATAGTATATTTACACGAACTGGTATGATGTCATTTCCCTTCTGTTACTTCAGTCTTCTTTTTATCTTTCATCTTCAAAATCTGTTTCCATTGCCAACTAGCTTTCTGCATTGGCTGTGAGTCCCTGAAGTTTTTCCTCTTTTATGTGGATTTTAAGTGACCACTTCACCCAAAGATTATTATCCTCTCAGCAAGGCTCCACACTTGTTTCATTATGGCTGCCCGATTCCACATTTGAGCATCCCTAATGTTCAAACCACCTTCTACTTCTACAAAAAATTTTCCCAACTGACCAAATGCATTTTATCCCCAAAATCTTTGGAACCTCACAGAAAAACTCTGCATATGTTAATTGGTTTCTAATAGTCTATGGCAAAATAAATGTCTCAGCCCAATAGTTGTTCATAGCCATCAATCAGCTGCAATCTCCCAGTGTAACTCGGATGCTTAGAACTCGAAATCTTGATTTTTGCTGTCATCTTGTGAATGAGAATATCACATTCTAATTGACTCCATTTCCGTGGTTACAACGGTACTCCCGGATACTTCATCGCAAACTTCCCTGCCTTAAAACCCGTAATGCTAGATAGCTTTTCCTTAAAATCTTCTGAGACCCCGCCAATGTATATATATATATATATATGTGTGTGTGTATATATATATATATATAAGATTTTGCAGGGTTAGCTACCAAACCAGTTGTAGCTGAGAGTTTATCAAACATTTCCACTATTCTCTGTACTGTATAAAGATCTGCCTTACAAAATATCATCAAATTGTCAGCACAAAAGATATTAATCAATTTCAGAACTCTTGCATTGGGGGTCAACTTGAAACCTCTTACCATCCACTGCCTCCTCCATCAGTCTTGTGAGGTATTCCATAATCATGACAATGATTAGAGGGGACATCGGATCACCCTGTCTCAACCCTCTCGTTGGCCTTAAAGAATCCACAGTTTTTCGCCATTTAGGGTAACTATGAATGAAGTTGTTGTTATACATTGCATTATCATGCTGGCAAAAGATTCGGGAAAACCATTGTGTTCCAGCATCTCTTCTACGAACTTCCATTCAACTGAATTGTACGCTTGCTTGAGATCAATCTTCAGCATACATCTTTTGCTGATAATCTTCCTGCCATACAACCGAATCAATTCTGTGTAAGTAAAATATTGTGTAAAATCAACCTTTTGCTTACAAAGGTACTTTGATTCTCTTCAATCAGTTCAGGTAATATCTCCTTTATTTTTTCACATATTATCTTGGAGATGCATTTGTAAATTACATTACAATATGCCATTGGCCTATACTCCGAAGCATTTTGTGGCTGATCATTTTTCGGAGCGAAAGTCAACACAGTTGAATTAATCTGTTTTAACATTATTCTTGTCTCAAAAACTCCATAACTACTGCTATAACATCTTCTTTAATAATATCCCATGCCCCTCGTAAAATCCGCTTCCATAACCGTCAGGACTTGGACTTTTCAACTGTGAATATCCCATAAAGCCTTCTTCACTTCCTATGATGTTGCTGTTCTTAATGACCTCAACTGTTGCTGCCAGTTCAATGGCGAACCATTTTCATACACAGCTGCCTCTGACGTGATCCTTGTATTGTTTTGCCCTAATTGCTTGCTGAAAAAAATCAACAAAGTGTTCTTTGATGTCTGTCCATTCCATTACCATTTCTCCTTCTTCATTGATTATGCCGCTTATTCCATTCCTTGCAGTTCTAATAGTCAGCCTAGCATGGAAGTAGGCGTTATTTACATCTCCAAGCTTAACCCATCTTTCTTTCGCTTTTTGGGCTAGAAAACTCTCCTCAACTTTAC
Organism: Oldenlandia corymbosa var. corymbosa; assembly: GCA_949775105.1. Classification (NCBI taxonomy): domain Eukaryota; kingdom Viridiplantae; phylum Streptophyta; class Magnoliopsida; order Gentianales; family Rubiaceae; genus Oldenlandia; species Oldenlandia corymbosa. The sequence goes on along the minus strand of OX459118.1, from coordinate 19,942,358 downwards.
TTGCTTGTACAAGGTTTTGATAGATTTCTCTTTCTTGTTTCTGAATCCTTTCATCATCAGGGCATTGATTTAGGTGCTCTTGAACATTCTGCAGTTTCCCTATTAATTCATGCAATTGAGTCTGAATGTCCGAAAATTTCCTTCTGTTTAGTAGTTATAGGGATGGCTTCAGATTTTTCATTTTGTGGACCAACTCAAACATCAGTGTGCCTCTTATTTTCTTTCTCCATTCCTTACTTACCACATCCTGGAAATCTTCCGCTTGAGGCCACATATCGAAGAACTTGAAAGAAGTTACTTTCTGCACTCTTCCTCTATCTAGCTGCAGAAGTATTTGACAATGGTCTGATATTACTGGTGTCATCACAGTCCCAATAGAGTTTGGGAATGTTATCATCATGCTACCATTAACCATTGCTATGTCAATTCTTGAGCTAATTCTGTTCATCCCAACTTGAGCTAATTCTTGAGCTAATTCTTGAGCTAGTATTAAATCTCACTTGGATATCAGATTCCTGCACAAATGCCACCTTCTTGCCCTCCTTCACTTCTGGTTCAACATAATCGAGCGGTATTGCAACATTCTTGTATGGCTGCTGATAAATTCAAGACTGTTTTTTTCCTTGCGTTCAGAGCTAATTTTTAAAAGTCCTATTTTATCTTTTATAATTTTCCCTCTTTTTTTTTTCCTCCATCAAGCAGGAATTTTTATAGGCCCTAAATCTTACTCCTATTTTAAAGGGGGTTTGTTTTTCCCTCATCTTCTCCCCCCTATATCAATCAAACGAAGAGCTATACCCAAAAGCTTCTCTATCTTTTTGTTCACTTCCAGAATTCAATTCCAGAATTTTCGTACTCTTAGTGCTATTATTGTAAACGAAGTAAGTTCTCTCTCTCCCTCCCCCTCTCTCTCTCTCTCTCTCTCTCTCTCTCTCTCTCTCTTCTCTCTTTTTTCTTTTCCCTGGATTAATTGTCCAATTGTTGTTTTACTGTTGTTTGAGCATGGGTTTCTGTTCTCTTTTACTAGTTGAACTTTTGTTGCTGTTATTGTCCTTATGGCTAACAAGAACTTTGTTTTTTTTTTAAAAAAAAAATTAATTTTAGCAATGTAATATCTGTCAGTGAGTACTTATATTTTAATGTATGTATATTCTAATATTTTGATGTATGCTGCCTTAATTTAACACTGCATTTGTTAAAATTCAATGAATTAATATTTATTTCTATCAAACTGATTGAGTTGAATGAAAGAGTTTTATTCATTTGATGTCGGGTGTTCGAAGTTTATACCGAGTTTGGATCTGTTGGTCAACTGTTCGATTTAATTAGGTGTACACATTTCAGTAAAGAGATTAATGAGTTCTGGATTATGATTGCTTTTTATCTTCTTTTACCTACACTTGAGATATTTACATCAAAATTTTGCAATACTGTCAATTATGTAGGAAAAGCTCCCACCGCTTGAACTTCACTAAGCTTTGCACCGGATTATTATATTTTATTATGTACCTCGCTTTCATTTTTTTTTTTTTCTCTTTTAAAGCAAATGTAGCTCATTTTAACTTCCTTTCGTTTACTATTTTATTTTTATAATCTAAAGTCTTACTTTACTAGAAGGCCTTTCTTATTTTTAAGTATCTTTAATTCTAATGTTAGATATCAAGGTATTTAACTGAATTATTTGTAATAAGATGAAACACCTCTATATTATAACAGTAAAATTTTATTACTTCAATATTACAGTAACTAATAGTATTCAACCTAACACGTGAAAATTTAAGGATATTACACCCTTTCCCCCTTAAGATAATTGCATCCTCAATTATTCGTGTCATATAATCCAATCACTTTTTAATATAATCCCATTGCAAATACTTGGAAGATGTAGATGATTTAAAAATAAAGTTATTTAGTCGTCATCGAGATGAAGGCATTGAGAAGGAAAACCTATATTGTAGAACGATTTCCAGCATAAGGAAACACAATGAACAAGTAGAACTAACTTCACTTTATTAAAAAAAACACAATCTTAATTGCATTTTAGACTGGCTTTGAATTTATATCTCATTAAGGTTTTATAAAAATAAAGAACAAGGACAGATTAACCGTTTGACTCAGGTCTTGATTTTCCCTTTACTAACCCTTTTACACTAAAAACTAAATACGAACTATGTCCTTCAAACCCGGTCGCCTACTCTCTCTTTTCTCTTTTTTATTTTATTTCATTAATATTTTTTTTTCGTAATACTTGTAAGCATGTTTATTTTGATGTGACCATATTTTGTTTTCAAAATCACTTGTCCATTATATCCATCTGTATTATTAGCAATGCTAAAGAGTGATCCACCAGACCTAAATGCTGACAGCAGTAGTGCAGAATCGAGCATCTATAACCAAATCCCTTGAAGAGGAAGTAATTTTGTTTATACTCTTTTGCACCCATTCATTTAAGTCAATACGTATTACCTTTACTCTATGCTTCCCTCTTAACATCAATAGGCAATTACACTAAACAACCCACACGAGTCACTCCATAAAGAAGCATTTCCAGGTCAATATGAATTTACTCTAACTGACCGATGTTTCTTTTCAACCATCACAATTGTTATTTTTAAGTATAATTTGATACAATAAGCACAGAAATTGAACAACTACAAAATATTTTTTTCTTCTTTTTTTTTCCCCATTATCTGGACCTTCCTTACTCTTTTACTACTCTGGAACATTAAACTTGCCTCACTGAGCACCTATGGCATAGAGTATCACACTTCTGTCACTTTCCTTGATATGGAGGTTGCAAAGTTCAACTCTCTGAGTTGGCCATTCCCGAGAGAAGACAACGCAATTTCTATATACCAAAGTTAGCAACAAGTCCTCCATAATATTAATTAAGGTTGTGTTGAGTTGTACAATGTAAACCTAACAAGCATCACTATATCTTCAGGTCGTAATATTTTCTGTCGAACTCCTATCCTCAAGTTATTTGATATTTTTAATTTTCTAAACCCAAAAATTTGGTACCATGCTTTGATACTACTTGTAACGACCCAACTCACCTATCTACTTTCATGTATCGTACTTAGCTACGAGTTGATACGTCGGCCGGGCTCTCGAACAAGGCACATTACTTTTATTTACTTTTAAGTATAAATTCTAAAACACACTAATTAAATTTTATTGAATAATAATGTTTCCTAATGTCAATTTCAAACATTAATTTAATATTCTCACTAAATCCTATCTTAGTTACAATATATCAATAACAGCATCTTACAGACGGTCTTTTTTGACAGAACGCTTCCTTGAACTCATCTGGATCCATTCTAATCCTGGGAATAGGATAAGGGAGTAAAATATAAAGAGGGTGAGCGCCGAACTCAGTGAAGTTCTTACTATTCTACTACGATGCTTTCAATAAAACTATTTCGACAAAATAATATTCAAGAATTAAACAAACTTTACATATAATCACTTAACAATCAATTATTTCACATAAATGAGTTAACAATAGAGCGGATACGGGAAAATCTAGTAAGGCACGTCGAGGGTCGATGTGACACAAGGATGTTATCAATTATTTCAACAGAATCTTTCGTGGATAAATTACTCACAAATTAGCTACAAAATATTATTGATAAATTAACCATGACTTACAGACATTCCGTGGATAAAATTTTCCAGGGAATTGTTATATAATATTCGTAGATGAAATAGTCGCTAAATATCCAGGGAATGTCAGTGGTAATTAACCATGGATTATCCATAATTATTTCGTGATTAAGTCGTCGTGTTTTATTTAAAACCCACAAAGATTTATACACAGTATATCTACGAACAAGTTTGTGGATAAATTATCCACGGAAGTCTTATTTCCATGGAAAAACAATTAGCAACGGAGCATATAACCACGTCCAAGAATTCGTGGATAAATCCGTGGGAAATTATGTTACACACGGACTGGAAGGTAAAATTACACACAAACACATCTGCGGGCATATGATGTTTTTCTTGCAGACGGTCTTCTTTGACAGAACACTTCCTTGAACTCATCTGGATCCATTCCAATCCTGGGAATGGGATAAGGGAATAAAATATAAAGAGGGTGAGCGCCGAGCTCAGTGAGGTTCTTACATTCTACTACAATGCTTTCAATAAAACTATTTCGACAAAATAATATTCAAGAATTAAACAAACTTTACATATAATCACTTAACAATCAATTATTTCACCTAAATCAGTTAACAATGGGGTGGATATGGGAAAATCTAGTAAGGTACGTCTAGGGTCGATGTGACACAAGGATGTTATATATTTCAAACTAGATTTTAACGATCAATCAATACTTCGCCGGAAGGAGCGACCTTACCGACTAACAATAACAATTCACAATTCAATCTTCACCTTACTCCTGTCACAACCGGGGTCACTCTTTCGAGTTTCCCCTACGATATGACCACTGACGGCAAAGACTGGTGACCAAGTCCGATGCCGACTCACGTTCCTTGCTCGCCCAGTGCCTGGGCCCGTGCTCTAGGACAACCGAAATCACCCGAGCTTGTGTACACATCAATGATTGTATACATAAGTAATACATTTTTCTGAGGCGATAAAGAACACCACCGGATATAATACTTTCAACAGTAACACTAAAAACTCCATCGAGGTAATGTCACCACCAATACATTTTCATTCAGACCTTTCACTTTAGCACAATACGCTCAACACTTACCGTCAATCATCTAGCCAATCAATAGCATTCAAACACATAACCTGTTACATTCAAATACGAAAGCACTTATAACACTTATACCGGGGCGTTTAAGTACACTATCGGGTCATTTAACGATATGCATTTAAGATATTTCAATAACATTTAAAATGTTTCAATGTGTGAAGTGTATTTCAAATATATATTCCCACTCTCAATTTTTAAAATAGTTTTTAAAAGAGTGAGAATTACCCACCTGAACTGTAACATAACACCTGTAATAATGGTGCATTTTGGCCTTGCACAAACATTATATATCATCACTACACTATTTAAGTTGAGCATGATTGACATATCTCCTAAATGTTTCCCCTCCTTTTTGTCGAACTAGCCTTAGTGGGTGCCTGGTATTAGTTCTTTAAGTACATGGTTATCGGCCCTTTTGACCATATCCCCAAGAGGGAAATTTTCAGCTAGGTACTGCTTTGAGAATATTCAGATCAATAACGTTCTCTGGCTTGACATGTAGACAGTGACTATTCGATGAGATGTTAGGTATTCGGTATTTGGATTTAAGGATTATGGTCGGTCAATTATAATAATTAGTTAAATTAAATTGTACCTCATAGCTTAAAATAAGAGAGACTAGTATAAGGTTAACCAGTGCTTTGTGATAGAGCTAGTGCACTTAAAATCATGTTTATATAACTCACACTCTATATTATAATTCTTGCTAACCTGGACTTATAAACTCAAATAAGTGAAAGGACTAATATTTCAAGTGTACTAGCTTATGATAGAATTTTAGAACGTGTACAAGGATTGTCCACTAAATGAAGCTATAAAGTGAGCTTGTATAACACTTATTTAATTGTTCAACTATGTACTGAGCTTCCAAGTGATTAGCTAGAGCGGAATTCATCGTATAATTGTTATGGCTAGCTTTTCCCCAAAGTTTAATTGTAGACCTCTGTGTATATACGTAGTCATAGTACCGTGAAATGAAACATCACAAAAGATATGAATTTAGGAGCTTTCACCTTCAAGCCATATTTTCCTAATGCTCGGTGTTCCGTCCTTGATTGACTCGGGCTTTCAAGGTTGAATAGCTCACTTCTCAAGTTCTCCTTTGCTTTTGTTTTGTCGCAATACTGTCCTAATACTATCTCCGGTGAATCCTTAAGTTGGTATTAGAAGGTTTAGAGTTTAGAACATTAGGGGCAACTCAATGAAGTAAAGAACGTTCGATGATGATGCGATGGTTCACTTGAGGAGAGAATGAAGGAAAACAAATGAATTTAGATCTAAAGCTGCATTTGAGCTATAACAACTTAAGAGGAACGCAATATAGGGCGGTGAGAAATTAAAAAGAAGATAGATTAGCTTTAGTCTTAAGCATTAGAAGATATCACTGTTTTAGAGACGGTGGAAACATTAGATATAATATAAACTATTGAAGTTTCTAGAGTAAGATTCTGAAAATGATAGAATTGGTCTGTCGCTGGATATGAATTTATGACTTTCTTATTTGATAGTAGTTGTACGCAACTTTCTGGTGGAACAAAGGACATGACTCCATTTTGACGAATTGGACCACTGGAATGTTTAGTCAGTTTGGTCGATTTTGAAAAATTATACTGTATTGATGTAGAACGTTTTGTTCCATTTTCTATATACCATTAGAATCCTCTCTGAGTCTAATTTAATATGCAACAACCAAATCGTAATTTGGAATTTCCTATAGTGATTTATGATTATTTTACTAAAGTCGCGTGATCCGACTTGTTTAAACATTTCATACAAATTTTGACCAAACAATTCAACTTGTTTGTTATTCTAATAGTTATCTAGTCATTTATTTTCTATAGAACACATTTCTCCTCCGCCGTCCTAAATCCTTCCTTTTATTAATATCTAAAAGCTTCCAGTTTGTTCTGTTTGGCACCCCAAAGTCCTCAAAATGGGCATCATTTTTTTATTTGCATTTTCTTTAGTCTAATCTCCAACTTAAACTAATATTATATTGTATTATCTCATCTTATTACCAAGGACAAGCCAAGCTTCCCACCGCTTGAACTTCACTAAGCTTTGTACTGGATTATTATATTTTATTATGTAACTCGCTTTCATTTTATATCTGTTTTTTTTTTCTCTTTTAAAGCAAATGTAGCTCATTTTAACTTCCTTCGTTTACTATTTTATTTTTATAATCTAAAGTCTTACTTTACTAGAAGCAGTGACAGAACCAGTCCCGAATATTTGCAGGGTCGATTATAATTAGAATTTTTTTTGTCCAAAAAATATGGAAAAATCTAAAGGTATTTTTTCAAAAACTTTTGCTCGCCGCAGGGCCGATGGACCCCTTTTTCTCCACCCTAGGTCCGTCCCTGACTAGAAGGCATTTCTTATTTTTAAGTATCTTTAATTCTAATTTTAGATATCAAGGTATTTAACTGAATCATTTATAATAAGATGAAACACATCTATATTATAACAGTAAAATTTTGTTACTTCGATTTAACAGTAACTAATAGTATTCAACTTAACACGTGAAAATTCGAGGATATTACAAACATAGTGTTTAGACGTTGAAGTTGAGTTTGAAGGAATTGATATTGTTTTGCCCCATTGATTTAATAAGACATTTACAAGGATTTTTATTTTTTTAATAATATTTTATGAGTTTTGTAGAAAAATAAAGTAAAACAAAAAGACAAGAAATAGAATTCTATTAATAGATCTAGTAAGGAAAAAGAGAATTGACAAAGAAAAAAAGTTCAAAAATGTTATGAAGTATATTAATGGTGGATGTTGTATTAAGTTGTCTTAATGTTTTATCTTTCATTACAACATAATCTCCATAACTGTGTAATCTTTGTAAGTATGGAGTTAATGTAGTCTCTATCTTAAGGTGATCATAAGCCTATAAATAGTCTTACGAGAAAAAGTCTTACGACTATTTTTCTGCTCTCAATTTGCCATGTTTTGCATTTTCTTTTAAATACGTTATCAGCACGAAAGTGCTCTAGCAAATTTTCTAAGTCCTTTTTTTGGGAAAGTTCTAAAAGCTTATTCTATTTTTGTACCATGGCCAATGACCTTGCAAAACTTGAGTTCATAGCTCTTGATGTTTCCGGATAAAATTATTTATCATGGGTGTTTGATGCCAAAATGCATCTAAATGCTAATGGACTTGGAGAAACTATCAAAGAATGCAACGAGGCCACAAATCAAGAGAAGGCCAGGGCCACAATTTTCCTTCACCGCCACCTTCATGAACAGAAAATTGAATATTTTACTGTTGAAAATCCATTTGTCTTATGGATGAGTTTGAATGAAAGATATAATCACCTAAAGACGGTTATGCTGCCAAAAGCTCGTCATGATTGGTTACATTCCAAGATTTCAAAATTGTTAGTGAGTACAATACAACGGTTTTTTGAATCACATCACTTTGAAAATTATGTGGTGATGATATGAGTGATGCTCTAATATTGGAGAAAACATACTCTACTTTTCACCCCACAAATGTGCTCCTGATGTAGCAATACCATGAAAGGGGTTGCACAAAATATTCTGAACTGATTTAGGTTATACTCGTTGCTGAGCAAAATAATGAGCTATTATTGAAAAACCATCAGACTTGCCCAACTGGTGCTGCTCCATTTCCTGAAACAAATGCGACAACTATAAATCCAAATAATGGACAAAATAGAGGGCATGGTGGTCGTGGTCGAGGATAAGGTAAAAACTGTTTTAACAGTTGTGGTGGTCAAAACAAAAATACTACTTTCCACCAGAAGTTGGGAATTAGTAGTGAGAAAGATGAAAAAAAAAAGAAAGGTGAGAGTAAATGCTTCCGTTGTGGTGTGAATAACCATTGGTCCCGTGTGTGTCGTACACCTAAGCATCTTACAGATCTCAATCAAGAATCAATAAAGAAACAAGAAAAGAAGATAGAGACTAATTTTATTGGCAATAATGTTGGATTTAACCATAGTCCTGTAGACAATGGTTTTGTTGATTTTACTTCTTTGGATGTTGCCGATTTCTTTGTCAATCACCCTGAAGGTGAAACGAGTTAGATGACTAATGATGGAAATGTCCAAGAGTAGTTTTATATTCTCTATTTTAGTGTAATTAATTTCCATTTGATGTTTTATATAAAATTGTTTCTATTATTTATTGGCAAAGCAAGGCAAATAGAGACCAAAGGAATTGTCGTAAGTTTTGGTGTCCCTTCTCCATTCATTACAAAGAAATAATAGAAACAATCTTTATTTAAAACAACAATAGATGTTAACTATACTTAAAATAGAGAATATAAAACTACTCTCATTCACATTTGACCTCTATTTATAGGCTTATTATCACCTTAAGATAGAGTCTACATTAACTCCATGTGTAATGAATGATAATATATGTAATATTTACCGTTTGATATAATGGATTATATTTAACATTTTATATCTTAGAATGCTTTATAATTTGATAGATGCAATATTAGAATAACAAAATGCAATATCTCATTTGAAATTTTGGTTTTGTTTTTGAAGAAAAAATGGACGTTTCAATGGCCTATGGCAAAGAAATATGTCTGGCAGACAATGAAACTACATACTCCATACTTAAAGAAAAGAAATATTTTTCATATATCGTAATGAAATAAACTCATGTTAGTACTATATCTGGTAGTACAAAATTAATTGAAGGCTCCGGAAGAGCAAATATAATTCTCCCAGGAGGGACAAAGTTTTGCATTGATGATGCATTATACTCTTCAAAATCTCAAAGAAACTTGTTGAGTTTTAAAGATATTCGCTGAAGTGAATATCATGTTGAAACAAATTGTGAAGGTAATAATGAATACTTATACGTTACAAATATAATTTATGGAAGAAAAATCATTTTAGAGAAATTACTTCATATTCTCATGGGCTATACTATACAAGTATTATAGCCGTTGAAAGTTATACAATAGTGAACCCGAAGCTTACTAGTTATGGTGATTTTGTCATTTGGCATGACCGGTTGGGCCATCCCGATTATATTATGATGCAAAAAATACTAGAGAATTCTTATGGTTATTCTTTAAAGAGCCAAAAGATTTTTCAATCAAATGAATTCTCATGTGCTTCTTGTTCTCAAGGCAAGTTAATTGTCCGGCCATCACCAATAAAAATTCGTCTGAATGTTCAGCGTTTTTAGAGCGCATACATGGAGATATTTGTGGGCCTATTCACTGACCTTGTGGGCGATTTTGATATTTTATGATTTTAATTGACGCATCCACGAGATGGTCACATGTGTGCTTATTATCTATTCGTAACTTGGTATTTGCAAAATTATTAGCCGAGCTAATTCGGTTAAGAGCCCATTTTCCTGATAATCACATCAAGACAATTCGTCTTGACAATGCTGGTGAATCATATTCCAATCATTTAATGAGTATTGTATGTCTATTGGGATTAAAGTTGAACATCTTGTAGTTTATGTTCACACACAAAATGGTATGGCAGAATCTTTTATGAAACGAATTCAACTAATTGCAAGGCCATTACTTATGAGAACAAGGTTTCCAATATCAGCTTGGGGTAATGTTGTATTGTATGCGGCTGCATTATTGCGCATAAGGCCAACAAATTACCAAGAATGTTTTCCCCAACAAATGAACCTAATATTTCCCATCTTAGAATTTTTGGATGTGCGGTTTATGTTCCAATTGCTCCACCACAACACATAAAGATGGGACCTCAGAGGAGGTTGGGAATATATGTTAGTTATAAGTCTCCATCTATTATAAAATACATGAGCCTAGAACTGGAGATTTATTTACTATTCATTTTGCTGATTGTCATTTTGATGAGTCAGTCTTCCCGACATTAGGGGGAGAATTTAAACAGCCGGAAAAGAAAATAAGCTGCAATGAATCAACATTATCTCATCTTGATCCTCGCACAAGTCAATGCGAACTTGAAGTTCAAAAGATAATTTATTTACAACATTTAGCAAATCAATTGCCAGATGCTTTTACTGACCTAAAACATGTGACTTAGACTTAAGTCACATGTACCCGCTGCTAATGCTCCAATAAGAATTGGTGTCCCTGAAGGACCTTCTACCACTAACAATGACATAAAGGCACATTTAAAGCGTGGTAGACCAATTGGTTCCAAAGATAAAAATCTTCGTAAACGAAAAGGAGTAAATAATGAAGATGACAAAGTCGAGGTAACTAAGATTCTCGAAGAATCCTCAAGAATAAAAACTCCTGAAGAGTCAAATGACATACTAGATAGCAAACTTCCAAAAGAAGTTCATGTACCTGAAAATAGTGATAGTGATGAAATATCAATTACTTATGTCATTATTGGAGAAAAATGGAACCGATGTGTAACAGAAGTTGATGATAAGTTTGCATATTTTGTAGCAATTAACATTATGAATGAAAATGAGGATCATGAACCAAGGTCCGTAGATGAATGCAGACGTAGAAATGATTGGCCAAAATGGAAAGATGCAATTCAAGCTGAACTAGATTCACTAGCAAAACGTAAAGTTTTTGGACCAGTAATACGCACACCCAAAAATGTGCAACCCATAGGTTTCAAATGGGTATTTTTGCGAAAAATAAATGAGAATAATGAAATTGTACGATATAAGGCACGACTTGTCGCACAAGGTTTTTCGCTACGACCGGTGATACGAATCATGAGCCAAAGGTGGCAGATTTACCTCGACGCGGAAGCTATGAATTTTCCAGGACTTGAAAACTTGCAAATCCAATATTATGGACTCCAAACTCACAAAAAATAAAAGGAAAGAAGAGATGCAAACCACAAAAATTTGCACCAAAAAGGGATGGAAAGGTTTAGAAGATGTAAAAAGTGTTTAAGGTTAGCAACCCGATCGGTCACCTCTCTAACAACCCTATCCCTTCGATTTATGGATAGAACGGCTAGAGAAAAGGCTCTAATGAACAACTAACAAAGCTCCACAAGTAAAAAAACACCTATTCTACTCGCATGCATCAACAAAGCACAAGCTTGTGTGGAATGCACTAATCTTCAAAAAGAATAGAAAAAGAACAAAGAGTTTCCTCTCGTCTCATATTGGAATATCAAATTCATCAAAGGTGCAAATGAAATGCTGGCCAAGCACCCCTATTTATAGTAGAGGGGGCCGAAATTCTCCTATGAAGTAAGAGAAGAGTTTGATCTCTAACTCTATTCCTACTTTAAAGAACTAGAAATCAACTTAACCTCTAATTGACACCTTGTGTCTTATCTATTAATGCAATGTATCTAGGCACCTTTATAGACTCAATACACACTAGCATATTGAAAATAAAACTCCAAATACAAAGAGATATTCTCTCAAAAGAATCTTATCCTTATCTTGAAAAGAATCTTCCTGAGTTGTTAACTATATCAATATCTTCTTTGTAGAGTAATCATAGCCATCCAATCTTGATCTAATCTCCATCCAACGGTTGAGAGTAGATACCAAGGAATAGACTTCTTATTTTGAATAAACTCTAAATTAGATAAAAGAGAATCATATCAAATCTTATCCTTCCATGTGATAAGATTTAGATGATCTTATCTCTAAAAGATAGGGAATCTTCCAAATCTTATCCTTCCACAAGTGTGATAAGATTTAAATGATTTTATCCCTAAAAGATAGAGATTCCAACTCCTAAAAATTAGGAGATAGGGCCGGCCTCCCTTACTTGGTTTGTGGGCCGAAATTTCCTTCCTCAAATGGGACTTGTAACACATTAATAATCTTGGGTTTGTAACTTCCAGACTTGACATTCTCTTGGGATAAACCATTTGATATAAGATTATTAAGTGCACTCCTCATCCTTTTACTTCTAGCTTGAGTCATTGTGCCTCCAATGTTGGATAATGGATCTTGAGCCACTCCTTGAGCTTGGACAGTACTTGGAACCTGAACACCTTGATCATCTTGGACTTGATTACCATAGATGTTCACATCATTCCCTCCTTCCTCGAAAGGATTCGACCTCGATTCCAAAGCTTGTATAGCTCCAGCATCTGAGAAATCAAACAGAGATAATTAAGAAACATTAAAAGTCGCACTAACATTATACTAACCAGGAAGGTCAAGTTTATAAGCATTGTTGTTCAAATGCTTTACAACTTGGAAAGGACCAGCTCCATGAGGATCTAACTTCGATTTAACCTTTGTAGGAAATCGAATCTTCCATAAATGAACCCGAACCCAATCACCAGGTTTGAATATCATTTCCTTACGGCCGTTGTTGGCAATCCGCGCAACATGCTCATTTCTCTTCGAAATATTCATGTGTACTTTCTCATAAAGAGAACGTACATACTCAACTTTCTTGGCTCCATCTGCATTAAGATACTCAGAAACAGGCAATGGAGACAAGTCTAAAGGGGTTAAGGGGTTAAATCCATAAACAATTTCAAACGGAGAATGTTGGGTAGTAGAATGCACAACACTATTATATACGAATTCAGCAATGGGCAAACATGGTTCCCAATTCTTACGATTCTTTTGGATCAAAACACGTAGCAAAGAACCAAGAGTCTGGCCATCTCCGTCTGGCCATCTGTTTGAGGATGAGCAGTTGTTGAAAATAACAGTTTTGTACCTAGTTTTCCCACAAAGTTTTCCAAAAAAGGCTCAAAAATCTAACATCTCTGTCAGACCCAATAGTTCTAGGTAAACCATGAAATCTAACAATTTCACGCATAAATAAATCAGCTACATGCTTGGCATCATCAGATTTATGACAAGGAATAAAATGTGCCATCTTAGAAAACCTATCAACTACCACAAAAACTGAATCACACCCTTTTTGAGATTTAGATAATCCCAAAACAAAGTCCATTAAAATATCAGTCCAAGGGAGGGTAGGTACAGGTAAAGGCGTATATAACCCATGTGATTGTGACTTAGACTTTGCTTGTTTGCACTCAATACAAGTAGAACAAACTTTTTCTACGTCACGTTTCATATTAGGCCAATAAAAATGCTCACATAAAACATCATAAGTTTTCAAAATACCAAAATGACCCATAAGACCCCCACTATGAGATTCACACACTAATAGTTCACGCAGAGAACAAGCAGCCACACATAATTTATTATCTTTTAACAAGAAACGCTCATGCGTATAAAACTTGTTAAGTGTGCCACTTTCACATGCTTTAAAAATGGATGAAAAATCAGAATCAGTAGCATACAAATCCTTGATGTATTCAATCCCTAATAACTTAGAATTAAGCATAGAAAGGACATACGATCTTCGAGACAATGCATCAGCTACGATATTCTCTTTTCCCTTCTTGTACTTAATGACATAAGGAAAAGATTCAAGAAATGCACTCCATTTAGCATGTCTCTTATTCAGTTTGTTTTGTCCATGCAAATATTTCAAAGACTCATGATCACTATGGATAACAAACTCTTTTGGCATCAAATAGTGTTGCCAATTTTCTAAAGCCCTAATTACAGCATACAATTCTTTATCATAAGTAGGATAATTCAATGTTGCACCACTTAATTTTTCCGAAAAGTACGCAATAGGCTTACCACTTTGCATTAACACAACACCAATTCCAACCCCAGATACATCACACTCAATTTTAAAAGTAAGATCAAAATTAGGTAATGCAAGAACAGGAGCACAAGTTAAATCATTCTTTAAAGTGTTAAATGCAAGTTCTTGTTCTACACTCCATTCAAACCTAACATTCTTCTTTACTAAGTGATTTAAGGGTGCATCTTTAGTAGAGAAATCCTTCACAAACCTACGATAATAACTAGCTAAACCATGGAAGGAACGAATGTCAGAGACAGACTTAGGTGTAGGCCATTCTCGAATTGTCTTAACCTTAGTCTCGTCAACTTTAACACCATCCTTGCTAACTACAAAACCAAGAAAAATAACTTCTGGTACACAGAAAGTACACTTAGCAAGTTTAGCATAAAGTTTATTTTCACGTAAAGCAGAGAGCACACTCGAAAGATGTTTAGCATGCGAAACTTCATCTCTACTATACACTAAGATATCATCAAAATAAACCACAACAAATTTACTTATAAGGTCTAAGCACATGGTTCATAAGATGCATAAAAGTAGAAGGAGCATTAGTCAAACCAAAAGGCATAACCATCCACTCATATAAACCAAATTTAGTTTTAAAGGCGGTTTTCCATTCATTACACTCTTTCATGCGAATTTGATGGTAGCCACTAGCAAGATCTATTTTAGAAAATATGCAAGAGCCACATAGATCTTCTAACATGTCATCTAGCCTAGGTATGGGATGTCTATATTTAATAGTAATTTTATTCACAGCACGACAATCTACACACATACGCCATGTTCCATCTTTCTTAGGAACTAAAATGACAGGCACTGCACAAGGACTTAAAGATTCACGAACCATACCTTTGTCAAGGAGTTCCTCGACTTGACGTTGCAGTTCCTTGGTCTCCTCGAGGTTTGCCTTGTATGCAGGACGATTAGGAATTACTGATTCAGGGATAAAATCAATTTGATGCTCAATTCCCCTCAAAGATGGAAGTCCCTTTGGCAATTCTTCTGGAAAAACATCCTAATAATCCTGCAAAAAAGATTTAAAAACACTAGGAATATTTTCAATGGGGTTAGTGTTAGTTTAACATAAATCTTTGTAAGCAATTAAAACAAGTGGAGTGCGAGTATTTAGAGCCCTCCCAAGGTCTCCCATAGAAGCATAAAAGCTGCCTTTTCTCTCCCCAGCTTTTGGCTTTTCTCTCAAACTCTCACTCACTTTTGATTCTCTCCCATTCCCCAAACTCTCTTTTGACTCTTTCAACTCACTTTTATGTCTTTTCTCTCTCTCTCTCTCTCTCTTTGCAATTTTTTCTAAGATTCCATGATATTCGTAGGAGATAACGGACACAATACAATAGACAAACCCTTCTGCACAATTGAATACTGATTTGTCTTTCCATCTTTGTTAGCACCTCGATCAAACTCCCATGGACGACCCAACAATATATGACATGCTTGCATTGGAACCACATCATAAAGAACTTTGTCCTGGAACGTTTTAAAACATAAGAGTAAGCGAGCTTGCGACCGTACCTTAATTTCTCCACGATCATCTAACCATTGCAACTTGTAAGGCTGAGGATGCTTGGACGTAGGGAGGTTCAGTTTCTTGACAAGTTCCATGCTCACACAGTTTGTTCAACTTCCTCCATCCACAATCACAAGACACGTCTTATTATTCACCTTACACCTTGTATGGAAAATATTGGTGCGTTGCTCGAAATTGTTGTCTTGAGCTGGCTGGATACTAAGAGAATGAGCTAGTACCATAGCTCGAGATACGTCTTCCTCATAGACAACCTCATATTCACTCTTAGAAGCTCCCTTATCATACATTTGACTAGTTGTAGCTTGCTCGGTTGTTGCTAAAACCATATTAGATTGATCGTGCACATCTTCTTCTTCACTTTCATAGTACCAATCATCTCGAAGTACCATTACCTTCTTATTGGGACAATCAGATGCATAATGTCCTCTTCCTTTACACTTGAAGCACTGTACATTGGCAGATGAACCCGGTTTGACACTAGGTGTCTTCTCCAATGACTTGGTAACCTTGGCCGATTTAAGCAACTGTTTAGGTTGACTAGAACTTGGAGCCGTATGCTTCTTAGGAGTACTCCCCCGCCTATTTGATCCAAAGGATGATGTACTAGTGGAAGATGTCCTTGCTCTGCTTGCGGCCGAAGATTCCTTCATTTGCCTCTCAATAATGTCGGCCTTATCCACCAAATCATCTAGATCATGATAAGACTGTAACTCCACTCTAGGTCGAATGGGAAGGTTCAAACCATGTAGAAACCTTGTTATACTTTGTTCCTCATCTTCTTCCAATTGACATTTAAGCTTCAAAGTATTCATGTCTTGGTAGTATTCCATGACCGAACTACTTCCTTGCTTTAGATCTTGCAACTCACCTCGATGTTTCCTTTGAAAGGATGCTGGGATAAAAGGCTTTTGCATTACATGTGAAAGCTCTCCCCAAGTGGTGATTGCAGGATCATCGTCTCTTCTTCTCCGACGTTGTACCTCATTCCATGTAGAAGCATATCCATGAAATTCTAACACAGCTAAATTCAGCTTCTTTCCCTCAGAATAATTGTTGAGATTAAAGATCCGATTGATATGATCTTCCCAATCAATATACACATCAGGATTTGGCTTGCCACGAAATTCTAGAATCTTCTACTTGATAGTGTTCATGTCATCATCAAATCTAGGCTGCCTTTGTCGATCATGCCTAAATTCTTCTTCATGCTCCATACCATCATCATCATTTTGTTCCCTTGGAATTTCTTCTTGCTCTCCTTGACCTTCTTCTTCTCGGTCACCATCTTGTCCCTCATTACCACGTCCACCTCCTTGACCACGCCCGGCATTGCCACGTCCGCCATGGATGTTCCCACGTGCAACAAGGTTAGGTCCAGGATTTACCAATGGATCCCTAACTTGGGCACGTTGGTTTATTTGACGAGCAGTTTCTTCTTGTTGGCGAGTGGTCTCTTCTTGTCGTCGTTGTTGTGCCATTGCCTTCATCATAGGTTGCAATTGATTGGTTAATGCCGCAATCTTATCTTTAAAATTTTGCACAATATCATTCAGCATTCCATGTTGAGGATGAGGTAGAGCTTTGTCTCCCATGTTTCCTGAAACACAACTCAACACACACAAGAAAAATAATATCGAAGAACTCACTTCCTGGTTACCCCTCCCAACTATTCTATTCACTCCCCAAGATCTCTCAAGAAGGTTTAGAATTTAGTAAGGGATGGATTCACTCTATTATTACCACTTTCTTTGTCTTTTAATCCTTTGTGCAATGAAGACTAGTGCTACAAGAAGTACTTTATTGAAGCAAATAAAAAGGATCAAAAAGTAAGGTTCTAAAAATAATTGTAACAAGATCTAAGGAAGAACACGAATATAGATCGAGTAGTTACAATTATGAAAACTTAGATCTCACAAATAGGCTAATAGAACTTGGAGCAAATTCTGAAAAATAAAAGCTTCGACTTAGGGTTATGGATAAAACCCTAGTTTTGACTACTTCACAAATAAGCGCCTATATTTGCAAAAACCTTAGCCACCAAAGATCCAAATATTTTCGAAAAAGATATGTGCAATAATAGTAGTTGCACTTCAAGTCAAATTCAAATACAAATCCTCCTTCTATGCTGTCTTTCTTTTTATCTTTGCACGCCTTTTTTTTTTTCTTTCTGACTTAAAACGTGGATTAGGGATTAAGATACCTTATATCCAAAAATTAAGGAGAATAAAAACGTTTTTTTTTACTAATAATGGATCTAACTATAACAACTTCAATCAAATCAAACAAGAATTTAATCAAAGCAAAATAGTGAGATCTATAATAAAAGACTCAAAAATTCAAAAGAACAATTCGAGATCTAACCAAAGATGAGCTTTAGTAGATCAAAACAAAAAAAAGTCTTCAAGAACGTAAGCTCTGAGGCCAGTTGATACAAAGTATTGCACTTGACTCTACTTGCAAGTTTTCAAAAACCAAGGCTCTGAGGTCAATTGATACGAATCATGAGGCAAAGGTGACAGATTTACCTCGACGCAGAAGCTATGAATTTCCCAGGACTTGAAAACTTGCAAATCCAATATTATGGACTCCAAACTCACGAAAAATAAAAGGAAAGAAGAGATGCAAACCACAAAAGTTTGCACCAAAAAAGGATGGAAAGGTTTAGAAGATGTAGAATGTGTTTAAGGTTAGCAACCCAATCGGTCACCTCTCTAACAACCCTATCCCTTCGATTTATAGATAGAATGGCTAGCGAAAAAGCTTCAATGAACAACTAACAAAGCTCCACAAGTAGAAAAACACCTATTCTACTCACATGCATCAACAAAGCACAACCTTGTGTGCAATGCACTAATCTTCGAAAAGAATAGAAAAGAACAAAGAGTTTCCTCTCGTCTCATATTGAAATATCAAATTCATCAAAGGTACAAATGAAATGCTGGCCAAGCACCCCTATTTATAGTAGAGGGGGCCGAAATTCTCATATGAAGTAGGAGAAGAGTTTCATCTTTAACTCTATTCCTACTTTAAAGAACTAGAAATCAACTTAACCTCTAATTGACAACTTGTGTCTTATCTATTAAGGCAATGTATCTAGGCACCTTTATAGACTTAAGACACACTAGTCTATTGAAAATAAAAATCTAAATACAAAGAGATATTCTCTCAAAAGAATCTTATCCTTATCTTGAAAAGAATCTTCCTGAGTTTTCAACTCTATCAATATCTTCTTTGTAGAGTAATCATAGCCATCCAATCTTGATCTAATCTCCATCCAACGGTTGAGAGTAGATACCAAGGAATAGACTTCTTATTTTGAATAAACTCTAAATTAGATAAAAGAGAATCATATCAAATCTTATCCTTCCATGTGATAAGATTTAAATGATCTTATCTCTAAAAGATAGGGAATCTTCCAAATCTTATCCTTCCACAAGTGTGATAAGATTTAAATAATTTTATCCCTAAAAGATAGAGATTCTAACTCCTAAAACTTAGGAGATAGGGCCGACCTCCCTTACTTGGTTTGTGGGCCGAAATTTCCTTCCTCAAATGGGCCTTGTAACACATTAATAATCTTGGGCTTGTAACTTCCAGACTTGACATTCTCTTGGGATAAACCATTTGATATAAGACTATTAAGTGCACTCCTCATCCTTTTACTTCTAGCTTGAGTCATTGGGCCTCCAATGTTGGATAATGGATCTTGAGCCACTCCTTGAGCTTGGACAGTACTTGGAACACGAACACCTTGATCATCTTGTACTTGATTACCATACATGTTCACATCAACCGGGTATTGACTATGAGGAGACGTATTCTCCCGTGGTGGATGCAACAACTTTTAGATATTTATTCAATCCGGCAGCTATTGAACAACTTGAAATGCGTCTTATGGATATTGTGAAATTTTATTTATATGGCTCACTAGATAATGATATCTATATGAAGATCCCAGAAGGATTTTAATTACCTAAGGGACAAGATCTCAATTCTCGAGAACTTTATTCAATTAAATTATGTAAATCCTTGTATGGATTAAAACAAGCACGAAGAATGTGGTATAATCGCCTTGGCGAGTATTTAATAAAGGAAGGTTATAAGAATGATCTCATTTGTCCTTGTGTTTTCATTAAAAGGTCCGAATCAAAATTTGCAATTATTGCAGTTTAGGTTGATGACTTAAATATTATTGGGATCCCTGAAGAGGTCAGAAAAGATGCAAATTGTTTGAAACAAGAATTTGAAAGGAAAGATCTAAGAAAGACAAAATTTTGTTTGGATTTGCAAATTGAGTACTTAGAAAGTGGTATATTTCTACATCAGTCCACGTATATAGAAAAAGTGCTTAAATGCTTTTATATGGACAAATCACACCCTTTGAGCACACCTATGGTTGTAAGATCCCTTGATAAGGATAAAGACCTTTTCCGACCACGTGGGAAAACCTAAGAACTACTTGGTCTGGAAGTACCATATCTTAGTGCTATTGGAGCATTAATGTATCTCGCTAGTCATACACGACATGATATATCATTGCTATTAATTTGTTAGCATGGTATTGTTCTGCACCTACGCGAAGGCATTGGAATGGTATTAAACAAATATTTCGGTATCTTTATGGTACGATTGATATAGGTCTTTATTATTCAAAGGCATCCAAGTTGGATCTGATCGGTTATGTCGATGCTGGATATTTATCCGATCCTCATAATGTTCGTTCGCAAACAGGATATCTGTTTACATGTGGAGGAACATCTATATCATGGCGTTTTATGAAACAAACTCTAACTGGCACTTTTTCCAATCATACTGAGATTTTAGCAATTCATGAAGCAAGTCGAGAATGTGTCTGGTTAAGATCAATTGTTCATCATATTAGAGGATCATGTGGTTTGCATTTGGACAAGAATGGCCCCACTATCTTTTTTGAAAACAATAACTGTATGCATTGATCAATTAAAAGAAGGATACATCAAAGGTGATAGAACAAAGTTTATATCTCTGAAATTCTTCTATACTCACGATCTTCAAAAGAGTGGTGAACTCATTGTTCAAAAAATTCGCTCAAGTGACAACCTGGTAGACTTATTCACTAAATCATTACCGAATTCAACTTTTGAGAAACTAGTTCACAAGATTGGAATGCGGCGACTCAAAGATCTCAAGTGATGTGCTCAACAGAGGAAGTGACTTTTCCTTGTCCAAGATTTTTATTCCACTAGGTTTTTCTAGCAAGGTTTTTAACGAGGCAGTGTCACATTTGGATAGTGTACTCTTTTTCCTTGACTTAGATTTTTTCCGAACGGGTTTTTTTTAGTAAAGGTTTTAACGAGACATCATTCCGTAAACAACATCCAAGGGGGAGTGTTATGAAGTATATTAATGGTGGATGTTGTATTAAGTTGTTTTAATGTTTTATCTTTCTTTTACAGCAAAATCTCCATAACTGTGTAATCTTTGTTAGTATGGAGTTAATGTAGTCTCTATCTTAAGGTGATCATAAGCCTATAAATAGAGCCCAAATGTGAATGAGAAAATACACCGAAAAAGTCTTACAACTATTTTTCTCCTCTCAATTTGCAGTGTTTTGCATTTTCTTTTAAACAAAAAAAAAACAATGGAAAACATAATCCAGCTTTCTAGCAGCTATGACCCCCAATAATTCAGTCAACATCTTTGTTCGCTTCTCCAAATTCTGCTCACTGCTGATTCTTAATCGAATTCACTTACTCCTCCAAAATTTTTTCAGTTCCAGATGAACTCGCTTGATTCACAAACTCTTTTTTCTACTTAATTCAAATGGCAACACCGTTCATTGATTCTTCTTCCTAATCTATTCTGCAATCGATTGCTGTATTTTTCATCAATTTCCTATGTACCATTCTATTTCCCTTTCGCCATGGATGGCCTATGATACGTAGTGTGTTAACGTGCACCGAGAGAGAGTTCAGAAGAGAGAAAAAATAATTATTAATTTTTTTGTTTTAGATCTAGTTATATGTAACTTTTGAACTCTTTTTTTGTATATATTATTTTTTTAACCACCAGTTGCTCGTAGCCGTGCATAGATTTTTAATTTAACTAGTACTTACCCTTGCCCTGCATGGCAGATGTTTAGATGTTAATTATTGAACTTTTTATTCAATTTTAACTATACATATAAGTTTTTAGATACTAATAGAAACAATGACTCAATAAATATGTTTTTTTTTATTCACAACATAGTACCTCGTTAATGGAAATTTGAGTGTTGAAACATACAAATAATCTGGATTGCCTGTTGAACCAAAGAAAAAAAAAAGAAAGAAGAACAAATCACTACTTGTCTAAAAAGAAATTTTTCGGTAGTGTTATCTAATTATGAAACGGTTGTCTTCCAGTCAGTCCCATTCTATCTTCATTTTCATCTTTAACAGCATTTTACTTTACAACGTCCTTCTTAAATGGTTCTAAGTCTTTAATAGGTTAAAAACTTGTAATAGTTTTGGCTACTATTTTAGTATTTTTGACAGCCCGTTGAACCAAAAAAAAAAGCACTACTTACTTGTCTAAAGAGAATTATTCGCTAGTGCCATCTTATTATGAAAGACCCGTCTTCCTGCCGGTCTCATTCTATTTTCCTTTTCTTCTTTAACATTGTACCACTCTGCATTGTCATGCTTAAAAGATTCTGAGTCTTTTGTAAGTTCCAAACTTGCAATAGTTTTGGTTCCTATTTAAGTAAAGGTGAAACTAAAGGTGATTTCACTTGGGTAATACAAGAAGATGTTGATTTAAATCAGTTCTAAGCCAAAAAGGTCCCCAAGAGGTTGGAAAGATGGAGAACAATGGATTTCCTTATATTTTGGATGATTGAAGAGAATGCTTGATGGGTGTCGAGACCACCAAAATAAACCTACTTAAAACTTGTAGCAAGTGATAAGAAGGGTCTATCCCATAGAGACTAGAAACACTTGATGAAAATTGGGATCCAGTACCAAAACACTGAACAGAAGTAAAAACAGCAAATTGGCAAGTGAGTTTATGACTTGGGATCCAGACATTCTTCATAAGTCTTCCTAAACACAGAAAAGTCATCCAAAAAAATCTCAATGATGTCTTCCACCATCTTTGAGAAGATAGCCAACATGCACCTCCGGAATGTTGCTGGTGCATTACACAGACCAAATGGCATCCTTCCAAAATCAAAAGTGCCATAAGGACATGTGAATGTGGTCTTCTCCTGATCCTCTGCAGCAATAGTAATTTGATTGTACCCTGAATATCCATCCACGAAACAATAGTAGCTATATATAGCTAGTCTGTCCAGCATCTGATCAATGAATGGCAGTGGAAAGTGATCCTTCCTGGTGGCCTTGTTGAGTTGTCTGTAATCAATGAAAACTATTCAAGCATTAACAACTCTAGTTGGAATGAGTTCATCTTGATCATTCTTCACTACTGTCATCCCTCCCTTGTTTGGAACATACTGGACTGAGCTCACCCAAGTACTATCAAATATAGGGTATATGAACCCTACATCCAATAGCTTGATGACCTCCTTCTTGACTACTTCCTTCATGGCTGGATTTAACCTCCTTTGACCTTCTATACTTGGCTTTGCTTCCTCTTTAAGCATGATTTTGTGAGTGCAGATGGAAGGGTTGATGCCTTTGATATCAGCTATGGTCCAACCTATAGCTTCCTTGTACTTCCTCAGAATTCTCATCAGCTTGTCTTCCTCTGTCTCAGTCAGTGATGCTGAGATGATCACAGGTAGAGTGTCTTTATCTCCCAGGTACACATACATGAGATGTGTAGGCAGTGGCTTCAACTCCAGAGTTGGTGGTTCTTCCAAAGAAGGTTATAGCTTTGCCTTCCTAGGCTAGATCCAACAGCTCCGCTGGTTGACTTCTGTGTGGCCACTTGGAGAGTGATCTAAGTAACTTAGCCATGTCATGGCTGAGTCCTCATCTGTATGTCTTGTATCCATTTCAATATCAATCAGTATCTTAAGCAATTCATCAGACTCTATTACCTCTGCAGAGACTTGCTCAATAGTCTCCTCCACAGCATCTATCTTGAAGCACTTATGCATTTCTACAGGAAATTTCATGTTGTTGAAGATGTTGAATGTCACATTCTCTCCATCAAACTGCAATGTGACAGCTCCCTTCCTCACTTCTATGATAGCATCACAGGTTGCTAAGAAAGGTCTGCCTAAAATGATAGTGACATCCTTATCCTCTTCCATATCCAAGACAACAAAGTCAGTTGGATAAATGAATGATCCAACTTTGACTAAGATATCATTCAAAATGCCCTTTGGATATTTAAGGGATCTATCAGCTAGGTGCAAGGTAATGTTAGTAGGCACAAGTATATCACGGACTCCAAGTGCTTTAAAAACAGATAAAGGCATCAAGTTAATACTTGCTCCTAAATCTAGCAAAGCTTTCTTAAATTTAGTGTTACCGACAGAGGAGGGAATTGTTAAACTCCCTGGATCCTTAAACTTTGCTGGCAGCTTCTTCAGAATGGCTACATTGTACTCCTCATTCAAAGTTATGAATGATGTATCATGAATCCTTGGCTTGTTTGAGACTAACTCCTTCAGGTGCTTGAAATACTTTGGCATTTGCTTCAAAGCGTCAATCAATGGAATGTTGATGTGTAATCTTTCCAGATTGCTCATGAATTTGTTGATAGCTGCTTCTGAAGTCTTTTCCTGACTTGTCTCAGTGGATAAGGGAGTATTGGTACCTCAGGCTGATCATGAAGAGATGGACATTGAGCCTCCCCTGTCATGCATGGTTCTATTGTGGAATGCCCCTTAGGATCCACTGCATCTTCTTTATCTTTAGTGAGGTCAATGATATCTTCAGCTTCATCAGGTACAACTGCAGGTGCTGGAATGAGAATCTCACTTGTGGGAGTGAGTTTTTTTCCACTGCGAAGTGATACAACCTTGGCCTGTTCTTGCTGAGCTGGCCTTGGGTTTTCCACAGTATCCCTTGGCAAACTTCCTGCCAAACGTTGTGCACATAACTTCTCATTCTGACTCAACCTTTCCTCCAATTGATGTTGGTTGGCTTGTAAAGACTTTATCATAGTCTTTAGCTCCACCACATCACTTTTTTTAAACTCCATTCTGGTTTTTGGAAATCAGGTAGTTGGTCAGGCCTTTGGTAGCTGCATTGTTGCTGATTGCAGTGCCAGTTGTCTTGCTGCCCTCTCTAGTTGTTGTAAGAATTGGAACCTCTGGCATTGTTCTGGCGAACAAATTGAGCTGACTCCATCAACTCAGGACAGTTATCAATCTTTTGTGGGCCAGAGCATGACTCGCACAAGTCAATTTGTGATTTGGCAATGCGAGCTTTAACTTTGGCCATCCGATTTAGGAGCTGGGAGAGTTGGGCTTGTATATGTGTAGCTGTAGCAACTTCAAATACGCCAGCCTTCTTGGGCAAAGCTCTGGGATCTGATTGTCATCTGTAGTGGTTGGTTGCCATATTCTCCAATAGCTGGGTTGCGTCTTCCACATTCTTCATCATGAATGCCCCACCAACAGAGGAATCGAGAGAATCTCTGGAGGACTGGGTTAGACCATTATAGAAAATGCCTAACCTCATATGTTCATCAATTCCATGCTGTGGACATTTTCTCAGCAGCTCCTTGAATCTTTCCCAAGACTCATATAACGTTTCATCATGACGTTGCTGGAACGTCATGATTGCAGTTCTAAAATGTGCTGTCTTAGATGGTGGAAAGAACTTAGTGAGACATGCATGCCTTAATGCCTGCCAGCTTGTGATGGAGTTGTTGGGCAGAGAGTTCAACCATGTCTGGGCTTGATCTTGAAGGGTGAACAGGAACAATCTCAGTTTCATATCATCTTGAGACAGTCCTTGGATCTTGAATGTCCCACAGACTTTGAGAAAGGTGTCATTCGGGTCTTCTGATGGCTGACCATGAAATGGACAAGCTGCTTGAACCCATTGAATCATATTTGACTTGAATTCAAAATTATCAACTTTTACATCTGGGAATACCAATGGCAATTGAACCTCCTCCTGTTGAGGGATGAAATAATCTCTCAACAATTGGGGTTGAGCGGGCTGAATTTCAACGCCAACTTTGTGTCTGACTTCTTCTTCAGCTAAAGCTTCCATGGCTTCAACAAACTCCTCCTTGGCTTCAGTAGTGGAGTACTAACGTCCGAGTTGTCTGATCTTCCTGGAAGTGGCTTCAATTTCTGGATCAAAGAAGAATACTGATAAGGGATTATTTGTTACAGAAAAACATCACAATTAACTCTGAATTTAGTAAGAAATTGGGGGTATTTCCTATTATTAGTACATTCTACTTAACTGGTTTTCATGTTTTTATTAGGTTGGGGTTTGATTGAACAATTGCTGAAAAATTGAGGCCAAAGGAACAAATTGTGGGCTGCTGAGGCAATGCTTGCTGAGCTGGACGAAAAAGCACCTCCCTAGACAAGAAGCATCTTGCCATTAATGAGTATGTCTCTCATTTGAATTCCAAGAGGCATGCTTGTCCCTCAGCCAAAATTCCAGCCACCCCTGCTCATCAATGAGAGCAATGCTGCCACTACTAGAAGAAGAGAAGAAGACCAGTCAAGTTTGGATTCCAGGCACAAAGCATAGGGAGGATTAAACAATTCACAAGCATGAGAGGCTCTCATGATTAAAGAACCGGCTGCAAGGCTCTATAAAAGGGGGAACTTCACTCTCAGAAGAAAATATCTATCTTTGGTTACCTTTTCAGTTGCCAAAAACACACAGAAAAAAATCCAGGAAGAAGGCAAGAAGGAAGAAGGAGCAACAACAAATCAGTAAGGAAGCCAAGTGGAAGAGTAGCCATCCCAGTTTCTGCTTCAGTTCCATGAGTGAACCCCTTCACTCTCAGGAGTGGCTCAGAACTGCACAAGCTTTTTTCTCGTCTCGTGACTGTTAGCTTGAACTTCGTTTATTATGCATGCTTCTATGATGTCTGTTGATGTACTAGATGTAGCATTAATCTGCATGAGTAGCTAAGCAGCTTCCAGAGGTTATTCTCCTCAACCTATGTTGTAGTTGTGTAATGCGCTGGTTCTGTTCCTTGTTTTGAAGTTGAAAGTTTTTCTATATTCATTTACTTGATCACTAAATTGAATGCATGCTAGAACTAAGAGAGATCTGGAAAGATAAACTTGGTTTGGATTGTTTCAACTTTAACTTATGACATAGAGGTAACAGTTTATGGTTTTAACTAAGATAGGAATATACTTAGTTAACATAAGCATTCTTGAAGGCCTAAGAACTTAATGACTTTGTACCTGGAATCAATCATTGGAAAATAGATTGTTAAGGTTGCAAAGATGACTCTTGGAAAAATGGGAACTGACTTAGAGTTATAAGTGAGCTGAATGAACAAGAACTCAACCATTACAGTGCTAGTAACAACTACAGCAGCAGGAAGAGGAGATGAACACCCCTGGCTTCATTCCCCTAAGTGACTGTTTCCATTCCCCTGAGTGACACCTTGTCTGACTGGTAGTCTTGTTTTAACAACAAATTTGGTAATTAGCTGTCCTCGTGGGATCGACCTAGCTTCCATTATCTAAAAAAATCATAATCCAAGCTAGTAATATTTTTGGTGAACTTGGCACGCACCAGAAAGTGGCGCCGTTGCCGGGGACGGCGTGAAACCTCCAAAAATTTTTGTTTTCATTTGTTTGTAAATATATAAAATTCTTCTCTGGTTACCCCACTAAGCTTCCAGTTTCTTTTCTTTGGTGTATGACTAGAAGGCACCAACGGAGTGAACCTGTTTTTGACCCAGAAATTGAAGCTACCATACGCAGAACCAGAGCGGCAAGAAGAAGGCAGAATCGGTTGCAACAGAACAACCAAGAAAGTTCATCAGAAATGGCTTACCAAGGTAGTAACCCGAAGAACAATAGGAACCCTGGTGGGAATCAACAGAATCGACCAGAGAGACTGCTCAGAGATTTCTTTATCCCACAACAAGAAGAAGTCCAATCCCCTTTAGTGTTCCCTGATGTAGAGGCAACCAATTTTGAGCTAAAGCTACAGATGATCCAATGGACTGAATCAGCCTGCCCATTCCATGGATTACCTCATGAAGATCCTAATGATCACATCCGAAGTTTCCTACGTTTATGCAGTACTTTTAAAATTCAAGGCTTATCTAATGATGACATTAGACTGAGGTTATTCCCTTTTACTTTGCAGGATCACGCCCAAGCATGGTTCAACACATTACCCAACAACTCTATCTCCATTTGGGAAGAGTTAAGACAGTGTTTCCTGACAAAATTCTTTCCACCCGCAAAAGCTGCACAACTTAGAACAACAATAATGAACTTCAAGCAGCATGGAACAGAAACACTCTATGAAGCATGGGAAAGACTGAAGGAAATGGTCAGGAAATGCCCTCAGCATGGTTTGGAAGAGCATCTCCAACTGAGCATCTTCTACAATGGGCTGCTACCAACTACAAGAGACTCCCTTGATGTTGCAGCGGGTGGTGTGTTTATGATGATGCCGGTTGATGCAGCAAGGCCGTTGCTTGACAATATGACTACCAACCATTCAAGGTGGCAATCAGATCAAAGGGCAAGTACAAAATAGCCAGGAGTGATGGAACTTAACCCCAGTACACACTTGCAAGCACAAATGGCTGTTATGATGAATGAAATGACAAAACTCAGGAGTGAGCTGTCCAAATCCAAGGCTGAAGTGTGTGTATTATGTGATGGATCCCACAGTTTGGATGACTGTCCCTCCAAAATGGAAGCTGTCCAGTTTGTCAGGCAGGGTAATGCTGGAGGATTCAACAACTTCAACAATTGGAGAAATCAGCAGCAGCCCAACTGGAACAATGCACCACAACAAGGGAGCTATCAGAGGCCTGCTCAACCCCCAGGATTTCATAGACAAGATGGCCAGCTTCCCAACTATCGGAATCAGCAGCGTTCTAACCAGCAATACATACCAAGGGAAGATGAATGGATTTTTGTACAAAATGCAATCAAGAATTTGGCGGTGTCTTGCAAAAGTTTGGAAAATTAATTGGCCCAGATTGCAAAACAAAACGCTGCAAGACCATCTGGAAGCCTGCCCAGTGATACAGTTGTAAACCCCAAAGGGAATGACCAAGAGCAAGCAAAGGCTGTCACTCTCAGAAGTGGAAAGCAACTCAATCAGCCAAGTGAAAAAGTCACTCCCGTGAGTGAGCCTGCAGGTAAGAATGAAACATTTTCTGAGAAAACATCTGATAATGATGATGTGGTTGAACAGGAGCAAACAGCTGAAAAACCTAGAATGGAGGAAATTCAATTCCCAGCACCAAATAAGGAACACAATACCCAGCTCCAAATCCACCATATCCGGTAAGACAAAAGAAGGCCAAAATGGATGAAGGGCTCAATAGGTTTATTCAAAACTTAGAAAGTATACATATTAACGTACCACTTGTTGATGCATTTAAACAAATGCCTAAATACTTCAAGTACTTGAAAGATTTGGTGGCAAATAAACCACAAGTGCATGACTCTGCTTTTGTCACTCTAAATGAAGAATGTAGTGCAGCTATTCTGAGAAAATTGCCACCTAAGCTAAAAGATTCGGGTAGTTTCACTCTTCCTTGTACGGTAGCAATCAGAGAATTTTCAAAAGCATTACTAGATCTTGGTGCAAGCATAAATCTCATGCCATTGTCTGTATTTAAATCACTGAATTTGGACAAATTTCTGGTACCTACTAACATGACATTGCAGTTGGCAGACAGGTCACTGACCTACCCAAAGGGAATCTTACATGATGTTCTTGTAAAGGTTGGTAATTTTGTTTACCCAGCAGACTTTGTGGTTTTGGACATCGAAGAAGACAGGGATGTGCCCATAATCTTGGGAAGACCTTTTCTGGCAACAAGTGATGTAATCATTAAGGTGAAGAAGGGAGAAATCGCACTGCACTTTGATGGGGAAAAGGTGACCTTCAACATCTTCAAAAACATGAGATATCCTGTTGAAGTCCATAAATGCTACATGGTAAGAAGTGTAGAAGTAGAAGAAGCGGTGACAGAAGAATTACTACAAGATGACCTCCTCAAGGAACTATTATGCCCAGACAGTAATGAGGAACAGGAAGGAGGGGATGAGTACAGGGCCACTTGCTTGAGTTACCTGAACCACTCCCCCAAGTGGCATCCTAAACAACAACCCTTTGAACTGTTAGACCTGACTAAGGAAGGAAGATGCCTCAAACCTTCAATTGAAGAACCACCTCATCTCGAACTTAATCCTCTGCCCTCACATTTGAAGTATGCCTATATTGGAGCAAGTAACACTTTACCTATGATCATTTCTTCTTTGCTTACAGGTACTGAAGAGGATAAATTGTTGAGAGTACTGAGGTTGCACAAGGAAGCCATTGGATAGTCGATTGCAGACATTAAGGGCATCAGTCCCTCCATATGTATGAACAAAATCCTACTTGAAGACGATGCCAAGCCAACCATTGAAGGGCAAAGAAGACTCAACCCAATCATGAAGGAAGTGGTAAAAAAGGAGGTTATCAAGCTGCTGGACGCTGGAATCATCTTCCCCATATCTGACAGCAAGTGGGTGAGTCCAGTGCAGTGCGTGCCCAAGAAGGGAGGAATCCTAGTGATAAAGAATGACCTCCAAGAGCTGATCCCTACAAGGCTGAACAATTCATGGAAAGTGTGCATGGACTACAGGAAGCTTAATAAGGCCACCAGAAAGGACCACTTTCCCCTTCTCTTTATTGATCAAATGCTAGATAGATTGGCTGGATTCATGTATTATTGTTTCCTTGATAGTTTCTCAGGTTACAACCAGATTGCCATAGATCTTGATGATCAAGAAAAGTCGACTTTCACCTACCCCTATGGCACATTTGTCTTCAAGAGAATGCCATTTGGACTGTGCAATGCACTGGCAACATTTCAAAGATGTATGATGGCCATCTTCTCTGATATGGTGGAAGACATAATTGAGATCTTTATGGACGACTTCTCGGTTTTTGGTAAATCATTTGATGCATGTGTGGACAACCTTGGACTGATATTGAAGAGATGCATAGAAGCAAACCTAGTCCTCAACTGGGAGAAATGCCATTTTATGGTGACTGAGGGGATTGTCTTGGGAATAAGATCTCATAGGAAGGAATTGAAGTGGACAAGGCAAAGATTGAAGTCATAGAGAGCTCAGCCCACCAACCACAGTCAAGGGAATGAGGAGTTTCTTAGGTCATGCTGGTTTTTACAGGAGGTTCATTAAAGATTTTTCAAAAATTTCTAAACCATTGTGCAACTTGCTTGAAAAGGACACTGCTTTTATTTTTGATGAATCCTGTTTAATTGCATTCAATGAACTAAAAAAGAAACTCATCTCTGCACCTGTAATCATCACACCTGATTGGTCACAACCTTTTGAACTAATGTGTGATGCTAGTGATTTTGTAGTTGGTGTTTTACTTGGACAGAGAAGGAACAGGGTGTTACATATGGTTTACTATGCTAGTAAAACCCTTAACCCTGCACAAATCAACTACACCACTACAGAGAAGGAAATGCTGGCAATTGTGTTTGCATTTGACAAATTCAAGGCTTATTTGCTAGGGATGAAAGTCATAGTCTACACAGACCATGCTGCCATCAGGTACTTGATCAATGAAAAAGAGTCTAAACCAAGGTTGATTAGATGGGCATTGTTGCAGGAATTCAATTTGGAGATAAGAGACAGAAAGAGTGCTGAGAATCAGATAGCAAACCATCTGT
This sequence comes from Oldenlandia corymbosa var. corymbosa, assembly GCA_949775105.1. NCBI lineage: Eukaryota > Viridiplantae > Streptophyta > Magnoliopsida > Gentianales > Rubiaceae > Oldenlandia > Oldenlandia corymbosa. The sequence continues at coordinate 19,910,690 of OX459118.1, read as the reverse complement.
CAAGACTTGAAGAAATTCCAGAAGACACAACTCCAATTTCAGAAAAATTCCTTGATGAGTCACTCTGGCGAGTGACAGGCACACTCATGGGAGTGTCAGGTAACAGGCCTTAGTTTGCAGATTTTGCTAACTTTGTTGCTGGTGGTATCATTCCTCCGGAGCTCACCCCTCAACAACGCAAGAGATTCCTTCATGACGCTCAATTCTACCTATGGGATGAACCCTACTTATTCAAAAGATGTGCAGACCAGCTGATCAGAAGGTGTATTCCAGAATCTGAGTTCACAGAAGTATTGCACAAATACTATAGTTCTCCCTATGGTGGACATTTCAACGGTCAAAGAACAGCAATCAAGGTTCTGCAAGTTGGACTGTATTGGCCAACTCTGTTCAGAGATACACGTGAATTTGTCAAAAGCTGTGACAGATGCCACAAGGACAGGAAACATTTCCTGGAAGAATGAGATGCCACAGCAGAACATGCTTGAAGTAGAACTGTTTGATGTATGGGGGATAGATTTCATGGGACCTTTCGTGTCATTCTTTGGGAACTCCTACATCCTACTGGCAGTGGACTACGTTTCAAGATGGATAGAAGCCGTAGCTGCAAGAAACAATGAAGCTAAGACTGTTCTCAAGTTTCTAAGGAAAAACATTTTTGCCAGGTTTGGTACACCCAGGATGATACTCAGTGATGAAGGATCACACTTTTGTAACAAGTCATTTGCAACCATGGTGAAGAAATATGGAATCAGGCACAGAGTATCAAGACCAAACCATCCACAATCAAACGGGCTAGCAGAAGTGTCAAACAGGGAAGTGAAAAGAATCCTGGCAAAGGTTGTCAACTCTACCAGAAAGAATTTGTCCTCAAAGTTGGATGAACCTTTATGGGCATACAGAACAGCATACAAGACTCCCATTGGTATGTCCCCGTTCAAACTGGTCTATGGGAAAGCATGCCACTTGCCAGTGGAGTTGGAGCATAAAGCTTACTGGGCTATCAAGGAACTGAATCTTGATCCAAGAAGTAGCAAGGAACTGAATTGATGCAATTGAATGAGCTGGAAGAATTCAGACTGGAGGCATATGAATCGTCCAGAGTTTACAAAGAGAAAACTAAGGCTTACCATGATCAACACATTGTCAAGAAGAAAACTTGCAAGAAGGACAAGAGGTCTTATTGTACAATTCCAGGCTAAAATTCTTCCCAGGAAAGCTGAGATCAAGATGGACTGGGCCCTACAAAATCAACAAGGTTTTAAGTCAAGGAGCAGTGGAGATCATGAATCCACAGAATGGCAACACCTTTTTGGTTAATGGTCAGAGGCTTAAACCATACCTTGGATGGACAGAAGGGAGTAAAGGACAGAACTATCTGGTCCGGAAGGAACTTAACTGAAAACTCTTTCGAAGTCTGGCATGAGACTTTAAACCAATGCGCTTTATGGGAGGCAACCCATCTCTTTTGATTTGGCTTGACTAACTTTTGTGATTATGGCATTAATTTTGTAGGAACAGAAAGGAATTTTTCATCCCAACTTGATTTCAGAAACTACAGAAATGGCAGACACTAAGGTAACTCACTCACGAGAATGAAAAAAGTCACTCAGCTGAGTGAGCCAAGCTTAACTTACCAATGTGAGTCATTCAAACCCTGACGTCACTCACGCAAGTGGGATAACTCGCTCACCTGAGTAGGTACAACTGTATAACCCTTTCTGCTCTATTCTTTTGGACTTAAATTTGGAATTTAAGTTTGAGGTGAAAAATTCCTCGAAAGGTTTTCAAATTTTGAAAAACCCAACAGATTCTGTTTAATGCCCCCTAGTCAGCCACAACTTCCTAGGTTTAATCATGACAGCATAGAACTCTTCCTCTCCCTTTTCTTCCCCTTTTTCATTAAAACCCCTTGACCTCTTCAAATACCACTTCCCTGTGTGAACGTACTAACAATTTTTCTGAGTTTTCAGGCAACTAAGGCAAAAATTCAGATTCAATCAAAAACCCCTCTTTCAAATTGCCAATTCAATTTCTAGGGTTTGTACAAGATGCCGCCGTCCAAAAGAAAAGTTGCTGCCCGCAAGAGAGCTTCAAATGCCAGAGTCATATGCTTCTCTGAAAGCTCACCGGAAAGGCAAAGAGTGCCCACCCCACCACCATCCCCTGTTAGAGAACCTACTCCACTGCCGCCTCCTCAGCCACCAAGGGCTCTGCAAGAACAAGCCCTTGACGCTCTCACAGACGAATGGGAGCCAAGATTGTTTCCAAGCAAGAAGGGCTGGGATTTCTTTTTGAAGCACATACGGTGAAAAATCATTACCGAATGGGGAATCGGTGAAGACGGTGCAGCTTTCGCCTATATGGCAACCCACTTGTCAAGCCTAGGATGCAGATTGTGCAAGAATTCTATGGCAACTTCCACACTGCCCCAAGAGACGGAGTATTTGTCAGAGGCATCAGCGTCAATTGCAGCACGGAAGCTATTAGGGCCATCTGGAAACTGCCAAGAGTCAGCACCGATTACATAGACACCATCGCTGCCCTGCATCCGAATCAACCACTGGAACAAGCCGTTCTGTCTAGATTAGCAAAAGAAGGCACAAGCTGGGAGATGGATGATCAAGAAAACCCTCTGGGATTTCCAGCAAACGCGTTACAGACGCCTGATCTGAATTTGTGGCACCATTTCATTTGCTGCAATCTGATGCCAACATCCTACACTGCTAAGGTCACCTATGAGATGGCTCTGCTGCTGTATGTCATTGTCACGGACACACTATTTGATGCAGCCTCAATCATCAGAGATCAACTCACCAGATGCATCACTGATCCAAAGGTGAAGAGCTGGTATTTTCCAGTTATGATCACCATGCTTTGCAAAAGAGCAGGGGTTGCGTTTTTGAGCACAGATAATGAAAGCAGCCTCCAACAACCCTTGAAGCTAGCTAAATTGGACCAGAGACCCCCAGGTGCATCTTCCTCAGGACAAGCAGCACCCACCCCCACTCCGGTTGGACAGTTGGTTGAGGTAGAGAGACTTCAACAAGCAGGCCAAGTTCATCCTGGATTATGTCCACCAATGCCAGATGAGGACTGAGAAATTCCTGCAGGAAATGCACAGGTGCATTGGATGCCCTGAAAATTGCCCAATGCCGCATGATCCACCAGCCCATCCACTCCATGGCATGCCTCTATGAACACTCAGGGAAGTGTTGTTCTGATACCCCTAATTAGCAATTTACTTTTTCTATTAAAATCGTGAATTTTTTTTAATTTTTGTGGTTTTTATTTGTTTTCTGTTTGATGTGTCTTGCTGTGTTTGTTTTGTTAAGCATTGAGGGCAATGCTTAGAATAAGTTTGGAGGGGGGGGGGGTAGCAGAGTAGTCTTGGTATTGTTGTCAGGTTTTTAAATTCAGGTCCCTTAGGTTCATGTCTAGATCGGGTCTGTAAAATCTCTCTTAAAAAAGAAATAAAATGAAAAATTTTCTAAGGAGCTGTCAATAGTCTAGGATGATAATGGTTTTGAAAAATTTTTGCTAAAACACTTTTGATACTGAGTCTGATGCATGAAGGAAAGAATGGCTGACACTCACTCACACACATGAACAATGCCACTCGTGGAAGTGACTGCCTAGAACATAAATTTTAAAATTTGGCATGACTAATCCACTGTTGAGATCTGTGTCTAGTTCTGAGCTACAAGTAGATGAGAGATGCCGTATATCTGAGACTTCCCTTGTGGTATCCATTCACAGCCTATTTGTCTACAAAAAAAAAATAAAAAAATTAGGGAATGGATCAACTGAAACCTTAGGGGTAACAGCAAGGAACCACCACAAAAAGTTCCAAACTGTTGGAGTAATAAGGGTTGAGGTATAAGGTAGTGGAGAGATAAGGTTGAATAACACCCCTGTTAGGTTGATCCATCTACATGAAAAAAAAAACAGGCAGAAAGGCTGTGCAGGACCAGATCACAAGAATGACCACCAAAAGTTTAACCGATTAACTTAGAATGGATTGGTAGGTTTTGCATGAACTAACACTTGTGGTATATATATTCTAATTCCATGTGAAGGTTGGTTGTTTGACTCTGGATTGCAGAAAGATTTGGTATCCTTAAGTGTATGTTTTCTTCACTTGAATCTAAGACAAAAGGTTGACAGCTCCTATCCAGTTTGTGTTTATAGTTGCTGCTATGTTCAGTGTCACTTGCCAGGGGAGTAAGTCAGTCTTCAGTGATTTTGACAATGTTGTTTTCCCATGTTTCTAATGTGCAATTCTATAAGTGCCAACAAGAGTTTAGTTGTTTTGCTTAAGGACAAGCAAATACCTCTTGAGGGCTACTTCTTGTCATATACCAGAAATCAAGAACCAAACAAGTAATGGAAACAAATTGAATTTGGGGTTTATTCTAACAGCTAAAGAAAATAGAGTATAAAAACGATGAACAGTAACCAATTTTTTTAAAAAAGATTTTACGCCGTCCCTGGCAACGGCACCACTTTTGATGGATGTCGAGACCACCAAAATAAATCTACTTAAAACTTGTAGCAAGTGATAAGAAGGGTCGATCCCACAGAGATGGAAACACTTAATAAAATTGGGATCCAGTACCAAAACACTGAACAGAAGTAAACACAGTAAATTGGCAAGTGAGTTTTTGACTTGGCAAAGTGATGGCAGCCTAGGGTCGTCCTCTACTCTACTCTATATGCATATGTATTGATTCTTTTAGCTCTCTATGTGGTATGAAACTATACGCAATCAGGCACATAAACACAGTAAGGTCACTTCCGATTGTTCCAAACAGCAGTCCAAATAGTAACCAGTAAACTAACCTCTGTTGTCGACTCAAAATTACTACTAAGCCATTAAGATCTGCGGCCCTTATGATTGCCTCGTGCCAAACAATTAAATTCCGTCCCTTTTGATTCCCCTAACATGTAAGCACAATTAGTTTGAATGGCATGTTCAATCTAAAAGGATAATTTAAACTCCAGAATTAAGCATACAAATATTACCAGAGAGCATGAATCAAAACATAATTATATAGAGTAGAGGGATTAGACCCTCACAATGAGTTTAGCTACTCATGTATTGGAGCTCAAACACCACAAATCTCAGGTGTTGAGATTCCATCCTGATTACAATAGAAATAGAATGAAACAGGGGAAGAGTAAAGTCAGGGAGTGTGGTAAAGTGCAGCCGACTTCGCAAAGTTAGTTTCTCACTTCCCCAAGTGACACCCCTGAGTCTAGCTCCTAGAGTTATACTCGGTTTCTTCCTAACTGAACTAAACTAAACTACAATCCTACTTCTAAGTGTTTCTGGTCTTCGATGCCTTCCTCTTTATGCTGCTGCTGCCTTTTACAGAGGTTGAGGGAGAGCTCTTGCTTAGCCATGTTGCTCTCCTCTTTACCCGATGAGTTTTATGCAAAAGAGAGGAAACATACTTCTCCCAACTTCCCCCTTATCTCTAATCATCATTTGGTGAGATTTAGTTGAATAACTCCAGCTTTAAGGCAGATCAATCTTCTCCAATATCAGCAACATCACTTCACCAACGGCTCTTCTTCCTTAGCCTTGAAGGATTAATCCAATTTCTTCCTTCTTCCTGCTGGATTCAACCAATCTCAACCCTTGCACGATCAGTCCCTGTAGCTTCTTCCAATTTTACCCGAAGCTTCACCAGTTATCCACATTTTGCCTCCTTTTCTGCTCGTATTGCAATTCAGCCACTAGATTACCTGGTGAGGGGTTTGTCGTTGAACCACTTCCAAAAGAAATATTTAATAACCTACTTAAAACTAGTAGCTGGTCGTAAGTAGGGTCGTTCCACAGAGACGGCTGTCAACCGCTCCAAACCTGATTAAAGTGCAGAGAAGAAAGAAAATGAGTTGAATAGATTATCACTTGGGAGAGTCAGAATAGTCACTTGACAGAGTGAGGAGGCAGAAGGGTCAATCATCTTCCTACGTTTATGATCCAGTTTTGATTCAATACACCTGTAGTGTATGATTAGTTGTTCGATCAGGCACTTGTATATCTTTATCATTCCTTTCAGACAGAATAAAGAGTCCTGGATTATCTAAATCACCTACCTTTTAGTCAGAGTAATTAATTAATCTAAGCCATTGAGTTCCTAAGCCCATTATGATCGCCTACGCCATTCACCTAACTTCTGTTGATGTCGGGAACCGCAGGATAGATTTCCTCCATTGTCATAGACTAAATTAGGCAGTTCTAAGGTTATGCTCCCCCTTCTAGATCTTCATAACCATGCAAGCACATTTAGTTAAGTGTCCAAGCTAATTAAAAGGCTAATTAAATCACTTATCTAGGTACAGCACCTCATCAAGAAAACTGAACCAAAACCTTCACATAAAGATAGTAGGGATTGAACCTCTAAATGAGTTAGCTACTCATGTTTATTGTGTTAAACATGAGAGCAACAGAGTACAAAAGATAAGACATGAATCTAGATTAAATGGTTAGAGGAAAGAAAGGGAAGATGGTAGCAGGGACAGTTTCTGTCTGCTCACTATGGCGAGTGGCGTTCGCCACTTGAAAAAGTGACAGCCTGCCTCCTTGTTGCTGCTACTACCTTGTTTCTAACCTACTAACTAACTATCTAACTACTGTCTTTGTTACTAAATCTAGTACCCAATCTATTCTTTTTCCTATTGCTATAGGCTGGCTATTTATAGAGATTTTGAGAAGCTTGGATTGGTGGAGTTTCGGCCTTCTTTGCAGCAAGGCAGAGGTGACAGCAAGTTGCAGCAGTCAAAGGCAATTGTTTATTCAGCAACTTGCCCAATTGGCAAGTTACTGCCTTCTATGGTTAGCTCCTTCCTTCTTCAGCCGCAATCAACCATCTTCTACTCATCATTGCTGCTTCTCCTTAGTCTTCTTCTCCGGCAACTTCTCACCAGTTGCAGCCACAAATCTCCATTTCTTCATTCTTTATTCTCCACAACTCAAATTGCAGCATCGGCAGCATGCTTCCTTCCATTACTGTGTCTTCAGCCCCCAATTCAGCCTGAATTTTCTGCCCTTTTTTTCCTTGTTTCCTGGGTCACTTGCTATACCCTTCTGCAGCAACCAACCCATCAACTCAGCAGTAGCATCAGTTGGTAAGTAGCAGAGTTGCACCTGCTGCTTATCCCAAATTCTCCCTCTTTCTCTTCTTCCACTTGTAACGGCAACAACTTGCAGTGATGGCAAGACATTTTCCTTCCTTGGGCACCAAGATTTCAGCTCGTGGCTCCTCTTTGATTGACAGCAGCAACAGCTACTGCAGCAGCTATCTGCCAGCAGGGCAGCTGCCCTTCTTCCTCTCAATTGAGTGTGCTGCTGTAGATTCTTCCAAGTTGTGCTCATCTGCTATCATTCTTCCTTCCTTAGCAAGGATTTCTCCACTTGCTCCAGCTTTGATGGACCTTCCAACAACCCAATTTCCAGTAGCTTCCATTCCAGTCCTTTCTGATGCCTTTTTTGTGCAATTTGGCCCTCATTTATGCTGATTTTCCACATTGACACTCTGAAATACCTGAACTGCAAACTCACCCCAAAAGTAAACTAATCCTAACTAATTGACACTAAATTGTAAGTAGAAATGAGTATGAAATGCCTGCTAAAACGGTATATATTTTTCTTTCATCATTACTATAAGTCACCAAATTAGCCTATAAACATATAATTCTAACCAAATTGACCTATAATCAAAATATAAAGAGGTAAAGTCGATGCCAAAAAACATAGTACGAAATGCACTCATCAATACTTCATGGAGGCATGATCGAGTAGTTTTTGTCTAAGAGTTTTCAATGGTCTAGGCTGATTTAGAATATGGAAAATGGGAGTATAAATACCTGGAAAATGAGAATAAAAACACATATTTTGATGTTTTAAGGATAAATTGAGCAGTTCAGGAACACATCCTTATGCAAAACATTCCACTTGATAAAGTGCTTGCTTTGGGGTTAAATTTCAAAATATGGAATGCTTAATGTATTGTTGTGATCTTGTACTAGAATCCACTTGTCTAAAACCTGGGAGAATCTATGAATATGAGAGTTAGACTAAGCAGTCTTGATTTGACCTTATAGTGGTTTGTAATAGCATGAAACACCTTGGGAAAGTGGGAAAATTGGCAATTGAATATGATGTTAAGTGCTTTATCTAATGAAGGGCACGACAGATGTCCAATGTGGCATTTAATCCCTTGAGAGGTGAGGTATGACACCAAAGAGAGGAGGGTCCTCAGGCATGGTGTTAAAAAGAAAATAAATGCTTAGATTACCATAAGTAGCTGAAAAATGCTCTTGGTAAAGGCCTGGGTTGAAAGAAGGCGCCAGTGATGCTTGCAAAGATGAGAAAAGCCCTTAGATATGAACCTCAGTAAAAAAACCCTAGTTGAAGGCAAGAAGGAAGTAGGTACTAATCACAAAAATGTCCATTTGAATTGAAATGAACCTAATATTAGGATAAGCAACACTTTATCATATTCATGGAAGTGAGCTGCTCACTTGCCCAAGTGTTGATGAACATTGGTGTATATCATCTTTCTCTTTTGTGTAAGTTAGATTTTGTAGGAAGGGGTTTTATAATGTTTGCTTTAGGACAAGCAACTCTTTGACTTTCGTTTGCTTGAGGACAAGCAAATCTTCAAGTGTGTGAGTGTGATGAGAGTCAAAGTATACATCTAAAGCAGTCTTAATCTACCTCTTTCTACTTAATAAATTGTAGTATTTAATATAGATTAGTATATTAATAGGTTAATTTTGTAATATTTTATAGTGAAAGGGCTTGAGTGAGAATTGTGGCAAAATGGTGCGAAGTGAGGGCCGAATTGTGCAAAATTGGACAATTGATAATTGGAGTTAATTGTAAAGTGCAAGGTGGCTTATCGGACTGAGGAAAATGCTGATTTTGGGTTTGCAATGGAGGTCAAAAAGTGACTACTTAGATGCAAGGCAAGACATGGAGGTATGAGCACCCATAAAGTGTCCAAAGACTAGTCAAAAAGCGAGTCTTCCTTCTCACTTAAGCAAGACCAATCAAGAAGCAAAGCGAAGGAGGCCATACTTCTTCTATAAGAGGAGAAGATCTGAATCAAGAGAACACACAAGAGAGAAGAGAGAGTTAGCCACGTAGAACAAAAGAATGTTGGGAGAGACCAGCAAGGAGGAGCAGGGCTCTGCAGACTTTGGGCAATCAGAAGCAAGACTTAGTAAAGTCACTTGGGCCGAACGAACATCCTTGAGTTCCTTCTTTCTCTAGCTGTTTCCTTTCATTTGTATTCATGTTTAATACTTTGTTATGCATCCTTTTTTGTTTGTCCTTGTACTTATAAGTAGTTTATCTTCTCTAGGGTCTAATCCCTTGAATCTATATGTAGTTATGTTTATGAATTAGCACTCGGATATATTTGTGTGCCTAATACTAGATTTTGAATTATCCTTTTGATTAGCCCGTGATGAGCAGGTAATAGCCCAAGGTTTCAAATAACAACAGAAGTTAGTTTTTTGATACGAGGTAGTCATATGGGCTTAGGAACTTATTGGTTTAATAGTATTCTAGAATTAACAACGGAAATTAGTTGGTATGTTGCTATTTAGACTCTGTCTAAAACAATCGGAAGTTACCTTACAGTGCATAAGTGCCTGATCGAACACAATTTCATACCATAAAGAGCAAAATAATTCATTAAATAACTATATAAAGGAGAGTGGATAAAGACCCTAGGTTCCAATCACTTAGTTAAGTTATTCCGTCACTTGCTCAAGACATAGTTACTTATTTAATTTTCCTGTTGTATGTTCTGTTTCTTTTGTTGTTGAATCATTTAGAGTTATTAGAGTTTCACCCGCCTCTGTGGGATTGACTATTCTTATCACTTGCTACAAGTTTTAAGTAGGTTTATTTTGGTGGATTCGACACATATGACCTCTTAAGTACCATATACTGAAGACACACCAATTGCAACACATGGAAAGGCATTTTAGCAGTAAAAACGCAAAAGGTTATGACCTGGATCCGGTTATAGTACATAAGTTCAAATTGTTCCCAGTACACCCCAAATGTTAGATAAGTTTGAAACCCTATAATCCAATCTGTTACCATTAACTATGGGTTATGGGCATTTGAGGTCCAGCTATAAAGGTATGTGATTTGCACGTGCTATGGTTGCGGGCATCTCAATTCAACCTAAAAATTATTTCATTAGTAGCGGGAAACTTTGGATATTATCCCGCCAAAGTATTTTGAAGCCAATAAGGGGGGGAAAATTATGTATACCCCCATATATATCTCCAATTCATGAACCCTAATTTCTTACAACATACTCTCAAGCAAATATAGCCCCAAGTCTTTCTGACCTTTATCCGATATATATATATATATATATATATATATATATATATCCCAATTCCCTGCAATAAAATCGAACCTCTTCCAATTCCTACAATCCAATCAAAGCCCTCCCAAAGAAATACCTTTTACATCTTCCCCCAATTGAGGACTGATTCGAACCCAAATACAATTCCCCAAATTTATGTCACAGTTGTTTTCAATCCTGAATTTTGCGGACTTTCCAATTGGTTAAAACAATAATTCGATTCAAACCCCCAATTCCCAGATGTCGGAGAGCAGTGTAAGTGTTTCAAGCAGAAATCTAGCCATACATTGTGGGGAATGTGGAAGGAAGGATTATAGGAATGAGTCTAAATCAGCCCAAAATCCGAGGCGTGTTTACTTTAAATGCCCAATGCATGGTTGGCAAGCGTGGGAAGATGAAGTAATGCCTGAGAGTCGCACTCAAGATGGTTTATTCACGGGGAAGAAAGGACTGCTGCTGCAATTGGTGGGTTTATAAGAGAAGAAGAAAGGTCTGCTGCTGGAAATGGTGGGTTTAATGAAAATCAATGTGGAAGGGAAGCAACCGGCGGTAAGAGTTTTTGCTGCAATATGAAAATAAAGTTGGAAGCTCTGTTTTTGTTAGTGGTTGCCGTGTTGATGATGAATGTTGTTTTGGTTTTAATGGTGTTGGTTGTGTTGTTAAAGAAGTCATTGTTGGATAGTAGGAAAGTTGTTAATGTTTTTTTTAGTTTAGTGCGGCCTGATTATTGTGCTGTTGTGTGGAAGAGTGGGATGAGCTTCTGTTGAAAGCAATTATCATCTCTTTAGTAAAAGTAGTAGTAATGTGTAGGTTATGGGAATGATGTTATAATTAGAAGTAGTAATGTGTAGGTTAAGCACCTCTGGTAGTCGTTTGACTATATTCTTGTAAAATGTCTCGCCTAATCAATTGTTCCAGTAATCCTTTCGTGTAGCTGAAGTTTGAATACCCACTAGAAATGAACGTATATCAGATATCCACTTGTTCTAAAATGTCCACTGGTATTCAGATTCCCAAATTCATAAAGTACATAAATAGACCCACCAAAGACCGTAATAATGTAAATTACAACAATTGTTATTCAGTACAGCAAATACTCTGAATATTTCACTTGGAGGCTGAGTTGATATAGAAGGATAAAAAGCTCTTTATCAGCTAGAAAATACATTGTACTGGCAGGACAAAAAGCTAATAATCAGCCCCAAAAAATATTTTCTTCCACAAAAAACAGTTCCACAATTGACCCGAAAAGACAGACATTTCCACGAGGAAAAACTAAACTAGCTGATCCTGAAGGCAACAGTTCCAGCAAATTGAAGTACACCAACGTCGAGTTCGAGAGTCAATTTTGTGCCAAACCACATGTCATGTAAATTCTTGAAGAGCTGCCAATCTCCACGGAGATTTATTATTTTGAATTTGAGCTTCCCGTAGAGTGTGTCATCATCATCCAGCTACAACTCCATCATGGCACGAGTGTCTCTTTAGGTGACAGAGGCTCTGGTTTTGTCCTGTATGGCATGCCAGTGGAGGAAACTGCTGGGGATAGGGTAAACATAAAAGAACCAACGAATTTGACAAAGAGATATAAGAAAGGTGGCACTAGAAACGTTTTTAAATAAGAAAGAGCTAAAGAAAAACTGGATTAGAATATTAACCAATTTTCCAGTCCACAAAACCTCATCATCGAAAACAGATTCGAAGGTGTTGTGTTTAAGGGTAGGCAGAATTGTGCAGGGCAAGTCGTCATCACCTGCTTGATCCAACTCAGTGAATGTAAAAAATTCATGTAAATTGCAGGCATAATTGAAGTAGGAAAATAAAGTAATGTAATTCCAGTACTTACTAGTACCAAGATCAGACATGCCATCTAAAACAAATAACTCCGCTCCATTACCATCGAAGACAGGCAGCAAAACTATGTGGTCCTTTGTACGTGAAAAGTACGCGGTCACAGTGTTCAGCGACGCAATAATAATCATAAAAGTCTTTCCAGTCATCACCCTTAAACACGACTACACCCTCAAAAATCAAAGCCACATCAGATGTGTACGTGTTGCCATGACAAGCGACTATAGACACCATATCCACTTCTAATGCAATAAAATTGATGTAGCGAGTGCTAATAACCTGTGAATTTGTATATTTGTAAATGATTAGTTTAGGTGTAGAACCAATGATGAAAATTGTATAGTTTTTGCATACAGAGGAGAAATAAGAGTGGAATTTCTAACCCCATGCTCATGGGAAGAGTTCTTAAAATGCATCAAATAACTGAAACCGGCAAAACCTACAACACGTTTAGGAATCAATTTCTCACATCTATCTCCACAGAAAGTTTTAACTTGAAAACTGTATTTTCCCAAATAAACTAGATGCATTAAGGATCCACCGTGGATTCCTAGACTTTGCATCAACCTTTGAAGGCTTCGTCCCCCAAGTAAAGTACGGCCTTTCTTGGAAATTCTTAAATCAACTCTGAATTCTCCCAAAGTAGCAGTAGATAGTTGTATCTGAGGTGGGACATAACCGAAAATTTTTTTCCGGAAACAACTTCTAAACAACTACAACAAGAAAAAACAAGACGGAGGAAAAAGTAAGATTTGCTTCCAATTGAAAAAGTATGAAATTCAATAGTTTCACATTAGATAGTAAAATGATTCGTACCAACTCATGACCCTGCCAATCCGTTTGGACTTGATACAAGTATTGGAATTCATCATAATCAATTGATGGACTTCACAATTATGTGCACAGGAGGATTAAAATATTAATAATAATTGGTAAGACTATTGAATCGATTACTAAATAGGGGGGAAAAGAGCAAAACCAAGTAATGAGGCAAACCAATTACCTGTTGAGAATGAGATTCTGCTCCTTCCGGATCCTTAATAATTTTGGATTTTTTGTTATGTAATATCCGTTTAAATTCCCATGGGCGAGGTTTGTAACGTCTCTCTCTCCCTCTCATGATCGGTGTTACTTGAGAGATTGAGACTTAAGAGCTTTGTGAAGGACAAGGGAATACAGGGGACTTGGGTTGGGAACCGGGTTTATGAATGTCTAAAAAGAATGGAACATTAATGGTTGATGGGATGTTTGTGCGGTATCGGTAGCAGGCAAAGCAGATATATATCCTATGTTCTCGATGAATTAATGAATTGGTCGTGTGGCATGGTGGAGGCACTCTATTATTTTGATGTGGAGGTCCCGTGTTCGACTCCGAGTCTTTGCTTTTTCGGGGATATGTTAGACTCCATGGGGAGGAGTCGCTGTCAGAGTTCTTAAAAGCAGGACCAGGATTCGTGTTTTAAATAAGAGTCGGGAAGAGGGTTATTAAAAGTCAAACGTTGTTGTATTTGAAAAGCAGTCGGATTGAATTGATATATATCTTTTGTTGTCAACGGATAAGCGAAGTGCTCATTTGATGCGGTGGAGGCATTCAAATATGTTAATATGGAGGTCACGTGTTCGAATCGACGCCTTTGTTTTTTTGGGGGATATGTTATTATGACTTTTATTTATTTACTTCGCTGGGAACACAAATGGAAAGTAGGTGATCTGGTGGTGCCAGCTTCTCCGATTCGCATTTGCGTTATTGTGGTGTGTTGAGTTCGAGTTTTGCTTACCCATAATTCGGTTTTTTATTTTTTTCAAAGGATTCTAATGTTTCGAATTCAGTTGAAGCGGCAATTTTGTTCCTTTTTTTTTTTTAAATAAATAAGAGGTTTAGAAAGGAGTTCAGGTTCCAACTGACTCAAAAACACTCAAGGGGTCTACCCAAAAGATGAAGTTTTGAATCAATTATAGCAAAATGATATAATGCACCCACGGGGTCTACCCGAGGGATGGACATATACATCATTCAGTTCCTCAGCTTCCTCCCTACCTCTTTTTTATTAATTTTCCATTAAATGAAAGAGTCTAGAAGTGCTTAAGACTTGCCATATTACAAAGCTATTTGAGTCTAACTCGTACATATGGAAATGAAATTTGATCTAAACGAACTAGACCACAAGCAAGCCTTGGCAATTCCCCCAATCTAGTGTAAACGCAAGATTTCCCTTGTGATCCTTGACCGGCCAAGCTGTCCGCCATTGAATTTGCTTCACGAAAAATATGAGAAATTGAGTATGAACGCCTCTGCATAATACGATGAATCTTGTTAATTTGAAAGTAATATTTCCATGGAATTAATTTTAGATTCCTCAAAAGATCGGCCAGCACCTTGTTGTCCATTTGAATGTCAATATGCTCCAAATTGAGATGATCACATTTTTGAACACCAAAAAGAAGGCCATAAACCTCTACGCCAAAACTGTCACACGAGCCAATATACCCATGCTCTACATAAAGGAAGTTCCCACCAAAGCACCTAATGACAAAACCATGGCCAGAATCTTCATTAGCAGCTGACCCATCAGTATTGAGAACAAAGCCTTCATTACTCCGCGACTTCCAACAAACCGAGATACAAGTCCTTCTTTGGACTTTTTGTAATTTTATACCAAATGCATTATCAATGAATTCCCTTTCCTCCACATTCCTTGTCTTCAAATCATGTACAAACAAAATGTCCCGAATTCAGATAGTTATTTCATGAATAACTCTCCCCTTCTCAAACGGGATACCATCAAAGTATATTGTGTTCCTAGCTTTCCAAACCTCCCAAAGAATGAAAGAAGGGAGTATTCGAATTATAGATTTGATAGCAATCTCGTAGACGAAGTGAATTTCGTTAATGCAACCATCAACAAGAAAGTACGAAGATAATTTTGTCTATCCCGTGAAACTCAAAAGAGTGCAGAAAATTCACAGTAAGACGATCGTTTATCTAAGTGATTCTATTCCTTAACTCAAACCAAGCAAAGAACACATTATCCATGAAAGATTCGAATTAAACAACAACCCACACTAAGAATAGCAAGGACACCATTCAATATACTCGATCAGTCATCATTCAAGAGACTCAAGAAAGGTAGGAGCAAACAATGCTCAACTATGAAGGAATACTATTGATTAGTAATCTTCATAACCAACCAAAGATATGCAACACATACACTATCTCAAAATACTTATGCCAAAGCACAACTCATCCAACAAAAGTAGGACAAACCCCACAATGGAACTTATGATGAACACACTCATCATGAAATTCGAACACCAAGCCAAAAGAAAGGCCCATCAATCGAACTACTAGAAGTAGTATGAAAATAAGAAGTTTTGTTTTAAAACAATTCTATCAAGAATCATACTTGAAAAAGAACGGTTTCTGCAAGATCAAAAAGATCCAAGACAAGATGAAAACCCTCTTGGTTAAATCATACTTGACACAGAAAATGGACAACAAAAATTCCTCACCAGGAAAAACTCTCAAAAGAGACAACAAAAATGACCACTCAAGGGTGTTTTGAAATTTCGGCCAAGCCCCGTATTTATAGGCTTTAGAATTTCGGCCAGCACCTAAAGAAGAAGATCAATTAGGACTCTCTAATCTTATCTCACAAGGAGTAAAAGTAGAAGAGTATTTGATCTCTTTGACTCTATCTAAAATCTAGGAAACCTTATCTAAATGACTTATCCTCAAGTAGGATAATATCTAGAAGGAATCTAAGACTCCTAATCAAAACACTCTAGTTTTATTTAGCCCACATGACTTATCTAACTAGATAAATCTTCGAAAATAACTCCTAGACTTAGACAATAACTAAATCTCGAAAATCAGCTCCCAAATTGTTGAAGCAAAATGTCTTGAACGCCCTTCCAAAAGTGGAATATTGGTCTTGCGCCCCTTAAGTTGTAGAAAACTCCAATTTACTCAAAAACTTGTAGAATTCTCTTTATTGACTGCAAAAGATTGGAAAAACTCTTGAAACAATTAAGATAGTTTGCAACCTATCCAATTGTGTAGCAATGGACTCAATCTTGAACAGTTTGATCAAATAGGCCGTCCATTCAAGAACCTAAATGACTCTTCTCACTAGTTTGATCAATGATCTTCATGGAGCACCTAGAGTCAAACTCTCTTGATACTCTTCAGCACTTATTTCCATGAGGTCATCATCTCCCTTGGTTTGAACCCCAAAGTTAATGACATACTCATCACCTTGATCATAGCTCTCTTGAACCAACTCCCTATCACATAGGTAGTCAAGATCTATCCTTTCTTCCTTGATTGGCCTGCAAAGTAAACTTGGCATTCCAAAATTAGAATGAAGGACTAGTTCATTCCCCTCACTAGGAGAATCACCATGGAAGGCTACATGATTCTCATCATCCCCTCCTTCTTTAAGAGGATTCGTCCTCGAATCATCAACCTCTATACCTGCACAAGGAACAAACGAGATGTAAGGGTTAGTAAATTCCTCACCCTCACCACACTCTGATTTTCTCTCATTGCGTGCATTTTTTTCTGTTTCCACGCTATTTTCATGGTTTTTTCTCTCCCTTGTGTATAGGTTATCTTACGTCTTTTCTCTCGCACAGATTCAGATTCTTCATAAGCCAAAGGCTTAAGAATATATTTTCTGTCCTCTTTAGTAAAGAGAAAGATATTCTTCGAGCAATGGTGCACATCATCTACATCTGATTGCCAAGCCCTATCTAGCAAAATATCACAAAGAGACATAGGAATTACATCAAAGTAAATTTCATCCCTATACTCACCAATCTGAAAAGGTACCATGGCCTTTTTAGTAACATCCACAACCATCTCTTCACTCAACCATTGAAGCTTGTATGGTCTAGTATGCGGATCCATCTTGATTCCATTTGCTATGCAAAATTCCTCACTTATACAATAAGTACTCGACCCACCGTCGATTACCAAATCAACTTCATTGGACCATCCAACCGAACACTTAGTACGGAAGATACAAGTCCATTGATCACCATCTTCAGCGCCAAACACCAACCCCTGATCCTCAATTGGACCATTCCAACCACAAGAAGTATCATGCTCTCTCTCCACTTCTAAGGCAGCATAATATGCCTCATAGAGCCTTGATTGCCTCCTTATTTTTCGGTTTTGTTTGAACCACTTGTCCAAGCCATAGTGGAAACAATCTGTGAACATGTAGTCATTCTCATCCACTTCTGAACTCAGAAATAACCCTTCTAATTCCTCAAAGTAAGATTGAATGGATCTACCATTCTGCTTACAATTGAGCAACTTCCCTTTTGCTTCAAAAAAGGTGTTAGTACCAGCATATCTTTCTCGCAAAGCAGTTCTCAAATCATGTCAATCATCCAAATTACGATACCAATGATGCGAATAGATATTTGAAACTAGCTTCCACCAATTCAAAGCACTAGAACGAAAACAACCTATAGCTAAGGCTATTTTCTCACTCTCTTTCTCTATGTTAAGCAACACAAACAAATTCTCTATGCTCTTTTCCCAAGTATCATATTCTCTATGACAACCATAAAACAAAGGCAATGACACTTGCAACATTCCAGCATACGAGGGTACTTGTTTAACTCCAAAACGATCACATAAGACTCTTAAATTTTCAGCAATTTTCTCAAAACTTACCATAGCTTTATCTTACTGATTTGAAAGCAATTGAGATAAGTCTCGGTTTGCCTCCTTCGCCTCGGCCAAAGCATCATGTAAGAAGTCAATTTGACTCTTCATGAGCTGTACTTGAGCCTCCATGCGACCCTCTACACTCTTTGAAGCAACTTGAGTACAACCAGCAACTCCGGAAGACATCTTTGCTCAGCAACTCTGAGAAACCACCAACAGAAGAAGTAATGTGCCTTGGTTACTACACAAAAACTCCTTGAACCCTAGAACCAAAGTAGGTTCGCCCGAAACCCCCCCCCCCCCCAAGAACCAAAGGAATGTTCGAATAAAGCTCTCCCGAAAAACAAAAACTCTCTTGTGCTTTTAAGAACACTAACTCTCAAAATTTCAGAATAAAGAGAAGAGTGCTTCTCTTAATTTCACCCTTGTGATCTCGGCAGCAAGAAGAAGAAGAAGAATGGAGTAGAGTGGTGTGAGAATTTTCGAAAAACAGCACCCCTATTTATAGGCAATGCAAGTCTTTTTGTGCAAGAAAACTCCTACAAGATAGGACCTAAATTTTCTAAAAAATATTCCCCCCTTTAATAGGTAAAATTCAATCAAAAAATCGAATAGAGAAGAAGAAAAACCGGCCACATATATATAGACAAGGATAGAGTCCTAAAACTTAGGTAAACATAATCCTTTTTGGACACAAATTAGGAAAATTCATCCCTACTTATTAGAGATAAAATTTTCGACCCCCTACTACTAAAAGGACTCAAATACACGGCCACACACATGCACAATTGTATTAGAAGACTAAAAAATTTTCAGATTAGGTTAAGACTTCCTTATCTCAATAGTTTTCGAAAATAGACTCACTTTAAAACTCTAATTATAATCTCACTGAAATTATAATTTAACACTTGCAAAAATTAGTATTTAAATCCAACTAGGACTCAAATAACACACACAATAAAATTGTATTACAATTAGGAAACAAAGGCAGCAAATTTTTGGCCAATGTGAACACAAAAATCCAAAACCAAATAGGACTCAAATCATAACACAATTTGGACTCAATGACCTTAATTTTAGGGCTAAACTTTTCGGCCATGTGAACACACATATACTAGACCGAATTGGTGTCCAAGTGTAACACAAATAGACAACCAAAATTCAAGTTCAATTAGGACTAGGAAACCCTAATTTTTAGCTTCACAATTTCGGCTATACTATGACTCTAAAATTCAAAACCAACTAGACTTAGAATTCCACACAAATCACACACACACACATGCAAAAAGCCAGCAAAATTTCGGCTATTAACCTTTTACCACATAGTTAAAATTTGAAAAATTACTTTTGACTTACTTTAAAAAGAAAACTTGAAAATTACCACTTTCCAAAAATGGACAACAACTTTTAGAATCTTTCTAAAAACCCTTTTCCAAATTGTACTTGGAATTAACAAAAATCACTTTTAACCAAAACAATCTATGGCAAATAAAGTAACAAGAACATCATAATTATAATAAAGTAGGAAATTAAAGTTCCTCATTCAACTATGACATTTGCTTCATAATACTAAATTTAACATAAATCATTCTTAAAAACTCAATGACTCAACAATGCCATCTTCATAAGTGACCATTGAAAATCAAATTTTTCAAAGACCAAATATGTAAACTTCAAGAGTATATCTCAAAGTCTATAAGATTTCTTGTCATAAATAAGAAAATCTTTTTAGTAAAAATTCACTTAATTCTCGATTTAACTCTCGAAAATCAAGGTTTTAAATACAAGTCAAAGACTTCAACCCTTAAAGTTGGCACAATTCAACTTCAAATACCTTTAAACACTTTGATACCAAAAACTGATATCACTAAAATTCATTCCTCATCACATGATAAAGAAAGTTTTGAAACTCAAGTTGAGAATCATGGAAAGTCCAATGATAGGAAGATCCACTAATTTGACTCAATCTCAAAGTATAAAACTCGAGAAAACAAAAGACCAACATTTGTTACTTTTGAAAAATCTTTTGACACTAAGATTTAAACAAAAACAAAATAATCAACAAAAATTTGGGTCTCTATGAAATTCTCATTAATTGAAAATCCATAAATTCCATTTTACTCATTAGATTTAAATGAAACCAACAAGAAGGAAGGCTTTTTCATTTATACTTTATGTAGAAAGTACAAAATCAATAAGCTTCACCTTTCAAAGAATAGATCCAAGATATTTACCACAAGATAAACTCTCAAACCCTCCTCATGTAAAGACATCTCTTTAGAAAGAAAAGGCTATCTCGAGCAAGAATCTCTTCTCTGGCATCAATTCTCTCCTTAAAGATTCAACACATAAGATCCACTAACTTGCTCATAGGAGAAACAGTTCTCTACTTGCAAATCAAGGATAAATTTCAAGATGTAGCGCCCAGTTTGACTAGATACCAATGTACCATCATCAAGCTCTCGCATAGACCCCAAAATAACACCACAAGATCAAACAAATGTCTAAGAAGTCTCGCACAACCACACAAAAGACAAGATCAATTTTGAAAACGTAGTTTTCAATAGAATTTGATTTATTTTTTTCAAAACTCATTCTGCAACAAGAAGGAACCTTGAAACAAATAAAGATAGTACTAATCATTAGTAGCACAAAGCTTGATTACCTCACAAAGTAACGGATTCCGTGGCAACTCAAGGTATTCTCAATACCAAGAACTATGAAGTCCTCAATCAAAAAGAAATCTCTCGAAAATCAAACTGATAATAGAAACTGATATGATAATATCAATTAATACCATCACTAAGATAGTCCAAGCTCTGATACCAAGAAACTGATAGCAATCTCGTAGAGGAAACAAATTTCGTTAATGCAACCATCAACAAGAAAGTACGAAGATAATTTTGTCTATCCCGTGAAACTCAAAAGAGTGCAGAAAATTCACAGTAAGACGATCGTTTATCTAAGTGATTCTATCCCTTAACTCAAACCAAGCAAAGAACACATTATCCATGAAAGATTCGAATTAAACAACAACCCACGCTAAGAATAGCAAGGACAGCATTCAATATACTCGATCAGTCATCATTCAAGAGACTCAAGAAAGGTAGGAGCAAACAATGCTCAACTATGAAGGAATACTATTGATTAGTAATCTTCATAACCAACCAAAGATATGCAACACATACACTACCTCAAAATGCTTATGCCAAATCACAACTCATCCAACAAAAGTAGGACAAACCCCACAATGGAACTCATGAACACACTCATTATGAAATTCGAACACCAAGCCAAAAGAAAGGCCCATCAACCAAACTATTAGAAGTAGTATGAAAATAAGAAGTTTTGTTTTAAAACAATTCTATCAAGAATCATACTTGAAAAAGAACGGTTTCTGCAAGATCAAAAAGATCCAAGACAAGATGAAAACCCTCTTGGTTAAATCATACTTGACACGAAAAATGGACACTCCATTTAACAAAAATTCCTCACAGGAAAAACTCTCAAAAGAGACAACAAAAATGACCACTCAAGGGTGCTTTGAAATTTCGGCCAAGCCCCCTATTTATAGGCTTTAAAATTTCGGCCAACACCTAAAGAAGAAGATCAATTAGGACTCTCTAATCTTATCTCACAAGGAGTAAAAGTAGAAGAGTATTTGATCTCTTTGACTCTATCTAAAATCTAGGAAACCTTATCTAAATGACTTATCCTCAAGTAGGATAATATCTAGAAGGAATCTAAGACTCCTAATAAAAACACTCTAGTTTTATTCAGCCCACATGACTTATCTAACTAGATAAATTTTCGACAATAACTCCTAGACTTAGACAATAACTAAATCTCGAAAATCAGCTCCCAAATTGTTGAAGTAAAATGTCTTGAACACCCTTCCAAAAGTGGAATATTGGTCTTGCACCCCTTAAGTTATAGAAAACTCCAATTTACTCCAAAACTTGTAGAATTCTCTTTATTGACTCCAAAAGATTGGAAAAACTCTTGAAACAATTAAGATAGTTTGCAACCTATCCAATTGTGTAGTAATGGACTCAATCTTGAACACTTTGATCAAATAGGCCGTCCATTCAAGAACCTAAATGACTCTTCTCACTAGTTTGATCAATGATCTTCATGGAGCACCTAGAGTCAAACTCTCTTGATACTCTTCAGCACTTATTTCCATGAGGTCATCATCTCCCTTGGTTTGAACCCCAAAGTTAATGACATACTCATCACCTTGATCATAGCTCTCTTGAACCAACTCCCTATCACATAGGTAGTCAAGATCCATCCTTTCTTCCTTGATTGGCCTGCAAAGTAAACTTGGCATTCCAAAATTAGAATGAAGGACTAGTTCATTCCCCTCACTAGGAGAATCACCATGGAAGGCTATATGATTCTCATCAAGATTATTTCACCAAGGTAAAGCCACCTGCACTCGACCACATTTGTAACGAATCCAGCAATGTAGCCTTAGCTTCTATTTTAATGTCAAACAGGTTAGCAAAATGCACCCAAATACATTTGATATCCGGGCAGCCAAAGAGGCAATGGGATATATTCTCTTCATGCATTCTACAAAACAAACAAATAGAGGGCTGAACCTGGATACCGAAACTGGATAAAATCTCTGGAAGTGGCACCAACAAATTCCTGAGCTTCCACACAAAAAACGACACCCTTAGAGGAATCAATTTATGCCAAAAATTCTTAGCCAACAGATCAACTGGATTCCTTCTCCTCAGGCTCAGGAATGCCGACTTTTATTGAAAAGTTACCACTAGATGAATGCTGCCAAACAAGCAAATCAGGTTCGCCAGTGAGGGGGATATCCATGTCACGCAACATTTGCACCTTTTGCATTCCAAGCGCCCCATGCAATTCATTTAAGAGCAAGTCCTTATTAGTAAGAAAATTCCGTATAGTAAGAGTTGGCATTGGAGGAGAACCATGTGTGCAATCCCAAAGTATGCCATCGGGCATCCAATTATCAAACCAGAAAAACCTGTCACCTCCACGGACCAAAACCTTTGAATTTTTTGCTGCCTCTTGCTCAACTTTTGAAACCCTACTCCAAGTTGTTTTCTTTTTTGCAGTATCCGAGAGTGAGCAAATAAATTTGCTCCATAATCCATGTTGATGCTTAAATTTCCACCATAGCTTATAGGAAAAAGCTTGCACAACATCAATAAATTGGCGCAGCCCTAGACCATTTTCCTCAGTTGGAAATGTTAATCGTTCCCAAGAGTGCCAATGCCTTCTCTTTTCTTCACTCGAACCTTGCCACAAAAACCTTTCGCACCTTTTCTCCATTTGCTTGAGGACCAATGCAGGAGGATTAATAGCGGAAAACACATGGATTGGTAAGGCAGCAAGTACATGTCTCAAAAGAATAAGTCTTCCGCCCGTACTTAACAATTTATTCTTTCAATTAGCCAACCGAGAATCCAGCAAATCCAATAAGAATTGGAAAATTGAAGCCTTTTTCCTCCCTTGAAATAATTTGCAGCCTAGATACATAAAAGGAAATGAATCCTTTTGCATCCCCAAGGTATCCGTGATGATCTCTATCCTTCGCGCCCGACAAGACTCCGCAACAAGGAAAAACTTTTTTGACGATTCATCTTTTGGCCTGATGCTATTTTGTAATCATTGAAAAAAGCATCCAATGTTCTTAGAGATCGCTTTTCTCCTCTAGTAAAGATTACCAAATCATCGACGAAGGATAAATTTGACACCCTCAAGCTCCCAGCTGGAGTAGCATACGCAGCTAGCTTTCCTTCATGCATCAAAAAATTTAGATGCCTAGTCATTGCCTCCACAACTAGGATAAATAGGTAAGGTGACAACGGATCACCTTGTTTTATACCACGTGTTGCCTTAAAAAATCCTGCTGGAGAGCCGTTTACCATCACCGAGAACCAGCTGCACTGAAGATTATTCATAATCAACAAAACAAACCCCTGCGGAAACCCTAGCTTAAGTAAAACCTTCTCTAAAAAATTCCACGAAACTCGATTAAAAGCTTTTATCATGTCGACCTTGATGATCACATTATTTCCCACAGCCTTGTGAGTAACAAATTGACAAAGGTCCTGAGCCAAAACCACATTATCTATAATGTCACACCCTTTAAGAAAAGCCGATCGCTCATCCGATATGATTTTTGGCAAAACTTTCTTCATCCTCTTAGTCAAGATTTTAGTGAAAACCTTATTCAGAAAAGTACAAAGACTGATGGGTCTAAAATCTTAAAATGTAGTAAAAGAATGCTTCTTCGGCAGCAAGGTAATTAAGGTACTAGATATACCTTTTGGAAGCGGCACTCCACTCATGAATTCAGAACATGCGCATAGCAAGTCTTCAGCAATAACTTCCCAAAATGCTCTATAAAACATCCCTCTAAAGCCATCTACTCCAGGAGAGCTATCCTCACCAAGGCTGAAAACTGCGGCTCGCACCTCATCCATTGTAACCGCAGCACTTAACATTTCTTTGTCCAAAAGATCAAGCTCATCATGTAGTAGGTGCCAAAATATTTCTTGTTTTTCTACTTGCGAAATTGGCGCAGGATCCTCAGTCAGCAAGGTGTGGAAAAAATTCACCGCCTCAGCCTCTATATCCCTTAATTCGGTTAAGGTTCTTCCATCTTCCGATTGAATTTTATGGATTCCCAATTTTAAATTCTTCTCCGCCAACGTGGCATGAAAAAAGGATGAATTGATGTCCCCTTCCTTTAACCACTTCAATCTCATCTTTTGTTTCCAGAAATCCTCATGCTCCTTCAACTTTTGGAGATAAATCGCATTGGCCTCGCTAAGGTTGATTGGGTCCGCTACATCACCAGTTTGATCATGCAGAATTTCCAATTCCTTCACCCGCTCTTCAGCCTTTTTGAAATTTGCAAAGACATCTCCAAAGTGTTCTTTATTCCATTCCTTTGGCTTTAATTTCAGTCGACGGAGCTTGGTAGAAAACGTAAACATGCCATAACCCTAGACAGGCTGAGACCAATTTTCCTTAACCAACTCATTAAATTCCGGCCTCCTTAACCACATTTGCTGGAAACGGAAACACCTTGGCCTACTTTCAACTTGAACATCAAATTGTAGGAGCAGTGGCGAATGATCCGATGTTGTACGACTCAGATGCTCCATCGAAATCTTCGGAAAGAGATTAAACCATTCTTGTGATATCAAGATGCGATCCAATCATTTTCTAACCCAACCGGTATGCTAATCATCGATGGGAGGAAGATCAAGCAACTTGCTATCGTCAATACATTTATTAAACTCTTCAATAGCGCCATAATCTTGCACCGACGAACCCGAATACTCATCCAAGGACCGAATAACATTACAATCCCCTCCAACAATCCAAGGAGAGTTAGGGTGCGTACCTCTGAATGTCACCAAGATATTCCAAAGAGTTCTCCTATCGGCTTTATTTGACTGAGCATATATCGAAGATAACAACAAATTTTTTTTAAGCGGTGAAAATCCGGCTGACATGCAGCGACTGACATGCATCTTCTATCGTATTGATGGTGAAAATCCGGCTACCAAACACCCATATTTTACTTGTGGAAGAGGAGAAGGCAATATCAAACCTCAACTCTCTTCTTATTTCTTCCAGTTTTTGTCATGGAAGCATTGGCTCTAGTATAATCAACAAGGAAACTTTATAAATTTGAATCATGGACCTCAAACGACGGTGAGATGCCTGACTCTTTATTCCCGAAATATTCCAAAAAACGACGCTGATCATTGGATACTTTAGAGAGATTGGAACCTACTGATGTCGAAGGGAGTGCCTTAATTCAACACCCTCCGATTGTTTAGCACGTTCTTCCTTCGACTTGCGCCCCTGCTTCTTGGTGACAGTGCGCTCGCCTTGGTCGTTTTCAACAATGTGATCATCATGAATCTCTCCATCAGACCATAACTCTCTCTTGTCATGAACCGCCTCAGTATTATGGATTTCATTCACAGATGAATCATCATTAGATCGAATGGGATCCAGTTGTGGAACCAAAGACATATTTCGCAGCTCAACTTCAAGTAAAGATCTATTCTTGTCTAAATCCAACTTACCATCAATCAATGTAGTACCAATATCGTCTTGTTCTTCCTGACTTTGCGTATGAACATCAGAATGGACATTCACCATCTCCTCTTCGACGTCATCATCCTCCGCAGCATGGAGAATCGAAAATCGATTTCCTGATTGAACAAGAGGTGGCGCATGAACGCAGACGGCTTCAGTTCTAACCGGGGATGGCTGGCTTTCCACTATCTCCGTCACCATCGTTGCTTCCTTTTCCACCCCTTTGACCACCAAGGGATTCAAACTAACTATTTGAGCTTCCAGTCTACTTTTAGGATCTCCTTTCAATGTCCATTTGGGCTTCGCCGACTTGATTTTGATTTCCTTTTTCTATGGAACATCAATCTTGTCCGACTCATTCACTCGCACCGTGGGTTTACCAACTCTACAATCA
The DNA here is from genome assembly GCA_949775105.1 of Oldenlandia corymbosa var. corymbosa. Lineage (NCBI taxonomy): Eukaryota > Viridiplantae > Streptophyta > Magnoliopsida > Gentianales > Rubiaceae > Oldenlandia > Oldenlandia corymbosa. Next base: position 19,884,253 of record OX459118.1, on the reverse strand, counting down.
ATGTCCTTATGGCCAATTTTGCAACATTTCAAGCAATACGATGGAATATGCTCGAATGCGAAGACTTGTTCATGCTACGACCCTTTTTGCCCACCTTTACGGATTTTGGCAAATCCTTGGTAAGATCCACCTCCACGCAGAATCTAGCAACCAAGGGACGGGTTATATTCAATGTCGGAGTGTCCACTTTCAAGGGTTGTCCAAGGGCTGTAGCCATCGAGTAAATCACTTCCGGGTGCATGAATTCGATAGGAAGATCATAGAGAGCAACCCATATTGGCACAACCGGGGGATCTTCCTCAAATCTGAATCCGGGCATCCACTTCAACATTCGCATTGAGAAACCACCAATATTCCAAAATGTTCGAATCCAACATTTTTTATAGTCCTCCTCCATTTCAAACCGAATCAATACATGTCTAGGATTCATCAAACCTAGAGTGTATGCACCAATGAATGCGATCTTCTTGAATTCGGCGTGAATCGCCTCCATTTTCGGCCTACCATAAGAAAATTTCCCGACGAGGCTTAACCGATGAGGGGCAATTAGTTGTTCAAATTCCTCATCTTCTAACTCCAAAGTAGGAGTGCCAACTTGACTTCCTTGATCAAAGAGGTCTTAGACACATCGGCCGGTTTCTGAAAGAAACTGGCCAAGGATTTCGGATGCGTATGAGTCACCGCCGGTGGACGAGATCCGGCCATAGTGGCCGAACCCTAGCGAACGCAGTGAAGGTGCTTTGCGCAGAAAGGGTTTCGCAGAGAATTTAAGTAAGTGGGATAATACATTCATAAAATAAAAAGACTGCGGCAATTTTGTTCCTATAGTATTATTTTCACTTCTAATAGATTATGTATTATTCATAAAATAGCCCATAAATAAATAAATTTATAAATGTGAACTATTTTGAATATTATCAATAAAATTCATAATTATAATAATTATCCGATTTAAATTATTCCATGTGTATATTCAAACTACATATTAGAAATAGGAAAGGGATACTATGTGATTTAAAAAAGAACTTCTGTTCAACCAAAAAAAAATTACTAATTAGAAATACTACGGAAGTCGGCGTTAGGGTTCTTAAGAGCGGAATCAGGGTTCTTAAACGCGGGGTCAGTGCTCGTTTTGTAAATAGTAGTCGGGAAGGGGGTAGTTATAAGTCAAACTTTACTGTGTTTGAACTTTGAATAGCAGTCGGGATCGGGTTCGTGTCAGTGGAAATTGTTTCCATTCATTCACATCCCGGTGACAGAGTTCCCAAATCAACCACCAATTTCAGTCAGAACCGAACCTAACTGTTGCTAATTGCCTCAAGTAATGCATTAATTCCATCCGTCCATATATGTATTGCTAGTTTCGGCATGATTTTAAGTTGTGGGTTTCGTGTGTTTATTTGTGATTCGATTGTTTTGCTGTTGCTTGTACTGTAGGGGGTGAAAGATGGTGGCTTCTTCTAATGATGGTAGAGTTAATTTGTACAAGCGTTCTCACGATCCGAAGGGTTTTGTTGAGAAAGAGGATGTTATGAGTATTTTGAAAGGGAGCGGTTTGGAGAATCTTTTGAAGTTAATAGAGCATCCCTTTATTCATTCGAAAATATTACTTGCCATTTTAGCTGATTATTATAATCCAGAAACTTGTACTTTTAATCTTGGAAAGGATCAATCTTGTGTTTTATACTTTGGTTTGTGAGATGTTTTACATATTACGGGATTACCAATTGTTGTTAAACCGGTGTTGACCGTAGAAGCTCGTGGTGAACAAATTGCAAAGGAAATATTTCCTAATTGCGAAAGTGTCTATATTAAGGGTAAATTGTATGATTTGTATGTTAAGACTAAGGGTTAAGTTTAAAAGTGTTAAAAGATTTAGCTCGATGTGGAGATTATTCTCTTAACATCAGAGTCAGGCCTACAGCTTTGTCTTTCCCAATTCTACTGCTGGTTATGTGTCACCTATATATGGGAATTTTGTGAAACAAATAGACAAAATAAAAAACTATTCTTGGGGTTAAGCATGTCTCATTGAAATTCATGATAGTTTGAGCCGCTACAGAAATGATCAAAAGAGAAATCTTGGTGGTTCTGTTTCTGCATTGACAGTGAGTCATGATGAAATTCTTCAATTAGATTAAATTGGTTGTATTTTCAGCAAGTTTGTCCTAAAGATTTCAAATTTAATTTTATTATCGTGTTCCATGATTGTTTTGTTTAGGTTTTTGCATTGGAGTACATACCAAAGTTGAGGAGGCTGTTCGATATGAAACTTGAGGATTGGCATAAAGAATTCCTATTAATGGGTCAATGGGCTCAAAAGTTAGGGAAAGTGATGGGAAATATTCGTTTCAGTCGGGAAGCTGTCGAGGAAATTATTCGATCGATGACAGTTGTAAGATTTTCATTCATATTCTTTTAGTATTTTGTAGATGTGTTTAAATTTTGGAAGTAAATCAATATTATTGTGTCATAGGAAGATATTGATCCGTACCCTTATGGTTGTTTACAACAATGTGCGCCGGATTATTGCAAAGATCAACAACATTGGGAACTGGCTAGTGTCCTGATGTATCATCTTCCTTATTTAGGAGAACATCAGATTGACATTAGCCCTGCAGTTAGTGAAAGGATGCGCTCTTGGTTTGAGGGTAAATTATGTTTGAAAGCCTATAGCAAATAAGATTTGTTCCTACCGTGAAAGGTAATGGATGTAAAAATTATTTCATACTTTGGGGAAAAAAAGGGTTGGGAAGGAATGTAGTGACACTGCGAGATGAGCTGGAAGATCAAGATTGGATTGTGCAATTGAAACGGCAGAAAAAGTTGGAAGATTATGTTGACAAAGGATTAACGACAAGTAGGGAAGGGAGAGTGTGCGTGGAAGATGTGTTTCGAGTAGGCAGTTTAAGGGAAGAGCAATCACGAAAGAATTTCTAGTGCTTGATCTGAATGGAGTCCTCGTTGATGTAACCCGGCACAACCAGCAGAGGTCTGATAAATTTTGGGCGTTAGCGGATTATTCCGACAACCTATTTTCTTGTAAACTTATAGTTGAACATCACGGTATGATATTTTCATGTGAAGCTGAGAAGTTTAGTTAACTTTGTTCCATATTTTTCTGTTTCAGTTTTCAAGAGAGGGTTTTGTGACCAGTTCCTTCAGTTCTGTTTCGATCACTTTCTAGTTGGTATCTGATCCTCAAGAAAGAGGTATTATTCCTGAAGCTCAGTTTCCTTTTCTGTTTTTGTTGTACGGACTTTGTGATATTAAATTATTCACTTTATTTCATTGACTTATTTGCAGGAATAATTTAAATTCCATTATTGATGGCTTATTTTGGAAAGTCAAGAACAAATTCATATTTTTGGTTATAAGTTAGTTTTATGAGAGGGTTTTGAATAAAAGTGTTAATGTGTCATCAGTGATTAGGGACTAATGTTGGTTTGGTATAGGACCAAGAGCTTTGCTCTACAGAAGGTCCCGTGACAGACCCGATCCACCATAAAGAGTTGGAAAAATTGTGGAGATATTTGAAGGAAAATGGATTGGGAGATTTTAATGCTTCAAGTACTTTGTTGGTTGATGACTCGAAACAAAAGACAACAAAGAATTCGGTAAGATGTTGCCACTGTGTATTTTAGCCAATTATTTTATAGCTTCTAAATTTGCATATATCAGCCAAACAATGTATTACTTATGAAGACGTTTGCATACCAGGAGGAAATTATTGATGTCGTTCTGGGTGAGATGGTTAAAATGAATTTATGCTTGTTCGTTTTATTCTATTCCAATAATAATTCACAATTTTTCACACAGATTCAATTTCATTATGGAACCTGGTAGGCATATATGGTCATATCTATAGCATCTATCTATATCAGAAAATGTTGCAAACTTTTAGAGCATCTATTTATATCAGAAAATGTTGCAAACTTTGTGGAGGCATATCCATTTCAAGTTGAATTTCGGGTGGGTTCTTTATTGTATTATTTGAGTGTGTCACTCCATATTAAAGTTTGTCTGGAGTGGGTGATTGATTTTACTTTAATAGGCAGAAAAAGATATTCAGAAAAAGCTAATCTCGAGAGTTGAGAAACCTCTAGATTGTATAAGTGCAGCAAATTTGAACTCAAGCCCGTACCAATCTCGAAAATAATGAAGTGGTTATCCCCACCTGAATATAGAAATGTGCAATTGGCCTGCTTAGCAGAAATCACTGTGTTATGATTATGAATTCCAAATGTTTATCTTATCCATTTTTTTCATTTTTCCCTAATTAAGATACATAAGTTCCTGCAGTTATGGGACTTTGTGACAGTTTAGTTATATCAATACAATTACAAACAAGATGCCACATATAAAACAGAGTAAATTAGGTAGAGGAATCAGGCCATAACAGTCATACTACAATGGCTAAATGAACAATTTCCGGTGAAAGATATATCAACCATTAATACAATTACTAAATTAGGGGGCATAATGAGGTTTGGGTTGTTTTCTTCTTCGATCTGCCCCATATGCAATATTGCACTGTTCTGGTAAGGCTGACTAGTTCAACACCTTGCAGGACAAAAACAAGTCCCTACTTTGTTATGCCCTGACAATTCATAATATGTTGACATCCATAAATTGATTTTCTAAAGCAGAATTCAAATAACTACAAATAAGAGGAACTAAAATTTGCTGAAACTTGAAACAGGGTACTGACCTGGTTGATCAAGCGTTCATGAATGGATGCGGAGGTCCTTCTAACTGCCATGGAGGTCGGATTTCTTCTATGACATCTATGTGAAAGAACTGCACATTTGCTCTCTGTATCAACCTTGTTGCCCGCACTAGAAAGAACCATTCTTACTCCCTTGGATTGGTGACACAGATAGTCATCTATTGTCTAATCACTTCAGCTACATCAATGGGGATGTTGAGTACTAGGGCAAAGAGCATGAGGGCCATCATATTGTACCACTGTTTATACTCTGGCTTCAGATTTGAAGATGGAAAGTGCTGGAGGATGTCATTGCGCTTTGTCCACTGTACATCTGCTGGATTAGAGCATAATGCATATGGCAATTCCTCTTCCAGGATATGATCCATTGCTTGATAGGCGCCATCTACATAATTGAAATCGACCTCTGGAAGGTGAAATATGTCTCTGATAGCTTCTATGCTGATATTGACAATTTGGCCTCTCACAGTGATTTCACCCCCTGGGTATCCTCTAAGATTGCTGTAGAATTCTTGTACTGTACTTAGATTTGGTTTGGTTGTGACGGTGCACACCCCTTCCCAATGGTGTAGCGCTATCTACGAGTTGGGATCTGGTTGGCCCACCATACCTCGTTCTATGGTTGCACCCTTTTGGCAGTTCCTACGGAAGAATTCTGTTGCCACCGGGTTGGAGACCAGCTCTGAAGTTCCTATATTCTGTATGATACTCCAGTGGGCTGCTCGGTCTTCTCTGGTTGGTTGTTCTGGGAGATTTGGTGGTGCCATAGCCATTCCTTCTAGTAGCACAACACTTCTTCTCACCCTTTGTCGATTTCTAACGATCTAGTGTATTATTTTTGGGTGGTATTCTGATAGTTAACCCTTGGATGCTGGAGGAAGAAAGAGCAGTTTTGGAAGATGAAGAGAGAAATTCTAATGTGGAGAGGGCCTTTAATGTCAAATTTGGGACAATTGGTAATTCGGCTTGGCTTTTTTTGTAATGAGGATCAGAAGACGGCTTTGGGTTGGGTGGGAACAGACGAGTCACAAAAAACGGGAGTTTTTTAAAAATTTAATTTTCCAGAACCCGCCAAAAATTCCAATTGTGACCATTGTATTTTTTGAAGTTTAAAAGGAAGCTGACTGACATTTGTCGCCAAATTCCTAGTCATTCCAAGTCATGTAGAATAATTACAGATGGACACTCTAATAATTACCTACTGGCACCCTTAACATTTTTGGGTCGTTTCACACCAACAAAAATGAACGTCATTTCAATTGCATCCTTTTAAGTAATGTGGCAAGAAAAATATTGAAGATCAAATTTCCCCTTTCTCTAAATATTTTTTATCTGTCAATGTAGTCCGACTTTGTCTTAGTTTTAGATTTACAATCGGATTATCTGTGTATGTTAATTTATTATTGAATTATTGAAAGGGAATGTATGTGTATTTAATTATCTACCGTTAATTATCTTTCCATACTTGATATCATATACTATCATTTATTCAAACCAATGACGTATCAACATCAAAGATTTCGATATGGTTTTTCTTCCACATCTAATGTGGAGAGGGCCTTTAATCAGCCATGTGTAACTCTAGGGATTTATGGTTTTTGTGAATGGTTCCCATCATTTGTTGGGTATTATGGTTGTATTCTAGTACTTTTGACTATATCCCATGTCTTTAGTTGGGCATTATGGTTGTATGGTACTACTTTTGACTATGTCCCATGTCTTATCAATTACGCTAATGACAAATCCGAGGGTGTTTTTCTTTAAATCCAAGACTAGTTTAAGTAAAACCCACTTTTGCCCTTATTTAATGTTACCAAAACTGATGTTTGTATTAAGCAAAAGATGCAAATTGTATTTTGGAAGTTGAAGGAAAAAGAAACGTAAAAGAAGAGGTTTTGTACGCAGACACACATTAATTTTGGTAATCTCACAAAATATATTAATGTGGCGATTATTAAGGGCAAAAGAGGGTTTTAAGAAAATTAGCCTTGGATTTAAGAAAAAATATTCGTGGATTTATCATTAGTCTTTCAATTATTATTATGGTTGCAATGCGTGTTGCAAATGTGTGTTTATTTGTCATGAATGGGGGACTCGATTTCATCAGTTGCATAGTTAAGGATGTAATTTTTAGAATCTGATGAACCCTGATCCCGTTTTTTCTGTTGAACGGCCCTTATGGGACTTCCATTCAATAAAAGAACCCTAACTCCATTTTTAAGAACCCTGATTTCGCTTAAAACGCATTTTGTAAATGGTGTATAATAAAAACGTCATCATTTAAGCTATTACTTCAAAAACCGAAGGACTAAAAACTAAAACATTTCAAGAACACAACACACTTTTAAAATCCGAAACCTTCATCAACATTACATGTCTTCCTAAAACCAAAGGACTAAATGGTACATAACACATTGTTCAAAAACCAAATTAACTGAAACCAAAGCATTCATCAACATGACATGTCGTCCTAGGATTTTTTTAAAAAAATTACATGACGGCCAACCAAGAGTGGCACAAAAGATGTACTAGAGACCTTGGATTTCATCCAAAGTTTTGATGGCTACACACCTGCGAAGTTTCCTCCCAATGATTCCAGCGGACGCGTAATCATCTTCTTGAGCAACCCAGGAATATAGTGAATCATAGTGAGTAACAGACCCTTCCCAATCTAGCTTCCCATGGTGATCATTCTTATAAGCCTGATGAAATGCATGAGCATATGTTAACCCATCAAAACAACTTCTAAAATGAACAATACCTATTCCCGCGTGGCTAGTTTCATCATCCCACAATGTCTCCACTTTTGTCAGATCAAAACCTTTACCTAAATACTTTTCACGCAGAGCCCTGCCACTCGGTCAAACAAACTCCCCAAAATCGAGTTTTCTACCCAGGTTAACAACAATAGCCATTGGAGGGTAAACAAAGCGGTCCTGTGGATTGTGATATTGAAAGGGATCCAGCACTACTTCTGGATGATGAACTGTCAGTTCTGGTATTTCAGCACGAGGGACGGGTGCCAGATCATCTTGTAAATATCTTGCCAATGCAAGATGATTCGCTCGTTTTTGCATAGAATTTTTCCCCGAACGACCCGCCCCATTTGCATGCTGTAGAAGGTCAACGTATTAAAACTTGCTCTTTTTTTACCTGTACAAAAAGAGCAAGTAAATTTTTTTCCCACAAACTCAAACTTCATGACCTCCATTTCTCAAAGAATCATACAAACTACATGTCCGTTCATCAATCTCTGACTCACTGAAATCACTATCATCTTCGGAGCTGGAGTGCGATCTTTTTGACATCTAAATAGAAAATATTTCTTTAAGTACTCATAACTCCCTCCCCCTCCCCCTCCCCAAAAAAAAAGGTATCAAAAAAAATGAAGGTCCCTTTCTCCCTTTTAAATATTGCATCATTGGTGAGGGGTTTGTCGTTGAACCACTTCCAAAAGAAATATTTATAAACCTACTTAAAACTAGTAACTAGTGGTAAGCAGGGTCCTTCCACAGAGATGGCTGTCAACCGCTCAAAATCTGATTAAAATGCCGAAAAGAAAGAAAATGTGTTGAACAGATTATTGTCACTTGGGAGAGTGAGAATAGTCACTTGATAGAGTGAAGAGGCAGAAGGATTAATCACCTTCCTACCTTTATGATCCAGTTTTGATTCAATATTCCTCTAGTGTATGATTAGTTGTTCAATCAGGCACTTATGTGTCTTTATAATTCCTTCTATAAAAAATAAAGAGTCCTAGATTCTTTAAATCACCTACCTTCCAGTCAGAGTAATTCATTAATCAAAACCATTGAGTTCTTAAGCCCTTTATGATCGCCTATGCCATTCACCTAACTTTAGTTGATTTCTAGAACCACAGGGTAGATTTCCTCCATTGTCATAGACTAGATTAAACTGTTCTAAGATTATGCTCCCCCTTCAAGATCTTCATAACCATGCAAGCACATTTAATTAAGTGGCCAAGTTAATTAAAAGGTTAATTATATCACTTATCTAGGTACAACACCGCATCAAGGAAACTGAATCAAAACTTTCACATAAAGATAGTAGGGATCGAACCCTTAACTTATTTAGCTACTCATGGTTATTGAGTAAACATGAGAGCAACAAAGTACAAAAGATAAGACATGAATCTTGATCAAATGGTTAGAAGAAAGAAAGGGAAGATGGTAGCAGGGACAGTTTCTGTCTGCTTACTATGGCGAGTGGCGTTTGCCATTTGACAAAGTAACAGTCTGCCTACTTGTTCCTGCTGCTATCCTATTTCTTACCTACTAACTAACTACCTAACTACTGTCTTTGTAACTAAATCTAACTACCCAATCTGTTGTTTTTCCTACTGCTATTGGCTGAGTATTTATAGAGATTTGGAGAGCCTTGGATTGGTGGAGTTTAGGCCTTCTTTGCAATAGGGCAGAGGAGACAGCATGTTGCAGCAGCCCAAGGCAATTGTTTATTAAGCAATTTGCCAAAAAAAGTTGTTGCCTTCTCTGGTTAGCTCCTTCCATTTTCAGCCACAATCAGCCATATTCTACTCATCATTGCTGCTTCTCCTTAGTCTTCTTCTCCAACGTCTTCTCACCATTTGCAGCCACAAATCTCTATTTTTTCATTCTTTATTCTCCACAGCTCAATTTGCAGCAATCAGTAAGCAGCAGCATTAGCAGCATGCTTCCTTCTATTATTATGTCTCCAGCCTCCAATTCAGCCTGAATCTTCTGACATTTTCTTCCTTGATTCCTAGGTCACTTGCTTTACCATTGCTCACCCTTCTGCAGCAGCCCATGCATCAACTCACCAGCAACATTAGTTGGTAAGTAGCAGAGTTGCAGCTGCTGTTTATCGCATATTTTCCCTCTTTCTCTTCTTCCACTTGCAATAGCAACAACTTGCAGTGATAGCAAAGCAATTTCCTTGCTTGGGCACCAAAGATTTCAGCTCGTGGCTCCTCTTAGATTGATAGTAGCAACAGCTACTACAACACCTATCTGGCAGCATGGCAGCTGCCCTTCTTCCTCTCAATTGAGTATGCTGCTGCAAATTCTTCCAAGTTGTGCTTATTTAGTAAGGATTTCTCCACTTGTTCCAGCTCTGGTCGACCTTCCAAGAGCGCAATTTCCAGAAGCTTCTATTCCAATCCTTTCTGATGTCTTTTTGTGTAATTTAGCCCTCATTTATGCTGATTTTTCACATTAGACCTCTGAGATACCTGAACTGCAAAATCATCCCAAAAGTAAACTAATCCTAACTAAGGCCCACTCAGGCCCTTACCCAGAGCATATTTCCACCTAATATTAATTCATAGTGGCTCAGCAATTAGAGCATTTCACCCAGAGCATATTTTCACTTAATTCTCTATAGTGATTTCTCACAGTGGCTCAGCTACTTAGGGTAATTTATTCATTTTTCTCATATTTCCTCACAAGGCCTGAGGGCTCTCTCTACTGGTTTGCTAGACCTAAACACTCAAGGGTATCACTGCCTCATTGGAAAGTCTTCCTAACTTCCCTTATTTTAGTCTTTTCAGCTCAATTCAATCGCCTACCATTCCCCCTTTCCCAAGGTTTTTTAGGCTTTTATAGACCACTATGGGCTCTTACAGAGTCTGCCATGATGCGAAGGGCTGCCTTAGTCTTCACTCAGTCCCCCCAGGTTTTAGACAAGTGGACTCCAGTATAAAATCAAAACAATGTAATTAAGGGATTCAGATGTTAGCATTAAGTTCAGAACTCTCACTATGGCAAGTGACATATGTGCTCGAGAAAGGGAAGAACTATTGGACTAAATTCAAGTGAATCAACAAGTGTCCAAAATTTCAAAATTTTCCGCACATTTTTGAATCATCAGACTTTTGACACTGTATATACACAAACTTGTTCATAGTTGCCCAAAAAAAAATTTTTTTTGTAGATTTTTCAGAATTTGGTCCTGTTAAAACTTAAAGCATGCAACACATACAAATCCATCCCTCAAACATAAATAAACATAAACAGAGAACAGGGGAAGAACAACACACATACACGTAGCATGCAATTCAACTGTTAATTAGAAAAATCATCATACAAAGTGGACTCTATCTATCCTAAGGACTCTAGATGCATAGACTCAAAACAAAAAAAGCACAAAAACAAACCTAATTAAAGAACCAGAAGATAAAATAAAAATAAAAAGAAAAAGAAAACAAAGTACTCCCCTGGGTGATTATAGGTTCTGGACTGGGTGCTGAGGTCCTTCCAGCTGCCATGGTGGTGGTATGTGTCCCTTAACATCGATGTGCAGGAACTGCACATTGGCTCTTTGCATCAGTCTTGTGGCCAGTACTGGAAAAAACAAGTCTTTCTCCCTCGGATTGTGGACATAGATATGCACCTGTTCCATGATAACTGCAGCTACATCAATTGGGATGTTGAGGACCAAAGCGTAAAGCATAAGAGCCATCTGAAAGGGCACCTTCTTGCGATGCCTTATTGGCATTATGTTGGTGCATATCATGTTGTACCACTGCCTATATCCTAGTTTTAGATCTGAAGCCGGAAAGTGCTTGAGTAGGCCATTGCGTTTTGACCACTTTACCTCTGCAGATCTTGAGCAAAGTACATATGGTAATTCATCTTCTGGAGGATCGACCATTGCTTGATAAGCTCCATCCTCATAGTTGAAATCTGCTTCTGGTAGATGTAGCACCTCCCTAATTGTTTCTATGCTGATGTTGACTACTTGTCCTCTGATAGTGATTTCATCCCTTGGGTCTCCTAATGAGATTGCTGTAGAATTCTCTCACTGCGCTGAGGTTGGGCCAAGTAGTGACTATGCATAATCCTTCCCAGTGATGGAGTGCTATGTAGGAATTCGGATCTGGCTACCCCCACCATACCTCGCTCCACAATTGTCTGCCTTTCCCAGTTTCTTCCAAAGAAATATGCCGCTACTTGGTTCACCAGCAGCCCAGATGTGGCTATGTTCTGGATGATGTATCTGTGGGCTTCTCGCTCTTCTCTGGACGGCGGCTCCTCTAGATTTGGCGGTGTCATAACCGCCCCTTGTGCTATCACAACGCCTCTTCTTGCCCTTTGTCTTTCCCTCACCATATTTAGGTTATGGCTTCGGTCAGATCTCTATAGTTAAGTTTATGATTTTGGAAGATGGAGGAGAAGGATGATGGATGTGCTAAGGGTTTTTATGATGATGGGGGTCGTGGGCGGTCAGTTTCTATTGAGAAGAGTTTTTATTCCTGACCTCTTCTGTCCGCCAATCACATTGGTCGTGGGCAGTCCCTTTCTCCCTTTTAAATATTGCATCATTGGTGAGGGGTTTGTCGTTGAACCACTTCCAAAAGAAATATTCATAAACCTACTTAAAACTAGTAGCTAGTGGTAAGTAGGGTCGTTCCACAGAGATGGCTGTCAACCGCTCAAAATCTGATTGAAGTGCAGAAAAGAAAGAAAATGTGTTGAACAGATTGTCACTTGGGAGAGTGAAAATAGTCACTTGACCGAGTGAAGAGGCAAAAGGGTCAATCACCTTCCTACCTTTTTGACCTAGTTTGGATTTAATATTCCTATAGTGTATGATTAGTTGTTCGATCAGGCACTTACGTGTCTTTATAATTCCTTCCAGACAGAATAAAGAGTCCTAGATTATCTAAATCACCTATCTTCCAGTCAGGGTAACTCATTATTCTAAGCCATTGAGTTCTTAAGCCCTTTATGATAGCATTTGCCATTCACCTAACTTGCGTTGATGTTAGGGTAGATTTTCGCCATTGTCGTAGACTAGATTAAGCTATTTTAAGGTTATGCTCCCCTTTCCAGATTTTCATAACCATGTACATTTAGTTAAGTGGCAAAGTTAATTAAAAGGTTAATTAAATCACTTATCTTGGCACAACATATCATCAAGGAAACTGAATAAAAACCTTCACATAAAGATAGTAGGGATTGAACCCATAACTGAGTTAGCTACTCATGCTTATTGAGTTAAACATGAGAGCAACGGAGTACAAAAGATAAGACATGAATATAGATCAAATGGTTAGAGGAAAGAAAGGGAAAATGGTAGCAGGGACAGTATCTGTCTGCTCACTATGGTGAGTGGCATTCGCTATTTGAAAAAGTGACTGACTGCCTCCTTGTTCCTGCTACTACCCTGTTTCTAACCTACTAACTAACTATGATAGCAATTTTGTAGACGAAACAAATTTCGTTAATGCAACCATCAACAAGAAAGTACGAAGATAATTTTGTCTATCCCGTGAAACTCAAAAGAGTGCGGAAAATTCACAATAAGACGATCGTTTATCTAAGTGATTCTATCTCTTAACTCTAACCAAGCAAAGAACACATTATCCGTGAAAGATACCCACGCTAAGAATAGCAAGGACACCATTCAATATACTCGATCAGTCATCTATCAAGAGACTCAAGAAAGGTAAGAGCAAACAATGCCCAACTACGAAGGAATACTATTAATTAGTAATCTTCATAACTAACCAAAGATATGCAACACATACACTATCTCAAAATGCTTATGCCAAAGCACAACTCATCCAACAAAAGTAGGACAAACCCCACAGTGGATCTCATGAACACACTCATCATGAAATTCGAACACCAAGCCAAAGGAAAGGCTCATCAATCGAGCTACTAGAAGTAGTATTAAAATAAGAAGTTTAGTTTTAAAACAATTCTATCAAGAAGCATACTTGAAAAAGAACGGTTTCTGCAAGATCAAAAAGATCCAAGACAAGATGAAAACCCTCTTGGTTTAATCATACTTGACACGAAAAATGGACACTCCATTTAACAAAAATTCCTCACAGGAAAAACTCTCAAAAGAGACAACAAAAATGACCACTCAAGGGTGCTTAAGAAATTCGGCCAAGCCTCCTATATATAGGCTTGAATTTTCGGCCAACACCACTAAAAAGAAGACCAATTAGGACTCTCTAATCTTATCTCACAAGGAGTAAAAGTAGAAGAGTACTTGATCTCTTTGACTCTATCTAAAATCTAGGAACCTTATCTAAATGACTTATCTTCAAGTAGGATAATATCTAGAAGGAATCTAAAACTCCTAATCAAAACACTCTAGTTTAATTCAATCCACATGACTTATTTAACTAGATAAAAATTCGAAAATTGACTCCTAGAATTAGACTAACTCTAATCTCGAAATTCAGCTCCAAATTGTTGAAGTAAAATGTCTTGAACGCCCTTCCAAAAGTGGAATATTGGTCTTGCGCCCCTTAAGTTGTAGAAAATTTCAATTTACACCAAAACTTGTAGAATTCTCTTTATTGACTCCAAAAGATTGGAGAACACTTGAAACAATTAAGATAGTTTGCAACCTATCCAATTCTGTAGCAATGGACTCAATCTTGAACACTTTGATCAAATAGGCCGTCCACTCAAGAACCTAAATGACTCTTTTCACTAGCTTGATCAATGATCTTCATGGAGCACACAGAGTCAAACTCTCTTGATACTCTTTAGCACTTATTTCCATGAGGTCTTCATCTCCCTTGGTTTGAACCCCAAAGTTCACATTCTCATGACCTTGATCATAGCTCTCTTGAACCAACTCCCTATCACATAGGTAGTCAAGATCCATCCTTTCTTCCTTGATTAGCCTGCAAAGTAAACTTGGCATTCCAAATCTAGAATAAAGGACTAGCTCATTCCCCTTAGTAGGAGAACCTCCATGGAAGGCTACATGACTCTCATCATCCCCTCCTTCTTTAAGAGGATTCGTCCTCGAATCATCAACCTCTATACCTGCACAAGGAACAAACGAGATATAAGGATTAGTAAAATCCTCACCCTCAGCACACTCTGATGTTCTCTCATTACGTGCATTTTTTTCTGTTTCCACGCTATTTTCATGGTTTTCTCTCGCCTCAAGTCTTACCTCATCGTGACCCTTTTTACTTTCTTGCGTCACTCGCTCGACTTTTTCTCTCCCTTGTGTATAGGTTATCTTACGTCTTTTCTCTCGTACAGATTCAGATTCTTCATAAGCCAAAGGCTTAAGAATGTATTTTCTGTCCTCTTTAGTAAAGACAAAGATATTCTTCAAGCAATGGTGCACAGCATCTACATCTGACTGCCAAGGCCTACCTAGCAAAATATCACAAAGAGACATAGGAATTACATCAAAGTAAATCTCATCCCTATACTCACCAATCTGAAAAGGTACCATGGCCTTTTTAGTAACATCCACAACCATCTCTTCACTCAACCATTGAAGCTTGTATGGTCTAGTATGCGGATCCATCTTAATTCCGTTTGTGCAAAATTCCTCACTTACACAATTAGTACTCGACCCACCGTCGATTACCAAATCAACTTCATTGGACCACCCAACCAACTCTGGATGACATCTTTGCTCAACAACTCTGGAAAACCACCAACAAAGAAGTAATGTGCCTTGTTTACTACACAAAAACTCCTTGAACCCTAGAACCAAAGTTTGGTTCGGCTGAAACCCCCCCAAGAACCAAAGGAAGGTTCGAATAAAGCTCTCCCCAAAAACAAAAACTCTCTTGTGCTTTTAAGAACACAACTCTCAAAATTTCAGAATAAAAAGAGAAGAGTGCTTCTCTTGTTCTCTTCTCTTTTGATCTCGGCAGCAAGAAAGAAGAAGAAGATTGGAGTAGAGGGATGTGAGAATTTTCGAAAAACAGCATCCCTAGTTATAGGCAATGCAAGTCTTTTTGTGCAAGAAAACTCCTACTAGATAGGACCTAAATTTTCTCAAAAATATTCCCCCCTTTTTAATGATGAAGGCTGCTCGACAATGTGGAATAAAGAAGAAGAAAAACCGGCCTCATATATATAGATAAGGATAGAGTCCTAAAACTTAGGTAAACATAATCCTTTTTGGACACAAATTAGGAAAACCCATCCCTACTTATTAGAGATAAAATTTTTGACCCCCCCTACTACTAAAAGGACTCAAATACACGGCCACACACATGCACAATTGTATTAGAAGACAAAAAAATTTTCAGATTAGGATAAGACTTCCTTATCTTAATAGTTTTCGAAAATAGACTCACTTTAAAACTCTAATTATAATCTCACTGAAATTATAATTTAACACATGCAAAAATTAGTATTTAAATCCAAGTAGGACTTAAATAAAACACACAATAAAATTGTATTACAATTAGGAAACAATGGCTGCAAATTTTCGGCCAATGTGAACACAAAAATCCAAAACCGAATAGGACTCAAATCATAACACAATTTGGACTCAATGACCTTAATTTTAGGGCTAAAATTTTCGGCCATGTGAACACACAAATACACGACCAAATAGGTCTCCAAGTGTAACACAAATAGACAACCAAAAATTAAATTCAACTAGGACTAGGAAACACTAATTTTTAGCTTCACAATTTCGGTTATACTATGACTCTAAAATTCAAAACCAACTAGGCTTAGAATAGCACATAAATCACACGCACACACATGCAAAAGTCAGCAAAAATTCGGCTATTAACCTTTTACCACATAGTGAAAATTTGAAAAATTACTTTTGACTCACTTAAAAAGGAAACTTGAAAATTACCACTTTCTAAAAATGGACAACAACTTTTAAAATCTTTCTAAAAAACCCTTTCCAAATTGTACTTGGAATTAACAAAACTCACCTTTTACCAAAACAATCCATGGCAAATAAAGTAACAAGAACACCATAATTATAATGAAGTAGGAAATTAAAGTTCCTTATTCAATTATGACATTTGCTTCATAATACTAAATTTAACACAAATCATTCTGAAAACTCAATGACTTAACAATGCCATCTTCATAAGTGACCATTGAAAATCAACTTTTCCAACAACCAAATATGTAAACTTTAAGAATACATCTCAAAGCCTATAAGATTTCTGGTCATAAATTAAGAAAATATTTTTAGTAAAACTTCACCCAATTTTCGATCATACTCTCGAAAATCAAGGTTTTAAAACACAAGTCAAAGACTTCAATCCTTAAAGTTGGCACAATTCAACTTCAAAGACCTTAAAACACTTTGATACCAAAAACTGATATCACTAAAAGTTCATTCCGCATCACATGACGAGGAAGGTTTTGACTCAATCTCAAAGTGTAAAACTCGAGAAAACAAGAAAACCAACATTTGTTACTTTTGAAAAATCTTTTGACACTAAGATTAAACAACAAAATTCGGTCTCTATGAAATTTTCATGAATTGAAAATCCATAAATTCCATTTTACTCATTAGATTCAAATGAAACCAACAAGAAGGAAGGCTTTTTCATTTATACTTTATGTAGAAAGTACAAAATCACTAAGCTTTACCTTTCAAAGAATAGATCCAAGATATTTACCACAAGATAAACTCTCAAATCCTCCTTATGTAAAGACATCTCTTTACAAAGAAAAGGCTATCTCGAGCAAGAAGCTCTTCTTTGGCATCAATTCTCTCCTTAAAGATCCAACACATAAGATCCACCAACTTGCTCATAGGAGAAACAGTTCTCTACTTGCAAATCAAGGATAAATTTCAAGATGTAGCGCCCACTTTGATTAGATACAAACGTACCATCATTAAGCTCTCGCATAAACCTCAAAATAACACCACAAGATCAAACAAATGCGTAAGAAGTCTCGCACAACCACACAAAAGACAAGATCAATTTTGAAAACGTAGTTTTCACAAGAATTTGATTTATTTTTTCAACACCCCATTCCAAAACAAGAAGGAACCTTGAAACAAATAAAGATAGTACTACTCGTTAAGTAGCACAAAGCTCGATCACCACACCAAGTAACGGATTCTGTGGTAATTCAAGATATTCTCAAAACCAAGAACTATGAAGTCCTCAACTAAGAAGAAATCTCTCGAAAATCAAACTGATAATAGGAATTGATATGATAATATCAATTAATACCATATCACTAAGATAATACAAGCTCTGATACCAAGAAACTGATAGCAATCTTGTAGACGAAGCAAATTTCGTTAATGCAACCATCAACAAGAAACTACGAGGATAATTTTGTCTAAAAAATATCCCGTGCAATTCAAAAGAGTGCGAAAAATTCAAAGTAAGACGATCATTTATCTAAGTGATTCTATCTCTTAACTCAAACCAAGCAAAGAACACATTATCCATGAAAGATTCGAATTAAACAACAACCCACGGCTAAGAATAGCAAGGACACCATTCAATATACTCGATCAGTCATCTATCAAGAGACTCAAGAAAGGTAGGAGCAAACAATGCCCAACTACGAAGGAATACTATTGATTAGTAATCTTCATAACCAACCAAAGATATGCAACACATACACTATCTCAAAATGCTTATGCCAAAGCACAACTCATCCAACAAAAGTAGGACAAACCCCACAATGGATCTCATGAACACACTCATCATGAAATTCGAACACCAAGCCAAAGGAAAGGCTCATCAATCGAACTACTAGAAGTAGTATGAAAATAAGATGTTTAGTTTTAAAACAATTCTATCAAGAATCATACTTGGAAAAGAACGGTTTTTGCAAGATCAAAAAGATCCAAGACAAGATGAAAACCCTCTTGGTTTAATCATACTTGACCCGAAAAATGGACACTCCATTTAACAAAAATTCCTCACAGGAAAAACTCTCAAAAGAGACAACAAAAATGACCACTCAAGGGTGCTTAAGAAATTCGGCCAAGCCTCCTATATATAGGCTTGAATTTTCGGCCAGCACCACTAAAAAGAAGACCAATTAGGACTCTTTAATCTTATCTCACAAGGAGTAAAAGTAGAAGAGTACTTGATCTCTTTGACTCTATCTAAAATCTAGGAACCTTATCTAAATGACTTATCTTCAAGTAGGATAATATCTAGAAGGAATCTAAAACTCCTAATCAAAACACTCTAGTTTAATTCAATCCACATGACTTATTTAACTAGATAAAAATTCGAAAATTGACTCCTAGAATTAGACTAACTCTAATCTCGAAATTCAGCTCCAAATTGTTGAAGTAAAATGTCTTGAACGCCCTTCCAAAAGTGGAATATTGGTCTTGCGCCCCTTAAGTTGTAGAAAATTTCAATTTACACCAAAACTTGTAGAATTCTCTTTATTGACTCCAAAAGATTGGAGAACACTTGAAACAATTAAGATAGTTTGCAACCTATCCAATTCTGTAGCAATGGACTCAATCTTGAACACTTTGATCAAATAGGCCGTCCACTCAAGAACCTAAATGACTCTTCTCACTAGCTCGATCAATGATATTCATGGAGCACACAGAGTCAAACTCTCTTGATACTCCTTAGCTCTTATTTCCATGAGATCTTCATCTCCCTTGGTTTGAACCCCAAAGTTAATGACATTCTCATCACCTTGATCATAGCTCTCTTGAACCAACTCCCTATCACATAGGTAGTCAAGATTCATCCTTTCTTCCTTGATTGGCCTGCAAAGTAAACTTGGCATTCCAAATCTAGAATGAAGGACTAGCTCATTCCCCTTACTAGGAGAACCTCCATGGAAGGCGACATGATTCTCATCAAACTACCTAACTACTATCTTTGTAACTAAATCTAACTACCCAATCTGTTGTTTTTCCTACTGTTATTGGCTGGCTATTTATAGGGATTTGGAGAGGCTTGGATTGGCGGAGTTTTGGCCTTCTTTGCTGCAGGGCGAGAGGAGACAAAGAAGTTGCAGCAGCCCAAGGCAATTGTTTATTCAGCAACTTGCCCAATTGGAAAGTTGTTGCCTTCTCTCGGTTAGCTCCTTCCTTCTTCAAGAGCAATCAGCCATCTTCTACACATCATTGCTGCTTCTCCTTAGTCTTCTTCTCCGGCGCCTTCGATAGCAATCTCATAGACGAAGCAAATTTCGTTAATGCAACCATCAACAAGAAAGTACGAAGATAATTTTGTCTATCCCGTGAAACTCAAAGGAGTGCGGAAAATTCACAAGTAAGACGATCGTGTATCTAAGTGATTCTATCTCTTAACTCAAACCAAGCAAAGAACACATTATCCATGAAAGATTCCAATTAAACAACAACCCACGCTAAGAATAGCAAGGACACCATTCAATATACTCGATCAGTCATCTATCAAGAGACTCAAGAAAGGTAGGAGCAAACAATGCCCAACTACGAAGGAATACTATTGATTAGTAATCTTCATAACCAACCAAAGATATGCAACACATACACTATCTCAAAATGCTTATGCCAAAGCACAACTCATCCAACAAAAGTAGGACAAACCCCACAATGGATCTCATGAACACACTCATCATGAAATTCGAACACCAAGCCAAAGGAAAGGCTCATCAATCGAACTACTAGAAGTAGTATGAAAATAAGATGTTTAGTTTTAAAACAATTCTATCAAGAATCATACTTGGAAAAGAACGGTTTTTGCAAGATCAAAAAGATCCAAGACAAGATGAAAACCCTCTTGGTTTAATCATACTTGACCCGAAAAATGGACACTCCATTTAACAAAAATTCCTCACAGGAAAAACTCTCAAAAGAGGCAACAAAAATGACCACTCAAGGGTGCTTAAGAAATTCGGCCAAGCCTCCTATATATAGGCTTGAATTTTCGGCCAGCACCACTAAAAAGAAGACCAATTAGGACTCTTTAATCTTATCTCACAAGGAGTAAAAGTAGAAGAGTACTTGATCTCTTTGACTCTATCTAAAATCTAGGAAACCTTATCTAAATGACTTATCCTCAAGTAGGATAATATCTAGAAGGAATCTAAGACTCCTAATCAAAACACTCTAGTTTAATTCAGTCCACATGACTTATTTAACTAGATAAAAATTGAAAATTGACTCCTAGACTTAAACTAACTCTAATCTCGAAATTCAGCTCCAAATTGTTGAAGTAAAATGTCTTGAACGCCCTTCCAAAAGTGGAATATTGGTCTTGCGCCCTTAAGTTGTAGAAAATTCCAATTTACTCCAAAACTTGTAGAATTCTCTTTATTGACTCCAAAAGATTGGAAAACACTTGAAACAATTAAGATAGTTTGCAACCTATCCAATTGTGTAGCAATGGACTCAATCTTGAACACTTTGATCAAATAGGCCGTCCACTCAAGAACCTAAATGACTCTTCTCACTAGCTCGATCAATGATATTCATGGAGCACACAGAGTCAAACTCTCTTGATACTCCTTAGCTCTTATTTCCATGAGATCTTCATCTCCCTTGGTTTGAACCCCAAAGTTAATGACATTCTCATCACCTTGATCATAGCTCTCTTGAACCAACTCCTATGACATAGGTAGTCAAGATTCATCCTTTCTTCCTTGATTGGCCTGCAAAGTAAACTTGGCATTCCAAATCTAGAATGAAGGACTAGCTCATTCCCTTACTAGGAGAACCTCCATGGAAGGCGACATGATTCTCATCAAACTACCTAACTACTATCTTTGTAACTAAATCTAACTACCCAATCTGTTGTTTTTCCTACTGTTATTGGCTGGCTATTTATAGGGATTTGGAGAGGCTTGGATTGGCGGAGTTTTGGCCTTCTTTGCTGCAGGCGGAGGAGACAGACAAGTTGCAGCAGCCCAAGGCAATTGTTTATTCAGCAACTTGCCCAATTGGAAAGTTGTTGCCTTCTCTGGTTAGCTCCTTCCTTCTTCAAGAGAATCAGCCATCTTCTACACATCATTGCTGCTTCTCCTTAGTCTTCTTCTCCGGCGCCTTCTGATAGCAATCTCATAGACGAAGCAAATTTCGTTAATGCAACCATCAACAAGAAAGTACGAAGATAATTTTGTCTATCCCGTGAAACTCAAAGGAGTGCGGAAAATTCACAGTAAGACGATCGTGTATCTAAGTGATTCTATCTCTTAACTCAAACCAAGCAAAGAACACATTATCCATGAAAGATTCCAATTAAACAACAACCCACGCTAAGAATAGCAAGGACACCATTCAATATACTCGATCAGTCATCTATCAAGAGACTCAAGAAAGGTAGGAGCAAACAATGCCCAACTATGAAGGAATACTATTAATTAGTAATCTTCATAACCAACCAAAGATATGCAACACATGCACTATCTCAAAATGCTTATGCCAAAGCACAACTCATCCAACAAAAGTAGGACAAACCCCACAATGGATCTCATGAACACACTCATCATGAAATTCGAACACCAAGCCAAAGGAAAGGCTCATCAATCGAACTACTAGAAGTAGTATGAAAATAAGATGTTTAGTTTTAAAACAATTCTATCAAGAATCATACTTGAAAAAGAACGGTTTTTGCAAGATCAAAAAGATCCAAGACAAGATGAAAACCCTCTTGGTTTAATCATACTTGACCCGAAAAATGGACACTCCATTTAACAAAAATTCCTCACAGGAAAAACTCTCAAAAGAGACAACAAAAATGACCACTCAAGGGTGCTTAAGAAATTCGGCCAAGCCTCCTATATATAGGCTTGAATTTTCGGCCAGCACCACTAAAAAGAAGACCAATTAGGACTCTTTAATCTTATCTCACAAGGAGTAAAAGTAGAAGAGTACTTGATCTCTTTGACTCTATCTAAAATCTAGGAAACCTTATCTAAATGACTTATCCTCAAGTAGGATAATATCTAGAAGGAATCTAAGACTCCTAATCAAAACACTCTAGTTTAATTCAGTCCACATGACTTATTTAACTAGATAAAAATTGAAAATTGACTCCTAGACTTAAACTAACTCTAATCTCGAAATTCAGCTCCAAATTGTTGAAGTAAAATGTCTTGAACGCCCTTCCAAAAGTGGAATATTGGTCTTGCGCCCTTAAGTTGTAGAAAATTCCAATTTACTCCAAAACTTGTAGAATTCTCTTTATTGACTCCAAAAGATTGGAAAACACTTGAAACAATTAAGATAGTTTGCAACCTATCCAATTGTGTAGCAATGGACTCAATCTTGAACACTTTGATCAAATAGGCCGTCCACTCAAGAACCTAAATGACTCTTCTCACTAGCTCGATCAATGATATTCATGGAGCACACAGAGTCAAACTCTCTTGATACTCCTTAGCTCTTATTTCCATGAGATCTTCATCTCCCTTGGTTTGAACCCCAAAGTTAATGACATTCTCATCACCTTGATCATAGCTCTCTTGAACCAACTCCCTATCACATAGGTAGTCAAGATTCATCCTTTCTTCCTTGATTGGCCTGCAAAGTAAACTTGGCATTCCAAATCTAGAATGAAGGACTAGCTCATTCCCCTTACTAGGAGAACCTCCATGGAAGGCGACATGATTCTCATCAAACTACCTAACTACTATCTTTGTAACTAAATCTAACTACCCAATCTGTTGTTTTTCCTACTGTTATTGGCTGGCTATTTATAGGGATTTGGAGAGGCTTGGATTGGCGGAGTTTTGGCCTTCTTTGCTGCGGGCGAGAGGAGACAAAGAAGTTGCAGCAGCCCAAGGCAATTGTTTATTCAGCAACTTGCCCAATTGGAAAGTTGTTGCCTTCTCTCGGTTAGCTCCTTCCTTCTTCAAGAAAATCAGCCATCTTCTACACATCATTGCTGCTTCTCCTTAGTCTTCTTCTCCGGCGCCTTCTGATAGCAATCTCATAGACGAAGCAAATTTCGTTAATGCAACCATCAACAAGAAAGTACGAAGATAATTTTGTCTATCCCGTGAAACTCAAAGGAGTGCGGAAAATTCACAAGAAGACGATCGTGTATCTAAGTGATTCTATCTCTTAACTCAAACCAAGCAAAGAACACATTATCCATGAAAGATTCCAATTAAACAACAACCCACGCTAAGAATAGCAAGGACACCATTCAATATACTCGATCAGTCATCTATCAAGAGACTCAAGAAAGGTAGGAGCAAACAATGCCCAACTATGAAGGAATACTATTAATTAGTAATCTTCATAACCAACCAAAGATATGCAACACATGCACTATCTCAAAATGCTTATGCCAAAGCACAACTCATCCAACAAAAGTAGGACAAACCCCACAATGGATCTCATGAACACACTCATCATGAAATTCGAACACCAAGCCAAAGGAAAGGCTCATCAATCGAACTACTAGAAGTAGTATGAAAATAAGATGTTTAGTTTTAAAACAATTCTATCAAGAATCATACTTGAAAAAGAACGGTTTTTGCAAGATCAAAAAGATCCAAGACAAGATGAAAACCCTCTTGGTTTAATCATACTTGACCCGAAAAATGGACACTCCATTTAACAAAAATTCCTCACAGGAAAAACTCTCAAAAGAGACAACAAAAATGACCACTCAAGGGTGCTTAAGAAATTCGGCCAAGCCTCCTATATATAGGCTTGAATTTTCGGCCAGCACCACTAAAAAGAAGACCAATTAGGACTCTTTAATCTTATCTCACAAGGAGTAAAAGTAGAAGAGTACTTGATCTCTTTGACTCTATCTAAAATCTAGGAAACCTTATCTAAATGACTTATCCTCAAGTAGGATAATATCTAGAAGGAATCTAAGACTCCTAATCAAAACACTCTAGTTTAATTCAGTCCACATGACTTATTTAACTAGATAAAAATTGAAAATTGACTCCTAGACTTAAACTAACTCTAATCTCGAAATTCAGCTCCAAATTGTTG
This sequence comes from Oldenlandia corymbosa var. corymbosa, assembly GCA_949775105.1. Lineage (NCBI taxonomy): Eukaryota > Viridiplantae > Streptophyta > Magnoliopsida > Gentianales > Rubiaceae > Oldenlandia > Oldenlandia corymbosa. Next base: position 19,859,883 of record OX459118.1, on the reverse strand, counting down.
AAGTAAAATGTCTTGAACGCCCTTCCAAAAGTGGAATATTGGTCTTGCGCCCTTAAGTTGTAGAAAATTCCAATTTACTCCAAAACTTGTAGAATTCTCTTTATTGACTCCAAAAGATTGGAAAACACTTGAAACAATTAAGATAGTTTGCAACCTATCCAATTGTGTAGCAATGGACTCAATCTTGAACACTTTGATCAAATAGGCCGTCCACTCAAGAACCTAAATGACTCTTCTCACTAGCTCGATCAATGATATTCATGGAGCACACAGAGTCAAACTCTCTTGATACTCCTTAGCTCTTATTTCCATGAGATCTTCATCTCCCTTGGTTTGAACCCCAAAGTTAATGACATTCTCATCACCTTGATCATAGCTCTCTTGAACCAACTCCTATCACATAGGTAGTCAAGATTCATCCTTTCTTCCTTGATTGGCCTGCAAAGTAAACTTGGCATTCCAAATCTAGAATGAAGGACTAGCTCATTCCCTTACTAGGAGAACCTCCATGGAAGGCGACATGATTCTCATCAAACTACCTAACTACTATCTTTGTAACTAAATCTAACTACCCAATCTGTTGTTTTTCCTACTGTTATTGGCTGGCTATTTATAGGGATTTGGAGAGGCTTGGATTGGCGGAGTTTTGGCCTTCTTTGCTGCAGGGCAGAGGAGACAGCAAGTTGCAGCAGCCCAAGGCAATTGTTTATTCAGCAACTTGCCCAATTGGAAAGTTGTTGCCTTCTCTGGTTAGCTCCTTCCTTCTTCAAGAAGAATCAGCCATCTTCTACACATCATTGCTGCTTCTCCTTAGTCTTCTTCTCCGGCGCCTTCTGATAGCAATCTCATAGACGAAGCAAATTTCGTTAATGCAACCATCAACAAGAAAGTACGAAGATAATTTTGTCTATCCCGTGAAACTCAAAGGAGTGCGGAAAATTCACAAGTAAGACGATCGTGTATCTAAGTGATTCTATCTCTTAACTCAAACCAAGCAAAGAACACATTATCCATGAAAGATTCCAATTAAACAACAACCCACGCTAAGAATAGCAAGGACACCATTCAATATACTCGATCAGTCATCTATCAAGAGACTCAAGAAAGGTAGGAGCAAACAATGCCCAACTATGAAGGAATACTATTAATTAGTAATCTTCATAACCAACCAAAGATATGCAACACATGCACTATCTCAAAATGCTTATGCCAAAGCACAACTCATCCAACAAAAGTAGGACAAACCCCACAATGGATCTCATGAACACACTCATCATGAAATTCGAACACCAAGCCAAAGGAAAGGCTCATCAATCGAACTACTAGAAGTAGTATGAAAATAAGATGTTTAGTTTTAAAACAATTCTATCAAGAATCATACTTGAAAAGAACGGTTTTTGCAAGATCAAAAGATCCAAGACAAGATGAAAACCCTCTTGGTTTAATCATACTTGACCAAAAATGGACACTCCATTTAACAAAAATTCCTCACAGGAAAAACTCTCAAAAGAGACAACAAAATGACCACTCAAGGGTGCTTAAGAAATTCGGCCAAGCCTCCTATATATAGGCTTGAATTTTCGGCCAGCACCACTAAAAAGAAGACCAATTAGGACTCTTTAATCTTATCTCACAAGGAGTAAAAGTAGAAGAGTACTTGATCTCTTTGACTCTATCTAAAATCTAGGAAACCTTATCTAAATGACTTATCCTCAAGTAGGATAATATCTAGAAGGAATCTAAGACTCCTAATCAAAACACTCTAGTTTAATTCAGTCCACATGACTTATTTAACTAGATAAAAATTGAAAATTGACTCCTAGACTTAAACTAACTCTAATCTCGAAATTCAGCTCCAAATTGTTGAAGTAAAATGTCTTGAACGCCCTTCCAAAAGTGGATATTGGTCTTGCGCCCCTTAAGTTGTAGAAAATTCCAATTTACTCCAAAACTTGTAGAATTCTCTTTATTGACTCCAAAAGATTGGAAAACACTTGAAACAATTAAGATAGTTTGCAACCTATCCAATTGTGTAGCAATGGACTCAATCTTGAACACTTTGATCAAATAGGCCGTCCACTCAAGAACCTAAATGACTCTTCTCACTAGCTCGATCAATGATATTCATGGAGCACACAGAGTCAAACTCTCTTGATACTCCTTAGCTCTTATTTCCATGAGATCTTCATCTCCCTTGGTTTGAACCCCAAAGTTAATGACATTCTCATCACCTTGATCATAGCTCTCTTGAACCAACTCCCTATCACATAGGTAGTCAAGATTCATCCTTTCTTCCTTGATTGGCCTGCAAAGTAAACTTGGCATTCCAAATCTAGAATGAAGGACTAGCTCATTCCCCTTACTAGGAGAACCTCCATGGAAGGCGACATGATTCTCATCAAACTACCTAACTACTATCTTTGTAACTAAATCTAACTACCCAATCTGTTGTTTTTCCTACTGTTATTGGCTGGCTATTTATAGGGATTTGGAGAGGCTTGGATTGGCGGAGTTTTGGCCTTCTTTGCTGCAGGGGCGAGGAGACAAGAAGTTGCAGCAGCCCAAGGCAATTGTTTATTCAGCAACTTGCCCAATTGGAAAGTTGTTGCCTTCTCTGGTTAGCTCCTTCCTTCTTCAGCAGCAATCAGCCATCTTCTACACATCATTGCTGCTTCTCCTTAGTCTTCTTCTCCGGCGCCTTCGATAGCAATCTCATAGACGAAGCAAATTTCGTTAATGCAACCATCAACAAGAAAGTACGAAGATAATTTTGTCTATCCCGTGAAACTCAAAGGAGTGCGGAAAATTCACAAGAAGACGATCGTGTATCTAAGTGATTCTATCTCTTAACTCAAACCAAGCAAAGAACACATTATCCATGAAAGATTCCAATTAAACAACAACCCACGCTAAGAATAGCAAGGACACCATTCAATATACTCGATCACCATCTATCAAGAGACTCAAGAAAGGTAGGAGCAAACAATGCCCAACTATGAAGGAATACTATTAATTAGTAATCTTCATAACCAACCAAAGATATGCAACACATGCACTATCTCAAAATGCTTATGCCAAAGCACAACTCATCCAACAAAAGTAGGACAAACCCCACAATGGATCTCATGAACACACTCATCATGAAATTCGAACACCAAGCCAAAGGAAAGGCTCATCAATCGAACTACTAGAAGTAGTATGAAAATAAGATGTTTAGTTTTAAAACAATTCTATCAAGAATCATACTTGAAAAGAACGGTTTTGCAAGATCAAAAGATCCAAGACAAGATGAAAACCCTCTTGGTTTAATCATACTTGACCAAAAATGGACACTCCATTTAACAAAAATTCCTCACAGGAAAACTCTCAAAAGAGACAACAAAATGACCACTCAAGGGTGCTTAAGAAATTCGGCCAAGCCTCCTATATATAGGCTTGAATTTTCGGCCAGCACCACTAAAAAGAAGACCAATTAGGACTCTTTAATCTTATCTCACAAGGAGTAAAAGTAGAAGAGTACTTGATCTCTTTGACTCTATCTAAAATCTAGGAAACCTTATCTAAATGACTTATCCTCAAGTAGGATAATATCTAGAAGGAATCTAAGACTCCTAATCAAAACACTCTAGTTTAATTCAGTCCACATGACTTATTTAACTAGATAAAAAATTGAAAATTGACTCCTAGACTTAAACTAACTCTAATCTCGAAATTCAGCTCCAAATTGTTGAAGTAAAATGTCTTGAACGCCCTTCCAAAAGTGGGATATTGGTCTTGCGCCCCTTAAGTTGTAGAAAATTCCAATTTACTCCAAAACTTGTAGAATTCTCTTTATTGACTCCAAAAGATTGAAAACACTTGAAACAATTAAGATAGTTTGCAACCTATCCAATTGTGTAGCAATGGACTCAATCTTGAACACTTTGATCAAATAGGCCGTCCACTCAAGAACCTAAATGACTCTTCTCACTAGCTCGATCAATGATATTCATGGAGCACACAGAGTCAAACTCTCTTGATACTCCTTAGCTCTTATTTCCATGAGATCTTCAGCTCCCTTGGTTTGAACCCCAAAGTTAATGACATTCTCATCACCTTGATCATAGCTCTCTTGAACCAACTCCTATCACATAGGTAGTCAAGATTCATCCTTTCTTCCTTGATTGGCCTGCAAAGTAAACTTGGCATTCCAAATCTAGAATGAAGGACTAGCTCATTCCCCTTACTAGGAGAACCTCCATGGAAGGCTACATGATTCTCATCAAACTACCTAACTACTATCTTTGTAACTAAATCTAACTACCCAATCTGTTGTTTTTCCTACTGTTATTGGCTGGCTATTTATAGGGATTTGGAGAGGCTTGGATTGGCGGAGTTTTGGCCTTCTTTGCTGCAGGCGAGAGGAGACAAACAAGTTGCAGCAGCCCAAGGCAATTGTTTATTCAGCAACTTGCCCAATTGGAAAGTTGTTGCCTTCTCTGGTTAGCTCCTTCCTTCTTCAGCAGCAATCAGCCATCTTCTACACATCATTGCTGCTTCTCCTTAGTCTTCTTCTCCGGCGCCTTCTGATAGCAATCTCATAGACGAAGCAAATTTCGTTAATGCAACCATCAACAAGAAAGTACGAAGATAATTTTGTCTATCCCGTGAAACTCAAAGGAGTGCGGAAAATTCACAGTAAGACGATCGTGTATCTAAGTGATTCTATCTCTTAACTCAAACCAAGCAAAGAACACATTATCCATGAAAGATTCCAATTAAACAACAACCCACGCTAAGAATAGCAAGGACACCATTCAATATACTCGATCAGTCATCTATCAAGAGACTCAAGAAAGGTAGGAGCAAACAATGCCCAACTATGAAGGAATACTATTAATTAGTAATCTTCATAACCAACCAAAGATATGCAACACATGCACTATCTCAAAATGCTTATGCCAAAGCACAACTCATCCAACAAAAGTAGGACAAACCCCACAATGGATCTCATGAACACACTCATCATGAAATTCGAACACCAAGCCAAAGGAAAGGCTCATCAATCGAACTACTAGAAGTAGTATGAAAATAAGATGTTTAGTTTTAAAACAATTCTATCAAGAATCATACTTGAAAAGAACGGTTTTGCAAGATCAAAAGATCCAAGACAAGATGAAAACCCTCTTGGTTTAATCATACTTGACCAAAAATGGACACTCCATTTAACAAAAATTCCTCACAGGAAAAACTCTCAAAAGAGACAACAAAATGACCACTCAAGGGTGCTTAAGAAATTCGGCCAAGCCTCCTATATATAGGCTTGAATTTTCGCCAGCACCACTAAAAAGAAGACCAATTAGGACTCTTTAATCTTATCTCACAAGGAGTAAAAGTAGAAGAGTACTTGATCTCTTTGACTCTATCTAAAATCTAGGAAACCTTATCTAAATGACTTATCCTCAAGTAGGATAATATCTAGAAGGAATCTAAGACTCCTAATCAAAACACTCTAGTTTAATTCAGTCCACATGACTTATTTAACTAGATAAAAATTGAAAATTGACTCCTAGACTTAAACTAACTCTAATCTCGAAATTCAGCTCCAAATTGTTGAAGTAAAATGTCTTGAACGCCCTTCCAAAAGTGGGATATTGGTCTTGCGCCCTTAAGTTGTAGAAAATTCCAATTTACTCCAAAACTTGTAGAATTCTCTTTATTGACTCCAAAAGATTGAAAACACTTGAAACAATTAAGATAGTTTGCAACCTATCCAATTGTGTAGCAATGGACTCAATCTTGAACACTTTGATCAAATAGGCCGTCCACTCAAGAACCTAAATGACTCTTCTCACTAGCTCGATCAATGATATTCATGGAGCACACAGAGTCAAACTCTCTTGATACTCCTTAGCTCTTATTTCCATGAGATCTTCAGCTCCCTTGGTTTGAACCCCAAAGTTAATGACATTCTCATCACCTTGATCATAGCTCTCTTGAACCAACTCCTATCACATAGGTAGTCAAGATTCATCCTTTCTTCCTTGATTGGCCTGCAAAGTAAACTTGGCATTCCAAATCTAGAATGAAGGACTAGCTCATTCCCCTTACTAGGAGAACCTCCATGGAAGGCGACATGATTCTCATCAAACTACCTAACTACTATCTTTGTAACTAAATCTAACTACCCAATCTGTTGTTTTTCCTACTGTTATTGGCTGGCTATTTATAGGGATTTGGAGAGGCTTGGATTGGCGGAGTTTTGGCCTTCTTTGCTGCAGGGCAGAGGAGACAGCAAGTTGCAGCAGCCCAAGGCAATTGTTTATTCAGCAACTTGCCCAATTGGAAAGTTGTTGCCTTCTCTGGTTAGCTCCTTCCTTCTTCAGCAGCAATCAGCCATCTTCTACACATCATTGCTGCTTCTCCTTAGTCTTCTTCTCCGGCGCCTTCGATAGCAATCTCATAGACGAAGCAAATTTCGTTAATGCAACCATCAACAAGAAAGTACGAAGATAATTTTGTCTATCCCGTGAAACTCAAAGGAGTGCGGAAAATTCACAAGAAGACGATCGTGTATCTAAGTGATTCTATCTCTTAACTCAAACCAAGCAAAGAACACATTATCCATGAAAGATTCCAATTAAACAACAACCCACGCTAAGAATAGCAAGGACACCATTCAATATACTCGATCAGTCATCTATCAAGAGACTCAAGAAAGTAGGAGCAAACAATGCCCAACTATGAAGGAATACTATTAATTAGTAATCTTCATAACCAACCAAAGATATGCAACACATGCACTATCTCAAAATGCTTATGCCAAAGCACAACTCATCCAACAAAAGTAGGACAAACCCCACAATGGATCTCATGAACACACTCATCATGAAATTCGAACACCAAGCCAAAGGAAAGGCTCATCAATCGAACTACTAGAAGTAGTATGAAAATAAGATGTTTAGTTTTAAAACAATTCTATCAAGAATCATACTTGAAAAGAACGGTTTTTGCAAGATCAAAAGATCCAAGACAAGATGAAAACCCTCTTGGTTTAATCATACTTGACCAAAAATGGACACTCCATTTAACAAAAATTCCTCACAGGAAAAACTCTCAAAAGAGACAACAAAATGACCACTCAAGGGTGCTTAAGAAATTCGGCCAAGCCTCCTATATATAGGCTTGAATTTTCGCCAGCACCACTAAAAAGAAGACCAATTAGGACTCTTTAATCTTATCTCACAAGGAGTAAAAGTAGAAGAGTACTTGATCTCTTTGACTCTATCTAAAATCTAGGAAACCTTATCTAAATGACTTATCCTCAAGTAGGATAATATCTAGAAGGAATCTAAGACTCCTAATCAAAACACTCTAGTTTAATTCAGTCCACATGACTTATTTAACTAGATAAAAAATTGAAAATTGACTCCTAGACTTAAACTAACTCTAATCTCGAAATTCAGCTCCAAATTGTTGAAGTAAAATGTCTTGAACGCCCTTCCAAAAGTGGAATATTGGTCTTGTGCCCCTTAAGTTGTAGAAAATTCCAATTTACTCCAAAACTTGTAGAATTCTCTTTATTGACTCCAAAAGATTGGAAAACACTTGAAACAATTAAGATAGTTTGCAACCTATCCAATTGTGTAGCAATGGACTCAATCTTGAACACTTTGATCAAATAGGCCGTCCACTCAAGAACCTAAATGACTCTTCTCACTAGCTCGATCAATGATATTCATGGAGCACACAGAGTCAAACTCTCTTGATACTCCTTAGCTCTTATTTCCATGAGATCTTCAGCTCCCTTGGTTTGAACCCCAAAGTTAATGACATTCTCATCACCTTGATCATAGCTCTCTTGAACCAACTCCCTATCACATAGGTAGTCAAGATTCATCCTTTCTTCCTTGATTGGCCTGCAAAGTAAACTTGGCATTCCAAATCTAGAATGAAGGACTAGCTCATTCCCCTTACTAGGAGAACCTCCATGGAAGGCTACATGATTCTCATCAAACTACCTAACTACTATCTTTGTAACTAAATCTAACTACCCAATCTGTTGTTTTTCCTACTGTTATTGGCTGGCTATTTATAGGGATTTGGAGAGGCTTGGATTGGCGGAGTTTTGGCCTTCTTTGCTGCAGGGCAGAGGAGACAAGAAGTTGCAGCAGCCCAAGGCAATTGTTTATTCAACAACTTGCCCAATTGGAAAGTTGTTGCCTTCTCTCGGTTAGCTCCTTCCTTCTTCAAGCAGAATCAGCCATCTTCTACACATCATTGCTGCTTCTCCTTAGTCTTCTTCTCCGGCGCCTTCGATAGCAATCTCATAGACGAAGCAAATTTCGTTAATGCAACCATCAACAAGAAAGTACGAAGATAATTTTGTCTATCCCGTGAAACTCAAAGGAGTGCGGAAAATTCACGTAAGACGATCGTGTATCTAAGTGATTCTATCTCTTAACTCAAACCAAGCAAAGAACACATTATCCATGAAAGATTCCAATTAAACAACAACCCACGCTAAGAATAGCAAGGACACCATTCAATATACTCGATCAGTCATCTATCAAGAGACTCAAGAAAGGTAGGAGCAAACAATGCCCAACTATGAAGGAATACTATTAATTAGTAATCTTCATAACCAACCAAAGATATGCAACACATGCACTATCTCAAAATGCTTATGCCAAAGCACAACTCATCCAACAAAAGTAGGACAAACCCCACAATGGATCTCATGAACACACTCATCATGAAATTCGAACACCAAGCCAAAGGAAAGGCTCATCAATCGAACTACTAGAAGTAGTATGAAAATAAGATGTTTAGTTTTAAAACAATTCTATCAAGAATCATACTTGAAAAAGAACGGTTTTTGCAAGATCAAAAAGATCCAAGACAAGATGAAAACCCTCTTGGTTTAATCATACTTGACCCGAAAAATGGACACTCCATTTAACAAAAATTCCTCACAGGAAAAACTCTCAAAAGAGACAACAAAAATGACCACTCAAGGGTGCTTAAGAAATTCGGCCAAGCCTCCTATATATAGGCTTGAATTTTCGGCCAGCACCACTAAAAAGAAGACCAATTAGGACTCTTTAATCTTATCTCACAAGGAGTAAAAGTAGAAGAGTACTTGATCTCTTTGACTCTATCTAAAATCTAGGAAACCTTATCTAAATGACTTATCCTCAAGTAGGATAATATCTAGAAGGAATCTAAGACTCCTAATCAAAACACTCTAGTTTAATTCAGTCCACATGACTTATTTAACTAGATAAAAAATTGAAAATTGACTCCTAGACTTAAACTAACTCTAATCTCGAAATTCAGCTCCAAATTGTTGAAGTAAAATGTCTTGAACGCCCTTCCAAAAGTGGAATATTGGTCTTGTGCCCCTTAAGTTGTAGAAAATTCCAATTTACTCCAAAACTTGTAGAATTCTCTTTATTGACTCCAAAAGATTGGAAAACACTTGAAACAATTAAGATAGTTTGCAACCTATCCAATTGTGTAGCAATGGACTCAATCTTGAACACTTTGATCAAATAGGCCGTCCACTCAAGAACCTAAATGACTCTTCTCACTAGCTCGATCAATGATATTCATGGAGCACACAGAGTCAAACTCTCTTGATACTCCTTAGCTCTTATTTCCATGAGATCTTCAGCTCCCTTGGTTTGAACCCCAAAGTTAATGACATTCTCATCACCTTGATCATAGCTCTCTTGAACCAACTCCCTATCACATAGGTAGTCAAGATTCATCCTTTTTCCTTGATTGGCCTGCAAAGTAAACTTGGCATTCCAAATCTAGAATGAAGGACTAGCTCATTCCCTTACTAGGAGAACCTCCATGGAAGGCTACATGATTCTCATCAAACTACCTAACTACTATCTTTGTAACTAAATCTAACTACCCAATCTGTTGTTTTTCCTACTGTTATTGGCTGGCTATTTATAGGGATTTGGAGAGGCTTGGATTGGCGGAGTTTTGGCCTTCTTTGCTGCAGGGGCAGAGAGACAGCAAGTTGCAGCAGCCCAAGGCAATTGTTTATTCAGCAACTTGCCCAATTGGAAAGTTGTTGCCTTCTCTCGGTTAGCTCCTTCCTTCTTCAAGAAGAATCAGCCATCTTCTACACATCATTGCTGCTTCTCCTTAGTCTTCTTCTCCGGCGCCTTCGATAGCAATCTCATAGACGAAGCAAATTTCGTTAATGCAACCATCAACAAGAAAGTACGAAGATAATTTTGTCTATCCCGTGAAACTCAAAGGAGTGCGGAAAATTCACAGAAGACGATCGTGTATCTAAGTGATTCTATCTCTTAACTCAAACCAAGCAAAGAACACATTATCCATGAAAGATTCCAATTAAACAACAACCCACGCTAAGAATAGCAAGGACACCATTCAATATACTCGATCAGTCATCTATCAAGAGACTCAAGAAAGGTAGGAGCAAACAATGCCCAACTATGAAGGAATACTATTAATTAGTAATCTTCATAACCAACCAAAGATATGCAACACATGCACTATCTCAAAATGCTTATGCCAAAGCACAACTCATCCAACAAAAGTAGGACAAACCCCACAATGGATCTCATGAACACACTCATCATGAAATTCGAACACCAAGCCAAAGGAAAGGCTCATCAATCGAACTACTAGAAGTAGTATGAAAATAAGATGTTTAGTTTTAAAACAATTCTATCAAGAATCATACTTGAAAAAGAACGGTTTTTGCAAGATCAAAAAGATCCAAGACAAGATGAAAACCCTCTTGGTTTAATCATACTTGACCCGAAAAATGGACACTCCATTTAACAAAAATTCCTCACAGGAAAAACTCTCAAAAGAGACAACAAAAATGACCACTCAAGGGTGCTTAAGAAATTCGGCCAAGCCTCCTATATATAGGCTTGAATTTTCGGCCAGCACCACTAAAAAGAAGACCAATTAGGACTCTTTAATCTTATCTCACAAGGAGTAAAAGTAGAAGAGTACTTGATCTCTTTGACTCTATCTAAAATCTAGGAAACCTTATCTAAATGACTTATCCTCAAGTAGGATAATATCTAGAAGGAATCTAAGACTCCTAATCAAAACACTCTAGTTTAATTCAGTCCACATGACTTATTTAACTAGATAAAAAATTGAAAATTGACTCCTAGACTTAAACTAACTCTAATCTCGAAATTCAGCTCCAAATTGTTGAAGTAAAATGTCTTGAACGCCCTTCCAAAAGTGGAATATTGGTCTTGCGCCCCTTAAGTTGTAGAAAATTCCAATTTACTCCAAAACTTGTAGAATTCTCTTTATTGACTCCAAAAGATTGGAAAACACTTGAAACAATTAAGATAGTTTGCAACCTATCCAATTGTGTAGCAATGGACTCAATCTTGAACACTTTGATCAAATAGGCCGTCCACTCAAGAACCTAAATGACTCTTCTCACTAGCTCGATCAATGATATTCATGGAGCACACAGAGTCAAACTCTCTTGATACTCCTTAGCTCTTATTTCCATGAGATCTTCAGCTCCCTTGGTTTGAACCCCAAAGTTAATGACATTCTCATCACCTTGATCATAGCTCTCTTGAACCAACTCCCTATCACATAGGTAGTCAAGATTCATCCTTTCTTCCTTGATTGGCCTGCAAAGTAAACTTGGCATTCCAAATCTAGAATGAAGGACTAGCTCATTCCCCTTACTAGGAGAACCTCCATGGAAGGCTACATGATTCTCATCAAACTACCTAACTACTATCTTTGTAACTAAATCTAACTACCCAATCTGTTGTTTTTCCTACTGTTATTGGCTGGCTATTTATAGGGATTTGGAGAGGCTTGGATTGGCGGAGTTTTGGCCTTCTTTGCTGCAGGCGGAGGAGACAAGAAGTTGCAGCAGCCCAAGGCAATTGTTTATTCAGCAACTTGCCCAATTGGAAAGTTGTTGCCTTCTCTGGTTAGCTCCTTCCTTCTTCAAGAAGAATCACCATCTTCTACACATCATTGCTGCTTCTCCTTAGTCTTCTTCTCCGGCGCCTTCGATAGCAATCTCATAGACGAAGCAAATTTCGTTAATGCAACCATCAACAAGAAAGTACGAAGATAATTTTGTCTATCCCGTGAAACTCAAAGGAGTGCGGAAAATTCACAATAAGACGATCGTGTATCTAAGTGATTCTATCTCTTAACTCAAACCAAGCAAAGAACACATTATCCATGAAAGATTCCAATTAAACAACAACCCACGCTAAGAATAGCAAGGACACCATTCAATATACTCGATCAGTCATCTATCAAGAGACTCAAGAAAGGTAGGAGCAAACAATGCCCAACTATGAAGGAATACTATTAATTAGTAATCTTCATAACCAACCAAAGATATGCAACACATGCACTATCTCAAAATGCTTATGCCAAAGCACAACTCATCCAACAAAAGTAGGACAAACCCCACAATGGATCTCATGAACACACTCATCATGAAATTCGAACACCAAGCCAAAGGAAAGGCTCATCAATCGAACTACTAGAAGTAGTATGAAAATAAGATGTTTAGTTTTAAAACAATTCTATCAAGAATCATACTTGAAAAAGAACGGTTTTTGCAAGATCAAAAAGATCCAAGACAAGATGAAAACCCTCTTGGTTTAATCATACTTGACCCGAAAAATGGACACTCCATTTAACAAAAATTCCTCACAGGAAAAACTCTCAAAAGAGACAACAAAAATGACCACTCAAGGGTGCTTAAGAAATTCGGCCAAGCCTCCTATATATAGGCTTGAATTTTCGGCCAGCACCACTAAAAAGAAGACCAATTAGGACTCTTTAATCTTATCTCACAAGGAGTAAAAGTAGAAGAGTACTTGATCTCTTTGACTCTATCTAAAATCTAGGAAACCTTATCTAAATGACTTATCCTCAAGTAGGATAATATCTAGAAGGAATCTAAGACTCCTAATCAAAACACTCTAGTTTAATTCAGTCCACATGACTTATTTAACTAGATAAAAAATTGAAAATTGACTCCTAGACTTAAACTAACTCTAATCTCGAAATTCAGCTCCAAATTGTTGAAGTAAAATGTCTTGAACGCCCTTCCAAAAGTGGAATATTGGTCTTGCGCCCCTTAAGTTGTAGAAAATTCCAATTTACTCCAAAACTTGTAGAATTCTCTTTATTGACTCCAAAAGATTGGAAAACACTTGAAACAATTAAGATAGTTTGCAACCTATCCAATTGTGTAGCAATGGACTCAATCTTGAACACTTTGATCAAATAGGCCGTCCACTCAAGAACCTAAATGACTCTTCTCACTAGCTCGATCAATGATATTCATGGAGCACACAGAGTCAAACTCTCTTGATACTCCTTAGCTCTTATTTCCATGAGATCTTCAGCTCCCTTGGTTTGAACCCCAAAGTTAATGACATTCTCATCACCTTGATCATAGCTCTCTTGAACCAACTCCTATCACATAGGTAGTCAAGATTCATCCTTTCTTCCTTGATTGGCCTGCAAAGTAAACTTGGCATTCCAAATCTAGAATGAAGGACTAGCTCATTCCCTTACTAGGAGAACCTCCATGGAAGGCTACATGATTCTCATCAAACTACCTAACTACTATATTTGTAACTAAATCTAACTACCCAATCTGTTGTTTTTCCTACTGTTATTGGCTGGCTATTTATAGGGATTTGGAGAGGCTTGGATTGGCGGAGTTTTGGCCTTCTTTGCTGCGGGCGAGGAGACAGACAAGTTGCAGCAGCCCAAGGCAATTGTTTATTCAGCAACTTGCCCAATTGGAAAGTTGTTGCCTTCTCTCGGTTAGCTCCTTCCTTCTTCAAGAAGAATCAGCCATCTTCTACACATCATTGCTGCTTCTCCTTAGTCTTCTTCTCCGGCGCCTTCGATAGCAATCTCATAGACGAAGCAAATTTCGTTAATGCAACCATCAACAAGAAAGTACGAAGATAATTTTGTCTATCCCGTGAAACTCAAAGGAGTGCGGAAAATTCACGATAAGACGATCGTGTATCTAAGTGATTCTATCTCTTAACTCAAACCAAGCAAAGAACACATTATCCATGAAAGATTCCAATTAAACAACAACCCACGCTAAGAATAGCAAGGACACCATTCAATATACTCGATCAGTCATCTATCAAGAGACTCAAGAAAGGTAGGAGCAAACAATGCCCAACTATGAAGGAATACTATTAATTAGTAATCTTCATAACCAACCAAAGATATGCAACACATGCACTATCTCAAAATGCTTATGCCAAAGCACAACTCATCCAACAAAAGTAGGACAAACCCCACAATGGATCTCATGAACACACTCATCATGAAATTCGAACACCAAGCCAAAGGAAAGGCTCATCAATCGAACTACTAGAAGTAGTATGAAAATAAGATGTTTAGTTTTAAAACAATTCTATCAAGAATCATACTTGAAAAAGAACGGTTTTTGCAAGATCAAAAAGATCCAAGACAAGATGAAAACCCTCTTGGTTTAATCATACTTGACCCGAAAAATGGACACTCCATTTAACAAAAATTCCTCACAGGAAAAACTCTCAAAAGAGACAACAAAAATGACCACTCAAGGGTGCTTAAGAAATTCGGCCAAGCCTCCTATATATAGGCTTGAATTTTCGGCCAGCACCACTAAAAAGAAGACCAATTAGGACTCTTTAATCTTATCTCACAAGGAGTAAAAGTAGAAGAGTACTTGATCTCTTTGACTCTATCTAAAATCTAGGAAACCTTATCTAAATGACTTATCCTCAAGTAGGATAATATCTAGAAGGAATCTAAGACTCCTAATCAAAACACTCTAGTTTAATTCAGTCCACATGACTTATTTAACTAGATAAAAAATTGAAAATTGACTCCTAGACTTAAACTAACTCTAATCTCGAAATTCAGCTCCAAATTGTTGAAGTAAAATGTCTTGAACGCCCTTCCAAAAGTGGAATATTGGTCTTGCGCCCCTTAAGTTGTAGAAAATTCCAATTTACTCCAAAACTTGTAGAATTCTCTTTATTGACTCCAAAAGATTGGAAAACACTTGAAACAATTAAGATAGTTTGCAACCTATCCAATTGTGTAGCAATGGACTCAATCTTGAACACTTTGATCAAATAGGCCGTCCACTCAAGAACCTAAATGACTCTTCTCACTAGCTCGATCAATGATATTCATGGAGCACACAGAGTCAAACTCTCTTGATACTCCTTAGCTCTTATTTCCATGAGATCTTCAGCTCCCTTGGTTTGAACCCCAAAGTTAATGACATTCTCATCACCTTGATCATAGCTCTCTTGAACCAACTCCCTATCACATAGGTAGTCAAGATTCATCCTTTCTTCCTTGATTGGCCTGCAAAGTAAACTTGGCATTCCAAATCTAGAATGAAGGACTAGCTCATTCCCCTTACTAGGAGAACCTCCATGGAAGGCTACATGATTCTCATCAAACTACCTAACTACTATCTTTGTAACTAAATCTAACTACCCAATCTGTTGTTTTTCCTACTGTTATTGGCTGGCTATTTATAGGGATTTGGAGAGGCTTGGATTGGCGGAGTTTTGGCCTTCTTTGCTGCAGGGCGGAGGAGACAGCAAGTTGCAGCAGCCCAAGGCAATTGTTTATTCAGCAACTTGCCCAATTGGAAAGTTGTTGCCTTCTCTGGTTAGCTCCTTCCTTCTTCAGCAGCAATCAGCCATCTTCTACACATCATTGCTGCTTCTCCTTAGTCTTCTTCTCCGGCGCCTTCTGATAGCAATCTCATAGACGAAGCAAATTTCGTTAATGCAACCATCAACAAGAAAGTACGAAGATAATTTTGTCTATCCCGTGAAACTCAAAGGAGTGCGGAAAATTCACAGTAAGACGATCGTGTATCTAAGTGATTCTATCTCTTAACTCAAACCAAGCAAAGAACACATTATCCATGAAAGATTCCAATTAAACAACAACCCACGCTAAGAATAGCAAGGACACCATTCAATATACTCGATCAGTCATCTATCAAGAGACTCAAGAAAGGTAGGAGCAAACAATGCCCAACTATGAAGGAATACTATTAATTAGTAATCTTCATAACCAACCAAAGATATGCAACACATGCACTATCTCAAAATGCTTATGCCAAAGCACAACTCATCCAACAAAAGTAGGACAAACCCCACAATGGATCTCATGAACACACTCATCATGAAATTCGAACACCAAGCCAAAGGAAAGGCTCATCAATCGAACTACTAGAAGTAGTATGAAAATAAGATGTTTAGTTTTAAAACAATTCTATCAAGAATCATACTTGAAAAAGAACGGTTTTTGCAAGATCAAAAAGATCCAAGACAAGATGAAAACCCTCTTGGTTTAATCATACTTGACCCGAAAAATGGACACTCCATTTAACAAAAATTCCTCACAGGAAAAACTCTCAAAAGAGACAACAAAAATGACCACTCAAGGGTGCTTAAGAAATTCGGCCAAGCCTCCTATATATAGGCTTGAATTTTCGGCCAGCACCACTAAAAAGAAGACCAATTAGGACTCTTTAATCTTATCTCACAAGGAGTAAAAGTAGAAGAGTACTTGATCTCTTTGACTCTATCTAAAATCTAGGAAACTTTATCTAAATGACTTATCCTCAAGTAGGATAATATCTAGAAGGAATCTAAGACTCCTAATCAAAACACTCTAGTTTAATTCAGTCCACATGACTTATTTAACTAGATAAAAATTGAAAATTGACTCCTAGACTTAAACTAACTCTAATCTCGAAATTCAGCTCCAAATTGTTGAAGTAAAATGTCTTGAACGCCCTTCCAAAAGTGGAATATTGGTCTTGCGCCCTTAAGTTGTAGAAAATTCCAATTTACTCCAAAACTTGTAGAATTCTCTTTATTGACTCCAAAAGATTGGAAAACACTTGAAACAATTAAGATAGTTTGCAACCTATCCAATTGTGTAGCAATGGACTCAATCTTGAACACTTTGATCAAATAGGCCGTCCACTCAAGAACCTAAATGACTCTTCTCACTAGCTCGATCAATGATATTCATGGAGCACACAGAGTCAAACTCTCTTGATACTCCTTAGCTCTTATTTCCATGAGATCTTCAGCTCCCTTGGTTTGAACCCCAAAGTTAATGACATTCTCATCACCTTGATCATAGCTCTCTTGAACCAACTCCCTATCACATAGGTAGTCAAGATTCATCCTTTCTTCCTTGATTGGCCTGCAAAGTAAACTTGGCATTCCAAATCTAGAATGAAGGACTAGCTCATTCCCTTACTAGGAGAACCTCCATGGAAGGCTACATGATTCTCATCAAACTACCTAACTACTATCTTTGTAACTAAATCTAACTACCCAATCTGTTGTTTTTCCTACTGTTATTGGCTGGCTATTTATAGGGATTTGGAGAGGCTTGGATTGGCGGAGTTTTGGCCTTCTTTGCTGCAGGCGGAGGAGACAGCAAGTTGCAGCAGCCCAAGGCAATTGTTTATTCAGCAACTTGCCCAATTGGAAAGTTGTTGCCTTCTCTGGTTAGCTCCTTCCTTCTTCGAAAGAAGAATCAGCCATCTTCTACACATCATTGCTGCTTCTCCTTAGTCTTCTTCTCCGGCGCCTTCGATAGCAATCTCATAGACGAAGCAAATTTCGTTAATGCAACCATCAACAAGAAAGTACGAAGATAATTTTGTCTATCCCGTGAAACTCAAAGGAGTGCGGAAAATTCACAGATAAGACGATCGTGTATCTAAGTGATTCTATCTCTTAACTCAAACCAAGCAAAGAACACATTATCCATGAAAGATTCCAATTAAACAACAACCCACGCTAAGAATAGCAAGGACACCATTCAATATACTCGATCAGTCATCTATCAAGAGACTCAAGAAAGGTAGGAGCAAACAATGCCCAACTATGAAGGAATACTATTAATTAGTAATCTTCATAACCAACCAAAGATATGCAACACATGCACTATCTCAAAATGCTTATGCCAAAGCACAACTCATCCAACAAAAGTAGGACAAACCCCACAATGGATCTCATGAACACACTCATCATGAAATTCGAACACCAAGCCAAAGGAAAGGCTCATCAATCGAACTACTAGAAGTAGTATGAAAATAAGATGTTTAGTTTTAAAACAATTCTATCAAGAATCATACTTGAAAAAGAACGGTTTTGCAAGATCAAAAGATCCAAGACAAGATGAAAACCCTCTTGGTTTAATCATACTTGACCCGAAAAATGGACACTCCATTTAACAAAAATTCCTCACAGGAAAAACTCTCAAAAGAGACAACAAAAATGACCACTCAAGGGTGCTTAAGAAATTCGGCCAAGCCTCCTATATATAGGCTTGAATTTTCGGCCAGCACCACTAAAAAGAAGACCAATTAGGACTCTTTAATCTTATCTCACAAGGAGTAAAAGTAGAAGAGTACTTGATCTCTTTGACTCTATCTAAAATCTAGGAAACTTTATCTAAATGACTTATCCTCAAGTAGGATAATATCTAGAAGGAATCTAAGACTCCTAATCAAAACACTCTAGTTTAATTCAGTCCACATGACTTATTTAACTAGATAAAAATTGAAAATTGACTCCTAGACTTAAACTAACTCTAATCTCGAAATTCAGCTCCAAATTGTTGAAGTAAAATGTCTTGAACGCCCTTCCAAAAGTGGAATATTGGTCTTGCGCCCTTAAGTTGTAGAAAATTCCAATTTACTCCAAAACTTGTAGAATTCTCTTTATTGACTCCAAAAGATTGGAAAACACTTGAAACAATTAAGATAGTTTGCAACCTATCCAATTGTGTAGCAATGGACTCAATCTTGAACACTTTGATCAAATAGGCCGTCCACTCAAGAACCTAAATGACTCTTCTCACTAGCTCGATCAATGATATTCATGGAGCACACAGAGTCAAACTCTCTTGATACTCCTTAGCTCTTATTTCCATGAGATCTTCAGCTCCCTTGGTTTGAACCCCAAAGTTAATGACATTCTCATCACCTTGATCATAGCTCTCTTGAACCAACTCCTATCACATAGGTAGTCAAGATTCATCCTTTCTTCCTTGATTGGCCTGCAAAGTAAACTTGGCATTCCAAATCTAGAATGAAGGACTAGCTCATTCCCCTTACTAGGAGAACCTCCATGGAAGGCTACATGATTCTCATCAAACTACCTAACTACTATCTTTGTAACTAAATCTAACTACCCAATCTGTTGTTTTTCCTACTGTTATTGGCTGGCTATTTATAGGGATTTGGAGAGGCTTGGATTGGCGGAGTTTTGGCCTTCTTTGCTGCAGGGCAGAGGAGACAGCAAGTTGCAGCAGCCCAAGGCAATTGTTTATTCAGCAACTTGCCCAATTGGAAAGTTGTTGCCTTCTCTGGTTAGCTCCTTCCTTCTTCAAGAAGAATCAGCCATCTTCTACACATCATTGCTGCTTCTCCTTAGTCTTCTTCTCCGGCGCCTTCTGATAGCAATCTCATAGACGAAGCAAATTTCGTTAATGCAACCATCAACAAGAAAGTACGAAGATAATTTTGTCTATCCCGTGAAACTCAAAGGAGTGCGGAAAATTCACAGTAAGACGATCGTGTATCTAAGTGATTCTATCTCTTAACTCAAACCAAGCAAAGAACACATTATCCATGAAAGATTCCAATTAAACAACAACCCACGCTAAGAATAGCAAGGACACCATTCAATATACTCGATCAGTCATCTATCAAGAGACTCAAGAAAGGTAGGAGCAAACAATGCCCAACTATGAAGGAATACTATTAATTAGTAATCTTCATAACCAACCAAAGATATGCAACACATGCACTATCTCAAAATGCTTATGCCAAAGCACAACTCATCCAACAAAAGTAGGACAAACCCCACAATGGATCTCATGAACACACTCATCATGAAATTCGAACACCAAGCCAAAGGAAAGGCTCATCAATCGAACTACTAGAAGTAGTATGAAAATAAGATGTTTAGTTTTAAAACAATTCTATCAAGAATCATACTTGAAAAAGAACGGTTTTGCAAGATCAAAAGATCCAAGACAAGATGAAAACCCTCTTGGTTTAATCATACTTGACCGAAAAATGGACACTCCATTTAACAAAAATTCCTCACAGGAAAAACTCTCAAAAGAGACAACAAAATGACCACTCAAGGGTGCTTAAGAAATTCGGCCAAGCCTCCTATATATAGGCTTGAATTTTCGCCAGCACCACTAAAAAGAAGACCAATTAGGACTCTTTAATCTTATCTCACAAGGAGTAAAAGTAGAAGAGTACTTGATCTCTTTGACTCTATCTAAAATCTAGGAAACCTTATCTAAATGACTTATCCTCAAGTAGGATAATATCTAGAAGGAATCTAAGACTCCTAATCAAAACACTCTAGTTTAATTCAGTCCACATGACTTATTTAACTAGATAAAAATTGAAAATTGACTCCTAGACTTAAACTAACTCTAATCTCGAAATTCAGCTCCAAATTGTTGAAGTAAAATGTCTTGAACGCCCTTCCAAAAGTGGAATATTGGTCTTGCGCCCTTAAGTTGTAGAAAATTCCAATTTACTCCAAAACTTGTAGAATTCTCTTTATTGACTCCAAAAGATTGAAAACACTTGAAACAATTAAGATAGTTTGCAACCTATCCAATTGTGTAGCAATGGACTCAATCTTGAACACTTTGATCAAATAGGCCGTCCACTCAAGAACCTAAATGACTCTTCTCACTAGCTCGATCAATGATATTCATGGAGCACACAGAGTCAAACTCTCTTGATACTCCTTAGCTCTTATTTCCATGAGATCTTCAGCTCCCTTGGTTTGAACCCCAAAGTTAATGACATTCTCATCACCTTGATCATAGCTCTCTTGAACCAACTCCTATCACATAGGTAGTCAAGATTCATCCTTTCTTCCTTGATTGGCCTGCAAAGTAAACTTGGCATTCCAAATCTAGAATGAAGGACTAGCTCATTCCCCTTACTAGGAGAACCTCCATGGAAGGCTACATGATTCTCATCAAACTACCTAACTACTATCTTTGTAACTAAATCTAACTACCCAATCTGTTGTTTTTCCTACTGTTATTGGCTGGCTATTTATAGGGATTTGGAGAGGCTTGGATTGGCGGAGTTTTGGCCTTCTTTGCTGCAGGGCAGAGGAGACAGCAAGTTGCAGCAGCCCAAGGCAATTGTTTATTCAGCAACTTGCCCAATTGGAAAGTTGTTGCCTTCTCTGGTTAGCTCCTTCCTTCTTCAAAGAGCAATCAGCCATCTTCTACACATCATTGCTGCTTCTCCTTAGTCTTCTTCTCCGGCGCCTTCTGATAGCAATCTCATAGACGAAGCAAATTTCGTTAATGCAACCATCAACAAGAAAGTACGAAGATAATTTTGTCTATCCCGTGAAACTCAAAGGAGTGCGGAAAATTCACAGTAAGACGATCGTGTATCTAAGTGATTCTATCTCTTAACTCAAACCAAGCAAAGAACACATTATCCATGAAAGATTCCAATTAAACAACAACCCACGCTAAGAATAGCAAGGACACCATTCAATATACTCGATCAGTCATCTATCAAGAGACTCAAGAAAGGTAGGAGCAAACAATGCCCAACTATGAAGGAATACTATTAATTAGTAATCTTCATAACCAACCAAAGATATGCAACACATGCACTATCTCAAAATGCTTATGCCAAAGCACAACTCATCCAACAAAAGTAGGACAAACCCCACAATGGATCTCATGAACACACTCATCATGAAATTCGAACACCAAGCCAAAGGAAAGGCTCATCAATCGAACTACTAGAAGTAGTATGAAAATAAGATGTTTAGTTTTAAAACAATTCTATCAAGAATCATACTTGAAAAAGAACGGTTTTTGCAAGATCAAAAAGATCCAAGACAAGATGAAAACCCTCTTGGTTTAATCATACTTGACCCGAAAAATGGACACTCCATTTAACAAAAATTCCTCACAGGAAAAACTCTCAAAAGAGACAACAAAAATGACCACTCAAGGGTGCTTAAGAAATTCGGCCAAGCCTCCTATATATAGGCTTGAATTTTCGGCCAGCACCACTAAAAGAAGACCAATTAGGACTCTTTAATCTTATCTCACAAGGAGTAAAAGTAGAAGAGTACTTGATCTCTTTGACTCTATCTAAAATCTAGGAAACCTTATCTAAATGACTTATCCTCAAGTAGGATAATATCTAGAAGGAATCTAAGACTCCTAATCAAAACACTCTAGTTTAATTCAGTCCACATGACTTATTTAACTAGATAAAAAATTGAAAATTGACTCCTAGACTTAAACTAACTCTAATCTCGAAATTCAGCTCCAAATTGTTGAAGTAAAATGTCTTGAACGCCCTTCCAAAAGTGGAATATTGGTCTTGCGCCCCTTAAGTTGTAGAAAATTCCAATTTACTCCAAAACTTGTAGAATTCTCTTTATTGACTCCAAAAGATTGGAAAACACTTGAAACAATTAAGATAGTTTGCAACCTATCCAATTGTGTAGCAATGGACTCAATCTTGAACACTTTGATCAAATAGGCCGTCCACTCAAGAACCTAAATGACTCTTCTCACTAGCTCGATCAATGATATTCATGGAGCACACAGAGTCAAACTCTCTTGATACTCCTTAGCTCTTATTTCCATGAGATCTTCAGCTCCCTTGGTTTGAACCCCAAAGTTAATGACATTCTCATCACCTTGATCATAGCTCTCTTGAACCAACTCCTATCACATAGGTAGTCAAGATTCATCCTTTCTTCCTTGATTGGCCTGCAAAGTAAACTTGGCATTCCAAATCTAGAATGAAGGACTAGCTCATTCCCCTTACTAGGAGAACCTCCATGGAAGGCTACATGATTCTCATCAAACTACCTAACTATTATCTTTGTAACTAAATCTAACTACCCAATCTGTTGTTTTTCCTACTGTTATTGGCTGGCTATTTATAGGGATTTGGAGAGGCTTGGATTGGCGGAGTTTTGGCCTTCTTTGCTGCAGGGCAGAGGAGACAGCAAGTTGCAGCAGCCCAAGGCAATTGTTTATTCAGCAACTTGCCCAATTGGAAAGTTGTTGCCTTCTCTGGTTAGCTCCTTCCTTCTTCAGCAGCAATCAGCCATCTTCTACACATCATTGCTGCTTCTCCTTAGTCTTCTTCTCCGGCGCCTTCTGATAGCAATCTCATAGACGAAGCAAATTTCGTTAATGCAACCATCAACAAGAAAGTACGAAGATAATTTTGTCTATCCCGTGAAACTCAAAGGAGTGCGGAAAATTCACAAGAAGACGATCGTGTATCTAAGTGATTCTATCTCTTAACTCAAACCAAGCAAAGAACACATTATCCATGAAAGATTCCAATTAAACAACAACCCACGCTAAGAATAGCAAGGACACCATTCAATATACTCGATCAGTCATCTATCAAGATACTCAAGAAAGGTAGGAGCAAACAATGCCCAACTATGAAGGAATACTATTAATTAGTAATCTTCATAACCAACCAAAGATATGCAACACATGCACTATCTCAAAATGCTTATGCCAAAGCACAACTCATCCAACAAAAGTAGGACAAACCCCACAATGGATCTCATGAACACACTCATCATGAAATTCGAACACCAAGCCAAAGGAAAGGCTCATCAATCGAACTACTAGAAGTAGTATGAAAATAAGATGTTTAGTTTTAAAACAATTCTATCAAGAATCATACTTGAAAAGAACGGTTTTGCAAGATCAAAAGATCCAAGACAAGATGAAAACCCTCTTGGTTTAATCATACTTGACCCGAAAAATGGACACTCCATTTAACAAAAATTCCTCACAGAAAAACTCTCAAAAGAGACAACAAAATGACCACTCAAGGGTGCTTAAGAAATTCGGCCAAGCCTCCTATATATAGGCTTGAATTTTCGGCCAGCACCACTAAAAAGAAGACCAATTAGGACTCTTTAATCTTATCTCACAAGGAGTAAAAGTAGAAGAGTACTTGATCTCTTTGACTCTATCTAAAATCTAGAAAACCTTATCTAAATGACTTATCCTCAAGTAGGATAATATCTAGAAGGAATCTAAGACTCCTAATCAAAACACTCTAGTTTAATTCAGTCCACATGACTTATTTAACTAGATAAAAATTGAAAATTGACTCCTAGACTTAAACTAACTCTAATCTCGAAATTCAGCTCCAAATTGTTGAAGTAAAATGTCTTGAACGCCCTTCCAAAAGTGGAATATTGGTCTTGCGCCCTTAAGTTGTAGAAAATTCCAATTTACTCCAAAACTTGTAGAATTCTCTTTATTGACTCCAAAAGATTGGAAAACACTTGAAACAATTAAGATAGTTTGCAACCTATCCAATTGTGTAGCAATGGACTCAATCTTGAACACTTTGATCAAATAGGCCGTCCACTCAAGAACCTAAATGACTCTTCTCACTAGCTCGATCAATGATATTCATGGAGCACACAGAGTCAAACTCTCTTGATACTCCTTAGCTCTTATTTCCATGAGATCTTCAGCTCCCTTGGTTTGAACCCCAAAGTTAATGACATTCTCATCACCTTGATCATAGCTCTCTTGAACCAACTCCCTATCACATAGGTAGTCAAGATTCATCCTTTCTTCCTTGATTGGCCTGCAAAGTAAACTTGGCATTCCAAATCTAGAATGAAGGACTAGCTCATTCCCCTTACTAGGAGAACCTCCATGGAAGGCTACATGATTCTCATCAAACTACCTAACTACTATCTTTGTAACTAAATCTAACTACCCAATCTGTTGTTTTTCCTACTGTTATTGGCTGGCTATTTATAGGGATTTGGAGAGGCTTGGATTGGCGGAGTTTTGGCCTTCTTTGCTGCAGGGCAGAGGAGACAGCAAGTTGCAGCAGCCCAAGGCAATTGTTTATTCAGCAACTTGCCCAATTGGAAAGTTGTTGCCTTCTCTGGTTAGCTCCTTCCTTCTTCAGCAGCAATCAGCCATCTTCTACACATCATTGCTGCTTCTCCTTAGTCTTCTTCTCCGGCGCCTTCTGATAGCAATCTCATAGACGAAGCAAATTTCGTTAATGCAACCATCAACAAGAAAGTACGAAGATAATTTTGTCTATCCCGTGAAACTCAAAGGAGTGCGGAAAATTCACAGTAAGACGATCGTGTATCTAAGTGATTCTATCTCTTAACTCAAACCAAGCAAAGAACACATTATCCATGAAAGATTCCAATTAAACAACAACCCACGCTAAGAATAGCAAGGACACCATTCAATATACTCGATCAGTCATCTATCAAGATACTCAAGAAAGGTAGGAGCAAACAATGCCCAACTATGAAGGAATACTATTAATTAGTAATCTTCATAACCAACCAAAGATATGCAACACATGCACTATCTCAAAATGCTTATGCCAAAGCACAACTCATCCAACAAAAGTAGGACAAACCCCACAATGGATCTCATGAACACACTCATCATGAAATTCGAACACCAAGCCAAAGGAAAGGCTCATCAATCGAACTACTAGAAGTAGTATGAAAATAAGATGTTTAGTTTTAAAACAATTCTATCAAGAATCATACTTGAAAAAGAACGGTTTTTACAAGATCAAAAAGATCCAAGACAAGATGAAAACCCTCTTGGTTTAATCATACTTGACCCGAAAAATGGACACTCCATTTAACAAAAATTCCTCACAGGAAAAACTCTCAAAAGAGACAACAAAATGACCACTCAAGGGTGCTTAAAATTCGGCCAAGCCTCCTATATATAGGCTTGAATTTTCGGCCAGCACCACTAAAAAGAAGACCAATTAGGACTCTTTAATCTTATCTCACAAGGAGTAAAAGTAGAAGAGTACTTGATCTCTTTGACTCTATCTAAAATCTAGGAAACCTTATCTAAATGACTTATCCTCAAGTAGGATAATATCTAGAAGGAATCTAAGACTCCTAATCAAAACACTCTAGTTTAATTCAGTCCACATGACTTATTTAACTAGATAAAAAATTGAAAATTGACTCCTAGACTTAGACTAACTCTAATCTCGAAATTCAGCTCCAAATTGTTGAAGTAAAATGTCTTGAACGCCCTTCCAAAAGTGGAATATTGGTCTTGCGCCCCTTAAGTTGTAGAAAATTCCAATTTACTCCAAAACTTGTAGAATTCTCTTTATTGACTCCAAAAGATTGGAAAACACTTGAAACAATTAAGATAGTTTGCAACCTATCCAATTGTGTAGCAATGGACTCAATCTTGAATACTTTGATCAAATAGGCCGTCCACTCAAGAACCTAAATGACTCTTCTCACTAGCTCGATCAATGATCTTCATGGAGCACACAGAGTCAAACTCTCTTGATACTCCTTAGCACTTATTTCCATGAGATCTTCATCTCCCTTGGTTTGAACCCCAAAGTTAATGACATTCTCATCACCTTGATCATAGCTCTCTTGAACCAACTCCCTGTCACATAGGTAGTCAAGATCCATCCTTTCTTCCTTGATTGGTTTGCAAAGTAAACTTTGCATTCCAATATTAGAATGAAGGACTAGCTCATTCCCCTCACTAGGAGAACCTCCATGGAAGGCTACATGATTCTCATCATCCCCTCCTTCTTTAAGAGGATTCGTCCTCGAATCATCAACCTCTATACCTGCACAAGGAACAAACGAGATATAAGGGTTAGTAAAATCCTCACCCTCACCACACTCTGATTTTCTCTCATTGCGTGCATTTTTTTTTCTGTTTCCACGCTATTTTCATGGTTTTCTCTCGCCTCAAGTCTTACCTCATCGTGACCCTTTTTACTTTCTTGCGTCACTCGCTCGACTTTTTCTCTCCCTTGTGTATA
The DNA here is from genome assembly GCA_949775105.1 of Oldenlandia corymbosa var. corymbosa. Taxonomy (NCBI): domain Eukaryota; kingdom Viridiplantae; phylum Streptophyta; class Magnoliopsida; order Gentianales; family Rubiaceae; genus Oldenlandia; species Oldenlandia corymbosa. The sequence continues at coordinate 19,832,939 of OX459118.1, read as the reverse complement.
GGTTATCTTACGTCTTTTCTCTCGCACGATTCAGATTCTTCATAAGCCAAAGGCTTAAGAATGTATTTTTGTCCTCTTTAGTAAAGACAAAGATATTCTTCGAGCAATGGTGCACAACATCTACATCCGATCGCCAAGGCCTACCTAGCAAAATATCACAAAGAGACATAGGAATTACATCAAAGTAAATTTCATCCCTATACTCACCAATCTGAAAAGGTACCCTGGTCTTTTTAGTAACATCCACAACCATCTCTTCACTCAACCATTGAAGCTTGTATGGTCTAGTATGCGGATCCATCTTAATTCCGTTTGCTATGCAAAATTCCTCACTTACACAATCAGTACTCGACCCACCGTCGATTACCAAATCAACTTCATTGGACCACCCAACCGAACACTTAGTACGGAAGATACAAGTCCGTTGATCTCCCTCTTCAGCGCCAAACACCAACCCCTGATCCTCAATTGGACCATTCCAACCACAAGAAGTATCATGCTCTCTTTCCACTTCTAAGGCAGCATAGTATGCCTCATAGAGCCTTGATTGTCTCCTTATCTTTGGATGTTGTTTGAAACACTTGTCCAAGCCATAGTGGAAACGGTCTGTCAACATGTAGTCAAAGTAAGATTGAATGGATCTAATTCCTCAAAGTAAGATTGAATGGATCTACCATTCTGCTTACAATTGAGCAACTTCACTTTTGCTTCATCAAAGGTGTTAGTACCAGCATATCTTTCTCGCAAAGCACTTCTCAAATTATGCCACTCATCCAAATTACGATACCAATAATGCGAATAGATATTTGAAACTAGCTTCCACCAATTCAAAGCATTAGAACGAAAACAACCTATAGCTAAGTCTATTTTCTCACTTTCTTTCTCTATGTTAAGCAACACAAACAAATTCTCTATGCTCTTTTCCCAAGTATCATATTCTCTATGACAACCATAAAACAAAGGCAATGACACTTGCAACATTCCAGCATACGAGGGTACTTGTTTAACTTCAAAACGATCACATAAGACTCTTAAATTTTCAGCAATTTTCTCAAAACTTACCATAGCTTTATCTTGCTGATTTGAAAGCAATTGAGACAAGTCTCAGTTTGCCTCCTTAACCTCGGCCAAAGCATCATGTAGGAAGTCAATTTGACTCTTCATGAGCTGTACTTGAGCCTCCATGCGATCCTCTACACTCTTTGAAGCGATTTGAGTACAACCAGCAACTCCGGATGACATCTTTGCTCAACAACTCTGGAAAACCACCAACAAAGAAGTAATGTGCCTTGTTTACTACACAAAAACTCCTTGAACCCTAGAACCAAAGTTTGGTTCGGCTGAAACCCCCCCAAGAACCAAAGGAAGGTTCGAATAAAGCTCTCCCCAAAAACAAAAACTCTCTTGTGCTTTTAAGAACACAACTCTCAAAATTTCAGAATTAAAGAGAAGAGTGCTTCTCTTGTTCTTTTCTCTTTTGGTCTCGGCAGCAAGAAAGAAGAAGAAGATTGGAGTAGAGTGCTGTGAGAATTTTCGAAAAACAGCACCCCTAGTTATAGGCAATGCAAGTCTTTTTGTGCAAGAAAACTCCTACTAGTTAGGACCTAAATTTTCTCAAAAATTTCCCCCCTTTTTAATGATGAAGGCTGCTTGACAATGTGGAATAAAGAAGAAGAAAAACCGGCCTCATATATATAGACAAGGATAGAGTCCTAAAACTTAGGTAAACATAATCCTTTTTGGACAAAAATTAGGAAAACGCATCCCTACTTATTAGAGATAAAATTTTCGACCCCCATACTACTAAAAGGACTCAAATACACGGCCACACACATGCACAATTGTATTAGAAGACTAAAAAATTTTCAGATTAGGATAAGACTTCCTTATCTTAATAGTTTTCGAAAATAGACTCACTTTAAAACTCTAATTATAATCTCACTGAAATTATAATTTAACACATGCAAAAATTAGTATTTAAATCCAAGTAGGACTTAAATAAAACACACAATAAAATTGTATTACAATTAGGAAACAATGGCTGCAAATTTTCGGCCAATGTGAACACAAAAATCCAAAACCGAATAGGACTCAAATCATAACACAATTTGGACTCAATGACCTTAATTTTAGGGCTAAAATTTTCGGCCATGTGAACACACAAATACAAGACCAAATAGGTCTCCAAGTGTAACACAAATAGACAACCAAAATTCAAGTTCAACTAGGACTAGGAAACCCTAATTTTTAGCTTCACAATTTCGGCTATACTATGACTCTAAAATTCAAAACCAACTAGGCTTAGAATACCACATAAATCACACGCACACACATGCAAAAAGTCAGCAAAAATTCGGCTATTAACCTTTTACCACATAGTTAAAATTTGAAAAATTACTTTTGACTCACTTAAAAAGGAAACTTGAAAATTACCACTTTCCAAAAATGGACAACAACTTTTAGAATCTTTCTCAAAACCCTTTTCCAAATTGTACTTGGAATTAACAAAAATCACTTTTTACCAAAACAATCCATGGCAAATAAAGTAACAAGAACACCATAATTATAATGAAGTAGGAAATTAAAGTTCCTTATTCAATTATGACATTTGCTTCATAATACTAAATTTAACACAAATCATTCTGAAAACTCAATGACTTAACAATGCCATCTTCATAAGTGACCATTGAAAATCAACTTTTCCAACAACCAAATATGTAAACTTTAAGAATACATCTCAAAGCCTATAAGATTTCTTGTCATAAATTAAGAAAATCTTTTTAGTAAAACTTCACCCAATTTTCGATCATACTCTCAAAAATCAAGGTTTTAAAACACAAGTCAAAGACTTCAATCCTTAAAGTTGGCACAATTCAACTTCAAAGACCTTAAAACACTTTGATACCAAAAACTGATATCACTAAAAGTTCATTCCGCATCACATGACGAGGAAGGTTTTGACTCAATCTCAAAGTGTAAAACTCGAGAAAACAAGAAAACCAACATTTGTTACTTTTGAGAAATCTTTTGACACTAAGATTAAACAACAAAATTCGGTCTCTATGAAATTTTCATGAATTGAAAATCCATAAATTCCATTTTACTCATTAGATTCAAATGAAACCAACAAGAAGGAAGGCTTTTTCATTTATACTTTATGTAGAAAGTACAAAATCACTAAGCTTCACCTTTCAAAGAATAGATCCAAGATATTTACCACAAGATAAACTCTCAAATCCTCCTTATGTAAAGACATCTCTTTAGAAAGAAAAGGCTATCTCGAGCAAGAAGCTCTTCTTTGGCATCAATTCTCTCCTTAAAGATCCAACACATAAGATCCACCAACTTGCTCATAGAAGAAACAGTTCTCTACTTGCAAATCAAGGATAAATTTCAAGATGTAGCGCCCACTTTGATTAGATACCAACGTACCATCATCAAGCTCTCGCATAGACCTCAAAATAACACCACAAGATCAAACAAATGCGTAAGAAGTCTCGCACAACCACACAAAAGACAAGATCAATTTTGAAAACGTAGTTTTCACAAGAATTTGATTTATTTTTTCAACACCCCATTCCAAAACAAGAAGGAACCTTGAAACAAATAAAGATAGTACTACTCGTTAAGTAGCACAAAGCTTGATCACCACACCAAGTAACGGATTCTGTGGTAATTAAAGATATTCTCAAAACCAAGAACTATGAAGTCCTCAACTAAGAAGAAATCTCTCGAAAATCAAACTGATAATAGGAATTGATATGATAATATCAATTAATACCATCACTAAGATAATACAAGCTCTGGTACCAAGAAACTGATAGCAATCTTGTAGACGAAGCAAATTTCGTTAATGTAACCATCAACAAGAAAGTACGAAGATAATTTTGTCTATCCCGTGAAACTCAAAAGAGTGCGGAAAATTCACAGTAAGACGATCGTTTATCTAAGTGATTCTATCTCTTAACTCAAACCAAGCAAAGAACACATTATCCATGAAAGATTCCAATTAAACAACAACCCACGCTAAGAATAGCAAGGACACCATTCAATATACTCGATCAGTCATCTATCAAGAGACTCAAGAAAGGTAGGAGCAAACAATGCCCAACTATGAAGGAATACTATTGATTAGTAATCTTCATAACCAACCAAAGATATGCAACACGTACACTATCTCAAAATGCTTATGCCAAAGCACAACTCATCCAACAAAAGTAGGACAAACCCCACAATGGATCTCATGAACACACTCATCATGAAATTCGAACACCAAGCCAAAGGAAAGGCTCATCAATCGAACTACTAGAAGTAGTATGAAAATAAGAGGTTTAGTTTTAAAACAATTCTATCAAGAAGCATACTTGAAAAAGAACGGTTTCTGCAAGTTCAAAAAGATCCAAGACAAGATGAAAACCCTCTTGGTTTAATCATACTTGACCCAAAAAATGGACACTTCATTTAACAAAAATTCCTCACAGGAAAAACTCTCAAAAGTGACAACAAAAATGACCACTCAAGGGTGCTTAAGAAATTCGGCCAAGCCTCCTATATATAGGCTTGAATTTTCGGCCAGCACCACAAAAAAGAAGACCAATTATGACTCTCTAATCTTATCTCACAAGGAGTAAAAGTAGAAGAGTACTTGATCTCTTTGACTCTATCTAAAATCTAGGAAACCTTATCTAAATGACTTATCCTCAAGTAGGATAATATCTAGAAGGAATCTATACTTCTAATCAAAACACTCTAGTTTAATTCAGTCCACATGACTTATTTAACTAGATAAAAATTCGAAAATTGACTCCTAGACTTAGATTAACTCTAATCTCGAAATTCAGCTCCAAATTGTTGAAGTAAAATGTCTTGAACGCCCTTCCAAAAGTGGAATATTGGTCTTGCGCCCCTTAAGTTGTAGAAAATTCCAATTTACTCCAAAACTTGTAGAATTCTCTTTATTGACTCCAAAAGATTGGAAAACACTTGAAACAATTAAGATAGTTTGCAACCTATCTAATTGTGTAGCAATGGACTCAATCTTGAACACTTTGATCAAATAGGGCATCCACTCAAGAATCTAAATGACTCTTCTCACTAGCTTGATCAATGATCTTCATGGAGCACACAGAGTCAAACTCTCTTGATATTCTTCAGCACTTATTTCCATGAGGTCTTCATCTCCTTTGGTTTGAACCCCAAAGTTAATGACATTCTCATCACCTTGATCATAACTCTCTTGAACCAACTCCCTATCACATAGGTAGTCAAGATCCATCCTTTCTTCCTTGATTGGTTTGCAAAGTAAACTTGGCATTCCAATACTAGAATGAAGGACTAGCTCATTCCCCTCACTAGGAGAACCTCCATGGAAGGCTACATGATTCTCATCACCTTCTCACCATTTTTAGCCACGAATCTCCATTTCTTCATTCTTTATTCTCCACAGCTCAATTTGCAGCAGTCAGTTAGCAGCAGCATGCTTCCTTCCATCATTGTGTCTCCAGCCTCCAATTCAGCCTGAATCTTCTGCCCTTTTCTTCCTTGTTTCATGGGTCACTTGCTATACTATTGCTCACCCTTCTGCAGCAGCCAATCCATCAACTCAGCAATAGCATCAGTTGGTAAGTAGCAGAGTTGCAGCTCCTGTTTATCACATATTCTCCCTCTTTCTCTTCTTCCACTTGCAACATCAACAACTTGCAGAGATGGCAAACCAATTTCCTTCCTTGGGCACCAAGATTTCAGCTCGTGGCTCCTTTTAGATTGACAGCACTAACAGCTACTGCAGCAACTATCTGGCAGCAGGGCAGCTGCCCTTCTTCCTCTCAATTGAGTGTGCTGCTGCAGATTCTTCCAAGTTGTGCTCATCTGCTACCATTCTTCCTTCGTTAACAAGGATTTCTCCACTTTCTCCAGCTCTGATCAACCTTCCAACAGCCCGATTTCCAGCAGCTTCCATTCTAGTCCTTTCTGGTGCCTTTTTGTGCAATTTGGCCCTCATTTATGTTGATTTTCCACATTGGCCCTCTGAGATACCTGAACTGCAAAATTACTCCAAAAGTAAACTAATCCTCACTAATTGACACTAAATTATTAGTAGAAATGAGTAAGAAATGACTGCTAAAAGGTTATATATTTTTATGTCATCACTCATTTTTATGAAAAAAGACATGATGGTCCCTTTCTCGCTGACTATTTGGCTGACAGTGACATTTGGTCCAAAATCTAATGAGGTGGTTTCAGGTTTCATCTACATTCTTGACAGTTACAATACGATCTACAATCCTGAAAGTAAATTCTACCTTCCTCATATTTGGCAATAAACTACATTCCACATAATAATAATAAGACAACTATAAGAAATAAACAGTAGTGGTTATTTGATTAACAGGAACAATCTCCATTACATATAGTAAAAACGCTATTCCACATAATCAGAATCATGAATAAGACAACTATGTTTAAAAAAATAGTTGTTTTTACTTAACTAAAAAATAAAATCCCCGTTCCAGTGAATCACAAACCTGATAAAAATTACTAAATTAATATACGAAACGAGCAACTGCTAAGTATGCCACTATACATATAGGTCTTTTCATTCAATCAAAAGATGCACCACCAGATTTCCTACTTCTCTTATATCGACAAACATTTTTCAAATCCTAAACACTAACATGGCCAATAATTGGAGTATATAATTCAATTTAATGGCATATTCGAATGCATAGTGCTTGTTCGGACGTTAGCTTTTTTTAAAAAAAAAAAGAAAAGAAGAATGTATAAATGAAAAAATAGGGTAGCGATTATACTAAACCCTATTGCAAGTACAATTTTAATCATAAAGTAAAATTTTAATCCTTATTCAATCTAACTGATCGACAAACTTGTAATTTGTTCATTTTTACCTTGGCTTTTATCGAGCGATTATGTTATGTCGGAGCAGAAACGTCACTGTAAAAAGATTCTCATTCCAATTCTCGTTCCGTGTTGAAATCTTCATCTTGTGAATCATTAAAAGCATGTTGTTTTCTCTAACATAATGGATTCGTTCATGCAAAAAACTTGTATTGGAAGACTCTGTATTATTTTCTACCTCCGTATCATTTTTTGAGTTGCTTTTGATTATCCGGAGCTGAGATAGGAAGTAAAACTTGTAGAAGCGGGACTTGTGGTTGAGGAGAATAATTAAATTCCGCAGCTTCCATATTTAATTTTGAATACTATTGATAGAGTGATATTGTGGTGACTTTCCAACAGTTGATGAGGAAAGAGGTTGTGTGACAGCAGGGTGGATTTTCATTCCACTTAATTCTTCTGAATTTTCTCCCTGTGTTTGCAACAATTCAGGGTTCGAACCTTAAGAGTCCAGTAGACTTGGTGACAGTGATTGCGCGCCCTGAGTTATCGCGGGATGAGTCAGATGCAGTTGCCATGGAGAAGGATTTTGCAAGAGCGTGAGGATTTCCTCGGAAGTGGATTGCGTCTTTTCAAAATATGAATTCGAAATTCGGGAAGGGATTGACTTGGATGCACAGTTGGCAAGAGATGCAATTCGGAAAGAGGCTGCGTCAGTTGAGGGAAATCCGGCGCTAATTTGCTTAGAACCTGTGATTGTGCAGGAGTAGAATTTGGTTGTGATTTAGATAGGGGCTGCGAGATTGAAGGGATAACAGGACTGGATTGGGTTGAAGTCGCTGATTGCTCATGATTTGAAATCAGTGGAGGCTGCGAGTCGTATTGTCCGCCGGTCATCGCCGAAGGCTTCCTCCGGCCGTCCTCCAATGGAAGCTGAGCAACATGAAGTTCGTCCGCCAATATATTCAGTTACTTATAAGAATTATGATACGAATCTTGAGGCAAAGGTGGTAGATTTACCTCGACGCAGAAGCTATGAATTTTCCAGGACTTGAAAACTTGCAAATCCAATATTATGGACTCCAAACTCACGAAAAATAAAAGGAAAGAAGAGATGCAAACCACAAAAATTTGCACCAAAAAGGGATGGAAAGGTTTAGAAGATATAGAAAAAGAACAAAGAGTTTCCTCTCGTCTCGTATTGAAATATCAAATTCATCAAAGGTACAAATGAAATGCTGGCCAAGCACCCCTATTTATAGTAGAGGGAGCCGAAAATTTTCCTACCAATTAGGAGAAGAGTTTGATATCTAACTCTATTCCTACTTTAAAGAACTAGAAATCAACTTAACCTCTAATTGACAACTTATCTCTTATCTATTAAGGCAATGTATCTAGACACCTTTATAGATTTAAGACACACTAGTCTATTGAAAATAAAACTCCAAAATACAAATAAATATTCTCTCACCCTCTATAGACTTTAGACACACCTTTCCATTCATCACCCTCTTTCATGCGAATTTGATGATAGCCACTAGCAAGATCTATTTTAGAAAATATGCAAGAGCCACATAGATCTTCTAACATGTCATGTAGCCTAGGTATAGGATGTCTATATTTAATAGTAATATTATTCACAGCACAACAATCCACACACATACGCCATGTTCCATCTTTCTTAGGAACTAAAAGGACAGGCATTGCACAAGGACTTAAAGATTCACGAACCATACCTTTGTAAAGGAGTTCCTCGACTTGACGTTGCAGTTCCTTGGTCTCCTCGGGGTTCACCTTGTATGCAGGACGATGAGAAATTACTGATCTTGGGATAAAATCAATTTGATGCTCAATTCCCCTCAAAGGTGGAAGTCCCTTTGGCAATTCTTCTGGAAAAACATCCTCATAATCCTATAAAACAGTTTTAACAACACTAGGAATATTTTCAATTGGGTTAGTGTTAGTTAAACATAAATCCTTATAAACAATTAAAACAAGTGGAGTGCGAGTATTTAGAGCCTTCCCAGGGTCTCCCATAGAAGCATAAAAGCTGCCTTTTCTCTCCCCAGCTTTTAGCTTTTCTCTCAAACTCTCACTCACTTTTTATTCTCTCCCATTCCCCAAACTCTCTTTTGACTCTGTCGACTCATTTTTATGTCTCTTCTCTCTCTCTCTTTGCATTTTTTTCTGAGATTCCATGATATCCGTAGGAGATAACAGACACAATACAATAGACAAACCCTTATGCACAAGTGAAGACTGATTTGTCTTTCCATCTTTGTTAGCACCTCGATCAAACTCCCATGGACATTCCAACAATATATGACATGCTTGCATTGGAACCACATCACAAAGAACTTCATCCTCGAACGTTTTAAAACATAAGAGTAAGTGAGCTTGCGACCGTACCTTAATTTCTCCATGATCATCTAACCATTGCAACTTGTAAGGCTGAGGATGCTTGAATGTAGGAAGGTTCAATTTCTTGACAAGTTTCATGCTCACACAGTTTGTGCAACTTCCTTCATCCACAATCACAAGACATGTCTTATTAGTCACCTTACATCTTGTATGAAAAATATTGGTGCGTTGCTCGAGATTCGTGTCTTGAGCTGGCTGGATACTAAGAGCATGAGCTAGTACCATAGCTCGAGATACGTCTTCCTCATAGACAACCTCATCTTCACTCTTAGAAGCTCCCTTATCATACATTTGACTACTTGTAGCTTGCTCGGTTGTCGCTAAAACCATATTAGATTGATCGTGCACATCTTCTTCTTCACTTTCATAGTACCAATCATCTCGAAGTACCATTACCTTCTTATTGGGACAATCAGATGCATAATGTCCTCTTCCTTTACACTTGAAGCATTGTATATTGGCAGATGAACCCAGTTTAACACTGGGTGTCTTCTCCAATGGCTTGGTAACCTCGATCGGTTTAAGCAACTATTTAGGTTGACTAGAACTTGGAGCTGTCTTCTTCTTAGGAGTACTGCCCCACCGATTTGATCCAAAGGATGATGTACTAGTGGAAGATGTCCTTGCTCTGCTTGCGGCCGAAGATTCCTTCATTTGCCTCTCAATAGTGTCGGCCTTATACACCAAATCATCTAGATCATGATAAGACTGTAACTCCACTCTATGCCGAATGGGAAGGTTCAAACCATGTAGAAACCTTGTTATACTTTGTTCCTCATCTTCTTCAAATTGACATTTAAGCTTCAACGTATTCATGTCTTTGGTAGTATTCCATGACCAAACTACTTCCTTGCTTAAGATCTTCCAACTCACCTTGAAGCTTCCTTTGAAAGGATGTTGTGACAAAAGCCTTTTGCATTACATGTGAAAGCTCTCCCCAACTGGTGATTGCGGGATCATTGTCTCTTCTTCTCCGACATTGTACCTCATTCCACCATGTAGAAGCATATCCATGAAATTCTGACACAGCTAAATTCAGCTTCTTTCCCTCAGAATAATTGTTGAGATTAAAGATCCGGTTGATATGATCTTCCCAATCAATATACGCATCAGGATCTGGCTTGCCACGAAATTCTGGAATCTTCTGCTTGATAGCATTCATGTTATCATCAAATCTAGGCTGCCTTTGTCGATCATGCCTAAATTCTTCTTCATGCTCAACACCATCATCATCATTTTGTTCCCTTGGAATTTCTACTCGCTCTCCTTGACCTTTTCTTCTTGGCCACCATCTTGTCCTTCATTACCACGTCCACCACCTTGACCATGCCGGCATTGCCACGTCCGCCATGGATGTTCCTACGTGCAACAAGGTTAGGTCCAGGATTTACCAATGGATCCCTAACTTGGGCAAGTTGGTTTATTTGACGAGCAGTTTCTTCTTGTTGGCGAGTGGTCTCTTCTTGTCGTCGTTGTTGTTGTGCCATTGCCATCGTCATAAGTTGCAATTGATTGGTTAATACCGCAATCAACATTTGTTTTTTTTTACTAATAATGGATCTAACTATAACAACTTCAATCAACTTAAACTAGAATAAATCGAATCAAAATAGTGAGATCTATAACAAAAGACTCAAAAGTTTAAAAGAACAAATAGAGATCTAACCAAAGATGATACGAATCTTGAGGCAAAGGTGGCAGATTTACCACGACGCGGAAGCTATGAATTTCCCAGGACTTGAAAACTTGCAAATCCAATATTATAGACTCCAAACTCACGAAAAATAAAAGGAAAGAAGAGATGCAAACCACAAAAATTTGCACCAAAAAGGGATGGAAAGGTTTAGAAGATGTAGAAAGTGTTTAAGGTTAGTAACCCAATCAGCCACCTCTCTAACAACCTTATCCCTTCGATTTATGGATAAAACGGCTGGCGAAAAGGCTCCAATGAACAACTAACAAAGCTCCACAAGTAGAAAAACACCTATTCTACTCGCATGCATCAACAAAGCACAAGCTTGTGTGCAATGCACTAATCTTCGAAAGGAATAGAAAAAGAACAAAGAGTTTCCTCTCGTCTCATATTGAAATATCAAATTCATCAAAGGTACAAATGAAATGCTGGCCAAGCACCCCTACTTATAGTAGAGGGGGCTAAAAATTCTCCTACCAATTAGGAGAAGAGTTTGATCTCTAACTCTATTCCTAGTTTAAAGAACTAGAAATCAACTTAACCTCTAATTGACAACTTGTGTCTTATCTATTAAGGCAATGTATCTAGACACCTTTATATACTTAAAATGCACTAGTCTATTGAAAATAAAACTCCAAATACAAATAGATATTCTCTCAAAAGAATCTTATCCTTATCTTGAAAAGAATCTTCCTGAGTTGTCAACTCTATCAATATCTTCTTTGCAAAGTAATCATAGCCATCCAATCTTGATCTAATCTCCATCCAACGGTTGAGAGTAGACACCATGAAATAGACTTCTTATTTTGAATAAACTCTAAATTAGATAAAAGAGAATCATATCAAATCTTATCCTTCCATATGATAAGATTTAAATGATCTTATCTCTAAAAGATAGGGAATCTTCCAAATCTTATCCTTCCACAAGTGTGATAAGATTTAAATGATTTTATCCCTAAAAGATAGAGATTCCAACTCCAAAAAATTAGGAGATAGGACCGGCCTCCCTTACTTGGTTTGTGGGCCAAAATTTCCTTCCTCAAATGGGCCTTGTAACACATTAATAATCTTGGGCGTGTAACTTCTGGACTTGACATTTCTTGGGCTAAACCATTTGATATAAGATTATTAAGTGTATCCCTCATCCTTTTACTTCTAGCTTGAGTCATTGGGCCTCCAATGTTGGATAATGGATCTTGAGCCACTCCTTGAGCTTGGACAGTACTTGAAACCCGAACACCTTGATCATCTTGGACTTGATTACCATGGATGTTCACATCAAATTATCTCCAGTTAGAGCCCTTGCCTGAGTTTCATCCAGATTTGTTGCTTCCGCTAGGATTTCAAATCGATTTTTATACCTGAAAACCTTCCTTCCTATGACAGGCTCCATCTCTGACAACAAAGCAATATTCATCTCTTTCTCATTATCAATTTTAACAAGAGACTTCTCCTTCTCTTGCTCCTGAGGAATGGCAGCAACGTCCGTAACATCGATTGAAATCAGAGACGTTTCTTTCTTTGTTAAAGCCGACGATTTCGGTTTCTTTTGTTTAATCAGAGCTTGCGATGGCTCCTTCTCTCCGAATTCTATTTGCTGTCAAATTTGAATGCCCTGTCCTTTCAGTTTTTTTGTTAGAATATGCTTTTCAGTCTCTTTTGTCACCATGTTATTGGATTTTTCTCGAAGGCATTTCGATGCTTTATGCCCTATTTTGTTGCACTTCATACAATAAGCTATAATATATTCATAAGTGAAAATTTGATCATGTTTCTTCCCTTTCTTGCGAATCTTAATTGACTTTGGATGTTCCTTGGTGAGGTCGACTTGTACACAAAATTGAGCTACCGACGGCCGTGTCATATTTAACATTGGTGTGTCAACCTGAAGAGGCTTACTTATGGCCGTGGCAAGTGAGAAAAGAACCTGCGGTGTCATGTATTCAACAGGGAGCTCGTGTAGTGAAACCCAAATTGGAACCAATGGAGGGTCTTCTTCGAACATAAAATCTGGTTGCCATTTAAGAATCCTCATCTGAAAACCTTGGATAGTTCAAGCCGTTTTTATCCAGCATCTCTGATAATCATCTTCACATTCAAATGTATTAAGATGTGCCGAGGGTTCCTCAAACCAATAAAGTAGTTTCCACAAAAACAAATTTTATAAAACTCCTGTCGTACTTCTTCCATCTTCGACCTTCCGTAGGAGAATTCCCAAACAAGGTTTAGTCAGTGAAGAGCTACAAGGCTCTCATATTCTTCGTCATCAAACTCAAGCACAGGAGAGCCATTAATGAACTTCACCTATTTGAATATTTTATTCACAGCAAGTTTTGATGCTGGAGGCTTATGGAAAAAACTAGCAAAGGATCGAGGCAGGCCAGTGCGGGCTGCCCCCTCTTGATCCTTGGCCATTAGGCTGCAGAATCACTGAAAGCCGCCGCCGGCGCTAGGCTGTGTGGCATAGAATAGATGGGATTTTTAGGTTAGCCGAGAGAGAACGGTTCCAGAAATCTTAGCCACTTACTATAATAGATTGTTCGGACATTAGTTTTGTTTCCATTTTTGACTTAAATCTAGAAAGTCGTTTAAGTGGAAAACGTAATGGAAGATGAAAACGTTGTTTAGATGGTATTTTAGGATAGTGACCATCTTTTATGAAATTGAAATATTTCAATGACCAAATTGAAGACTTTACAATAGTTAGTGGATTGGTAGGTTTGGCATGAACTAACACTTGTGGCATATACATCCTAATTCCCTGTGAAGGTTGGTTGTTTGACTCTGGATTGCAGAAAGATTTGGTATCCTTAAATGTATGTTTTCTTCACTTGAATCTGAGACAAAAGGTTGACAGCACCTATCTAGTTGTGTTTAAGGTTGTTGCTTTGTTTAGTGTCACCTGCCTGAGTGGGAATCCTCACTTCGGGGAGTAAGCCAGTCTTCAGTCATTTTGACAATGTTGTTTTCCCCTGTTTGTTATTTGCAATTCTGAAAGTGCCAACAAGAGTTTAGTTGTTTTGCTTGAGGACAAGCAATTCTTCCAGTTTGGGGGAGTTGATAATGGTTTATTGGTTACATAAAAGCATCACAATTAACTCTGAATTAGCAAGAAATTGGGGGGTATTTCCTATTATTAGTGCACTTTACTTAACCAGTTTTTGTGTTTTTGTTAGGTTGAGGTTTGATTGCAAAATTCCTGAAAAATTAAGGTCAAGGGAACAATTTGTGGGCTGCTGAGGCAAATGTTGCTGAGCTGGACGAAGAAGCACCTCCTTAGACAAGAAGCATCTTGCCATTAATGAGCATGTCTCCTCCAAGAAGCATGCTTGTCCCCCAACCGAAATTTCAGCCTCCCCTGCTGATCAATGAGAACAATGCTGCCACTTCTGGAAGAAGAGAAGAAGAACAGCCAAGTTTGGATTTCAGGCTCAAGGCATTGGGAGGATTAAACAATTACAAGCATGGGGAGGCTCTCATGATGAAAAGAATCGGCTGCAAGGCCCTATGAAAGAGGGAACTGCACTCTCAGAAGACATTGATATCTCTATCTCAATCTCTGGTTACCCTTCAGTTGCCAAAAACACACAGAAAAACTCCAGGTAGAAGGCAAGAAGGAAGAAGAAGCAGCAACAACTCAGTAAGGAAGCCAAGTTGAAGAGTAGCCAACCCAGTTTCTGCTTCAGTTCCATGAGTGAACCCTTTCACTCCCAGGAGTGGCTCAGAAACTGCACAAACTTTTTTCTCGTCTCTTAACTGTTAGCTTGAACTTTGTTTATTATGCATACTTCTAGGATGTCTGTTGATGTAGTAGATGTAGCATTAATCTGTATGAGTAGCTAAACAGTTTCCAGGGGTTATTCTCCTCAACTTATGTCGTAGTTGCAATGCACTGGTTTTGTTTCTTGTTTTAAGGTTGAAAGTTTTTCTACATTCATTTACTTGATCACTAAATTGAATGCATGCTAGAACTAAGGGAGATCTGGAAAGATAAACTTGGTTTGGATTGTTTCAACTTTAACTTATGACATAGAGGTAACAGTCTATGGTTTTAACTAAGATAGGAATATATTTAGTTAACATAAGCATTCTTGAAGAACTTAATGACTTTGGATCTAGAATCAATCATTGGAAAATAAATTGTTAAGGTTGTAAGGATGACTCTAGGAAAAATGGGAACTGACTTAGAGTTATAAGTGAGCTGAATGAACAAGAGCTCAACCATTACAGTGCTAATAACAACTACAACAGTAAGAAGAGGAGAAGAACACCCCTGGCCTCCATTCCCCTGAGTGACTATTTCCATTCCCCTGAGTGACACCTTTTCTGATTGGTAGTCTTTCTTTACAACAAATTTGGTAATTAGCTGTCCTCGTGGGATCGACCTAGCTTCAATTATCTACAAAAATCATAATCCAAGCTAGTAATATTTTTGGTGAACTCGGCACGCACCATGGACAATATTTTCGTAGAGAACAAAACTCTAGAGTTCATCATCTAAAAGATAGAACTCAACGGGAAACATCATGTTCATCTCCTTAAAAATAATAGTGGAGAACCACTATTGATCCCTTTAAAAAAGAAGAAGTTCATCCCCTTTTCACATATGGAATTACCAATGCCTAAAAAATGACTTTGGACCAAATAACGAACACTTTAACTTAGACCACCATAATGAAAAAATATTTGTTTTACCAAACTCTTTCATACACAAAATGAGTTTTAAGATCTCAAGTTGATCTCAATAGTCAATTTTCAAAAACCACGTATGCACTAAATTTTGCACACAAGTATTTCTACACTCAGATTCAATTATGGTTATTTTCTTATTCCCATGTGTAACATACTCCATGAAAGTACAGACAGTTTCTACATAAGAATTCAACTAATTAATCTCATGCATCGAGCATTAATTATTTCAAATTCATTACTCCAGAAAATGCATACCACATATATAATATCACATGCAATCCTTCATTGCCATAATAATGAACATATAATAACTCATGGAATGACAATCATCTACAAAACCTTGAACCATTGGCTACCTCAACAGTTATAAATTATTCTTACATACTGATATTACATATAAACCATTTCTAATGGGATAGACTTGATCATGCCACTTCCATTTGTTTACACTAAATGTAAATAATAATGACATACTACTTTTCACATGATCAACAAATAATGACTTTGGCATTTCACATTTATTTTGTGTGTAATTGGAAAACCAATTAAACCACTGCAATTAAGTACCACTTTAATGCTCTTCATGGTAACATAAATGTATTGACCAATTTAATGCAGTCCCACTACTTGCATGCAATTAGGCGTTTAGTTGGAATCTCCAGAACATGGATCATAAGGAATATAAGTGTCCATTATTAATCATATTGTATAGGCTTCACAAATGGACTTATAGTAACACATGCAAGGGTCATTTCAGATTTTAGCTTTCAAGAGGTCACGTATCTCAAAATCACAATGATTTATCAAATTGGGCGATTTCCGAGTCATATATGTAGAATCATTCATTCCTCTAGACTCATGAATATAATTGTTTATAAAACATACCCAAAAAGATACACTACATACATTATTAATGAATTTATTATATATAAGATATAAATTTCAATGTAGTAGCTAGGTTGACCAACAAATGACCAAATAAAATTAATTTTGCAATAATTCAAATCAATGAATTTCCCACCAATCCATTATGCATTCTGAGCTCTGAAGTACTCCCTCCATTCCAAAATAAGTGTCGTTTTAGCAAAATGGAGAAATTTTAAAATAAGTGTCGTTCTCACATTTCAATGCACTTTTTGTCAAAAGTTTTCAAAATTACCCTCAAAAGAGTTGATGCTATTGGTGGACAATTTTATAATGGGGTTGGTTGAGGATATTCAAGTAATTTTATTACCTTATTTAAGAGTTTCTTAAACTATGTGCAAAGTGTAGGACGACACTTATTTTGGAATGGAGGGAGTACCATATTTCAAACACAAATCAATATATTAAATGGCACTTTAAATTTTATTTTTGACCAGAAACATTTGGGGCACCATAAAAGCCTTTTAAACTCTCATAAAAGACAAAACCGTAGACATCAATTTAATTTGTTCCATCAGTTTTTTTTTTTCCTTTTCCAATGCATTTTCAATGCAAATGATTAAAAAAATATGATTATAAAATTAATCATGGAGGCATTAATGCATTGATCTATATGCATTTCCCTTTAATATAGTAAGGAAACACAAATGGTTCATCTAAGATGAATTCTTATCCAATCTCATATTTATAAACTAGTAGTGCATAATTTTGCACAAATCCATTAGCCATGCAAAAGTATATGACAAATTAACATGTAATTGCATAAATTTATCAAGCACGCAAATTTTTTTTTTTTCTCCTTTGTATCTAAACACCTTTCAAGAGTATAGTTCACACACAATATTCACGCGCACAACCATGCATGGCTTCGGAAAAATTGTATGCAACAATTTCCATGGATTTAGAGTTGTACCTTTGCAAATCTAAACTTCAATTTGTGCCAAGAAATGGATTGATCTGTTTGACCACCACTCATGTTCATAAAATTCCTCCATGATTGAACATTCAAGATGTGATAAGACTCATCTCCATTGCTTTCCCTACATAACAAAAATAGAAAATGTCAATTGTTTTTTTTTTTCCCAAGTCAAAAGTTTCATCAGTTTTCCGTTGTTCTCCTCGTCGATAGATGAAGAAGTTGACAGCCATCTGTAGCCTTTTCTCCTTGCTCCATCAATCTTCTCGTCAACTGAAAAAGAAGTGGTCAGCCATTTGTAGCCTTTCTGCCCAGATTCATCCATCAATTGGTCGACCGACAACAAAGTGGTAGACGACAAACTTGATTTTTGACATTTTCCGAAATCAATTTGAGTTTGATCCTCTCTTTTCAAATCATCATTCATCGTTGTTGCCACCGAAGCCAATTTGAGTTTGATCCTCTCTTTTCAAATCATAATTCATGGTTGTTTCCATCACAAACACAATCGAATCTAATTTAAGATTATTAGAAAAAGCGTATAGGGATGCATTTTAAAGAAAACAAGAATTCAAGAAAGAAGAAATTCCAAGATACGGGAAAATATATTTTCCTTAAAATAAATTCGCTCTCTCTCACGAAGTGTTAGAGAATGTAAAAGCGTCTATTTCCCAGAATACAATGAATATATGATCTTGTCTAGCACTTTGACTGAATCATCGGCGAACTGAAACTAGGACTTTGATTAACACGAAGGAAGGTCAGGAGTATCTTGGCAAATGGAAGAAAGGAGAAAGTTGGTTCATTTTTTCTTGGTCATATGGAATGTTGTGAGTAAGCCTTAATATATAGGGAGGAGAAGATAAACATGGCTAACCAATTTAATTGAATTAAAACCAGTTTCAAAGTTTGGGGGAATGAATGGGCTGTTTAATATTCCAATTTAATTGTTCATAACTCTCCATTCAATTAATTGAAAAATTGAAACTGGTGATAAAACACGGTTTGATGAAGTCCGCGAGTTACAATCTAGTGTTTTAGGCACACCTACACTCGAGTCACGTTTGACAAGTCTAATCACACGAGAAACTAATTTCTCATTCACTCTTATAACTTTAGCTTTAATTCCAACATTTTTTTTTTGCTTCAAATGCCAAAGAATGTTTCAAAGCCTCGTCAAACAAGGAAGTGTGCAACTCTCAACTAGTTTGGCCTCATATATTTCTATTTGTTACATAAAAAATATGATTGAAAGGATAAAAAGTGTATATATAAAAGAGTATAACAATATAATGCTCATCAAGAATATTGACTCACATGTACCTGAATCTACAAATGCAATCTCTGCACTGAATCAATGCTGTCAAACCAAGGTATGTAACTTTCACACAAGTGAGTGCCAGTTGCCTTTAGTTGATAAACTTCCTTATTGACAAGAAACTGTAGTATTTTACTATATCTTTATATATAAAAAAAAGAGTTCAATTTAGTATATTATGTTAGTTCAATGAAGTAAATTATTTTCTGGGACAAGAGGAGACATAGGAAGAATAGTTAATCTTGCTCTACAAGTTAATTTTTTTTAAAACATATCCAACAATAATATGTGATGTATGTTTCATATTCGATTCGCTAATAAAGATGAGATAGAAAGGTTTTTACAAATATTTAGCCAAAAATCGGTCATACGAGCGAATGGTTTGTGATTTTTAACTTATATGCCTTTAAAAACGTTGGAAATCAAATTGAATAAATTAGACTCATATTTAGTTCTCTCCAATAGATTTATAATTGATTTTTTTTTTTCACAATTTTAAGTGAGGTCGAATGGGATGGATTTTTTTAATAAAAAATTAAGAATTAATTAAATTAAATATGCGGCGAGATGTGAGTTAAGTGGTAAAATCATCTTTACTCTCGAAAGGAGTTTACGAGTTCCATTGCATACTATAACAAGAGTAAGGGGTTGGTTTTACCCTTACTCATTGATATCGGTTTGTTATGACAAACTCATATATAAACCTCTGATTTGGCACTCAATCATATCACCAGAGATTGTCTAAGGTAGTTTACCTCCTACTGTGATTTGGGAGCAATTGTAATGGGCGTTGCTCTACCATCTCTGGTGAATTACCAAAAAAAATAATAATAATAATAAATACGTGCATATATTTCCTATTTATTTCTTTTTTGTGTTTTTAGTTGCTCTTCTTTTCGCACTTATGTTTAAAGGCATCACTGGAATATAAAGAAAGGATTTGGGAATTCACCTTCCCTCTATTTGTATCACTGAGAACAGAAGGGTTTCTAATTAAGGGTTTTTTTATTAAAATGGCTTCAACTGAGAAGGATTTGAATTTTCCGTCCATATGGATTATTGTGAAACCCTGAAACCCAAAAGCATTTAAAAGGGATGAATCAATTCTTTTTCCTTTAAAAATAGCATAAACCTGTAAGCTTACGCCTTAAAAGTTTTAGTTGACAATTGAAACTTGTATTTACTTTTTCTTTTTTCTTTTCTTTTTGTTGAGGAATGCAGTGTTGTCATGCTCGGCTCAGACTGACAAGTCGATCCGGTTAAACCGAGAACCGGCTCCTAAACCGAGCCGAGCAAGGCTTAAAATGGCTAAAAAGAAGATCGGTCAAAATTCTGGTCGAACCGCAAATCGGTTAAAATCGGGTCGAACTGAGATTTTAGTTTTTTTTACCTTTTGACCCAAAATTTGCACATTTTTCCATAGATTTCAACTTCCAATGTCTTCAAGGCCAACTTTTTCTCTTGTCAAAATTGCCCAACAACTTTCAATTTTTTGTACATTTTAAAGTTTTAATTTAATATTTAGTCCCCATATTCAATTTCAATTTTCAAAATATAATATTTTGAATAATCTTCTTTTAATTTTGCTACAGAAATTTACTTCCCTCATTTTATGAAAAATTTATGTTATTACTCTAATATGTCACAAAAAAATAATCTTGGAGTACTTTTTCTTAATGTTTATATTAGTTGTCCTTCAAATTTAACATTTTTTTCTAAATGATAATGTATTTATCTTAATTATTTTATTAGTATACTAATTTACTTCACTTGAATAATAATTAACTACTGAAAAATATCAATATCAACTAATATAATCGAAGAGAGATATAAAGTTTAAATCTTTTTAATTTTAAATATATTAAAAAAACTAAATACTGCATAGTTAGTAATAATGACATCATCATATGCGAACTCATGAGTTCAATTTGATTATATAACGACCTATTTGTAAATTATGAAGTATTAATTTTACTCCAACAATTGAAAAATATATATAAAATTTATAAAATTCTAATTAAAATATTATTATTAATTAATTAATATTTATTACGTCATTATGACGTTATCCGAGTCGACTCCCTGAATCGTCCCGAGTTGACTCCCGATTCGATCGACCCTTTGGCCATGCTGAATAGAGCTCCAGTCCGAGTCTGACCGCACTGGAGGAATGGGTTTCTTGTGCCCTTAGTACGCCCTTCCAGAGTTCCAGTGGCTATCTGATTGTCATTTCCTATCATAAAATAAAAAGGAAATTAAACAAATTGTTAATCCCGAAATAGTTAATCCCGAAAGCATCTTTTGAAAAAAAAAAAAGAATATTGTTAATCCCGAAAGCATCTTTTGTTTAATTTCAATTTTAAATGAGCAGTCTTTAAACAAATTGCATTTTCTTTCATTCATGACTTGAAATATACAATTAGTCCATAATTTAGTGACATTATTGATTATCATGTTCATTTACCACGCTGAGACCGTAGCAATGAAGTTGACTTTTCCTATAGACCCAAGTCGATCAATGTTCAAATAGCAAAGAAAGAGACCAAAAACAAAAATTTCATGAAATTAACTCAGTTAATTAAATGAGAGATTTATACTAGTGAACAACTCTTTAAGATTTAAGAATAAAAAATCTGATAATTAACCTCTTAATTACACAGCAACGATCGAGCCATGAAGTGTTTTTCCATTTTGGCCCCAAAAATGACAAATTTGGTTTAATTTTGATTAATTTTTACCAGGCCCAACACGCTTGTTGGATCAAAGAATTGAGAAAAAAAATTTTGAAAATGAATCTTTACATTTATTCTACACAACAAATGAAATTTAGAATAAACCAAAATAACTTATAATAAATTATTTTTTTATTGCAAATTTAATATGTATATAATATTTTATTCGTACAATATGTATATAAATTTTTTTTTCGTAGTAAAGCTAGCCGGCCGGCCCAGTTGCTGCGGCAGGGCAGACAAAGGTAGCAAAATATCAGAGGGTTCTAATCGTAATTTAGGGTTTCCAAATGACTGCAAATGTTTGGCTTAATGGCCGATGTTTGATTAGCCGCCGACCCCACGTCGGGATAAAATAATAAACGTATTCCCTCAAAATAAATAATTCCAACTCCCAGACAAACCACACCAATTTCCTACTTAATAATTTCATGATGATTTCAGCCTAATCAATCAAGATTCAAGTTAACTACAATTATCCAAAACGTTAGGTTAGGTTTATGAAAATTAAAGTAGTATATTTTTTCCTCAACCATCATACACGCAAGAAAGAAAAACAATCTTCAGGCTTATCCCGCCCACGTCGGGATAAAATAATAAACGTATTCCCTCGAAATAAATAATAATTCCAACTCCCAGACAAACCCCACCAATTTCCTACTTAATAATTTCATGATGATTTCAGCTTAATCAATCAAGATTCAAGTTCACCATAATTATCCAAAACGTTAGGTTAGGTTTATGAAAATTAAAGTAGAACATTTTTTCCTCAACCATCACACGCAAAAAAGAAAAACAATCTTCAGGCTTAACTCTAATGAAGTCTTCTATAGTCTTTTTCTTAAGTATATATATAATACCGATACCTTTTCCTTGATTGAGATGGCTCCTAAATGAAACACCAATTTTTCTAACCGAAAACCTTCTTTAGGAGAGACCTCAAATTTCAGTCTTCATAGAGCGCCTAAACTCAAATTTTCCAGCCCACGAACCCTAACCGGAAATTTCCAGATCGAAAATGGATTCTTCGAGTTCATCAACTAGTATCGCTGCTGTTAGTGAGAAGCAAAAGAAAATGTCTCACGTTGAAGCGAAGGGGTTTGTGGATGAGATGAGGGTTGTGGCTATGAAAATGCACACCAAAGATCAAGCTAAGGAGGGAGAAAAAGAGTCAAATGAACAAGAGCCAGAAGGGCAGCCTCTCTCCAAATGGGAGCCTAGCATCGAAGGATACTTGAAGTTTTTGGTGGATAGCAAATTGGTTTTTGATACTTTGGAGAAGATTGTGGAGAACCCTCATTTCACTGAATGTGAGTTTCTCTCCAGCATATATGTACGTTTTCTTTGAGTTGTTTTTTCCATTATGCAAACTTGGTATTATTAGGACTACAACAACTGAGAAATTTTAACAGGGGAGCTAAGAATTGATATGACTTCGACAGAAACTCAGAAAGTTGTTTCTCTTAATTCCTCTTATTGTTTCTTTTGTTTTTATTTATTTATTTTTTTTTTGAAATGGTACCTGTTATTAGTTATGAGATACCTGTATTACATTGCATTTTTGCATAAGCAAGAATATGTAGAACACTAACTTCTAAACGGCTGACTTTAATCCGAAGCAGTATTGAAAACGGGAAATTAAAGTACGTAATAATCTAACAATTTCCTGGGCCTCGCTTGGAAGGGCTAGTGGAGTTTGGTTTGTAACTAATTGTTCGTAGTCCATGTAAACTTCCACACTCGAGATCCCGAGAGTTCTATTTCTTGTAAAGCTCTTAGACACGTCATGGCTTCTGTTTGAAAGGGAGATAATGAGTAGTTGGGAGACTGATTTAATCTGCATCAATTGATTAATGGAGGATGTCAACTTCCATGCTCCTGCTGCCTTTCTTGTATGAGGGTGAAAAGAGCCATCAAAAATGATTTTAGCATGGTGTTGAGATTGCCTGGGGTGTTGATGGCCGGCAGTATGCGGTGTTGATCTAGTTATGAGACTTTGGTGCTGCTGAACGTCTTGTTGAATTAGGCTCCAAGTATTGACCGGATCATGGTTTGGCTTCTCCATACCTTGTCATTTTGTTCCAACCATATCCTCCAAAGAATTTGAAGGAAAAGATCGATGTCCTGCGGGGTTGGTGACGTTTGAATCCAATAGGCAAACCAGCTAAAAATAGAGGATGTAGAGCCATCTAGGATAGTTTTGGAACTTAGGGTATGCAAAACTCCGAACGACCTGAGAAATTGGATAGTTAAAGAATAGATGAAGATTATCTTCAACTCCTGTGCAGCATCATGGACAAGCAGTGTCCGTATCAACTCCTCGTCGCTGTAAACCAGCTTTTTTGATGGCAGGGCATTTATGCTGCACGCCAGAAGAGAAATTTATGCTTCGGTTGTGTCTTTGATGATAGCAATCTCTTAGACGAAGCAAATTTCGTTAATGCAACCATCAACAAGAAAGTACGAAGATAATTTTGTCTATCCCGTGAAACTAAAAAGAGTGCAAAAAATTCACAGTAAGACGATCGTTTATCTAAGTGATTCTATCTCTTAACTCAAACCAAGCAAAGAACACATTATCCATGAAAGATTCGAATTAAACAACAACCCACGCTAAGAATAGCAAGGACACCATTCAATATACTCGATCAGTCATCTATCAAGAGACTCAAGAAAGGTAGGAGCAAACAATGCCCAACTATGAAGGAATACTATTGATTAGTAATCTTCATAACCAACCAAAGATATGCAACACATACACTATCTCAAAATGCTTATGCCAAAGCACAACTCATTCAACAAAAGTAGAATAAACCCCACAATGGATCTCATGAACACACTCATCATGAAATTCGAACACCAAGCCAAAGGAAAGGCTCATCAATCGAACTACTAGAAGTAGTATGAAAATAAGAAGTTTAGTTTTAAAACAATTCTATCAA
Organism: Oldenlandia corymbosa var. corymbosa; assembly: GCA_949775105.1. Taxonomy (NCBI): domain Eukaryota; kingdom Viridiplantae; phylum Streptophyta; class Magnoliopsida; order Gentianales; family Rubiaceae; genus Oldenlandia; species Oldenlandia corymbosa. Next base: position 19,808,446 of record OX459118.1, on the reverse strand, counting down.
GAAGCATACTTGAAAAAGAACGGTTTCTGCAAGATCAAAAAGATCCAAGACAAGATGAAAACCCTCTTGGTTTAATCATACTTGACACGAAAAATGGACACTCCATTTACGAAAAATTCCTCACAGGAAAAACTCTCAAAAGAGACAACAAAAATGACCACTCAAGGGTACTTAAGAAATTCGGCCAATCCTATATATAGGCTTGAATTTTTGGCCAGCACCACTAAAAAGAAGACCAATTAGGACTCTCTAATCTTATCTCACAAGGAGTAAAAGTAGAAGAGTACTTGATCTCTTTGACTCTATCTAAAATCTAGGAAACCTTATCTAAATGACTTATCCTCAAGTAGGATAATATCTAGAAGGAATCTAAGACTCCTAATCAAAACACTCTAGTTTAATTCAGTCCACATGACTTATTTAACTAGATAAAAATTTGAAAATTGACTCCTAGACTTAGACTAACTCTAATCTCAAAATTCAGCTCCAAATTGTTGAAGTAAAATGTCTTGAACGCCCTTCCAAAAGTGGAATATTGGTCTTGCGCCCCTTAAGTTGTAGAAAATTCCAATTTACTCCAAAACTTGTAGAATTCTCTTTATTGACTCCAAAAGATTGGAAAAACACTTGAAACAATTAAGATAGTTTGCAACCTATCCAATTGTGTAGCAATGGACTCAATCTTGAACACTTTGATCAAATAGGGCGTCCACTCAAGAATCTAAATGACTCTTCTCACTAGCTTGATCAATGATCTTCATGGAGCACACAGAGTCAAACCCTCTTGATACTCTTCAGCACTTATTTCCATGAGGTCTTCATCTCCTTTGGTTTGAACCCCAAAGTTAATGACATTCTCATCACCTTGATCATAACTCTCTTGAACCAACTCCCTATCACATAGGTAGTCAAGATCCATCCTTTCTTCCTTGATTGGTTTGCAAAGTAAACTTGGCATTCCAATATTAGAATGAAGGACTAGCTCATTCCCCTCACTAGGAGAACCTCCATGGAAGGCTACATGATTGTCATCATCCCCTCCTTCTTTAAGAGGATTCGTCCTCGAATCATCAACCTCTATACCTGCACAAGGAACAAACGAGATATAAGGGTTAGTAAAATCCTCACCCTCACCACACTCTGATTTTCTCTCATTGCGTGCATTTTTTTCTGTTTCCACGCTATTTTCATGGTTTTCTCTCGCCTCAAGTCTTACCTCATCGTGACCCTTTTACTTTCTTGCATCACTCGCTCGACTTTTCTCTCCCTTGTGTATAGGTTATCTTACGTCTTTTCTCTCGCACGATTCAGATTCTTCATAAGCCAAAGGCTTAAGAATGTATTTTCTGTCCTCTTTAGTAAAGACAAAGATATTCTTCGAGCAATGGTGCACAGCATCTACATCCGATCGCCAAGGCCTACCTAGCAAAATATCACAAAGAGACATAGGAATTACATCAAAGTAAATTTCATCCCTATACTCACCAATCGAAAAGGTACCATGGCCTTTTAGTAACATCCACAACCATCTCTTCACTCAACCATTGAAGCTTGTATGGTCTAGTATGCGGATCCATCTTAATTCCGTTTGCTATGCAAAATTTCTCAGTTACACAATCAGTACTCGACCCACCGTCGATTACCAAATCAACTTCATTGGACCACCCAACCGAACACTTAGTACGGAAGATACAAGTCCGTTGATCTCCATCTTCAGTGCCAAACACCAACTCCTGATCCTCAATTGGACCATTCCAACCACAAGAAGTATCATGCTCTCTTTCCACTTCTAAGGCAGTATAGTATGCCTCATAGAGCCTTGATTGTCTCCTTATCTTTGGATGTTGTTTGAAACACTTGTCCAAGCCATAGTGGAAACGGTCTGTCAACATGTAGTCGTTCTCATCCACTTCTGAACTCAGAAACAACCCTTCTAATTCCTCAAAGTAAGATTGAATGGATCTACCATTCTACTTAGGGTGATTTTAATATCCTGTCCTGAGATCACTTTCAATTTGATGTTGTTATACAGCAACCTTGCTCCCCAAAGAACACTTTTGTTTCCCCAGGTTACATTTCCTGGTACTTGAGATTGCGGGAAGGAGTCTAATGAGCAGTACTTGGCTTTGTAGATCCTTGATAACGGGGAATCAGGCTGCGCAAGGATCTTCCAGGCATGCTAGGCCAAAAGAGCTTGATTAAACTCAGCAGTGCCTTTCAGTCCGAGACCGCCATGGAACTTAGATTTTGTGATTTTTTTCCGAGCTCTCCAGTGAATGCCTTTGGCCTGTTGATCCCCTTTCCAGATAAATTGGCCAATGATGCTTTCTGCTTTCCGTAATGTAGATGCTGGGAGCTTGAATACACCCATTGGATAGACTAGCATGGCGGATAGGGTAGCTAAGGTAACTCTTCCAGCAAAACTTAAAAATTTGGTCTTCCAATTTGCAAATTTCCTGGATAGGCGTGTTGTGAAGTCATTAAAGATGACCTTTTTCTTTTCCTGGAAGTCTAGAGAAAGTCCCAAGAATTTCCAATGGAATGTGCCCTGGGGAATGTCCAAAGTTGAATGGATGGCTTCTTTCAGATGCTGGGGGTATTAGAGCTGAGTGGGAAGGAGGATTTGTGATGATTGATCCTCTGACCATAGAATGCAGCATAATCCTCTATGAGCCCTGTCAATGCTTGAATGGAAGATTCTCTACATTCTAGGAAAAATAATCTATCATGTGCATAAATTAAATGACTTAGTCTAGGTGCATTTATACTAATTTTAATTCCCAAACCTGGAAATGGCCTTAGTTCAGAACGACTTGCAGAGGATAACACCTGTTGGCATAAGATGAAAAGGTAAGGGGAGAGAGGGCAACATTGCCTCCATCCTTTGGTTGGTGCAAAACATGGGAGGCCTTCACCATTGAGTTGGATGGAGTAAGTAACTTTTGTGACACAAAATATGATAAGACTAATCATGTTGCTTGGCAGACCTGCGTGTGTAAGAACAGCTTGGCTCATATCGAACTTAATGGCTACTTCATAATAATCCTTCATTGCCCTAACCTTGTAATTAGGAAGCCAAGTAGTTCGCTTTTTTTATGTGCATGAGCCCAGAGGGAATTGGTATACAGAGATTGAGTGAAATCATACAACATTGGAGTCCAAACGTCGTCGCCGGAGCCGAGAAAAAGTTATCCAAAAATTGCTCCAGTTCATTGGGCTCCATCAGATAGCATCTCTGAAGAGGGTGTCCCAAACGGCCACTTCGCTGGCAGTACTTGTGCATATGCTCGTATTTGCAGCATCCTTCTTCTGAAATCGAAGTAAGGGACAAGGGGGTCGCGTAGCTTGATCCATATTTTGACTCGAACATAAGTGGCCTTCCGCAGGGAGACACAGTCTGCTTTAATTCTGGACACTTCACCCACTCTACTGGCCAGATTTTCAATCGTATGATAGTTCATCGCTGTGATGGGAACTCCATGTAATCTGACCCATATACTGAGTTTGTCAATGCGGATGCTATCCAAAGACAAATTTTCATGGTCACAAATTTGCTGGAGAATAAGGAGAGCCCCATTGACTACATATTGACCATTGTGCAGAATAGCAAGCATCTCAGATCTGCTAGCGAATTTATTGATGAAGAAGTTTCGATCATGATGAATAATCCGGGTATACAACGGCCAGCTCTTGACCATATACTTCTGCATGGCCTTGTCATCCACTTCAACATCATCGATGAGATAACCAAGAAGGGCTTTGAGATTCTCCCTAGATAGATGAGTGTTTGCATCTTCAGTTGCATGCTATGAGAATGGAAGTAAGGGAGTGGAATCGTATGCGGATCTGCATCCACACGATGTCTGAAGTCGTGTTCTTCTTCAAAAAATTCAGATCATTGGAATGACATAGCAGTCACAGAATCCTCACCATTGCATGTCGATAGATCATCTGGAAAGAGACAGGAAGAAGCCAAAAAAAAAAGGGGATTTAAGAAAATTAAACTTTAATGCAGTAAAAACAAATCCCGAAAGCTCAGATCTGGACAGATGTGCTTTAAATATAAGGAGAATTAGGATATGAAGGCAGAGAATATGGATTAAACAAGGGAGAGGAAAGGTTGATGTTGAGTGCAGTAATGAATGCAAGATTCTAAAAGGCAAATGCCTTCACTACACTAGTTTCCAAACGCCGGTCAAGTGACAATGGAAATAGAAATTCTTTTGGGTTGTATAAACATAAAGAGGGAAGCAATGAAATTTGTGGAGCTCTAGGCAGACAAGAGTATAAAAGAGCTGGATTTGGAGGGGATTAATACTGAGTTTCCCACACATAATTGTTAACAAATTAATAAGAAATTGGATTCTTGTGCATGGAGGCCAAATGGCACGAACTGGCCAAGGATAAATAAAGCACTAAACACTGCAAAGTGGAAGCACTTGATCAAATTTTGGTTTTTTGGAAAATAAAATATGGATCTCAGTGAGGAAATCCGTATCAGAAGCAAAGGATTTGGTTTTGGATAGTATTAAAAACCACACGTGATCAGTGGTCTTGAAGACGAAGAAACTTAGGTGAAGTTTGGGAGTATTCCTAAGTTGTCAATTAACAATTTCTTTCTCAACAGGGAGAAAGAGAGGACATTCTCTCATTAGAGTTGTAGAGAGAAGGACAACTGTTGACAATGAGCGTATATGTTAGATGTTTCTTTTGTTAGGTATATTTAATTAACTAATATACGAGTCCCTTTTTGTTTTAAAAAAAAATCAATCTGCTTATAATTTTGTTGTTTTCATGATAAAATCTATTTCGTGATATTGATATATGACTTGGATAGGTCTATGATAGTTATGTTAGTTTATTATCCGACTATTGGTTGAAGAAGTGGGGTTCCTCCCTCCACTAAGCACAGACTAACCCAACCCTTTTAGTCCATATGCTCTTATACTGAATTTATTCCAAAATAAGTAAAGTGGGCCTTCTTTTGCAGCCAATATATATATATACATATATATATATTTAACATAAGCCAACCTGAAGAAAATTAGGTTGGGCCACCATTTAACCCCACATTTGCAGTAAAATGCAGTAAAAAAAAAAATTTACGGAGAGGCATTACTCAACTATCTCTAATGAGAAAAAGTTGACTGGAGTTGTAAGTGGCACGCGGTTCGACGCCACTTACTTCCACTAAAGTTGCTTTGAGTTAGTTTGGGGATATAATGCTTGAGTCTTATAATCAAGCTAGCTATAAGTTATATATCTTGCAAAGCAAGTATTGTGCACATTTGATTTTGTTTTTTTTGGTAAAAGTATGTATGATTTAGCAAGAAACAATTGCCTGGACTAATCAACCAGATTTTCTTAAACCTTTGGACTAAAACAAAGTTTTTTCCGTTCTTTAACCATGCAGATGCAGAGTTCCGAAACACTAGATTGGAAAGGTCGGAAAGGCTTGCCAAAGATTTAGTAGGGTTGAAGGAAAAATATCGGGCCATTCCAGAGCCATCTACACATGGTATTAACTACGCTCAATATTTGAAAGAGATATCAGAAAATGACACTCAAGCATTTATGTGTCACTTCTACAACATATATTTCGCTCATTCCGCTGGTGGGCGGATGATAGGAAGGAAGGTTAGTACTTATACAACAAACATATCCTATGTAAATTGTAAAAGGAAAAATAAAAAGTGGTCAACGAAACCGTCATTTTAGTAAAGGAAAAAATCCACAGTAGACCAACTATTCCATCATTTTTATATAAATTTGATCAAATATAAAAAAAATTTTAGTGTTTATTTAAGCATAAAATACAAAACTTCAAAACAAAATTTCCATAAGCATCGGTAGTTTATGTTTGTTACATGACCATAAAACAAATTTATGCAGCTAAAGCCAACATTACGATATATCTTATTCGAATCGGAAATAAAAATCGATAATTAAATTTAAGGGACAGACACATCTAACAAAACTGAACTTTACTTTTCTTTCTTCCTAAATAACACATAAATGAACTCCTCCAAATACCCAACACTAAGGAAAACTCACTCATTCTTAAAAAAAAATTGCCAAAGTCAAATAAAATAGCCAACTAATTGGAATAACTAATTAAATAAAGGGAAAAATCCACTTAATGTACCTTAAAATAGGGGTCTCTAAATCATGTGCACTAAGAATTTGTCTCATATACACTAAGAATTTGGCTTACTAAATCATGTACCTTATGTCAAACTTTTATTGTTTTCAGTACTTTTTATCGGCAAAATGGAAAACTAACAAATTTTTTTTTTTTAAACTACAACATTTTTGCCCCCAAAACTTCTAGGAAGAAGTAAATTGCACCATAAATTTTATTGAAAAGACCAATTCTTAGGGTACATGATTTGGGAAGAGCAATTCTTAAAGTACCTGGTTTGGATACCCCTATTCTTAAACTAAATACATTTCTTAGCGGCTTGGAAGTATGTGACACATATCCTAATGAACATATTTTGTTACTGGAAAATGTTCAGCCAAAAGAAGAAAAATTCCAAATGCAGTAATTTCATTTTTAGCGCCCTCTCGCACTGAAAAAATAATTTACATTGAATTTTAAAATTCACATTAATACTGTTAATTATTATTAATAATGTTAATCATTTTTCATCACGGTTGCATCCACAAGTAAAAATTTTTATTGCTAGTGTCACAAGTACGATTAGATGCATGGTAATTTTGTTAACCATAAAAGACTTAGTACAAAAAGTTAATTATCAAAATATTATAAAAGAAAATTGGCATCAAAGAAAGTCAGAAAAGTAAATATCCCATAAAAGAATTAAATACTTTTTCTGAGTGTTCTCACTAACTCTTTTTTTTTTTTTTTGAATTCAATACTACAAATGATTATATTATTATTTGGACGGAGTCTATGAGAAGAGGGATAATACTACTACAGAAGAGACTCCACTAACCTTTATCTAGAATATATGATGCTTGCATTTATCAGTTGATTAGGTTATCCTAGCTGATCTGTTTGATCGAGGTGCTACATATGTACGCAGTTCACAAGGATATTGTGAAATAAGCATTTAACCACCAAAAGGGGTAAAAAAAAAAAAAAGAAAGAAAAAGGCACTGGAACTAATCTTGCATTGTTTACTTACATTTCAGGTGGCTGAAAAACTACTCAATAAGGAGGTGCTGGAATTCTACAAGTGGGATGGGGATCTCTCACAACTCTTGCAAAATGTTAGGGACAAGCTCAACAATATTGCACAAGTAAGTCTCTTCACTCATTTTCTTTGAAATTAAAATTATTTTCCCTTTTGCCAAACATCGAGTTAGCCGAAGTTAACCAAGCCTTCATTTGCGCTCTAACACATTTTAATACTGTTGCTTTTACTTAGAGCTGGACAAGAGAAGAGAAGAATCACTGCTTAGAAGAAACTGAGAAATCATTCAAGTTCTCGGGGGATATCCTTCGCTTAATATTGTCCTAATTAATTAACCCAAAAGGGTACTCCTTATGTCCCACACATAATAAGTATCTTTGTTGTACTAAAATAATACACATAATTATTTTCGGACGAAGGAAGTATTTTCTTTGGGAGCGCGAATCTCTATTAGTTGTAATATACTGTAGGCCAACCGCCCTTATGAAGTCAATCTTATTATCTGTTTTACCGAGGTTTTCAGTTGGTTCCCAACCTATGTTTTCGCTTCACTCTCCCACTTAATCTCTATGAGTGCCTTCTGAGCATCTCCCTTCCAGACACTATCCAGCAGAGTTATAGACGGCTAATCAAATTAGACCTATTGAGTTATTGGGATTTGGTTTTGTATATTTTATATAGATTATAAGATGGGGCTGAATTGTGAAATTACCATGTACATGTGATGGGTTTTACTCCGTTTGAATATGATTTTCAGTGATTATTTAAGATGTTTGCAGATGTGATTTGATGCTTTGATCATTTTTAGGAACTTTATCAACCAACCTGATTTACGCTCCAAATTATGTTTGTAATCGACCAGCCTGCTAAATACTGGAGCTTTTATTATTCGTTGATTAGGGAATATGATCATATATATGACCAGGGAATTGCATGTGATTGATCATGCGAGCTGCTAGGCCTACTTCTAGTGTAATTGATTAAATCAGGGATTAGAAAGGAGGAAACAACAACAAACCATTCTCCTTAGGACTTTCTTTCATGTCCATAAGCTTTTGCTTTTTTTTTGAAGATAATGAAAGAGTGAAACTACTTAACCAAGATAAAGATGTTGATCGGTTCTTTACTCAAATCCCTAACATTGTGTGGTACCTCCCCCTCTCTCTCTCTCTCTCTCTCTTGTGTATGGGGAGAAAAATTATGAAAATTTTAGAAGGGAGATTGGTATTTGAGAGGAAATTAGTGCGGCAATTGGAAGAAACAGAATTAGGACAGGGAGAAATAATAGGATTGGCTTTATAATGACAATTTTGGGAAGAAAAATAAATTTTTCTCTGAACACTAAAAATTGTGTTGCCAATATCATTACCCTATATTGTATCTACCAAGATTGTATATACCCTATATTGTATCATTACCCTATATTGTATCTACCAAGATTCGCACTTCTGTTAATGTGATGGAACTTCACAACACATAATGCCAGGGATTGGATCTCAATTCGATATGACGAAGTAAGGAATGATTTGCAACAACTTGTGTATATCACAAGTGCAAGGTTCTATTTTTGTTCAATCATGCATCATTTCAAATATTATAAGTGAAATTTAAGTTAACTTTATGAGTTGGTACATTGGAAAGGAAAGAGAAAACAAATCGTCATTTACAATTGTGACTGATTTTCAGAGAGGCGCACATGCTGGAAATTTTAAACACAAAAGAAATGAAGTACAAAGAATCCAACATGATTACAACGAGAAAGGAGAGAAAATAGGAGAAGAACATAGTCAGGGAGTGTGGTTCAGTTCTGCTGACTTATGAGAAGTAAGCTTCTCACTTCACCGGGTGGCACCCCTGATTCTACTTCCTGCTAATGCTCTGTTTTTCTACCTAAACAGAAAACTAAGCTAACTCTAACTTCTCCCTTCTTCACTCGATGCCTTGCTACTATTGATCTTCTTTTTTTTTTTTTTATAGAGGCTGGGAATGGGCAAGCTTGCTTAACTTGGCTGATCTTCACTTTATCAAAAGAGGCAAAGATGATTCCTTGATTTAAGGAAGAGCCATACTTGCCCATCCCCCTGTCTTTGTCTTCTAATCACTTTTTGGGAGTTGTCTAATTGATTTAATCTTCTTGTGGCTCTAACATACTCCCTTTAAATCAGCAACACCACATCTTCTTTCTTCAATCTTCCTTAGTCTCCAAGGTTTGTTTGATTATCTTCTTGCCGTTGCTGCTATTGTTGCCGGATTGCCTTCACCATCAAATTTGCACCATCAGTCCAATTGGCCATTTTCAGTTCTGCCCAGAACTTCACACTTTTGCACCATCTTGCCTACCTTTTTTTAGATTTTGCAATTGAGTCCCTTGATCACCAACAGTTACAAAATTACATTAAAACTATATAATTCCAACTAAATTAAATTAAAACACAAATAGAACGAGGAAAATAATGCATGTTAAAACATATGTAGCTTGACTCCCATTAACTCTCCCAAACTTGAAGAGTTGCTTGTCCTCAAGCAAACATAACATCTACCCCTTCTCACACACTCAAACACATAAATGCAGCAAAGAAATTTGACAAAATATTTTCGTAGAATCAGGTCTCACTAGCCACACTAATATAGACCGTAGTTTGGTACAATTTGAGCAAGTCAGAAACTTACTATCCAAAGTGTGTGTGTGCAATAGATCACAAAACAGAGTGTTGTTTGTCCATTCATAAGTTAAGTTCAATTAAGTTCAAATGGACATTCTTGTTATTAGTACCAATTTCCATGTTGTCTGTAACTAAGGTATTCCTACTGAGGTTAAGATATAAGGGCTTCCTCTCAATTCTACAAGCATCATTGGCTGCATCTTTCACCCTCGTACCTTTTCATCCAAGAGTCCTTCGGCTTTTTCTATTTTACGGACTCTAGGTTCTTTCCCAATCAAGCATATACTAAGTGTATTTTCAGCAACTTTTGGCATTCTAAGCATACATTTTATTTTAATCTCACAAGGCTTGAGGACTCTACTCTTTTGGTGCCCTGCCTCACCTCTCAAGAGATTAAAATGACTCATTGGACATTCTGCCGTTAGTCGCTCAATTAACAAAACACTTAGCCTCAGATTCAACCACCAACTTCCCCCTTTCCCAAGGTATTTAGGCTAATACAAACCACTATGGGCTCGATTCGAGACTGCCATAATGCATAGGGCTGCCCTAGCCTAACTCTCCAATTTACAGTCCCCTCAAATTTTGGACAAGTGAGCTCCAGTACATGACCACAACAATGCATTAAACATTTAAAAGTTTATAAATTTAAGCTCACAGCAACACATTGTCAACGGATATGTTGTGCCTAAGGATGTGGTAATATATTTCTAACACAGCCTAACACTGAAATATTTATCCAAACAAGGTTTGTAATAAAAAAGAACAAATTTTTTAACAACTTAAAATTCCTCTCTCTCTCTCCGCGACCAAAAACAAACCCTAGCCCGCCTTCAATTTTCCGCCCACAATGGCCGGTGAACATTCAAGGGAGGCCCCCACTGGGCCTCCTTGCTCCTTTGCGAGCTTTTTTCAAACCAAAACCATCACTTATCAAGCCGGTCACATTCATCAATGGTACGCCGTTTTTAGAAAGTGAAGATGATGAATACGACCGGCTAATTGATCCTCACCAACGATGTTTGGTTGAAAAATTTGCTCATGGAAGGCCGAAGATGGAGGAAATTGATAATAGTTTATTTGTTACATAAAAACATCACAATTAACTCTGAATTTAGTAAGAAATTGGGGGGTATTTCCTATTATTAGTGCATTCTACTTAACTAGTTTTTGTGTTTTTATTAGGTTGGGGTTTGATTGCACAATTGCTGAAAAATTAAGGCCAAGGGAACAATTTGTGGGCTGCTGAGGCAATGTTTGCTGAGCTGGACGAAGAAGCACCTCCCTAGACAAAAAGCATCTTGCCATTAATGAGTATGTCTCCTCCAAGAGGCATGCTTGTCCCTCAGCCGAAATTTCAGCCACCCCTGCTGATCAATGAGAGCAATGCTGCGACTTCTGGAAGAAGTGCAGTTTGGATTCCAGGCACAAGGCATTGGGAGGATTAAACAAATTACAAGCATGGGGTAGCTCTCATGATGAAAGAACCGGCTGCAAGGCCCTATAAAAGAGAAAACTGCACTCTCAGAAAAAAAATCTCTAGTTACCCTTTCAGTTGCCAAAAACACACAGAAAAACTCCAGGTAGAAGGCAAGAAGGAAGAAGAAGCAACAACAACTCAGTACGGAAGCCAAGTTGGAGAGTAGCCATCCCAGTTTTTGCTTCAGTTCCATGTGTGAACCCTTTCACTCCCAGGAGTGGCTCAGAAACTGCACAAGCTTTTTTCTCGTCTCTTGACTGTTAGCTTGAACTTTGCTTATTATGCATACTTCTATGATGTCTTTTGATGTAGTAGATGTAGCATTAATCTGTATGAGTAGCTAAGCAGCTTCCAGGGGTTATTCTCCTCAACCTATGTTGTAGTTGTGTAATGCACTGGTTTTGTTCCTTGTTTTGAAGTTGAAAGTTTTTCTACATTCATTTACTTGATCACTAAATTGAATGCATGCTAGAACTAAGGGAGATCTGGAAAGATAAACTTGGTTTGGATTGTTTCAACTTTAACTTATGACATAGAGGTAACACTCTATGGTTTTAACTAAGATAGGAATATACTTAGTTAACATAAGCATTCTTGAAGGCCTAAGAACTTAATGACTTTGTAGCTGGAATCAATCATTGGAAAATATATTGTTAAAGTTGCAGGGATGACTCTAGGAAAAATGGGAACTGACTTAGAGTTATAAGTGAGCTGAATGAGCAAGAACTCAACCATTACAATGCTAATAAAACAACCACAACAGTAGGAAGAGGAGAAGACTACCCCTAGCTTTCATTCCCCTGAGTGACTGTTTCCATTCCCCAAAGTGACACCTTGTCTGACTGGTAGCCTTTTTTTACAACAATTTTGGTAATTAGCTATTCTCGTGGGATCGACCTAGCTTCCATTATCTACAAAAATTCATAATCTAAGCTAGTAATATTTTTGGTGAACTCGGCACGCACCAGAAAGTGGCGCCATTGCCGGGGATGGCGTAAAACCTCCAAAAATTTGTTGTTTTTGTTTGTTTGTACATATATAAAATTCTTTTCTGGTTACCACATTAAGCTTCCAATTTCTTTTCTTTGGTGTATGACTAGAAAGCACCAACGGAGTGAACCTGTTGTTGACCCAGAAATTGAAGCTACCATACGCAGAACTAGAGCAGCAAGAAGAAGGCAAAACCAGTTGCAACAGAACAACCAAAAAGGTTCATCAGAAATGGCCAACGAAGGTGGTAACCCGGAGAACAATAGGAACCCTGGTGGGGATCAACAAAATCGACCAGAGATTCTTCATCCCACAACAAGAAGAAGTCCAATCCCCTTTGGTGTTCCCTGATGTAGAGGCAACCAATTTTGAGCTAAAGTCACAGATGATCCAGTGGACTCAATCAGCCTGCCTATTCCATGGATTACCTCATGAAGATCCTAATGATCACATCCGAAGTTTTTTGCGTTTATGCAGTACTTTTAAAATTCAAGGCTTAGCTAATGATGACATTAGACTGAGGTTATTCCCTTTTACTTTGCAGGATCACGCCCAAGCATGGTTCAACACATTACCCAACAATTCTATCTCCACTTGGGAAGAGTTAAGACAGTGTTTCCTGACAAAATTCTTTCCACCCGCAAAAGCTGCACAACTTAGAACAGCAATAATGAATTTCAAGCAGCATGGAACAGAAACACTCTATGAAGCATGGGAAAGACTGAAGGAAATGATCAGAAAATGCCCTCAGCATGGTTTGGAAGAGCATCTCCAACTGAGCATCTTCTACAATGGGCTGCTACCAACTACAAGAGACTCCCTTGATGCTGCAGCTGGTGGTGTATTTATGATGAAGCCGGTTGATGCAGCAAGGTAGTTGCTCGACAATATGACCACCAACCATTCAAGGTGGCAATCTAATCCAAGGGCAAGTACAAAACAACCAGGGATGATGGAACTTGACCCCAGTACACACTTGCAAGCACAAATGGCTGTTATGATGAATGAAATGACTAAACTCAGGAGTGAGCTGTCCAAATCCAAGGCTTAAGTGTGTGTATTATGTGATGGATCCCACAGTTTGGATGACTGTCCCTCCAAAATGGAAGCCGTCCAGTTTGTCAGACAGGGCAATGCTGGAGGATTCAACAACTTCAACAATTGGAGAAATCAGCAACAGCCTAACTGGAAAAATGCACCACAACAAGGAAACTATCAGAGGCCTACTCAACCCCCAGATTTCACAGACAAGATGGTCAACCTCCCAACTATCAGAATCAGCAGCGTTCTAACCAGCAATACATACCAAGGGAAGATGAAAGGATTTCTTTGCAAAATGCAATCAAGAGTTTGGCGGTGTCTTGCAAAAGTTTGGAGAATCAGTTGGCCCAGATTGCAAAACAAAATGCTGAAAGACCATCTGGAAGCCTGCCCAGTGATACAGTAGTAAACCCCGAGGGGAATGACCAAGAGCAAGCAAAGGCTGTCACTCTCAGAAGTAGAAAGCAACTCAATCAGCCAAGTGAAAAAGTCACTCCCGTGAGTGACCTTGCAGGTAAGAATGAAACATTTCCTGAGAAAACATCTGATAATGATGATTTAGTTGAACAGGAGCAAACAGCTGGAAAACCTGGAATGGAGGAAATTCAATTCCCAGCACCAATTAAGGAACCACAACATCCCGCTCCAAATCCACCATATCTGGTAAGATAAAAGAAGGCCAAAATGGATGAAGGGCTCAACAGGTTTATTCAAAACTTAGAAAGTATACATATTAATGTACCATTTGTTGATGCACTTAAACAAATGCCTAAATACTTCAAGTACTTGAAAGATTTGGTGGCAAATAAACCACAAGTGCATGACTCTGCTTTTATCACTCTAAATGAAGAATGTAGTGCAGCTATTCTGAGAAAATTGCCATCTAACTTAAAAGATCCGGGTAGTTTCACTCTTCCTTGTACAGTAGGAATCAGAGAATTTTCAAAAGCATTACTAGATCTTGGTGCAAGCATAAATCTCATGCCATTATCTGTATTTAAATCACTTGATCTGGACAAATTTCTGGTACCTACTAACATAACCTTGCAGTTGGCAGATAGGTCACTGACCTACCCAAAGGGAATCTTACATGATGTTCTTGTGAAGGTTGGAAATTTTGTTTACCCAGCAGACTTTGTGGTTTTGGACATGGAAGAAGACAGGGATGTGCCCATAATCTTGGGAAGACCTTTTCTGGCAACAAGTGATGTAATCATTAAGGTGAAAAAGGGAGAAATCACACTGCATTTTGATGGAGAGAAGGTTACCTTCAACATCTTCAAAAATATGAGATATCCTGCTGAAGTCCATAACTGCTACATGCTAAGAAGTGTAGAAGCAGAAGAAGTAGTGACAGAAGAATTACTGCAAGATGATCTCCTCAAGGAACTCTTATGCCCAGACAGTATGAGGAACAGGAAGGAGGGGATGAGTACAGGGCCACTTGCCTGAGTTACCTGAACCACTCCCCCAAGTGGCATCCTAAACAACAACCCTTTGAACTGATTAGATCTGACCAAGGAAGGAAGATGCCTCAAACCTTCAATTGAAGAACCACCTCATCTCGAACTTAATCCTCTGCCCTCACATTTGAAGTATGCCTATATTGGAGCAACACTTTACCTGTGATCATTTCTTCCATGCTTACAGGTACTGAAGAGGATAAACTGCTGAGAGTGCTGAGGCTGCACAAGGAAGCCAATGGGTGGTCAATTGCAGACATCAAGGGCATCAGTCCCTCCATATGTATGCACAAGATCCTGCTTGAAGACGATGCCAAACCAACCATTGAAGGACAAAGAAGGCTCAACCCAGTCATGAAGGAAGTGGTGAAAAAGGAGATTATCAAGCTACTGGATGCTGGAATCATCTTCCCAATATCTGACAGTAAGTGGGTGAGCCCAGTGCAGTGCGTGCCCAAGAAGGGAGGAATCACAGTGATAAAGAATGACCTCCAGGAGCTGATCCCTACAAGGCTGAACAATTCATGGAGAGTGTGCATGGACTACAGGAAGCTTAATAACCACTTTCCCCTTCCCTTTATTCATCAAATGTTAGATAGATTGGCTGGATTCATGTATTATTGTTTCCTTGATGGTTTCTCAGGTTACAACCAGTTTGCTATAGACCCTGATGATCAAGAGAAGACGAATTTCACCTGCCCCTATGGCTCATTTGCCTTCAAGAGAATGCCATTTGGATTGTGCAATGCACTGGCAATATTTCAAAGATGTATGATGGCCATTTTCTCTGACATGGTGGAAGACATAATTGAGATCTTTATAGACGTCTTCTCGGTTTTTGGTAAATCATTTGATGCATGTCTAGACAACCTTGGACTGATATTGAAGAGATGCATAGAAGCAAACCTAGTCCTCAACTGGGAGAAATGCGACTTTAGGGTAACCGAGGGAATTGTCTTGAGACATAAGATCTCACAGGAAGGAATTGAAGTGGACAAGCCAAAGATTGAAGTCATAGAGAAGCTCAGCCCACCAACCACAGTCAAGGGAGTGAGGAGTTTCTTAGGCCATGCCAGGTTTTACAGGAGGTTCATTAAAGATTTTTCAAAAATTTCTAAACCCTTGTGTAACTTGCTTGAAAAGGACACTGCTTTTATTTTTTATGAATCCTGTTTAACTGCATTTACTAAACTGAAACAGAAACTCATCACTGTACATGTGATCATCACACCTGATTGGTCACAACCTTTTGAACTAATGTGTGATGCTAGTGATTTTGCAGTTGGTGTTTTACTTGGACAAAGAAGGAACAAGGTGTTACATGTGGTTTACTATGCTAGTAAAACCCTCAACCCTGCACAAATCAACTACACCACTACAGAGAAGGAAATGCTGGAAATTGTGCTTGCATTTGACAAATTCAGGGCTTATTTGATAGGGATGAAAGTCATAGTCTATACAGACCATGCTACCATCATGTATTTGATCAACAAAAAAGAGTCTAAGCTCAGGTTGATTAGATGGTTGTTGTTGTTATAGGAATTCTACTTGGAGATAAGAGACAGAAAGGGTGGTGAGAATCAGGTAGCAGACCATCTGTCAAGACTTGAAGAAATTCCAGAAGACACAACTCCAATTTCAGAAAAATTCCCTGATGATTCACTCTGGTGAGTGACAGGCACACTCATGGGAGTGACAAGTAACAGGCCTTGGTTTGCAGATTTTGCTAACTTTGTTGCTGCTGGTGTTATTCCCCCAGATTTCACCCCTCAACAACGCAAGAGATTCCTGCATGATGCTCAACTCTACCTGTGGGATGAACCCTACTTATTCAAAAAATGTGCAGACCAATTGATCAGAAGGTGTATTCCAGAATCTGAATTCACAGAGGTGTTGCACAAATGCCACAATTCTCCCTATAGTGGACATTTCAATGGTCAAGGAACGGCAATCAAGGTTCTGCAAGCTGGACTGTATTGGCCAACTCTGTTCAGAGATGCACGCGAATTTGTCAAAAGCTGTGACCGGTGCCAAAGGACAGGAAACATTTCCTGGAAGAATGAGATGCCACAGCAGAACATGCTTGAAGTGGAGCTGTTTGATGTATGGGGGATAGATTTCATGGGTCCCTTCGTGTCATCCTTTGGGAACTCCTACATCCTACTGGCAGTGGACTATGTTTCAAGATAGATAGAAGCCGTAGCTGCAAGAAACAATGATGCTAAGACTGTTCTTAGGTTTCAAAGAAAAAACATTTTTGCCAGGTTTGGTACGCCCCGGATGATACTCAGTGATGAAGGATCACACTTTTGTAACAAGTCATTTGCAGCCATGGTGAAGAAATATGGAATCAAGCATAGAGTATCAACACCATACCATCCACAATCAAACGGGCAAGCAGAAGTGTCAAACAGGGAAGTGAAAAGAATCCTGGAAAAGGTTGTCTACTCTACTAGAAAGAATTGGTCTTCAAAGTTGGATGAAGCTTTATGGGCATACAGAACAGCATACAAGACTCCCATTGGTATGTCCCCGTTCAAACTGGTCTATGGGAAAGCATGCCATTTACCCATGGAGTTGGAACATAAAGCTTACTGGCTATCAAGGAACTGAATCTTGATCCAAGAAGAAGCAAGGACCTTAGACTGATGCAATTGAACGAGTTGGAAGAATTCAGACTAGAAGCATATGAATCTTCCAGGCTTTATAAGGAAAAAACTAAGGCCTACCGTGATCAGCGCATTGTCAAGAACGATCTGCAAGAAGGACAAGAAGTCCTGCTGTTCAACTCTAGGTTGAAATTCTTTCCAGGGAAGTTGAAGTCAAGATGGACCGGTCCTTACAGAATCAACAATGTCCTAACTCAAGGAACAGTAGAGATCATGAATCCATAGAATGGCAACACCTTTTTAGTTAATGGTCAGAGGCTTAAACCATACCTTGGATGGACAGAAGGGAGTAAAGGACAGAACTGTCATGTTCTGGTCCTAAAGGAACTTAAGTGAGAACTCTTTTGAAGTCTGGCATGAGACTTAAAACCAATGCGCTTTATGGGAGGCAACCTATACGTTTTGCTTTTGTGTGGCTAACAATGTGCTATTTTAATTTTGCAGGAATGGACAAGGTATTTGCCACCCTAACAGATTTCAAAAAGTGTACCATAAAAGGCCTCAGGTAAAATCACTCCTAGGAGTGAAGAAGGTCACTCAACCGAGTGAACATACGAGAAAGTAATTCTGTAAGTCTTCTAAACTTGACGTCACTCACACAAGTGGGACAATCCACTCGCCTGAGTAAGAACAACTATACAACACTTTCTGCAAAAACTCACCTTTTTGAGCAGTAATTATGGTTTTAAGTTTGGAGGGGGCGAATTTTTCCAGAAATTTTCAAATTTCAATTTTAACCGCGTCTGCCTTTTTGAGTCACTCGAGTCAGCCACGAATTCCCAAAAACTTTAACTACTGTGCATTAATTCATAACTCCTCCACTGCTTCGTCTTCTTCATCTTCTCCTTATTCCAAAACCACCTCTTCAAATACCACTCCCATGTGTGAACGTACTAACAATTTCTCTGAGTTTTCAGGCAACTAAGGCAAAAATTCAGATTCAATCAAAAACCCCTCTTTCAAATTGCTAATTCAATTTCTTGGGTTTGTACAAGATGCCGCCGGCCAGAAGGAAAGTTGCTGCCCGCAAAAATGCCTCCAATACAAGAAGAAGGATATCCTTTTCCTCATCCTCATCCTCTCCTGAAAAGCAAAGAATGCCCACCCCACCACCATCCCCTGACAGAGAACCTACTCCACCGCTGCCTCCACAACCACCAAGGGCTTTGCAAGAAGCAGCCCTCAATGCCATCACTGACGAGTGAGAGCCCAGGCTACTCCCGAGAAAGAAAGCTTGGGACTTCTTTCTAAAACACATCAAGCGAAAATTCATTACAGAAAAGGGGAATAGGAGAAGATGGTGAAGCGTTTGCCTACATCAAACGCTACGGATGGGAGGTGTTTTCAAGGCCCCTTGTCCGGCCCCGGCTCCAGATTGTGCAAGAATTCTATGGCAACTTCAACACTGCCCCCAGAGACGGAGTATTTGTCTGAGGCATCAGCGTCAATTTCAGCACGGAAGCTATCAGGGCCATCTGGAAGTTACCAAGAATCAGCACTGATTACAGGGAAACCCTTGCTGCCCTGCATCCAAATCAACCACTGGAACACGCCATTCTGTCTAGATTGACAAAAGAAGGCACGAGCTAGGAGATGGATGATCAAGGAAACCCTCTGCGATTTCCAGCAAACGTGTTGCAGACGCCTGATCTAAATTTGTGGCACCATTTCATCTGCTGCAATTTGATGCCAACATCCTACACGGCTAAGGTCACCTATGAGATGGCTCTGCTGCTATATGCCATTGTCACGAACACACCATTTGATGCAGTCTCAGTCATCAGAGATCAACTCACCAGATGCATCACTGATCCAAAGGTGAAGAGATGGTATTTTCCAGTAATGATCACCATGTTGTGCCAGAGGGCAGGGGTGACCTTCCTACACACAGACGCAGAGAGCAGCTTGCAGCAACCATTGCGGATGCATAAGTTGGACCAGAAACCCCCAGGTGCCTCATCCTCAGGGCAAGCAACATCCACTCCCACTCCAGCTGGACAATTGAGGCAGAGGGATTTCAACAAGCAGACCAGGTTCATCCTGGATTATGTCCACCAATGCCAGATGAGGACGGAGAAATTCCTGCAGGAAATGCACAAGTGCATTGGATGCCCTGAAAATTGCCCAATGCCGCATGATCCACTAGTCCATCCACTCCATGGCATGCCTCAATGAACACTCAGGAAAGTGTTGTTCTAATGCCCTTAATCAGCAATTTACTTTTTTCTGTTTAAATGATGAATTTTTCTTAGTTCTGTGTTTTTTTTTTATTTTCTGATTAATGTGTGTTGCCACGTTTTTTATGTTAAGCATTGAGGGCAATGCTTAGAATTAGTTTGGGGGAGTAGTAGAGTAGTTTGTGGTCAGGTCAAGAGTCATTAAGGTCCCTTAGGTTCATGTCTAGATCGAGTCTGTAAAATAACTCTAAAAAAATAAAAAAAATTTCTAAGGAGCTGTCAACAGTCTAGGATGATAATGGTTTTGAAAAAAAAAAATTTGCTAAAACACTTTTGATACTGAGTCTGATGCATGAAGGAAAGAATGGCTGATACTCACTCACACACATGAACAATGCCACTCGTGGAAGTGACTGCCTAGAACGTAATGTTTAAAAATTTGGCATGACTAATCCACTGTTGTGAGCTGTGTCTAGTTCTGAGCTACAATTAGATGAGAGATGCCGTAAATCTGAGACTTCCCTTGTGGTATCCATTCACAGCCTGCTTGTTTAAAAAAAAAAAAAATTTAGGGAATGGATCAACTGAAACCTTAGGGGTAACAGGAAGGAACCACAACAAAAAGTTTCAAACTGTTGGAGTAATAAGGGTTGAGGTATAAGGCAGTGGAGAGATAAGGTTGAATAACACCCCTGTTAGGTTGGTCCATCTACATCCCTACCTTAAAAAAAAAAAAAAAAGCAGAAAGGCCGTGCAGGAAGTCCACGGTTGAAGCCTTAGTAGGTAAATCGAGTCAAAGTAACTTGGGCAAGACCAGATCACAAGAATGACCACCAAAAGCTTAACTGGTTAACTTAGAATGGATTGGTAGGTTTGGCATGAACTAACACTTGTGGCGTATACATTCTAATTCCATGTGAAGGTTGGTTGTTTGACTCTGGATTGCAGAAAGATTTGGTATCCTTAAGTGTATGTTTTCCTCACTTGAATCTGAGACAAAAGGTTGACAGCACATGTCTAGTTTGTGTTTAAGGTTGTTGCTTTGTTCAGTGTCACTTGCCTGAGTGGGAATCCTCACTCAGGGGAGTAAGTCCGTCATTTTGACAATGTTGTTTTCCCCTGTTTCTTATGTACAATCCTGTAAGTGCCAACAAGAGTTTAGTTGTTTTGCTTGAGGACAAGCAATTCTTCCAGTTTGGGGTAGTTGATAATGGTTTATTTGTTACATAAAAGCATCACAATTAACTCTGAATTTAGTAAGAAATTGGGGGGTATTTTCTATTATTAGTGCATTCTACTTAACTAGTTTTTGTGTTTTTATTAGGTTGGGGTTTGATTGCACAATTGCTGAAAAATTAAGGCCAAGGGAACAATTTGTGGGCTGCTGAAGCAATGTTTGCTGAGCTAGACGAAGAAACACCTCCCTAGACAAGAAGCATCTTGCCATTAATGAGTATGTCTCCTCCAAGAGGCATGCTTGTCCCTTAGCTGAAATTTCAGCCACCCCTGCTGATCAATGAGAGCAATGCTGCCACTTCTGGAAGAAGTGCAGTTTAGATTCCAGGCACAAGGCATTGGGAGGATTAAAAAAATTACAAGCATGGGGTGGCTCTCATGGTGAAAGAACCGGCTACAAGGCCCTATAAAAGGGAGAACTGCACTCTCAGAAAAAAAAAAATCTCTGGTTACCCTTTCAGTTGCCAAATACACACAGAAAAACTCCAAGTAGAAGGAAAGAAGGAAGAAGAAGCAACAACAATTCAGTAAGGAAGCCAAGTTGGAGAGTAGCCATCCTAGTTTCTGCTTCAGTTCCATGAGTGAACCCTTTGACTCCCAGGAGTGGCTCAGAAACTGCACAAGCTTTTTTCTCGTCTCTTGACTGTTAGCTTGAACTTTGTTTATCATGCCAACTTCTATGATGTCTTTTGATGTAATAGATGTAGCATTAATCTGTATGAGTAGCTAAGCAGCTTCTAGGGGTTATTCTCCTCAACCTATGTTGTAGTTGTGTAATGCACTGGTTTTGTTCCTTGTTTGAAGAAAGTTTTTCTACATTCATTTACTTGATCACTAAATTGAATGCATGCTAGAACTAAGGGAGATCTGGAAAGATAAACTTGGTTTGGATTGTTTCAACTTTAACTTATGACATAGAGGTAATAGTCTATGGTTTTAACTAAGATAGGAATATACTTAGTTAACATAAGCATTCTTGAAGGCCTAAGAACTTAATGACTTTGTAGCTGGAATCAATCATTGGAAAATAGATTGTTAAAGTTGCAGGGATGACTCTAGGAAAAATGGGAACTGACTTAGAGTTATAAGTGAGCTGAATGAGCAAGAACTCAACCATTACAGTGCTAATAAAACAACCACAACAGTAGGAAGAGGAGAAGAACACCCCTGGCTTTCATTCTCCTGAGTGACTGTTTCCATTCCCCAGAGTGACACCTTGTCTGACTGATAGTCTTTTTTTACAATAATTTTGGTAATTAGCTGTTCTCGTGGGATCGACCTAGCTTCCATTATCTACAAAAATTCATAATCTAAGCTAGTAATATTTTTGGTGAACTCGGCACGCACCAGAAATTCACATGGAGTGTAAAAAGATTGGATTTCATGGCCGCTATACTCTCGGGTTGATGAACCCTGGACATGGTTTGATCCGCTTTGAACGTGAAGATGATTATCAATGTTGCTGGATGAGGACTTTTTGGAACATTGTCGGCTTTTCAATGAGGATTCTGAAATGGAAACCCAGCTTCAAGGTTGCAGAAGATCCCCCAATTGTTCCTATATGGGTTTCATTGATGGATCTCCCAATAGAGTTTCTAAATCCGGAAGTAATCTTTTCAATGGCTATGGCAATTTGAAAGCCATTAAAGGTTGATGCTCCTACCCTAAACATGACGCGTCCTTTGGTGGCAAGGTTTTGCGTTGAAATTGACATCATGAAAGAGCTCCCAAAATTAGTTACCGACCTTAAGATTGGACATCATGACCTTAAAAAGGCCGGAAACATGAGCAATTTTTCACATATGAACACGTGCCTTCCTATTCCTCTCACTATTTTAAGATTGGACACAAGAAAGAGGACTGTGAAAAGGGGGATTTGAAGAAGAAAAACAAGCTTGAGGCACCTCCAAAACAGTCGTGAACAACTCAGCCCAAGTCGCAGCAGCAGTCACAAGTTAGGATTTCCGCATGAACGAACCCTAAGTCGAATCCCAAGGTTTAGTCGCAAATCGTGACTCCAACTGGGATTGCTACGACTGATAAAGCCTTAACCTCAGGTCCAAAAGATCAAGAAAAGTATAGTGGTTGACAATCAAAATTCACCACCAAAGATCAACGAAGGAGCTGTTGCATCGCTGCAAGTTGAGTCGCAGCCTACGATTCTTCCTTATGCGTCTTTGCGTTCCAAGTTCTAATTGATTTGCTCTTCTGGAAACGATACATGAAGTTGAAGATGAGCTTCCTGATGATAGCCAAGAGGATCACGTAGACAAGGTATTTTCAGAAACTCCTCCAAGTGTTTTGCCATCGGAGGAAGTCCAGCAGGCTTTGTTGTGGCTAAACAGCAAAGGACCTTTGCAACTCGGGAAGGTTTCAGACGATGGGGATGTCGGTATACGTTTTGAATTAGAAGAAATAGTAAATGGGGATCACTGTTGCTGGTCTGAATGTGAAGTGGACAACGATAATATTCATGCTGAAAGTGGTTTGCTTGGCAGCTTAACAATTTCCCGAAATAGAAGTCGTAAGACTAAGGCCGAAATGGCCAAGCTGCAAGAAGGGATGCCACTCTGGCAGTCTCTCAGGTCGCTATAAATGGTTACTTTGTACCCAATTTTTCCATGTTTAGTCACTTAATATGGAATATAAGAGGCATTAGGAATCAAGCCTCTCAAAGCCGTTTAAAAGCTTTACTTGCAATGACCTATGCTTTCAATCTCTTAATTGAAAGGTATAAAACGGGTGTTAGGGTTTGAAAAGGCCTTCTCCTCAAGTCCAAATAAAATATGGGTTTTTGTAGATATGCTTTTGCCCTAAATTTGTTGTCGGGTGATGAACAAGTCCTCCATTTTGAAGTCCATCATGTCACGGTTCCTAGAGCTTTTTATGTATTTGTGGTTTATGCTAAGTTTTCTAGGTTGGAAAGGCAAACTCTATGGCAGCACCTTGTTGATTTCAGGCGGAATTTTGCGGATGTTCCCTAGTAGATGGAGATTTTATTGTCATCAGAAACTTAGAAGAATATTTAGGTTGTTCGGTTCAAGACCCAGCCGCCATGGGTGATTTTATTGAGTGCATTCATGATTTTGATCTCTTGGAAATGCCAGCAGTGGGAGAGGAGTTTACATGGGGTGGCACAAGAAGCACTGGTTGGGTTAGCGAGAAACTGGATAGAGTTTTAATATCACAAGAATGGCACGCTTTATTCCCAACTTCTTCAGTGGAGAATCTTAATAGAACTACTTCAAATCACTATCCCTTGCTCCATATGTTTAATATTCAAATGGTTAGTAAGCCGAAAGTTTTTTGTTTCCAGAAGATGTGGTTGTGACGAGCTGAATTTAAAACTGTTTTCAAGGAAAATAGGGATCAGCCAATGGAGGTTTATGGAATGCTGGGTTTTTCCTTGAAGTTGAAACGTTTTAAATTCAGATTGAAAGAGTGTGATACGAATCATAAGGCAAAGGTGGCAGATTTACCTCAACGCAGAAACTATGAATTTCCCAGGACTTGAAAACTTGCAAAGCAAATATTATGGACTCTAAACTCACAAAAAATAATAGGAAAGAAGAGATGCAAACCACAAAAATTTGCACCAAAATGGGATGGAAAGGTTTAGAAGATGTAGAAAGTGTTTAAGGCTAGCAACCCAATCAGTCACCTCTCTAACAACCCTATCCCTTCGATTTATGGATAGAATTGCTAGCGAAAAGGCTCTAATAAACAATAACAAAGCTCCACCAGTAGAAAAACACCTATTCTACTTGCATGCATCAAAAAAGTACAAGCTTGTGTGCAATGCACTAATCTTCAAAAAGAATAGAAAAAGAGCAAAGAGTTTCCTCTCATCTCATATTGAAATATCAAATTCATCAAAGGTATCCTTAAAATGCTGGCCAAGCACCCCTATTTATAGTAGAGGGGGCCCAAAATTCTCCTAACAATTAGGAGAAGAGTTTGATCTCTAACTCTATTCCTACTTTAAAGAACTAGAAATCAACTTAACATCTAATTGACAACTAGTGTCTTGTCTTAGAAGGCAATGTATCTAGGCACCTTTATAGACTTAAGAAACACTAGTCTAATGAAAATAAAACTCCAAATACAAAGAGATATTCTCTCAAAAGAATCTTATCATTATCTTGAAAAGAATCTTCCTGAGTTGTCAACTCTATCAATATCTTCTTTTTTGAGTAATCATAGCAATCCAATCTTAATCTAATCTTCATCCAACGGTAGAGAGTAGACACCAATGAATAGACTTCTTATTTGAATAAACTCTAAATTAGATAAAAGAGAATCATATCAAATCTTTTCCTTCCATGTGATAAGATTTAAATGATCTTATCTCTAAAAGATAGGGAATCTTCCAAATCTTATCCTTCCACAAGTATGATAAGATTTAAATGATTTTATACCTAAAAGAAAGAGATTCCAACTCCTAAAAATTAGGAGATAGGGCCGGCCTCCCTTGCTTGGTTTGTGGGGCCGAAATTTCCTTCCTCAAATGGGCCTTGTAACACATTAATAATCTTGGGCTTGTAACTTCCAGACTTGACATTCTTTTGGGCTAAACCATTTGATATAAGATTATTAAGTGCACTCTTCATCCTTTTACTTCTAGCTCGAGTCATTGGGCTTCCAATGTTGGATAATGGATCTTGAGCCACTCCTTGAGCTTGAACAGTACTTGGAACCCGAACACCTTGATCATCTTGGACTTGATTACCATGGATGTTCACATCATTCCCTCTTTCCTCGAAAGGATTCGACACCATCATCATCATTTTGTTCCCTTGGAATTTCTACTTGCTCTCCTTCACCTTCTTCTTCTCGGTCACCATCTTGTCCTTCATTACCACGCCACCACCTTGCCCATGCCCGGCATTGCCACGTACACCATGGATGTTCTTACGTGCAACAAGGTTAGGTCCAGGATTCACCAATGCATCCCTAACTTGGGCAAGTTGGTTTATTTGATGAGCAGTTTCTTCTTGTTGGCGAGTGGTCTCTTCTTGTCGTCGTTGTTGTTGTGCCATTGCCATCGTCATAAGTTGCAATTGATTGGTTAATGCCACAATCTTATCTTTAAAATCTTGCACAATACAGCATTCCATGTTGAGGAAGAGGTAGAGCTTTGTCTCCCATGTTTCCTGAAACACAACTCAACACGCACAAGAAAAGGAATATCAAAGAACTCACTTCCTGGTTAGCCCTCCCAACTATTCTATTCACTCCCCAAAATCTCTCAAGAAGGTTTAGAATTTAGTAAGGGATGGATTCACTCTTTTCCTACCACTATCTTTGTCTTTTAATTCTTTAGTGCAATGAAGAATAGTCATACAAGAAGTACTTTATAGAAACAAATAAAGAGGATAAAAAAGTAAGGTTCTAAAAATAATTGCAACAAGATCTAAGGAAGAACACGAATATAGATCGAGTAGTTATAATTATGAAAACTTAGATCTCACAAAAAGGCTAATAGAACTTGGAGCAAATTCTGAAAAATAAAAGCTTCGACTTAGGATTATGGATAAAACCCTAATTTCAGCTGCTTCATAAATAAGGGCCTATATTTGCACAAACTTTAGCCACCGAAGATCCAAATATTTTTGAAAAAGATATGTGCAAATAATAGTAGTTGCACTTCAAGTCAAACTCAAATACCAATCTCCTTCTATGCCGTCTTTCTTTTTAATTTTACACGGCTTTTTTTTTGTGACTCAAAACGTGGATTTGGGATTAAGATACCATAGATCCAAAAATTAAGGAGAAGAAAACAAATTTTTTTTTTTGACTAATAATGGATCTAACTATAACAACTTCAATCAACTCAAACAAGAATACAATCGAAGCAAAATAGTGAGATCTATAACAAAAGACTCAAAAGTTTTTTTTTGAAAAAATAGAGATCTAACCAAAGATGAGCTTTAGTAGATCAAAACAAAAGCAAGTCCTCAAGAGCCGAAGCTCTTATAACCAATTGATTGAAAGTATCAATTTTGCAAGTGACTCTACTTTCAGGTTTTCAAAAACCAAAAGCTCTGGTGCCAATTGATACAAAGTATCAATTTGCACTTGACTCTACTTGCAAGTTTTCAAAAACCAAGGCTCTGAGGCCAATTGATACGAATCTTGAGGCAAAGTGGCAGATTTACCTCAACGCAGAAGCTATGGATTTCCCAGGACTTGAAAACTTAAAAATCCAATATTATGGACTCCAAACTCACGAAAAATTAAAGGAAAAAAGAGATGCAAACTACAAAAATTTGCACCAAAATGAGATGGAAAGGTTTAGAAGATGTAGAAAGTGTTTAAGGCTAGCAACCCAATCGGTCACCTCTTTAACAACCCTATCACTTCGATTTATGGATAGAACGGCTAGCAAAAAGGCTCCAATAAACAACTAACAAAGCTCCACAAGTAGAAAACACCTATTCTACTCGCATGCATCAAAAAAGCACAAGCTTGTGTGCAATGCATTAAT
This sequence comes from Oldenlandia corymbosa var. corymbosa, assembly GCA_949775105.1. NCBI lineage: Eukaryota > Viridiplantae > Streptophyta > Magnoliopsida > Gentianales > Rubiaceae > Oldenlandia > Oldenlandia corymbosa. The sequence continues at coordinate 19,781,080 of OX459118.1, read as the reverse complement.
CTTCGAAAAGAATAGGAAAAGAACAAAGAGTTTCCTCTCGTCTCATATTGAAATATCAAATTCATCAAAGGTATCCTTAAAATGCTGGCCAAGAACCCCAATTTATAGTAGAGGGGGGCAAAAATTCTCCTAACAATTAGAAGAAGAGTTTGATCTCTAACTCTATTCCTACTTTAAAGAACTAGAAATCAACTTAACCTCTAATTGACAACTTATGTCTTGTCTAAGAAAGCAATATATCTAGACACCTTTATAGACTTAAGAAACACTAGTCTAATGAAAATAAAACTCCAAATACAAAGAGATATTCTCTAAAAAGACTCTTATCCTTATCTTGAAAAGAATCTTCTTAAGTTGTCAACTCTATCAATATCTTCTTTGTAGAGTAATCATAGCCATCCAATATTGATCTAATCTTCATCCAAAGGTAGAGAGTAGACACCAATGAATAGACATCTTGTTTTTAATAAACTCTCAATTAGATAAAGGAGAAACATATCAAATCTTATCCTTCCATGTGATAAGATTTAAATGATCTTACCTCTAAAAGATAGGGAATCTTCCAAATCTTATCCTTCCACAAGTGTGATAAGATTTAAGTGATTTTATCACTAAAAGATCGAGATTCCAACTCCTAAAAATTAGGAGATAGGGCCGGCTTCCCTTGCTTGGTTTGTGGGCCGAAATTCCTTCCTCAAATGGGCCTTGTAACACATTAATAATCTTGGGCTTGTAACTTCCAGACTTGACATTCTCTTGGGCTAAATCATTTGATATAAGAGTATTAATTGCACTCTTCATCCTTTTACTTCTAACTCGAGTCATTGGGGCTCCAATGTTGGATAATGGATCTTGAGCCACTCCTTGAGCTTGGACAGTACTTGGAACCCGAACATCTTGATCATCTTGAACTTGATTACCATGGATGTTCACATCAGAGTGGAATAAGGAAGTTTTTGGAGATATCTTTGAGAACTTGCACTAATGTGAGAATGCGGTCCAAGAACTTGAGTCTATTTAGGATTCAACCAGGAATGACCATGATCATATGAATATCCAAACAGCTAAAGCTGAGTTGTTGCAAAGATTGAAAGAACACAATGACTTTTGGTCTTGGAAAATGAAGATTAAATGGATGAAGGATGGTGATTCAAACTCAGCCTTTTTCATGCATCTTTAAAGGAGAGATGGTTAAGGCAAGGTCTTTTCAAAATTCAGTCCAAGGATGGCCCAACTTTGACGTCTATGGATGACATTGAACATGAAGGAGTTCGGTTCTATAAAAGCCTTTAAAAATGAGGAGGGAATTGATCCACAGTGTGCTTTGAAGCAGGACATATTTTTGGAGCATATTCCACAAGTTCTTGGAGATGAAGCAGAAGCCTCCTTGTTGCACCCAATCCAACTTGAAGAGATAAAGCAATCCTTGTTCAACTTAAGTGAAGATAGTGCCCCGGGAGTTGATGGTTATGGTGGATGCTTTTACAGAAATTGTTGGGATATAATTTCTGCGTTTATTGGCTGCCTACCAAGAGTTCATGAATGGTGTGCCAATGCCACGATTGATTACAAGTACTTTGATAACCTTAATTCCAAAGAAGACCTCGGTGACTACATTTCAGATTATAGGCCGATCAGCCTTTGTACTTTTCTCAACAAAATATTCACCAAAGTTTTGACTGAGCGACTAAAATTTGTTTTGCCTACTATCATCTCAGAGGAGCATTAGGCATTTTTGGAAGGCCGTGATATCTTGGATAATGTCCTGCTTACTTAGGATATGTGTCAATTCCTTGGTCGAAAGGCAGAGGGTGGCAACTTCATTCTAAAGCTTGATATGGTGAAAGCTTTTGATAGAGTCAAATGGAGCTTCTTGGAGAAGGTTTTATGTAAATTTGGCTTTCGATTACATTTTTGTCTTCAATCATGAATAACTTGCGCAGGGCATGGTTCACAATCATGATTAATGGAGGATCGGTTGGCTTTTTTCAATCATCTAGAGGTATAAAATAAGGTGACCCTTTGTCACCCTGTCTCTTCATTATTGTGTCAGAAGCAATGACAAGGAGGCTCAAGGCATTGATTGAAAGTGGATGGATTGCGAAGTATGGAACTCCGGCTGGCTCTTTTTCGGTTTCTCATCTAGCATTTGCAGATGATGCAATTGTTTTCTCAAGAGGTTTGAAAAGATCTTTGAATGCTTTAAATGACTTCTTTGTGGACTATGAAATTGCATCAGGGCAGAAAGTAAGTCGCGAGAAGAGTAACTTTATGATGTCGGAAGGAACTTGTGTGCGAATGGTGGCAATTGTGCAAGGAACTCTAGGTATTCAGAGAGGACCTCTTCCTTTTGAATATCTCGGCTGCAAAATTTATGTGGGTAGGCGCAAGGCTTCCACATTTCAATTCCTTCATGATAGCATTGACAAACGACTCTTGAGTTGGTAGAATAAATTGCTAAGTCAAGGTCGCAAGTTAATTCTCATTCGACATGTCTTATCTTCTATTCCAATTCATGTGTTCTTGGCGCTTCCTCCTCCAAAATCAGCAATAAGAGAGATTGAGAGAAGATGCCTAAAATTCTTTTGGAGTGGTACGAGTGAAGAAAGCAAGTGACATTGGAGATCTTGGGAGAGGCTCTCTTTTCTGGGATTGGGCATTAGAAGCTTTCGAAGCATTATTGATGCTCTAACAATAAAGCTTTGGTGTAAGCCACAACACTTAAGTCATCATAGACTTTGGACTATTTTTTCAGCATGCAGTTACTACACTTATACACAGACTACTTTCCTAGATTAAATACATTTCAAAAACAATGAAAAACATACAAAAACAAAAACAAAAAAACACATAAATAAACCAAAAAACATACTCCACATTCACTACCCCCCTTCCCTCAAACTTAAAAGATAACAATGTCCCCAATGCTAACAAAACACAACAAACACAAAACAGAAAACAAAATGACATGGGAGAGTGAACAAGTGATTTCCCTGAGTGATCAAGGATTTATCCCATCAAAGGGATGTGGTGATGGGATGATGTTGGAGTCACTGGTGCATCCAGCCAAGTAGCAGTGCAGTGAATATAGTCCAGCATGTACTTGTGCTGCTTGGTCAAGTGTTTCCTCCTAACTCCAGTGATTGGTGGTGGCTCTTCTCTCGGTGGTCGATCCCTGGCCAATGTCCTGTAACTCCAACTTCTAGGGATGGTCTTGTGCACATCTCTTGCCACAAACAGTACATCAGCTTGTCCACAGAGCAGTGTGACTGATACTGGAAAGTACCAGTTTCTAACAGTAGGGTCAGTGACCCAGCCGGTCATCTGCTCCCTGATAATTTTTGCCACATCAATTGAAGTGGAAGTTCTAATGGCACTGATTCGTAGAGCCCTCTCATAGATGACTTGTTGGGTATACATGGTGGGCATGATGTTGGTGGTGATCAATTTCAACCACACCTTGTTCTCTAGGCACAACTCGGAGTAGGAAAAAGAATGGGGAGCTGCATATGTGTCCCGCTCCCGCTCTGCAATTGAAAAATGATCACACAAACCTTCCAGAATCGCTTCAGTGAGATTTTCATTAGGATGTAAATCCTTCACAGCCTGCTCATAGTCAATTTCCACAACCCAGAGCCCAAGAACATCTCTGAGGCAGCATGGGAGATATCAGCGTGCCTCCCTTGAACATAAACAACATTTCTGATGAGAATTTACAAACCTACATTCCCATCATTGAAGAAAATAGTACACCTTCGAGTTCAAAGCCTTTTACAAGATCTGATAGCAATCTCGTAGACGAAGCAAATTTCGTTAATGCAACCATCAACCCTAAACAATTCTATCAAGAAGCATACTTGAAAAAGAACGGTTTCTGCAAGATCAAAAAGATCCAAGACAAGATGAAAACCCTCTTGGTTTAATCATACTTGACACGAAAAATGGACACTCCATTTAACAAAAATTCCTCACAGGAAAAACTCTCAAAAGAGACAACAAAAATGACCACTCAAGGGTGCTTAAGAAATTCGGCCAAGCCTCCTATTTATAGGCTTAGAATTTTCGGCCAGCACCACTAAAAGAAGACCAATTAGGACTCTCTAATCTTATCTCACAAGGAGTAAAAGTAGAAGAGTACTTGATCTCTTTGACTCTATCTAAAATCTAGGAAACCTTATCTAAATGACTTATCCTCAAGTAGGATAATATCTAGAAGGAATCTAAGACTCCTAATCAAAACACTCTAGTTTAATTCAGTCCACATGACTTATTTAACTAGATAAAAATTCAAAAATTGACTCCTAGACTTAGACTAACTCTAATCTCGAAATTCAGCTCCAAATTGTTGAAGTAAAATGTCTTGAACGCCCTTCCAAAAGTGGAATATTGATCTTGTGCCCCTTAAGTTGTAGAAAATTCCAATTTACTCCAAAACTTGTAGAATTCTCTTTATTGACTCCAAAAGATTGGAAAACACTTGAAACAATTAAGATAGTTTGCAACCTATCCAATTGTGTAGCAATGGACTCAATCTTGAACACTTTGATCAAATAGGCCGTCCACTCAAGAACCTAAATGACTCTTCTCACTAGCTTGATCAATGATCTTCATGGAGCACACAGAGTCAAACTCTCTTGATACTCTTTAGCACTTATTTCCATGAGGTCTTCATCTCCTTTGGTTTGAACCCCAAAGTTAATGACATTCTCAACACCTTGATCTTGAACCAACTCCCTATCACATAGGTAGTCAAGATCCATCCTTTCTTCCTTGATTGGTTTGCAAAGTAAACTTGGCATTCCAATACTAGAATGAAGGACTAGCTCATTCCCCTCACTAGGAGAACCTCCATGGAAGGTTACTTGATTCTCATCAAGATCACAAGCTAGGAAGCTCAAGGCAAATATGGCAACACTCCCCAACCTCACAATGCACCATGAAGAAGTAAAGATGGAGGCAACACCTCAATGGGTCAATTTCCTCCATTTCTGCCCAAGAAGAAGTTAACCAATTTTGAGCAGATTTAGGCCAATTCATATCACTCCTTTTTGGCCATCTTTTTCAACCATCTTTAAGGTATTTTGGAGCCTTACAATCTGGTCTAAATTCATTAAAATTTTGGCCAAACCCTCAACAATAAAAGGTGGCCAGATTTGAAGGATAAAAGCAAGTCATGGTGTAATCCAAGTCGAGCCACTTTTGTTGACAACTCATGGTCCAACTTTGCAGCCATCTTTGACCATGTTTTGAAGACTTAAAGGTGAAGAAATCCTAGGTAAATGATAGCTGCACCAGCTGCCATAGTCAACTACAAAACAAGGAACCATCTTAGCATTACTTTTTATATTTTATTAAGCAAGTTGTCTAGTTCTTTTGTCCTTTAAACTCAAAAAAAAGAAACAACCATTTTGGGTAGTTTTCTATTTCATTATATTAAATCACTCCTGGACTAATAAATTGGCACAATCTGTCATTTGTTCAATAAATGCTGATTTGACAGATCTATCCACTCTCACCTATGTGCATGCCCTCTTATTAGAAGGCGGGTATGATTATGACCCCATTATGATTAAAACTCTCGAAATAATAAGAATGTGGGGCACTATTTAAATTTCGTAATAGCCTTGAATCTTGTGAATGAGAATGTTGGGATTCGTTTTTTCCTATAATCTTGTTTAAAATCAAAGAAAGAAGGTCTATTTTCCCACGTAGTTCGTCGGTCAAACCAACGATTCTCTTCTCAAAGTAAAAGGAGTAAAAGTCACAGTAGAAAAATCCTTTTCTAGTTAGACTTCTATCAAAGCAATGAAAAAACCATCCCTTCCTATTTGTTTGTCCTGTAAGATAGAAAGAAAATTAGACCCCAAAGAGCCCTTCTCTTTACTACTTTAGGGGGTGTGGGTGAAGGGGGGTTTACAATACAACCGAGGTAAAGTGGTTTATGATTGAATCTCAGAGGCATTCTTATCATTTGGTAGATCCAAGTCCATGGCCTATTTCTGGTTCACTCGGAGCTTTGGCAACAACCGTAGGAGGTGTGATGTACATGCACTCATTTCAAGGGGGTGCAACACTTCTCAGTTTTGGCCTTATATTTATCCTTAATACCATGTTCGTATGGTGGCGCGATGTTCTACGTGAATCCACGTTGGAAGGACATCATACCAAAGTCGTACAATTAGGACCTCGATATGGTTTATTCTTTTTATCGTATCGGAGGTTATGTTCTTTTTTGCTTTTTTTTGGGCTTTTTCTCATTCTTCTTTGGCGCCTACGGTAGAGATCGGAGGTATTTGGCCCCCAAAAGGGATTGAGGTTTTAGATCCTTGGGAAATCCCTTTTCTTAATACCCTTATTCCCCTATCATCCGGAGCTGCCGTAACTTGGGCTCATCATCCTATATTGGCAGGAAAGGAAAAATGAGCAGTTTACGCTTTAGCAGCTACCGTTTTATTGGCTCTAGTATTCACTGGCTTTCAAGGAATGGAATATTATCAAGCACCCTTCACTATTTCGGATAGTATTTATGGTTCTACCTTTTTCTTAGCAACTGGCTTTCATGGTTTTCATGTGATTATAGGTACTCTTTTCTTGATTATCTGTGGTATTCGCCAATATCTTGGTCATCTGACCAAGGAGCATCACGTTGGCTTTGAAGCAGCTGCATGGTACTGGCATTTTGTAGACGTGGTTTGGTTATTCCTATTTGTCTCTATCTATTGGTGGGGAGGTATATGAAGGAACGAATCAGTGGATTGAGGAATGAAAGCTCGAAGACAAAGAGAACGGGCTTTTCCAAAGAATTACTGCAGCTTTCCTACTCCCTTGAATTTTTATATACAAAAAAGTCTATTCCACTTTCCTATTAAATCTCTCTCTATTTTGGCACATAAATGACGGTATCAAAGATATTATGACAGATTATGTTCACCAAGAAATGACCCGAAATTTTATCTTGGTTTATTTGACCTTTTAATCGTAATCAAAGATTTTTTCTTGTCTCTCGTTTTTTTTCCTGAACAAATCGAAGAACCTAATGGATCGAAAATAGCAGCAAAAACTCCCATTTCTTTCTTTGGTTAACAACCAAGAAAAATTCACTTTATTGACTACTCTTACAGGCTTTCTGTCTGTCTGAAGGGAATCATTTTAGACGAATCAATCATGCAACACCTCTTTTTTTTGCTTTGGCACGCATTCAAATTTAATATAGCTTTTCTACGTAAGTATTTGGATTATTGTAGGAGGGGTTCCCTTATTAATCCAGTACCAACGGGGATATACAAAAATTGGAAATTCTATATTTCATCTTTCAAACATGTCTATGGAATGCATGCATTACTTGATGTAGTAATAAACTTCAAACCGCCTTTATCCAAAAGTCCCTCAACAAAAAAAATGAAAAGGAAGAGGGTTAAACCTGTTAATTTTGATAGGGACGCCTTGTTGAGATTGGTGAATGAGCCATGGGATCCGAAGAAAAAAGCAAATTTAGATTGCAAAGAATTCTTCTGGGTCCGAAAGGTATGCTCATCGTATGTTCAGAATTATATGACATATGTAAAAAGAGGGCAATCCCAACTGGGAACTTACATTAATGCCTGCAAGGGATGCCCTGAGAATCCAGTGCCAAAAGGTTTTGTTCCTAAAATAGGGTTTTATTTTCGCAATTTAATAAATGTAGTTATGGTATACAGGTGGATTAGGCATATGAATCGGGCTCGTTCTGACAAGGGAAAGAAACCCTAATCGATATGAATGGAAGATGCCTATGATTTTCTTCGATTGTTTTCCAAGAATGTTGAGCCGGGTATGTAAGTCATGTATCTGAGAGGAAGGACAAGTTGGTCAGCCGGTTAGTTGAGAATAAAAGAAAGGTTTCGCTCCTATTTATTAAAAGGCCGATACCTTGGCGCAACTAGGCGAATTCCTAAAAAAAATCACCACGTGGGAGCTTAAGCGAACACTGACTAGTGAATTGATTGCCTTATTTCTTTTGGTCGAGAGAGTACGATACATCGGTGAAAAAGATTGACTTTTATCTGTGAGGTTGGTAGCGAGCCATATCAGTTTCTTGTCGGTCTCGCATTCAGAGACGTTTTTTTTCATTTAGACTAAGCCGAACACGTGTTAGATTGATTTCCGAAAAGGGTTCCGTACACCGTGAATTCCTTTATTCTGTTGGGGGCTGCTTTAGCGCGGCGCTTGGTTTTGTGTGCTTTGCAGCAGTTTACCATTCTGCTGTATCGGATGCCCGAAGTGTGGACTCTTTATCTTAGCCATTGGTCCTTAAGGCCTATTCTAATAAGTTCTCAGTTTTCTTTGTCGCCAAAGCCTCAATACCTACTCTTGATAAGAGAGGTTGCTTGCTTAACTTAAGTTAAGGGGTAATAAGGCTACATAAACTAGACTTTACGGTACGGAATTAGCTCTATGAAGTTGGCTTAACTTGACTAAGTTTTTTGCTGCTCATATCTATTGTTGAGTGTCTCGAGTTTCGCATCTCTTTAGAGGTAGGCTGTGAGGAGTCCACGGAAAGGAGCCTCCGAGTTTCCGTCCTGGCTCAGTAAGTTCAGTTCGTCCCGAACGTCAGGCTTCTAGACTTAGTGCAGTGAGGCTCGTTCTGTAACGATTGGTAGCACTCGTGTAAGATCTGGTTTACTTGTTTCATATCATCCATATCCTAAGGGTCTTCCGATAATCTGAGTTCCCCGCTTTGGTGAAAAGTAAGAGTGAGCGTTGGTTAAGAAGCAAGAGATCACCCTTCGCTTCGACTCGTGCTTCTTAACCCCAAAAACCCGTCCTCAGTTCGGATTGCAGGATGAAAGAATCGAATTGTGTCGGTTTTCAAAAGAAGGAACCAAACCATTTCTATTTTGCATAGTGATAAGGGGTACTGTAAGCTGTATTTCTGGAAAGTCTATGAAATTGCGTTTTGACTCCTATCTCCTCTTCCTAACTTAGAATCATTGTCCTTATTAACTAGGTAATAAACCACTTACTGTTGTTTGGGACATAAGCACATGGAAAAAAAATTGGGCACAAGAGACTACTAAATAAACCAGCATCTATCTTGTCTATAAGTTTGGATGGGAAATATCTTGCTCTGTAAGTACTTGAGTATGTATGAAGATATTCCTTTTTTATAACAATGCTTACTGCCTACAAGTGACCTTTTCTGATTGCGTTATTGTGATAATTGATGAGCTTAAGGGAAGCAAAGACGGGGATGTTTGTATAGTTGAAGTTAATAAGATGGAAATTCGCCACTGGAGTAAGAGACTTCATTTGGGATCTAATGTTACTTCATTGGAGTTTTGCCCAAGCGAAAGGTGATTGCAACTTAACCTCAACTCGATCCTTTCTCTATCTCTTTATATCTTTTGGGTTTCTCGAGATTGAAGATGAATTGGAATTTTAAATATTTGGGGTTGTCCATGTTTACATGTAAGAATTAGTAGTTATAACTTGGTAAGAGGCTGTTTCAACTTTAGGATTTTTGCAAATATGGTTTATTTTTTAAAAGATACTGAAATACTTTAGCCATGCGTTTTGCTATTTAAGCAAAACAATGTACAACATAAATGATTTGCTCATCATTTATCTCAAATGTTATCCCACTAAGTCATGTTGTTGTTGTTGACTGGTTGTCCTTGTTGCCTACATTTTTTTCTGAGAATTTGATATTTTCAACTTCTACTTCTCTTAGCTGCTATAAATGGATTCAAGTACTGTTGGTTACAATCTGACTGTTCAAGATATATTCTTAATTTTGGCTTGTTTAAAATGTGTATGCATATTCTTAAGTTGACTAATCATAATATTGATCGTTCGGTGTCTTTTTGCAGGGTTGTGCTTACTACATCTTCGAATGGGGAGTCATGGTGACTAAGCTGACTGTCCCTGCTGATTGGAAAGGTCTCTCTTCTCTTTCTTTGTGTTTCACATTCACACTTTTGCATTTCAGATCTGAATTTGATTCTTAACCCCTCTTTTCACGTGCAATGCAGAATGACAGATTTACTTGCTACTCCCGGACTATTTCTGGCTTCTCTTGTGTTATTCTACATATTCTTTCGAAATCTGATTTGTTCTGGAACTTCCCTGAACCTGGCAGAAAGATTAGCTCTGTATTGACTGATTCAAATCCGGTCGAGAAGAATATGTTTGGAGCTTTCGGACCTCTAGATATGTACCCTGACTAATCTTTATCAGAAGTTAAAAGTATAGCATTGCATTTGAAAGTAGCCACTGTGTACTAGAGCTGCACATTTTTAAGGTTGCAGAAGTTATTCTAGGAAAGATCATGGAGATCTTGGAATTTTCATAGGTAATTGACTTGTCATTTTTGTAATGATATGAAAGATGAACCTTTTTGGTTGCTAGTTTCAGTGACCACGTCTGGGACTTTACTATATAATATTTTTCCTATAAAGAGTTGATGCTGTGATGTTGCATTTGGTTGATATTCGGAGTTGCTAATTCGTTTTTTGATGTTTAAACTTTCAAATTGCGATGAAAACTCAAAAAGTTGTAAGTGAATTCTTCTAATTAGCGGTATACATGGGAAGGCAGGCGAGGCCGGCAATCGCCTCCAGAGGCCTGGCCTTTGGCATGGTCATGCCGTAAACCTCTGTGGTATCAATATCTTCAGGCCTTAAGTTATCAGCAGGGCTCCAATCAAAGCAATGAAACAGCCAAGCCAACGCCATTAGGACCAGTGTCACGCCAAGTGGTGCACCGGGCATTTCCTCTTCCCAAGACTGAACGGCAAGATCTTGAAGTCAGCTCCGTGGCTAATTTCCACTTGGCTTCCATCCGCTGGTAAATGCTTTCAGGTCTGAACTCCTCCACTTGTCGAGGATGCCGAGATTAACACAATTTTCGATCTAAAGGATCAAATTGTGCACAAAATGGCGGAACTAACGGCAGATCCGTTCTGGGCTAACCACCGCCTACGGATAATCTAGGAATACTTGCAGCCCTCCCGCGGCGGGGAGTATAGTATTCAAGTATTACAAAAGAAACTAGGGCAGTTGTCCGAAGGTGAGCCGCGGAATTCATATGTATACAAGGAGTTACTTCGCGCCAAGGAAGATATAACAATGTTCCGATAGAGAAGTCAAGTAAGAAGGAAGGAGGCTAGTCCCCAAAAATGCTCCGCCCGTAGGAAACTTTCTCGTTGGGGCTTTCGATTCTTCTGTTTTGAACGTCGTAATAAGGTAGCCATAGGGGAGGAACCCCGTGGCTGGATTGAATCCGAGTAAGGCCCGGTCTCAGCCCTTTCTTCGATCCGATCCCGTGCCTCAGCTTAGCTTCAATCTATTCATTCGTTTTGATAGGTCAACCATTCTCTTGTTCTATCTTGAGCCAAAACCGCCCTAAGGCCTCGTGTTGTTAAGAGATGGGGGATCGCCCTAAGGTCTAGCGATCAAAGAAGAAAAGAAGTCATGCGAAACAGCAAAGGTTAGAATACACTCGACTGTAAAGGAGAGGAGCTTAAACGCCTCACTTCACTCTATTCTCTTGCGGACTTGTCTGGCCAATCGGTCGCCCTCTTCCTTTGCGAAGTTGAACTAAGAAGTGGCATCGGTCTTTTCTGAATAAGCTATTTGGAAAGATAGGGAACTTCTTTCTATAAGCTATTATTTGGTAGAAATGGAATTGGAAATGGGACCGGTAACCCGACTCTTTGAATTGAGTACCTACGATCGTGGAATGCCTATTTTATTAAAATAGGAACTCAAAGTAAAAACTAGACTTTGTCTTGCACACGACTTCAATCGTATAGAGATTTCCCACTGTCTCGTGTCGATACCGAAAGTACTCTTCCCTTACAGGGAAGCAATTGCCTACTTTCTATGTCCGGAGACACTTACTGCACTCTTTCTTATGTCAAGACAGACAGGCGGTTATCGGGATGTACTCAAGGCCCTTCCTAAGCCAAATGAAAAGTAATCTTCCATCCAGAAAGTCAGTCCTAGTTCCGCGCTTCCCTCTTTTCTTTGGCATCGTATAGTAAGATGGGCTGTACGTATAGAGAAGGAAAGTCTATTTTCCTAGAGTCTAGCTAACTCTAACCCACTTGAAGAGGTTCTTCTTCTGCAGTAGCGGGTTTGGATAGTGATTAGTACCCCCTCTCCTTCTTCCCATAGAAAGCTTTTTCTATGATGGTTGACTGAACTTTAAAAGAATAGGCCCATTGAGTTATGCTACTGGACTTTAGGCATCTTTTTTTATACCCCGAAGCGGAGAAGCTGAAGATGGATATCGGATACCCATTCTATAGAGGTCGACCTTGAAGATTCGTCGTTCATCCTCTATTCGAATGTGAAGTGTTGAGATATCCGGTCTGGCCGGCGAGCAGATATCTTACTCGTTCTTGCATTACGCGCTTTTCGAGTCAGTCCTATCTTATTCATTAGAAAAGCCGGTTCATATGGAACGAAGGAAGTGAAGCTATAAGAAAAGACTGATGCCCCCTGTTTTTAAGGAAGATCGATAAAACCAAAACCTTCATGTTATCCGAATCTGGCGGTTATGCATCATGAGTTAGGAGGGCTTTCTTGATAGAGCGTTTAATGCCAGGAGTCCCGAATTCTTCTATACAGTTCGAGAAGAGTTACGAAAAGCCATCGGCCAATAGTGCCCTAGTTACCTGCGGGTCGGGCCGGTAAGCCTTTGGCTAAGCTAATGTTGATCAATTGATTAGAGTGAACTTTGATCTCCTTTACTTGATTGATATCAAAGTGAACCTTGGCTATCTTACGAAGAGTCTAACTCTCTAAATCTAAAAAGATTGACACTAAGCGAAGAATGCAGACTGGAGACTAAACCAACGGCACTTCTTGAAAGGTTCCTTTGATAGAAGATCAGTACTTAAAGTAAGAAAGAGGGAGAAATATGATAGTTATTGCAGCTAAAGGAAGCTAGCCACAAGGAAGAAGAACTCTTAGACCCAGATCCCAGCCCCCCGCGGAACAGGATTTTCTTTCTCTTTTCCAAGCCCGGTTATTAAATCTATGCTCTACTCAATCTCCATATACGCTTCCTTCCTTGATCGACCCAGAATGTACTATCTCTAGCCGTGAATTCACTATACGAACATTTCACATATGAAAATCTATTGCACAAGTATGTTATTGAAATAAGTCCATGCTATCCGCTACACAGGGTTATTCAATTCCGTTCCGTTTGATTCAAAGGCAGGAAGCCAATTCGATAGAAGAAAGGATCTATTCCTCTTAATAGTAGCTGAGGGATATGAACAAGAGCTAGATCTCCCTCTTTTTCCTAAGTGAAAGTCCAGTTCGTCCCCGGGATTTCGAAAGAAGGGCCCCAGTCTTGCTTAAGACATAAGGGGGTGTTCATACCAAAAGACCAATTCGTTTTAACAGAGTCTATACCCGGTGCAGCTAAGAAACAGTATAAGGCGCCATATACAGTCCATCTCATCTGAAACAGTCTTAAAGGGAACTTTAGGCCATTATAAGCCGTATTCTGATCCTCATGTAAGTGATTCACCATATCATGCGTGAAACGGTGGAAGGGCCCTCCGCATTGTGTGCATCCGAATGGTAAGATCGCAGCTCAGACCCTAAGAAATTGGAGCCGAAGAGGAAGTCTTTCAAGGCTGTTCCGGGTATTGAATGATTCTTCTCGGCAGGGGAGTGAACTCTATCTGATAGTGATTTTTAAATCCCGAACCAGAGAAAGAGGAAGAAGCAAAGCTAGGCCATTCCATAAGGGATGCATATACTATACTATCAAGAATAAGGAATAGCTTTTCTCTATACCGAGTCGGGTATGAACTCAAATAAAAAAGAATCTGACTCTGCACCTCGCTTCTTACCGACCATTCTTTTCTTAATAGGGCAGGCCTATCGAGAATAGAATTCTTTTTTCACTCGGAGTTATAGCCTTTCTTATGACTTAAAGCATCTCTCAATCAAAAGAAATAACCCTTCTTTAAGTTTAAGAGATTTTATAGTTCGAGTAACTTATGATGAATATTCGGTAATAGTTCGCGAACCCTATGTGGTCGGCCTTCTTACCAGTCTGCCTCCTTTCTCTTGATGGAATATATCACTGAGCTCCAGCTTTGCTTGCCTTCTTCGCCGGCGCTCGCCGGCCCTCATTTCACTCCTAAGGCAAAGGGGTGTACTCTTCTTTTTTGTCGATCGAGCCACTCTCCCTCATTCCACTCGTCCAGCCCTCTTCACGAACTTGTATAATCGATGCTACGGAGATAGCCAACTCTATTATCAAAAAAAGAAGGAAACGGGCAAAAATTTGGCACCAGATATCCGGAGGTGTGGAAAGAGCAGCTGTCAAAAGCGGAAAAACAATCAAAAAACGACGATTGTTCGTGGAGGTTTCTACAGAAAGACCCCTTGATTCTGGCAAATGGATCACAATTACAGTACTGAGAGCATACCGATGGAATGAACGAAATACGAACAGTTAACATAATATGGTCATAAATCTTAGGTTGTAATTTAATCATGAGCGAATTTGTTGATGTTGCACCCATGAAGTATGGAAAGTGCCAAACATTGGGAACTACCGGGGGAGTTAGGAACAGGAACAAGGAAAAGCGAGAACCACTTAAATAGAGGAATCGATTGTATTTCGCCCTTTGTTCACCATAGCAACTGGGGATTAAAAAGCACCAAATTTGATGACTTATTAAAGGAAAGATGAAGTAAGAGCATGCTATTGAAGACGTTGCAACATATGTCGAGAACGCCTCCGTTGATTGTGTACAAACAAAATACGAGTCCAAAGGCAGGCTAAGAAAGGGTTTAGCTAATGGAGATATTAACTCTTCCGGGAACCAGTAACGCGTAAACCATGTCAAACCAAGACCAATCAATATCCGAATGGAACGGATTCGAACTTCTCCTAGAATAGTTTCCAGTGCGAAATTAAACTAATAAGAAATTTATGAGTAATTCAAAAGAAAAAAAGGATTCTATTCATTAACAAATAGGTGGAGCATAATTGAATCACTACATTGACCAGGAAGGATGCGAAGCTATTAGAAGCTATTGTTACTTACGATATTTCTTATCTTACGATATTTCGAGTTGGATGAAAAGAGCGCTCCTAAATGAATCCTTTCTCAACTATACGATACCGCCAAATGAAGGGGACTTACTGAGCGGATTGGCTATGCAGGTGCCCCTCGATACAAAAGAATTGACCCCGGGCAGCAAGTAAGAGACAAAGGAAAATTTCTCAATCTCCTACAAGACGGTCTAGAGGATAGTACCTTGGACTGAGAGAGGATTGACTTGCGGCTTACAAACTAGAACTGATTTAGCTCTCTTGCACCGGACACTGCATTAACGCTAGAGCTACTAGTTATAAGCTTCGTTCGCACACTCCTAATAGCTTCACTTCTTATTGCTTCACTTCGTTCTACTTCGCTTGATTCTCATGCCAGTGGACTCGTCGCTCAGCTTTAGGCCTTATTAGCTTCATTTCTGAAGTGAGCATGAAGTCAAAATTTAATAGATACTGAGAAAGCGTCTTTCGTGATGAAAGTTGCAAGTTTGGATTGAGAAAGAAATCAGCTAAGCGCAGCTGAATCAATTATTATAGGAGGCGTAGGGTAGAAGCATGGAGAAAGGCAGGAGCAGAGTCTGAAGGAGAGAGCGAAATGAAAATGTAATACTTGGAACGAGTAGAGCTATATAGGTTGAAAAGGAAGAAAGTTGCTAGACTTAGAAGTTTTGATGAAGTCAAGCAAAGGAGGTAAGCTCATATACTGCTAGCATTGGTCCAGCAATCTTAATTCCGTATATAAGCAAGCATAATGCTTACTTACGGAGAGAGACCTTCTCTTTTTATTATTGTGGCTAAAGCGTTTAGTCGTGGTTTGAATGCTTTGTTAACTAATCGCTTAAATGTGCCATATGCCCTTCCTCGGAATTGCATCCTTATTACGCACTTGGCGCTTATATCAGAAATGTAGAAAATCTTCGCCAATTTTTCTGGGGTCACTCGGATACTGGACACAAGCATCATTGGGTTTCTTGGGAAAAGATTTGCTACCCTACTAAAGAAAATGGCCTTGGCTTGCGTAGTATGCCGGATTTTCTCGCTGCTGCATCTATGAAATTATGGTGGAAGTTCGTGGCTACAGCTACAGATTCTCTTTGGGCGGCTTTCATGCGCTCGAAATATGGCTCGAGGCATTACTTTAATCTTATGACACCAGGTTCACAATTTTGACGGAGATTACTTGCGTAGGATGACACAGATGACTATATTGCTGTTCTTGTTCGGAATGGAGAGTGTCTTTTTTGGCTAGATGATTGGCTTGACTCTCTTCTATACTAGGGCGGGGGAAGAGAAATGATTCCTTTTCAATCCCATAAGGGGTAAAAAAAAGGTATATGTGCTTTTTTGAGACTTCTTCCTCTTAAGGGTAAGGAGAGAAGAAAGACAAGAAAGAGGAGACTCTTTCAACAAGGCTACGAGTTCTGTCATACTTTACTTTAGAAAGGATGTACTACTTCTATTTAATATTTCACCGAACCCTACTTCACTCAATCTCCTACCACCCTTACTATAACTAAAACACTAACAGCGAGAGACCCGACCGAAAAGTCTTAGGATTTTTTATATTTAAGTGCGCTTTTAAACTATCGCCAAAGAAGGAAGGGGCTATCTTTTTCTCTATCTCTATCTTGAACTTAGCTCCCTTAAGCATCTTTCAGCTTATAATAAGGAAGATTATAAGAGAGACTCGAATTGAAAGCAGACGCGGCGAAACGAACGAAGTGAAGCTATTTACTTATGATATCTTTTCAAAGAGAAAGATCTCAAATATCTGGAGTTTTTTTTTGTATATTATATGGATGATCTGACCCGCAAGGACCGTGATTAAGAATTGTTTGATCTTCTTTCTCTGAGGAAGAGGCGAAATATAATCAACTTGACTTCGCTTATGTCCTTATGCTGTAAAGAAAGTGAGGCGGGCTAAGATTCCATTCGAAGTAAGGTAACAGGATTCGATGTTGCACCATCTTCAACTCTTATCGAGATCCGGAGTTTTTCGAGAAAAAGCCCCATTCTTCAATATCATGATTGGGTCGCCCAGTCCAGATCATGAGTAAATAGAAAATCAAAAATGTACATAGCTGTTCCAGCTGAAATACTTGGAATAATTCTACCACTTCTACTAGGAGTAGCCTTTTTAGTGCTAGCTGAACGTAAAGTAATGGCTTTTGTGCAACGTCGAAGGGGGCCTGATGTAGTGGGATCGTTTGGATTGTTACAACCTCTAGCAGACGGTTTGAAATTGATTCTAAAAGAACCTATATTTATGTTAAGTAATGGCTTTTGTGCAACGTCTCCCTTTTTAGAATGGCTCCAGTGACTATATTTATGTTAAGTCCGGTCGCTTGGGCCGTTGTACCTTTTGATTATGGTATGGTATTGTCAGATTCGAACATAGGGCTAATTTATTTATTTGCCATATCTTCGCTAGGTGTTTATGGAATTATTATAGCAGGTTGGTCCAGTAAATTAGGGGGCGGCCGTTCGGTCGCCTATGATACTAGGAACAATAGGTCAAAAATGGGTTTGTGCCGCAGGTGTTGAACGATATACTCTACACAGGTGTGGGCTTTTACAGGGTTAGGGCTCATAAACCCTTTCTTTCATTCATCAATAGGGCCCTGGTCGGTCGCTTTTCTAGGCCGAGATGGATAAGTGGAAGTCATAAAAAAGAGATCTTTCTCTTCGCATCTCAGATCAAGAGGAAGGGTTGCTTGTCCTATAACTATAATATAATTAAATATAATTAAAAAAAAGATATAATATAAATTTTAGGATTCGCTGTTTTTTAACCGGCTTTTATTCTTTGTCAATGCTACTAAGGACCTATAGAGTTGCCTTACTTGACTTATGAAAGATAATGAGAATGGGTTATTCAAACAAAAAGGAAAGGGCCCTAGTTAGTTTCGCAAGCCTTTGTCATTGTCAGTCAACTAAGTAAGGCCTGAGTCCCCCTTCGAATCCGTAAATCTGAAGAGCATGCCGCAACAAAAGGATGGTCCCCTACGCATTTCATTTTTTCCGAAGGGAAAAAGTACCCCCATCATAGTGAACCTCTCCTTGTGATCGGGATGAGATAGATGCCTCCCAGCCGGGGGGCAGATCAAATCGGAGTTTCCTTAGGTAGCCACCGACCTACAATTATCCTTAAACTTTCGTGCTTGGATATGAAGAAGCGAACAAAGGTACGCTCGGTTGCTGTCTTGTTCTCTGTCGCGAACTGGGATTGCTCGCCAGCTAGGTCAGATTGAAGCAAGATTTAAAGAGAATATATTACCCTCAGTTGGGGACAAGGGGCGGAACGACTTCTCGATCTACTTACCGCAACCCAGGAATGAATAAAACGTCGTCTAGGCATTCCCTCTTGCTCCGATCTCCCTACGTCTAGGACGTTGTCCGGGCCAAGAGCCATAGTTAGTTGTCTGTTTCCATTTGGTTCTTTCTTTCTCATTGTTGATACTGGCAAGACCCAGCCAGATGATGTCTGTTGGTTGGTAGTGAGAAGACTCTTAGTACCTGCATACCCAAAAGGGGACGCGCTGGTTAAATCTTTTTATTTTCTTGCTTTCCCTTAGCAGCGGGAAAGGGGTCTATCTATCTGCCTAGCTTTGGTAGATTTCCTCCAACGCAATCCACGAAATTCCACGAATCCCTTGGTGGAATAAGTCCGACGACTCAGCAGCAGTGCGGAATTTAGTTTCTCGTCTGGTGGATCTGATCTATAGTTAGGGGACAATACATACCAAAAGGTTCGAATAAGAAACGCGCAAAGAGTATATAACCAATTCTTGCTCTTTTGCAAGAATTTCTTTAGTAGCGTTGAGAAAGAATAAAATAAAAGCCAACCAACTCTTGTCCAAGAGACATTCCGAGTGGAGCAACGGATATAAGAAGAATAAGAATCGGAAAAACCAATCACTAACCTACTAAAAACATCAGTACAAGACGGCAGTCATTGATGGGAAGTAAGTTGGATAGCGGGCCTTCCTCGTTCCCTTAAGAAACCTTCCTCTTTCGCTTCTAACAGTGAGATAAAGCAACCAAGGAAAGCCTCGGATCAAGGCATGTCACGGCGAGGTCGCACTACTCCCGTCAACAGAGAACAGGAGTAGTGCAAAAGTTGATGCTATCGGTAACAGCCCCAGCGAGGAGAAGTTAAGTGCAAAGCTAGGGTTCAATCCCTAAGCGCCCATCCGTGATGTCCGAGCCGGTCCCCAAGAACAAGGCGATCGCACCTAAGAAGAAATCTGAAATTGAGTATTTTACGTTTGTTGAAGCAAAGGTGCTCTAACTGGGCTACTAATCTATATTTCTATGTGATATGATTCACAAAAAAGAATGATAAATATAAAAATAGGGAGGGAACTATTTAAATCAAAGGCTACAACGTCCGGTCGTCGTTCAATGAGCTCGGCTATGAACGAAAGCTAGACCTCCCCTCTTACTTGGCGGATTCACATTCGTAGGAAAGGTCTGTTCTTTTGTCTCTTTCCCTCAAGCGAAGTAACCTATTAATAATAATATATCTCTGCTTCCTAGATAGATAAATAAGAAAAGGCTTAGCATATCCTATATAGATAGAAATCAGAAGCATGTGCTCAATAAGTATTCTCTCTTGCCTAAAGTCCAATCCATCTACGAATACCGTTCTGTCTTTCTATACTTTCTTCCCTTCTCGGCTAGCTCTCCTCTGGTATCCATACTTTCATCTGTCGGAAAGGGGAGTCGGGAAGTTAGCTCTTGTATGATGAGTTGATCACCCTATACATACGGCTTTCTTTCTCTTTAAGCTTCAAGCATTAGATCTGATACAAACAGAAAGTCTTGTATGACTCACTTCTTTTTAAGATAACAGCATCCACGGAAGAAGGAAGAACATAAATCTTGTATTGATTAAGCGAAAAGACCGATAGTAGCGAGCCTTTTGAAGGCCTTTTCGGTATCCATCCTCTTAGAAAGAAATGCCCTTGTACGTGTCATTAAAAGATGTGTTTCAGTGAAAACACTAGAAGCTTCTTCTCGAAGAGTTTGCTACCACTTCATCGGCCCTCTATGTCATACCTCTAAAGGTGCGATGCCGATAGCACTCTATCCATAGATGACCTCTTTGAGGTTCGTAGATAGCGAAAAGGGAAGAAATTAGGTTCAAAGATAAGAGCGGTCCGGGTCTTTCTTTAGTTTTCCCGGAGGAAGCAACTGATTGAGCTGCGCTAACGTTAACGTTTTCTTGCATGACAATAATGCTGTTCACAAGGGAACTCTTCCTTTCTTGCGAACCTCAACCGCCGAGCTCCGCTAGTCTACGTATACTAACTTAGCTTATTAGCCGTCACTCTATGACTTGTAGACACCGCCTCCCAAAGAGAGTAAGTACTTCTATCAACCACAGCTCCTAGGCTTGGTTTCGGCTTTTGAAGTAGTATCCCATTCCCGTATGCCTTCCTGCGGGATTTCCTATTCATCTTTTCATATCATATAGTCATATAAAGGGATATCTTTAAATCCTGGTCCAGTTGAGGTTGAAGGTGCGAAAGAAGTTTTTCAGTACTTCTTGTTATGGGCCTATGGATTCTTTAAAGACTACGCACTAAAAGGGAGAAAGTGAACCCGGCGTTCCTCTCTTTCTCCCGATTCTTATTACGTTGAGTAAGGGAATAAAGCACTCACTAGAACAAAAGCGAAGCGCCGTTGGTATATAAATGGATTTGTCACTACATGGAAAATCCCATTCCTTAGCCGAGGCGTGCATACCTACCGATGCCGATGCGTTCATAATTCACTAGACAAAGCGGCCTAGATTGCAAGTTTTGACCACGGAGTAGGGATACGCTTTAAACTTTCATTCTTATGGCTGGCCGATGATTCTCTTCAACTCCTTAAGGCTTAGTTGTTCAAAGATGGACAGTCATAATAGATAATATAAGCTTGAGCCTTCCCTTCACTCGGGCTATGGCTTCGACCGGAAAAGAAGTTGATTTTGAAAGATACTTTTGTGCCGTATCCTCGCCTCAAGTTGACAAGAGTATTATCTAACGTAACGTAAGGAGATCTGCCGGTTCAGATTGCTAAGATCTCAAGCAAGACGCCGAGAGTTCGGCTTTTCACCTTAGCCTTTTAAGTAGCCTGCCTTTCTTACCTCTCTTTAGCCCCATTGTAGGACCTATTTTAAAGTTCCATTCCAGTTTCTAGTCTTGCCTTGTTGGCACCCCTTCGCCATAACATAAAGTCCAATATGATCGGAAATGCAAATCTTTAGCTCTACTAAATGAGTTAGTCTTGGCTTCTTTTTCCTTTATGGAGAAAGGGCAAGAGCCCACCATACTTGGATAACGAATTCATACGTAAGATGCCCAGTTGGATCACTAATTCGTTGCTAGATCTCTGCTCTCTTCATTTCGATTTCGCGCGCTAGGTACCGAAAGCTTCACCAACACAGTCCTATCTACTGCTTCACGAGACTTCTTGTACTTTACCTATATCAAGAGCGATTTCATACCGGAGCATAACGATATAGAGTTTGAGAAGCTTTGAAGTTTAAGCTAAGCTATTTAGAGAAAGACCGGAGGAAAGATCTGACTTGAAAGAATGAATGTAAAAACTTGCGCTGTCCCCTCTTCCTCCTCTAGGATTCCCTTGCCGGAGAACTGCTGCAGGCAACCCTATGTCTTTATTTATTAAAGAACTCGGGAAAAAAGATTCTTTTACCGAATTGCTTTGAAAGTTGCTAACTCGGATGTTGTCTCCTAGTTGCTCCCTATTCTCGAACTGGAAAATTTTTCTTCTTCTTCTTACTATACCTCTCTAGTCTTCTCTTCCTATTCATTCTCTTTCTGTTGCCTATGCATTCTAGGCTAGGCTTATGTATTACTATTCTCTCGGATCTCTGGGCTTATGGATAAGGAGACAGGAGATTCGGTTACACAATTCAATTGAGCAATAGCATCCGATTCAGTGAGGGCAGACCCTTTTGAACCAGACGCGATGGGAAGACGCTCAGAGACATCGACGAGTCAAGAAAGAATCCTCGTGCCTAGAATGCCCAGTTCGAGTTATGGCCAGCTACGGGTCTTCTAAAGAGTACTATCCCGTAACGGAGCTTATTTGCTAACTTTCCACATCCTATGTATATGAATACAATTCAGCTACAAGAGATGAAGTGGTAAGCCCGCTTATCTATTTATCTTATTATCTTAAGCGATAGCAGACTTTTCGGCTCGGTGAAAGAGGTTGTCTCGTCCAACCAAAAGAAAGCGCTCACCCCATCTTATTCGCCGATCCGCTTATCTACTTCTTTGTCGGCGGCTCTTAGTTTCATAGCTTGTACCGTTTCCTCGAGCTGTTTCGTTGTTTAAGAACAACTTGGATGAGTTTCTCTTGCTCAATAAGACGGCTACGGTTCTCCTCTCGTAGGCGCTTACAGCGCTCCGACAAAACTTCATTAGTTTCGAAGAATGTGGGCGATCAAGAGTGAGTATGAGCTGATAGACATTGGCTGTGGTTTTTTCCTTGTCAAGTTCACGTGTCCATATGATCTGCAGCTTGCATTAGAAGAAGGGCCATGGATGATTTTTGGCCATTACTTGACGGTGCGTAAATGGACCCCGAGTTTCGGCCAAGCATCGCTAGTATTGATTCCACTGCTATATGGGTTCAGTTCCCTGGTCTGCCTATTAGGTACTATAATGATAGGATGTTGTTATCCATGGGTAATACATTGGGAAGGGCTTTGAAAGTTGACCAAAACACTAGATTTGCATCGAAGGGGAGGTTTGCTCGGGTCTGTGTTGAGGAAAATTTGAATAAACCCCTTGGTCCAAAGATTTGTATTGATGAAGTTTGGCAGCCAGTAGAGTATGAGTTCCCGGAGAAGAAGAAGGAATGCATGTAGCTTTTTGAGGATCCATACTCTAACAATTAAGCAAGTAAACTACCTTGAGAGAAGGTATATCTCATTCCCTCTCTTGCTTTCACTTTCTTCTATTCCTGACTTAAAAAACTAACCACCTTACCCACAAGGGTACGGTTACCAGAAATGAAGTCAGAGAACTTATAGTTATAGAACTCCTTTCCTATTATAGGAACTATTGCTAGTTCTCTCTTTACACCCGATGACTTAATTGACATCAACTACCTCCTCTCCATACAATTCATTCGGTAAACTATCGGGATCAAAGATAAGAGATAAAAGAAGAATTATGGTACTGAACATAACAGTTGGACACGGACACCTACAACTCCTAATACCGCTTAAGCAAACCAAGGACAAACAAGAGCTACCTTCAAAGATGGAGTGATCTCTATTGTTTCCGGTTTAACTTAGAATAAAGATAAAGTATATAAAGCATATTCATCCCTACTATCAAGTCGTAGTCATCTACAAATAGGGCGTATTGTAAGATACCTATAAATAAGGTACTGAGACTAATGAATGACTGAATCAATCACAATCTTTTCATCAACTACCTTACCTTGCACCCTATATCCCAACCTTGTTCTCATACGGCCTTTCAACAGAACTTTACAGAGGGAAGCTACTACTACACCTCTATCTATATATAGGGAGAACATACTCTAATATCAAATAGAAAAGGTACAGACTTAACTTTCTTCCCTTATTCCTTCCGGATGCCTATCATAGTTCCTACTTTGAAATCTCGCAGAGAATAAAATAGTAGAATCCACTAGGGATTCTATCTCGGATCAAACAGATCTCGCTTAATCGAGACGAGAATAAAGAAAGAGAACAGAGAATAGGGTGGATTGAAAGAGAGAACCAGAAATGAAATAGCGAGACCAAAGGAATGAGTTACAAGGCGAACTGTAAGCCCCAACGAGAAGGTTTCCTACGGGCATTTTCGGGGACTAGCCTCCTTCCTTCTTGTTCTTTTATTTTCTCTTTTCTGGTTTTTTGATTCTCTTCCTATTTTTCAGGAACTGCTTTCAAGGGTCGGGTTCTCTGTGGTATGGCGAACCTTATATCACTCGATACTCAAGGGTAGGGGGAATCTAATGAAATAGAGCCACTTTGAGGTTCTCTCTAAAATGAGGCATGGAAGGTAGCTATTCCGAAGAAGTTCCGGGGGTTACGAAGGAAGCTTCTAGCTCATATTGTTCATGGGTTGAGAACAGGAATTGAATTATATGAGATATAATCTACCATTGTTCCTCAGTAGCTCAGCAGTAGAGCGGTCGGCTGTTAACCGATTGGTCGTAGGTTCGAATCCTACAATCTCT
Organism: Oldenlandia corymbosa var. corymbosa; assembly: GCA_949775105.1. Lineage (NCBI taxonomy): Eukaryota > Viridiplantae > Streptophyta > Magnoliopsida > Gentianales > Rubiaceae > Oldenlandia > Oldenlandia corymbosa. The sequence continues at coordinate 19,756,777 of OX459118.1, read as the reverse complement.
TGTAGCAGAATTGTATTCATATACATAGGATGTGGAAAGTTAGCAAATAAGCTCCGTTACGGGATAGTACTCTTTAGAAGACCCGTAGCTGGCCATAACTCGAACTGGGCATTCTAGGCCTGAGGATTCTTTACTGACTCGTCTGATGTCTCCTGAGCGTCTTCCCGTCGCGTCTGGTTCAAAAGGGTCTGCCCCCACTGAATCGGATGCTATTGCTCAATTGAATTGTGTAACCGAATCTCCTGTCTCCTTATCCATAAGCCCAGAGATCCGAGAGAATAGTAATACATAAGCCTAGCCTAGAATGCATAGGCAACAGAAAGAGAATGAATAGGAAGAGAAGACTAGAGAGGTATAGTAAGAAGAAGAAGAAAAATTTTCCAGTTCGAGAATAGGGAGCAACTAGGAGACAACATCCGAGCTAGCAACTTTCAAAGCAATTCGGTAAAAGAATCTTTTTTTCCCAGAGTTCTTTAATAATTAAAGACATAGGGTTGCCCAGAACAGTTCTCCCGGCAAGGGGAATCCTAGAGGAGGAAGAGGGGACAGCGCAAGTTCTTACATTCATTCTTTCAAGTCAGATCTTTCCTCCGGTCTTTCTCTAAATAGCTTAGCTTAAACTTCAAAACTTCCGAAACTCTATATCCTTATGCTCCGGTATGAAATTCTCTAGAATTCCATTATTTTATTATGTACATAGAATTCTCTAGAATTCTTTAGGACTTGGGGTTTGCCTATAAATACCCCATGCCCCCTTCATTTGTAATCCATCCAAGCTTTGAGTAGAGTTCTCAAGCATTCCTTAAGCTCTCTTGTGCTTTCATCGTTCTTTCACTTTCAAACTTTCTTAAGTTTTTCTTTGCCTCCGTTCTTTAAGGTCTTGCCTAGCTTTGCACGTTTTGGGGGTCTTAAGGCTGAGCTAGCACTTGATCGTTAGTTGGTTTGTGCTAGTGCCGCATGGCCGTTACTTTGAAAAAGTAAGCCCGTGACAGTTGGTATCAGAGCCTCGGATCGATACTTGGTGTGCTACATCGTCTACACTTCCGTTTGTTAGTTTTCTTTCGTGCATAAGCTATGTCCAATCCTTCGGAGGTTGTTCAAGGGTCGGAGCTTGAGGGAGATCACGTTTCCCGCGAGGTGGGGAGGACCACCTGCAAAGGAAGCCGCAAGGAGAAGTCGGTCGTTAGAGAACCGATGGCGGAATTTGAGAAACGGCTTGCCAAGCTAGAGCTTGTTGTGGCCGACCACCAAGACCGTTGGGACGAGCACCCTGAGGTGGTAGCGGGGGTCGTCGAAGCTCGCATGGAGCGATTCGCAGGGGAATTGCAAGAGGTCATGCAGCAAATGAAGGACGACATGCTAGGGACGCTCAACGAAATGGTGGAACGTTGCAACAAGTCGAAGGAGGAAAGCCTTGCTCGTGTTGCCGCCCTCCAAGACGACGTCAACCGGCTTATGGGGGAGCTGGAGACTTCTCGGGCAGAATCGGCGCGTCTTAAGGCACGGCTTGACGCCGTGGCCGTGCAAGGGACAACCGGAGCCGTGGGGACGGTTCCAAGGCTTGAAACGCCCAAGCCGGATGAATATAAGGGCAGCCGTCGCTTGAGGGACGTAGAGAACTTTCTCTACAGCATGGAACGGTACTTTGGGGCTATGAATATCATGGACGACTCGGTAAGACTCTTCCAAGCCTCTCTTTATCTTAAAGATAGTGCCTTATCATGGTGGAAATGTATGATGAAACCCGTGGGGGATGGAGACCCGGTCTTCACCACGTGGGATGGTTTTAAGGAAGAGTTTAGAAAGTATTTCCTACCCGTGGATGCGGAAGACGAAGCCCGGGCCAAGCTTCGTCGTCTGCACCATAGAGAAGGACAAATCCGGGAATACGTTAAGGAATTTTCGGACTTGATGCTTGAAATTCCGGATCTCTCGCCCAAGGAGGCGTTCTTTACTTTCATAGATGGTCTCAACCGTTGGGCCAAACTTGAGCTACAACGGAGAGAAGTCCAGGACATCGATCGGGCGTTAAAGGTGGCCGAGTCGCTTGTTGAGTTCCAAAAGAAGGATAGCTCCAAGGACAAGGGCAAGAAGCCGTTCCAAGGCAAAGGTAGGGGAGACAAAGGGAAGTCTTCCACACCCGCGAAACTGGCAGCCGACTCTACAAAGCCGTCTTCGAGCAAGGAGACAAAGGGGGACAAGCCAAAGAAGTTTCAAGGGTGCTTCTTGTGCGGGGGAGCGCACATGGCACGTGATTGCCCGTCTCGTTCGAAGTTGGCAGCATTGGCACAAGGTTTGTGCCAAGAAGAGGAGAAACGGGTCGCTTGCATGAAACAGCTAGACGCCGTGCATGCCAAGGCCGAGACACGTCAAGGCCGTCTTTACATGGAGGCATCGTTCGCAAACGGGTCTAGATGGGGCATGCTAGACACAGGGGCCGACACCTAGCAAAGGCCGTTTCAAGGGCGTGAACGGCGAATGGACGGGTCTTGTAGGCGAAGCCAAGGATGTGCCTCTTAAAATCGGCAACTGGTCAGGTACGGCCAATTTCTCCATTGCACCTATGGATGATTATGGTCTTGTGTTTGGCATGGAGTTTTTAGACCAGGTAAAGCCGATCATCGTGCCTAGCAACGACACGATGGTGATCCTCCAAGGCGAGAAGCCTTGTGTGGTAAAGTTTAGACGGGAAAATGAGATTAGCCCTTCCCAGCTGAACAAGGGGCTAAAACGGGTGAACACACCTTTGCCGCCATGGTGTTTGAGGAGGAACCATGCACGAGGAGCCGGCAAAGGAGGAACGAATCCCGCCTCCCATAGAGCGAGTCCTTGTTGAGTTCAAGGACGTGATGCCCGACGATTTGCCCAAAGGTCTTCCACCAAGGAGGGAGGTTGATCATGCCATCGAGTTGGTGGACGGGGCGAAACCGATAGCCAAGGTGCCTTATCGTATGTCCCCTAGCGAGCTAGAGGAGCTCAAGGTGCAAATCAAGGAGCTACTTGAACCGGGTCATGCAAGGCCGTCTAAAAGTCCGTGGGGTTCGCCGGCCTTATTCCAACGCAAGAAAGATGGGACGCTACGTTTGTGCATCGACTATCGGGCGTTAAACAAACTAACCGTGAAGAACAAGTACCCTATCCCACTTATAGCGGACTTGTTCGACCGGCTGCAACGGGCACGGATCTTTTCAAAGCTAGACTTGCGGAAGGGATACTACCAAGTACGCATAGTACCCGGTGATGAACCGAAACGGCCATGGTGACGAGGTATGGCTCTTATGAGTTTCTTGTTATGCCGTTCGGTTTAACTAACGCCCAGCCACGTTTTGCACTCGATGCAACGTGTGCTAGCAGATTTCATTGATAAGTTCGTTGTAGTATACTTGGACGACATCGTTATCTATAGTAACACAATGAAGGAGCATGTGGAGCATCTTAGAGCCGTTTTTCAAGTCCTTAGGGAAAACCAGCTCTATGTTAAAAGGGAGAAGTGTTCCTTCGGCCTTGAGGAGGTGTCGTTCTTGGGACACATCATTAGTAGGGGCAAAATCCGCATGGATCCGGCCAAAATCAAAGCTATCGTGGAGTGGGAGGCACCCACGAAGCCAACGGAGCTGAGATCGTTCTTGGGGCTTGTTAATTACTATAGGCGGTTTATTGAAGGGCACTCCGCTATAGCCGCTCCACTAACGGATCTTTTGAAAAAGGGGCAAGCTTGGTGTTGGACACCAAAACACCAAACAGCGTTCGAGGCTTTAAAGGACGCCGTCACTCGAGAGCCAGTCCTAGCTCTCCCTGATTTTGAAAAACCGTTCGAGGTGTGCACAGACGCTTCGGACTTCGCCATTGGGGGCGTTCTCATGCAAGATGATCACCCGATTGCCTTTGAAAGTCGCAAGCTGAACGAGACCGAGAAAAGGTGGCCGACGCACGAGAAGGAGATGTTGGCTATAGTTCACTGCCTTAGAGTTTGGGAGCATTACTTGAAGGCCGCCACACCGTTCAAGATCAAGACGGACAATCGGGCAGTGAGCTACCATCAAAGCCAACCTAAGCTTTCAAGCAAGCAAGCACGTTGGTTGGACTTCTGGCTGAGTTTAAATATGAGCTTGAGTATAGCCCAGGGAAGACTAACCACGTGGCCGACGCCCTAAGCCGAAAGGCGTGTCTTGCTCCAATGGTTAGCATACCCGAGGGGACGCTGGTTGATCGCATCAAGAAGGGTCTTGAGCACGACCGTCAAGCCCAAAGGTTCATGGAGCTCGTGAAGGAAGGCAAGACAACACGGTTCTGGCTTGAGGATGGGATACTTTATGCCAAGGGGAACCGTTTGTACGTGCCCGCATGGGATGGACTTAGAAGGGAGATTCTAAGGGATTGCCATGATAGCCGTTATGCGGGTCACCCAGGTACGCATCGCACACTTGCCTTAGTCCATGAACGGTTCTATTGGCCTCGCATGCGGGAAGACGTGGAGACGTATGTAAGGACTTGTCTAGTTTGCCAACAAGACAAGACCGAGCAAGACCACCCGCATGGCTTGTTATCACCCTTGCCTATTCCGGAACGCCCGTGGGACAGCGTTTCGATGGATTTCATTGTGAGCCTGCCCGTTTCCAAGGGTTGCACCAGCATACTTGTTGTGGTAGACCGTTTGTCTAAGTATGCGGTCTTCATTCCCGCCCCAAAAGAGTGCACTGCGGAGATAACGGCCAAACTCTTTCTCAGGCATGTGGTGAAGTATTGGGGGCTGCCTACATCGATCATAAGCGACAGGGACTCGAGGTTCACCGGCCGTTTTTGGCAAGAACTCTTTCGTTTGCTTGGGACGGAGCTCAAGATGTCTACATCTTTGCACCCGCAAACAGATGGGCAGACGGAGCGCATCAACATCCTCTTGGAGGTGTACCTCAGGCACTATGTGGCAGCCAACCAGAAAGATTGGGTACGTTTGCTAGACGTTGCCCAATTTTCCTATAACTTGATGCGGAGTGAGAGCACGGGCAAAATTCCGTTTGAGATTGTCCTTGGTTTCCAACCAACTACGCCTAAGGACATTCTTGGGGGCTACAAGGGCAATAGCCCACCCGCATACAAGTTTGCCAAAGATTGGTAAGAACGGGCCGACGAGGCAAAACTCTACTTGGAGAAGTCGGCCGCACGCATGAAGAAATGGGCAGATAAGAAACGGACCCGTCGCAAGTTTGAATAAGGCGACCAAGTCTTGGTGAACCTTTATGAGCATGGAACAAGTCTACACAAGGGTCTCATGCGCAGATACGAGGGTCCTTTCACCGTTCTTAAGAAAGTGGGTTCGGTTGCTTACAAGCTGGAGCTACCCGAGGCCTTTTCAAGGCTTCATCCAGTCTTTCATGTGAGCTTACTTAAGCCATACCGCAAGGACCCAGAGGACGAAGAACGGAACGTTTCCTCAAGGGCACCAGCTGGCGTACGCGAGCATGAGGAACGGACCGCAGAGGAGATCCTTTCTAAGAGGATCGTTCGGGGGAAGAGCGGGGCAGCAACTAAATAATACTTGGTGAAATGGAAGAATTTGCCAATGAGTGAGACGAGTTGGGAGCCAATCGAGAAGCTTTGGCAATTCACCAAATTGATCGAGGACTTTGAGGAGAATCGTGCACCCGTTCCTATCAACATTGCCTTCGAGACTTAGGTGCATGGGGGCGATGCACCGTTTTGGTGGGGGAGGATGTCACAGACAGTTTTTCTTCCCCACAAATTCGGGTGGTTTGCTGCAAAACAGGCTATTTTCGTAGACGGACATGGGACGGAACGGTCTAGAGCCTTGTGGAATTCTCCGGTCAAATCTTGAAGATTCTGGAATTTTCTAGAGAGGCCCGGAACTCTCTAGAAACGGGTGGAACCGTGTGGAAGCTACCCGAGTTTGCTAGAACCGTGTGGAAGATTCTAGAGACTTGTAGATATTTTGAACTTAGAATATTTTATTGTAGGAATTCTCTAGAATTCCATTATTTTATTATGTACATAGAATTCTCTAGAATTCTTTAGGACTTGGGGTTTGCCTATAAATACCCCATGCCCCCTTCATTTGTAATCCATCCAAGTTTTGAGTAGAGTTCTCAAGCATTCCTTAAGCTCTCTTGTGCTTTCATCGTTCTTTCACTTTTAAACTTTCTTAAGTTTTTCTTTGCCTCCGTTCTTTAAGGTCTTGCCTAGCTTTGCACGTTTTGGGGGTCTTAAGGCTGAGCTAGCACTTGATCGTTAGTTGGTTTGTGCTAGTGCCGCACGGCCTTTACTTTGAAAAAGTAAGCCCGTGACATATGGATAGAGTTCTATCGGCATCGCACCTTTAGAGGTATGACATAGAGGGCCGATGAAGTGGTGCAAACTCTTCGAGAAGAAGCTTCTAGTGTTTTCGCTGAAACGCATCTTTTAATGACACGTACAAGGGCATTTTTTTCTAAGAGGATGGATACCGGAAAGGCCTTCAAAAGGCTCGCTACTATCGGTCTTTTCGCTTAATCAATACAAGATTTAAGTTCTTCCTTCTTCCGTGGATGCTGTTATCTTAAAAAGAAGTGAGTCATACAAGACTTTCTGTTTGTATCTGATCTAATGCTTGAAGCTTAAAGAGAAAGAAAGCCGTATGTATAGGGTGATCAACTCATCATACAAGAGCTAACTTCCCGACTCCCCTTTCCGACAGATGAAAGTATGGATACCAGAGGAGAGCTAGCCGAGAAGGGAAGAAAGTATAGAAAGACAGAACGGTATTCGTAGATGGATTGGACTTTAGGCAAGAGAGAATACTTATTGAGCACATGCTTCTGATTTCTATCTATATAGGATATGCTAAGCCTTTTCTTATTTATCTATCTAGGAAGCAGAGATATATTATTATTAATAGGTTACTTTGCTTGAGGGAAAGAGACAAAAGAACAGACCTTTCCTACGAATGTGAATCCGCCAAGTAAGAGGGGGAGCTCTAGCTTTCGTTCATAGCTGAGCTCATTGAACGACGACTGGACGCTGTAGCCTTTGATTTAAATAGTTCCCTCCCTATTTTTTATATTTATCATTCTTTTTTTGTAAATCATATCACATAGAAATATAGATTAGTAGCCCAGTTAGAGCACTGCTTCAACAAACGTAAAATACTCAATTTCAGATTTCTTCTTAGGTGCGATCGCCTTGTTCTTGGGGACCGGCTCAGACATCACAGATGGGCGCTTAGGGATTGAACCCTAGCTTTGCACTTAACTTCTCCTCGCTGGGGCTGTTACCGATAGCATCAACTTTTGCACTACTCCTGTTCTCCTGTTGACAGGAGTAGTGCAGACCCTGCTGTGACATGCCTTGATCCGAGGCTTTCCTTGGTTGCTTTATCTCACCTGTTAGAAGCGAAAGAGGAAGGTTTCTTAAGGGAACGAGGAAGGCCCGCTATCCAACTTACTTCCCATCAATGACTGCCGTCTTGTACTGATGTTTTTTAGTAGGTTAGTGATTGGTTTTTTCCGATTCTTATTCTTCTTATATCCGTTGCTCCACTCAGAATGTCTACTGGACAAGAGTTGGTTGGCTTTTATTTTATTCTTTCTCAACGCTACTAAAGAAATTCTTGCAAAAGAGCAAGAATTGGTTATATACTCTTTTGCGCGTTTCTTATTCGAACCTTTTGGTATGTATTGTCCCCTAACTATAGATCAGATCCACCAGACGAGAAACTAAATTCCGCACTGCTGCTGAGTCGTCGGACTTATTCCACCAAGGGATTCGTGGAATTTCGTGGATTGCGTTGGAGGAAATCTACCAAAGCTAGGCAGATAGATAGACCCCTTTCCCGCTGCTAAGGGAAAGCAAGAAAATAAAAAGATTTAACCAGCGCGTCCCCTTTTGGGTATGCAGGTACTAAGAGTCTTCTCACTACCAACCAACAGACATCATCTGGCTGGGTCTTGCCGGTATCAACAATGAGAAAGAAAGAACCAAATGGAAACAGCAACTAACTGTGGCTCTTGGCCCAGACAACGTCCTAGACGTAGGGGAGATCGGAGCAAGAGGGAATGCCTAGACGACGTTTTTATTCATTCCTGGGTTGCAGTAAGTAGATCGAGAAGTCGTTCCGCCCCTTGTCCCCAACTGAGGGTAATATATTCTCTTTAAATCTTGCTTCAATCTGACCTAGCTGGCGAGCAATCCCAGTTCGCGACAGAGAACAAGACAGCAACCGAGCGTACCTTTGTTCGCTTCTTCATATCCAAGCACGAAAGTTTAAGGATAATTGTAGGTCGGTGGCTACCTAAGGAAACTCCGATTTGATCTGCCCCCCGGCTGGGAGGCATCTATCTCATCCCGATCACAAGGAGAGGTTCACTATGATGGGGGGTACTTTTTTTCCCTTCCGGAAAAAATGAAATGCGTAGGGGACCATCCTTTTGTTGCGGCATGCTCTTCAGATTTACGGATTCGAAGGGGGACTCAGGCCTTACTTAGTTGACTGACAATGACAAAGGCTTGCGAAACTAACTAGGGCCCTTTCCTTTTTGTTTGAATAACCCATTCTCATTATCTTTCATAAGTCAAGTAAGGCAACTCTATAGGTCCTTAGTAGCATTGACAAAGAATAAAAGCCGGTTAAAAAACAGCGAATCCTAAAATTTATATTATATCTTTTTTTTAATTATATTTAATTATATTATAGTTATAGGACAAGCAACCCTTCCTCTTGATCTGAGATGCGAAGAGAAAGATCTCTTTTTTATGACTTCCACTTATCCATCTCGGCCTAGAAAAGCGACCGACCAGGGCCCTATTGATGAATGAAAGAAAGGGTTTATGAGCCCTAACCCTGTAAAAGCCCACACCTGTGTAGAGTATATCGTTCAACACCTGCGGCACAAACCCATTTTTGACCTATTGTTCCTAGTATCATAGGCGACCGAACGGCCGCCCCCTAATTTACTGGACCAACCTGCTATAATAATTCCATAAACACCTAGCGAAGATATGGCAAATAAATAAATTAGCCCTATGTTCGAATCTGACAATACCATACCATAATCAAAAGGTACAACGGCCCAAGCGACCAGACTTAACATAAATGTAGTCACTGGAGCCATTCTAAAAAGGGAGAAATTAGCACTACTTGGTGAAATAGGTTCTTTTAGAATCAATTTCAAACCGTCTGCTAGAGGTTGTAACAATCCAAACGATCCCACTACATCAGGCCCCCTTCGACGTTGCACAAAAGCCATTACTTTACGTTCAGCTAGCACTAAAAAGGCTACTCCTAGTAGAAGTGGTAGAATTATTCCAAGTATTTCAGCTGGAACAGCTATGTACATTTTCGATTTTCTATTTACTCATGATCTAGACTGGGCGACCCAATCATGATATTGAAGAATGGGGCTTTTTCTCGAAAAACTCCGGATCTCGATAAGAGTTGAAGATGGTGCAACATCGAATCCTGTTACCTTACTTCGAATGGAATCTTAGCCCGCCTCACTTTCTTTACTGCATAAGGACATAAGCGAAGTCAAGTTGATTATATTTTGCCTCTTCCTCAGAGAAAGAAGATCAAACAATTCTTAATCACGGTCCTTGCGGGTCAGATCATCCATATAATATACAAAAAAAAACTCCAGATATTTGAGATCTTTCTCTTTGAAAAGATATCATAAGTAAATAGCTTCACTTCGTTCGTTTCGCCGCGTCTGCTTTCAATTCGAGTCTCTCTTATAATCTTCCTTATTATAAGCTGAAAGATGCTTAAGGGAGCTAAGTTCAAGATAGAGATAGAGAAAAAGATAGCCCCTTCCTTCTTTGGTGATAGTTTAAAAGCGCACTTAAATATAAAAAATCCTAAGACTTTTTGGTCGGGTCTCTCGCTGTTAGTGTTTTAGTTATAGTAAGGGTGGTAGGAGATTGAGTGAAGTAGGTTTCGTTGAAATATTAAATAGAAGTAGTACATCCTTTCTAAAGTAAAGTATGACAGAACTCGTAGCCTTGTTGAAAGAGTCTCCTCTTTCTTGTCTTTCTTCTCTCCTTACCCTTAAGAGGAAGAAGTCTCAAAAAAGCACATATACCTTTTTTTTACCCCTTATGGGATTGAAAAGGAATCTTTTCTCTTCCCCCGCCCTAGTATAGAAGAGAGTCAAGCCAATCATCTAGCCAAAAAAGACACTCTCCATTCCGAACAAGAACAGCAATATAGTCATCTGTGTCATCCTACGCAAGTAATCTCCGTCAAAATTGTGAACCTGGTGTCATAAGATTAAAGTAATGCCTCGAGCCATATTTCGAGCGCATGAAATCCGCCCAAAGAGAATCTGTAGCTGTAGCCACGAACTTCAACCATAATTTCATAGATGCAGCAGCGAGAAAATCCGGCATACTACGCAAGCCAAGGCCATTTTCTTTAGTAGGGTAGCAAATCTTTTCCCAAGAAACCCAATGATGCTTGTGTCCGGTATCCGAGTGACCCCAGAAAAAATTGGCGAAGATTTTCTACATTTCTGATATAAGCGCCAAGTGCGTAATAAGGATGCAATTCCGAGGAAGGGCGTATGGCACAATTAAGCGATTAGTTAACAAAGCATTCAAACCACGACTAAACGCTTTAGCCACAATAATAAAAAGAGAAGGTCTCTCTCCGTAAGTAAGCATTATGCTTGCTTATATACGGAATTAAGATTGCTGGACCAATGCTAGTAGTATGTGAGCTTACCTCCTTTGCTTGACTTCATCAAAACTTCTAAGTCTAGCAACTTTCTTCCTTTCAACCTATATAGCTCTACTCGTTCCAAGTATTACATTCTCATTTCGCTCTCTCCTTCAGACTCTGCTCCTGCCTTTCTCCTTGCTTCTACCCTACGCCTCTTATAATAATTGATTCAGCTGCGCTTAGCTGATTTCTTTCTCAATCCAAACTTGCAACTTTCATCACGAAAGACGCTTTCTCAGTATCTATTAAATTTTGACTTCATGCTCACTTCAGAAATGAAGCTAATAAGGCCTAAAGCTGAGCGACGAGTCCACTGGCATGAGAATCAAGCGAAGTAGAACGAAGTGAAGCAATAAGAAGTGAAGCTATTAGGAGTGTGCGAACGAAGCTTATAACTAGTAGCTCTAGCGTTAACGCAGTGTCCGGTGCAAGAGAGCTAAATCAGTTCTAGTTTGTAAGCCGCAAGTCAATCCTCTCTCACTCCAAGGTACTATCCTCTAGACCGTCTTGTAGGAGATTGAGAAATTTTCCTTTGTCTCTTACCTGCTGCCCAGGGTCAATTCCTTTGTATCGAGGGGCACCCGCATAGCCAATCCGCTCAGTAAGTCCCCTTCATTTGGCGGTATCGTATAGTTGAGAAAGGATTCATTTAGGAGCGCTCTTTTCATCCAACTCGAAATATCGTAAGATAAGAAATATCGTAACAATAGCTTCTAATACCTTTGCATCCTTCCTGGTCAATGTAGTGATTCAATTATGCTCCACCTATTTGTTAATGAATAGAATCCTTTTTTTCTTTTGAATTACTCATAAATTTCTTATTAATTTAATTTCACACTGGAAACTATTCTAGGAGAAGTTCGAATCCGTTCCATTCGGATATTGATTGGTCTTGGTTTGACATGGTTTATGCGTTACTGGTTCCCGGAAGAGTTAATATCTCCATTAGCTAAACCCTTTCTTAGCCTGCCTTTGGACTCGTATTTTGTTTGTACACAATCAACGGAGGCCTTCTCGACATATGTTGCAACGTCTTCAATAGCATGCTCTTACTTCATCTTTCCTTTAATAAGTCATCAAATTTGGTGCTTTTTGATCCCCAGTTGCTATGGTGAACAAAGGACGAAATACAATCGATTCCTCTATTTAAGTGGTTCTCGCTTTTCCTTGTTCCTGTTCCTAACTCCCCCCCCCGGTAGTTCCCAATGTTTGGCACTTTCCATACTTCATGGGTGCAACATCAACAAATTCGCTCATGATTAAATTACAATCTAAGATTTATGACCATATTATGTTAACTGTTCGTATTTCGTTCATTCCATCGGTATGCTCTCAGGTACCTGTAATTGTGATCCGTTTGCCAGAATCAAGGGGTCTTTCTGTAGAAACCTCCACGAACAATCATCCTTTTTTGATGGTTTTTCCGCTTTTGACAGCTGCTCTTTCCACACCTCCGGATATCTGGTGCCAAATTTTTGCCCGTTTCCTTCTTTTTTTGATAATAGAGTTGGCTATCTCCGTAGCATCGATTATACAAGTTCGTGAAGAGGGCTGGACGAGTGGAATGAGGGAGAGCGGCTCGATCGACAAAAAAGAAGAGTACACCCCTTTGCCTTAGGAGTGAAATGAGGGCCGGCGAGCGCCGCGAAGAAGGCAAGCAAAGCTGGAGCTCAGTGATATATTCCATCAAGAGAAAGGAGGCAGATTGGTAAGAAGGCCGACCACATAGGGTTCGCAAACTATTACCGAATATTCATCATAAGTTACTCGAACTATAAAATCTCTTAAACTTAAAGAAGGGTTATTTCTTTTGATTGAGAGATCCTTTAAGTCATAAGAAAGGCTATAACTCCGAGTGAAGAAAGAATTCTATTCTCGATAGGCCTGCCCTATAAAGAAAAGAATGGTCGGTAAGAAGCGAGGTGCGGAGTCAGATTCTTTTTTATTTGAGTTCATACCCGGCTCGGTATAGGGAAAAGCTAGTCCTGATTCTTGATAGTATAGTATATGCATCCCTAATGTAATGGCCTAGCTTTGCTTCTTCCTCTTTCTCTGGTTCGGGATTTAAAAATCACTATCAGATAGAGTTCACTCCCTCGCCGAGAAGAATCATTCAATACCCGGAACAGCCTTGAAAGACTTCCTCTTCGGCTCCAATTTCTTAGGGTCTGAGCTGCGGTCTTACCACTCGGATGCACACAATGCGGAGGGCCCTTCCACCTTTTGACGCATGATATGGTGAATCACTTACATGAGGATCAGAATACGGCTTATAATGGCCTAAAGTTCCCTTTAAGTCTGTTTCAGATGAGATTGACTGTATATGGCGCCTTATACTGTTTCTTAGCTGCACTGGGTATAGACTCTGTTAAGACGAATTGGTCTTTTGGTATGAACACCCCCTTATGTCTTAAGCAAGACTGGGGCCCTTCTTTCGAAATCCCGGGGACGAACTGGACTTTCACTTAGGAAAAAGAGGGAGATCTAGCTCTTGTTCATATCCCTCAGCTGCTATTGAGAGGAATAGATCCTTTCTTCTATCGAATTGGCTTCCTGCCTTTGAATCAAACGGAACGGAATTGAATAACCTTGTGTAGCGGATAGCATGGACTTATTTCAATAACATACTTGTGCAATAGATTTTCATATGTGAAATGTTCGTATAGTGAATTCACGACTAGAGATAGTACATTCTGGGTCGATCAAGGAAGGAAGCGTATACGGAGATTGAGTAGAGCATAGATTTAATAACCGGGCTTGGAAAAGAGAAAGAAAATCCTGTTCTGCGGGGGGCTGGGATCCGGGTCTAAGAGTTCTTCTTCCTTGTGGCTAGATTCCTTTAGCTGCAATAACTATCTTATTTCTCCCTCTTTCTTACTTTAAGTACCGATCTTCTATCAAAGGAACCTTTCAAGAAGTGACTTTGGTTTAGTCTCCAGTCTGCATTCTTCGCTTAGTGTCAATCCTTTTAGATTTAGAGAGTTAGACTCTTTGTAAGATAGCCAAGGTTCACTTTCATATCAATCAAGTAAAGGAGATCAAAGTTCACTCTAATCAATTGATCAACATTAGCTTAGCCAAAGGCTTACCGGCCCGACCCGCAGGTAACTAGGGCACTATTGGCCGATGGCTTTTCTAACTCTTCTCGAACTGTATAGAAGAATTCGGGACTCCTGGCATTAAACGCTCTATCAAGAAAGCCCTCCTAACTCATGATGCATAACCGCCGGATTCGGATAACATGAAGGTTTTGGTTTTATCGATCTTCCTTAAAAACAGGGGGCATCAGTCTTTTCTTATAGCTTCACTTCCTTCGTTCCATATGAACCGGCTTTTTCTAATGAATAAGATAGGACTGACTCGAAAAAGCGCGTAATGCAAGAACGAGTAAGATATTTGCTCGCCGGCCAGACCGGATATCTCAACACTTCACATTCGAATAGAGGATGAACGACGAATCTTCAAGGTCGACCTCTATAGAATGGGTATCCGATATCCATCTTCAGCTTCTCCGCTTCGGGGTATAAAAAAAGATGCCTAAAGTCCAGTAGCATAACTCAATGGGCCTATTCTTTTAAAGTTCAGTCAACCATCATAGAAAAAGCTTTCTATGGGAAGAAGGAGAGGGGGTACTGATCACTATCCAAACCCGCTACTGCAGAAGAAGAACCTCTTCAAGTGGGTTAGAGTTAGCTAGACTCTAGGAAAATAGACTTTCCTTCTCTATACGTACAGCCCATCTTACTATACGATGCCAAAGAAAAGAGGGAAGCGCGGAACTAGGACTGACTTTACTGGATGGAAGATTACTTTTCATTTGGCTTAGGAAGGGCCTTGAGTACATCCTGATAACCGCCTATCTGTCTTGACATAAGAAAGAGTGCAGTAAGTGTCTCCGGACATAGAAAGTAGGCAATCGCTTCCCTGTAAGGGAAGAGTACTTTCAGGTATCGACACGACAGTGGGAAATCTCTATACGATTGAAGTCAGTGTGCAAGACAAAGTCTAGTTTTTACTTTGAGTTCCTATTTTAATAAAATAGGCATTCCACAGTCGTAGGTACTCAATTCAAAGAGTCGGGTTACCGGTCCCATTTCCAATTCCATTTCTACCAAATAATAGCTTATAGAAAGAAGTTCCCTATCTTTCCAAATAGCTTATTCAAAGAAAAGACCGATGCCACTTCTTAGTTCAACTTCGCAAAGGAAGAGGGCGACCGATTGACCAGACAAGTCCGCAAGAGAATAGAGTGAAGTGAGGCGTTTAAGCTCCTCTCCTTTACAGTCGAGTGTATTCTAACCTTTGCTGTTTCGAATGACTTCTTTTCTTCTTTGATCGCTAGACCTTAGGGCGATCCCCCATCTCTTAACAACACGAGGCCTTAGGGCGGTTTTGGCTCAAGATAGAACAAGAGAATGGTTGACCTATCAAAACGAATGAATAGATTGAAGCTAAGATGAGGCACGGGATCGGATCAGAAGAAAGGGCTGAGACCGGGCCTTACTCGGATTCAATCCAGCCACGGGGTTCCTCCCCTATGGCTACCTTATTACGATGTTCAAAACAGAAGAATCGAAAGCCCCAACGAGAAAGTTTCCTACGGGCGGAGCATTTTCGGGGACTAGCCTCCTCCCTTCTTACTTGACTTCTCTATCGGAACATTGTTATATCTTCCTTGGCGCGAAGTAACTCCTTGTATACATATGAATTCCGCGGCTCACCTTCGGACAACTGCCCTAGTTTCTTTTGTAATACTTGAATACTATACTCCCCGCCGCGGGAGGGCTGCAAGTATTCCTCGATTATCCGTAGGCGGCGGTTAGCCCAGAATGGATCTGCCATTAGTTCCGCCATTTTGTGCACAATTTGATCCTTTAGATCAAAAATTGTGTTAATCTCGGCATCCTCGACAAGTGGAGGAGTTCAGACCTGAAAGCATTTACCAGCGGATGGAAGCCGTGTGGAAATTAGCCACGGAGCTGACTTCAAGATCTTGCCGTTCAGTGCTGGGAAGAGGAAATGCCCGGGTGCACCACTTGGCGTGACACAGGTCCTAATGGCGTTGGCTCGGCTGTTTCATTGCTTTGATTGGAGCCTTGCTGATAACTTAAGGCCTGAAGATATTGATACCACAGAGGTTCACGGCATGACCATGCCAAAGGCCAGGCCTCTGGAGGCGATTGCCCGGCCTCGCCTGCCTTCCCATGTATACCGCTAATTAGAAGAATTCACTTACAACTTTTTTGAGTTTTCATCGCAATTTGAAAGTTTAAACATCAAAAAACGAATTAGCAACTCTGAATATCAACCAAATGCAACATCACAGCATCAACTCTTTATAGGAAAAATATTATATAGTAAAGTCCCAGACGTGGTCACTGAAACTAGCAACCAAAAAGGTTCATCTTTCATATCATTACAAAAATGACAAGTCAATGACCTATGAAAATTCCAAGATCTCCATGATCTTTCCTAGAATAACTTCCGCAACCTTAAAAATGTGCAGCTCTAGTACACAGTGGCTACTTTCAAATGCAAATGCTATACTTTTAACTTCGATGAAGATTAGTCGTGGTACATATCTAGAGGTCCGAAAGCTCCAAACATATTCTTCTCGTCCGGATTTGAATCAGTCAATACAGAGCTAATCTTTCTGCCAAGTTCAGGAAGTTCCAGAACAAATCAGATTTCTGAAAGAATATGTAGAATAACACAAGAGAAGCCAAAAATAGTCCCAGGAGTAGCAAGTAAATCTGCCATTCTGCATTGCACGTGAAAAGAGGGTTTAAGAATCAAATTCAGATCTGAAATACAAAAAGTGTGAATGTGAAACACAAAGAAAGAGAAAGAGAGACCTTTCCAATCAGCAGGACAGTCAGCTTAGTCACCATGACTCCCATTCAGAAGATGTAGTAAGCACAACCCTGCAAAAAGACACCGAACGATCAATATTATGATTAGTCAACTTAAGAATATGCATACACATTTTAAACAAGCCAAAATTAAGAATATATCTTGAACAGTCGGAATGTAACCAACAGTACTTGAATCCATTTACAGCAGCTAAGAGAAGTAGAAGTTGAAAATATCAAATTCTCAGAAAAAAATGTAGGCAACAAGGACAACCAGTCAACAACAACAACATGATTTAGTGGGATAACATTTGAGATAAATGATGAGCAAATCATTTATGTTGTACATTGTTTTGCTTAAATAGCAAAACGCATGGCTAAAGTATTTCAGTATCTTTTTAAAAAATAAACCATATTTGCAAAAAATCCTAAAGTTGAAACAGCCTCTTACCAAGTTATAACTACTAATTCTTACAAAACATGGACAACCCCAAATATTTAAAATTCCAATTCATCTTCAATCTCTGAGAAACCCAAAAGATATAAAGAGATAGAGAAAGGATCGAGTTGAGGTTAAGTTGCAATCACCTTTCGCTTGGGTAAAACTCCAATGAAGTAACATTAGATCCCAAATGAAGTCTCTTACTCCAGTGGCGAATTTCCATCTTATTAACTTCAACTATACAAACATCCCCGTCTTTGCTTCCTTAAGCTCATCAATTATCATAATAACGCAATCAGAAAAAGGTCACTTGTAGGCAGTAAGCATTGTTATAAAAAAGGAATATCTTCATACATACTCAAGTACTTACAGAGCAAGATATTTCCCATCCAAACTTATAGACAAGATAGATGCTGGTTTATTTAGTAGTCTCTTGTGCCCAATTTTTTTCCATGTGCTTATGTCCCAAACAATAGTAAGTGGTTTATGACCTAGTTAATAAGGACAATGATTCTAAGTTAGGAAGAGGAGATAGGAGTCAAAACGCAATTTCATAGACTTTCCAGAAATACAGCTTACAGTGCCCCTTATCACTATGCAAAATAGAAATGGTTTGGTTCCATCTTTTGAAAACCGACACAATTCGATTCTTTCATCCTGCAATCCGAACTGAGGACGGGTTTTTGGGGTTAAGAAGCACGAGTCGAAGCGAAGGGTGATCTCTTGCTTCTTAACCAACGCTCACTCTTTCTTTTGACCAAAGTGGGGAACTCAGATTATCGGAAGAAGAAGACTCACTCCTTTTCTCTATGATCCTTACCAACTATCCTAGACATAGTTATCTTAACCCTTAGGATATGGATGATATGAAACAAGTAAACCAGATCTTACACGAGTGCTACCAATCGTTACAGAACGAGCCTCGTTGCACTAAGTCTAGAAGCCCGACGTTCGGGACGAACCGAACTTACGAGCCAGACGGAAACTCGGAGGCTCCTTTCCGCGGCCTCCTCACAGCCTACCTCTAAAGAGATGCGAAACTCGAGACACTCAACAATAGATATGAGCAGCAAAAAACTTAGTCAAGTTAAGCCAACTTCATAGAGCTAATTCCGTACCGTAAAGTCTAGTTTATGTAGCCTTATTACCCCTTAACTTAAGTTAAGCAAGCAACCTCTCTTATCAAGAGTAGGTATTGAGGCTTTGGCGACAAAGAAAACTGAGAACTTATTATAATAGGCCTTAAGGACCAATGGCTAAGATAAAGAGTCCACACTTCGGGCATCCGATACAGCAGAATGGTAAACTGCTGCAAAGCACACAAAACCAAGCGCCGCGCTAAAGCAGCCCCCAACAGAATAAAGGAATTCACGGTGTACGGAACCCTTTTCGGAAATCAATCTAACACTTGTTCGGCTTAGTCTAAATGAAAAAAAACGTCTCTGAATGCGAGACCGACAAGAAACTGATATGGCTCGCTACCAACCTCACAGATAAAAGTCAATCTTTTACACCGATGTATCGTACTCTCTCGACCAAAAGAAATAAGGCAATCAATTCACTAGTCAGTGTTCGCTTAAGCCCCCACGTGGTGATTTTTTTTAGGAATTCGCCTAGTTGCGCCAAGGTATCGGCCTTTTAATAAATAGGAGCGAAACCTTTCTTTTATTCTCAACTAACCGGCTGACCAACTTGTCCTTCCTCTCAGATACATGACTTACATACCCGGCTCAACATTCTTGGAAAACAATCGAAGAAAATCATAGGCATCTTCCATTCATATCGATTAGGGTTTCTTTCCCTTGTCAGAACGAGCCCGATTCATATGCCTAATCCACATGTATACCATAACTACATTTATTAAATTGCGAAAATAAAACCCTATTTTAGGAACAAAACCTTTTGGCACTGGATTCTCAGGGCATCCCTTGCAGGCATTAATGTAAGTTCCCAGTTGGGATTGCCCTCTTTTTACATATGTCATATAATTCTGAACATACGATGAACATACCTTTCGGACCCAGAAGAATTCTTTGCAATCTAAATTTGCTTTTTTCTTCGGATCCCATGGCTCATTCACCAATCTCAACAAGGCGTCCCTATCAAAATTAACAGGTTTAACCCTCTTCCTTTTCATTTTTTTTGTTGAGGGATTTTTGGATAAAGGCGGTTTGAAGTTTATTACTACATCAAGTAATGCATGCATTCCATAGACATGTTTGAAAGATGAAATATAGAATTTCCACTTTTTGTATATCCCCGTCGGTACTGGATTAATAGGGGAACCCCTCCTACAATAATCCAAATACTTACGTAGAAAAGCTATATTAAATTTGAATGCGTGCCAAAGAAAAAAAAAGAGGTGTTGCATGATTGATTCGTCTAAAATGATTCCCTTCAGACAGACAGAAAGCCTGTAAGAGTAGTCAATAAAGTGAATTTTTCTTGGTTGTTAACCAAAGAAAGAAATGGGAGTTTTTGCTGCTATTTTCGATCCATTAGGTTCTTCGATTTGTTCAGAAAAGAAAGGAGAGACAAGAAAAAATCTTTGATTACGATTAAAAGGTCAAATAAACCAAGATAAAATTTCGGGTCATTTCTTGGTGAACATAATCCGCCATAATATCTTTGATACCTTCATTTATGTGCCAAAATAGAGAGAGATTTAGTAGGAAAGTGGAATAGACTTTTTTGTATATAAAAATTCAAGGGAGTAGGAAAGCTGCAGTAATTCTTTGGAAAAGCCCGTTCTCTTTGTCTTCGAGCTTTCATTCCTCAATCCACTGATTCGTTCCTTCATATACCTCCCCACTAATAGATAGAGACAAATAGGAATAACCAAACCACGTCTACAAAATGCCAGTACCATGCAGCTGCTTCAAAGCCAACGTGATGCTCCTTGGTCAGATGACCAAGATATTGGCGAATACCACAAATAATCAAGAAAAGAGTACCTATAATCACATGAAAACCATGAAAGCCAGTTGCTAAGAAAAAGGTAGAACCATAAATACTATCCAAAATAGTGAAGGGTGCTTGATAATATTCCATTCCTTGAAAGCCAGTGAATACTAGAGCCAATAAAACGGTAGCTACTAAAGCGTAAACTGCTCGTTTTTCCTTCCCTGCCAATATAGCATGATGAGCCCAAGTTACGGCAGCTCCGGATGATAGGGGAATAAGGGTATTAAGAAAAGGGATTTCCCAAGGATCTAAAACCTCAATCCCTTTTGGGAGCCAAATACCTCCGATCTCTACCGTAGGCGCCAAAGAAGAATGAGAAAAAGCCCAAAAAAAAGCAAAAAAGAACATAACCTCCGATACGATAAAAAGAATAAAACCATATCGAGGTCCTAATTGTACGACTTTGGTATGATGTCCTTCCAATGTGGATTCACGTAGAACATCGCGCCACCATACGAACATGGTATATAGGATAAATATAAGGCCAAAACTGAGAAGTGTTGCACCCCCTTGAAATGAGTGCATGTACATCACACCTCCTACGGTTGTTGCCAAAGCTCCGAGTGAACCCGAAATAGGCCATGGACTTGGATCTACCAAATGATAAGAATGCCTCTGAGATTCAATCATAAACCAGTTTACCTCGGTTGTATTGTAAACCCCCCTTCACCCACACCCCCTAAAGTAGTAAAGAGAAGGGCTCTTTGGGGTCTAGTTTTCTTTCTATCTTACATGACAAACAAATAGGAAGGGATGGTTTTTTCATTGCTTTGATAGAAGTCTAACTAGAAAAGGATTTTTCTACTATGACTTTTAGTCCTTTTACTTTGAGAAGAGAATCGTTGGTTTGACCGACGAACTACGTGGGAAAATAGACCTTCTTTCTTTGATTTTAAACAAGATTATAGGAAAAAAAGAATCCCAACATTCTCATTCACAAGATTCAAGGCTATTACGAAATTTAAATAGTGCCCCACATTCTTATTATTTCGAGAGTTTTAATCATAATGGGGTCATAATCATACCCGCCTTCTAATAAGAGGGCATGCACATAGGTGAGAGTGGATAGATCTGTCAAATCAGCATTTATTGAACAAATGACAGATTGTGCCAATTTATTAGTCCAGGAGTGGCCCATGCGAAGTGTTTCAATAGCGACACGACAACAGCTCCAACTGAAGCAATTGAAGCTAGGTCGGCATTCTTTTGAGCAGACATCTTCCTCTAAAAATGAATAATATCTTCCCAAGTCATATTGAGATTAAAAAGCGATGCTTCCTTGGCCATGTGGAACATGGATTAGCATTATGTCATTCCTACAAGCGATCCCCCAGCCAGGATTGGAAGAAGTGCTATATGAGGACTTCGAAATCAAATAGAATATGTTTCTTTCCATTCCTCGTGAGCCGCTTATTTCTCCGAAACAGGAGATCAAAGTCATCTTCTTCCTTTTCCCCAATAAGTCGACGGCCTTACACCATTGGGATACTTGAATAAACTGGAGTACATATAGGATACACCGGTGCTAAAACCTTTTTTTAATATATCTTCCAAACTTTTTGGGTCCTTGCTCCGGATCTTATTCTCCCGGTGTGAAAGCAGTTGGTTTCGTAGTTTTAGAATTCTGCTGATCCCAAGTACTCCGTCTCGATCATTGCATATGGCAATATAGAAAGTAAAGAGGAAAAGGCATGACCAGAAAAATTGTGTGAAATAGGTGAAATTATCCAATTGAGGCATGATTGATTCGTCTAAAATGATTATTCTCCCTCCTTACCTTAAGTCCGTCAAGCCTGTAAGAGTAGTCAATAAAGATAGAAAGCTTTTCTTGGTTGTTGACCAGGGGAAAAGAAAGAAAGATGCACACTATCCTCCGTAACTCAACCCAACCTGTCCTCCACAAACATGACGTTTGCCCCGGTAAGCGAGCCACACTACGATCATCGTCGTCGTTCTAAAAGCAGATCATAGTTCTGGACTGCTCTTATAACGCGCCGATACGGCACGCTTGCGCGGGTTCCGTGCTCTCGAATCTGAGTGACGTACGATTCATAGGTACGTGCACTCAAAAGCTCTCCTCGCGGAGCATGGATGAAGCCCCGTAGCTCCCTGGAGCTGTCGGAAATGGACGCGGGCGTAAACCCATCATCCACTAAAGCAGCTTCCACATATCGTTCCACTATGACTTGAGCGTCGATAATGGATACCATACGTCGCAGGTCGAGATCCCCCAATTGAGAAGCAAGTACCGACGATAAAGGACGTTACTTCTCATTTCATCCGAGAGAAGAGGTTGGGCTAATTCCGCTATAATGGGGCGAGGCACCGGCGGCGCCTCGGGTTGAGGAGGAGGCTCCTCCGGCAATGGGATCGGACTAGGGGGCAGCCGAAAAGAATTATCCTCCTCGCAAGAAACTACAGGTATCAAAGTTGCAGAAAAGAGGAATGTTCCCGCTAAGGCAATAACGAAAGAGATATAATAGAAAGGACCATAGCAATCCCAATAGTTACGTTTTGTCCATAACGAAATCGATAACGAAAGAAGTAATGAAAGAAGTATAGATCGTACATCGGGATGTACGTTGCTGATTTTTAGTTCTATCAGTTCCGCAACCATAAAAAAAAAAAGATTCGATATGAGAACAGCCGAAATTGAAAAATGTAGCAATCATGATTTTTTTGCCTTTGTTCTAAATCACGCTTTTTGATTTCACAATTTTCTTATTGATTTATTATTTTTATTTTAATTCCATTTTCTTATAGCCCTCTATTTAAATATTTAAATTGAAGTGTTTTTCGCTTTTCCTCCATCCTTTGATCTTGGACATCTCACTTGGAATGATCTTCTATCTACGATACTGAACACAATAAAATTTCGACTTTTCCCTTTTCTTATGATATTTCTCGTTCCCGTCGAAAAGAGAACAAGCCCCTTCTATTATTATTTTGTCACAAGAAGCAGGATGCTCTTTCTTGCTGGGTATGAATCCCATCTCTCGACGACGTTGGTCCTTCCTTCCCGCCCTAAGAGCTGATTCGAGGGCATCAATTAATGTGCCTGTCTTCTTTTACTATTATACCTATATACCTACCCATTTATGTCGAATTGTGCACAACCGATTCTGTAACAAGAAGAGCGGATACGTCGTTCTTTCAAAGAGCGCTTATTCTCCTTCATGTGCAACCTATTCCCCCTAATCAGGCCAGGAAAGGTAGGAATGCAATGCTGCAAAATCTAAGGACCCATTCCCGGCATATCATCATAAGACTAAGGGACAACATCGATGAACTCATTAAGCAAGGCCACTCACTCAGCCTTCTCATCGTTAGAAAGACTAGAACCCAGTTTGACTTCCTTTCACTGTACCCAAATTCACTGAAACAGATGTCTAGACTTCCATAGCTGGTTGAGCTCTAGATGTCTAGACTCGCTTCATAGATTACATAGATTACGCTCGTTCGGTTTTGGGATTTCACCTTCATCTGGCCTGGCCTCTCTCTCGCAAGAACTTTTTCTCACATCACATTGGAATGGAATGCAAAGCATTCTTTTCGGTCTTGTACTACGGTACACTGAACACCTACCCAATAAGGACAAAAAAGAAAGTGAAAGCAAGTAGATCTCCCACTTACCTCTGAAAAGCCCTGAGCCGAGCTAATGGAAAGTGCCTATGAATTTGAAAAAAGAAAGAAATGGGAGTTTTTGGCTTGCAATAAAGCTAGGGCCCTGCTCGAGCAAGACGTAGTCCTATCTATCCACCTCCCCAAACACAATATCTTGAGTACCTATGATGGTGACCACATCTGCTAGCATGTGATGTTTGGACATAGAATCGAGTCCTTGTAAATGGGCAAAGCCAGGTGATCTTATTTTACAACGGTAGGGACGATTGCTTCCATTACTGACCAGAAAGACACCAAATTCTCCTTTAGGTGCTTCAACTGCGGTATAGGTAGAAGAAGCTGGTACGGAAAAACCTTCTGTATAAAGTTCGAAATGGTGAATTGAGGTAGAGTAGACCGATGATCCTGTAGCCATTTGACCGGCTATTGAAAGAAAAAGCTTGCCTTGCATCTGCTTCCCCTATAATATAACCGGTCCCATCTCTCTCCAAACCTAACGTGGTAGTTTCCCATCATAGGGCTTTCTATCTATAGATTAAGCCATTACCAAGGAGCTAATTCGTTCAGAACTCAGTTGACTGCTTCTATAGATAAGGCGGAGTGCCCTTGGCTTAGCATTATAGCAGCACATAGAGCTTTGGCGCTACTACAGCGCTTCGATAACTCGAAGCGCCTCGTTATGAGAATCTAGCTTCGCTAACGCTCGGCTAAGTCTTGAACCTTCGCGCTAACCATTCGCTTTCTTAGTAGCAAAAGCGCTTCTCTTTGCCTCTTAAGTATAAGGCCATAAAAGATAATATTCCTTTTCTTGCTTCCGCTTCCTCCTTATCTGCGCGCATCAAGCCATTTTTCGCCCAAGCTTACTAAATAGTAATAGGGGTAATTTATTCGCACCTAACTGTGATAGCCCTCTCCCTTATTGGAGCTTTGTAACTAATGGACGGTTTCCCGTCGCTAGAGCGTTTTCCCAGTGCGCGGGACCCGAACGAGGAAGGTGTTAGTGGTTTATCATTGGGTCAATAAGACTAATCCCTATTTTTTTGTTGCGCTATTCCTACTCCTAGGGCAGGAAGCAGATAAGAAAACGCGAAGCACTCTCTTGGTTTCCCAACCTGTTCTTTCTAAAGACTGTCCTCTCTCGGCTGGATGTTGGTCCGGCCTACTACGAGGATCCCGTATCCAGCAACCCAACCTATACAAAGGGCATCAAGCCCCCTTTACTAGGTTAGAGCTATGAAGCTTACTTTATTATTAAAAAGGGAAAAGGCTTTTTCATTTTCAGCTGGTGCGCACTTCCGTTTTCCCTTTACTATTAGGGGTCCCGTGGTTCCTATGCCGCCGTGTTTCCTGGTCCTTTTCTTTTAGTGCTTCGACCCAAAGCGATAGCTTGTAGCTAGTTCAGTGGATAAGAGGGCTGCGCTCCAGCTCACTCAAGAATGGGACGGCAGTGGTCCGCCTGCAAGCTCGTTCTGATCTTGGACGCAGTAGATTGGAATCCTGAAGCACTGCCACGAACGCTACCGCCCGTCCGCCTGCGGTGCAGTAAGACACCATCCTGCTGTGCCAGCAGCCAACTCCGGCGTGTCAGCTTAGTTATCCTCATCAAGCCACTTACTTGATGTCTAGCTTCCTAACTAGTAGACGCCTCCCTTTCCCCCAGATGAATGAAGAAGGAAGTGGATTCCTCCGAAGAGCCGGAAGCGAAAAGCGCTATGCCGGGGCGGGGGGATGGGAAAAGAAAGGGCTCCGAAGAAAGAAATTGGGGTTCCCAACGCTTCTCCACGCTCAACGAAATGCGCCAACCTCGGAATGCTTTACTCCTAACCCCCACAAGGTTCCGAGACGGAGCTTAACCTGAGTCTCGGTTAAGAACGGCGATGATCTACGTTTCACACGGCGCACGATTCCATGGATAGTTTCATTCGACTTCGTGATGGAGGACATAGCTTATCATCGGCTTTGATTATGCCATTAGGCATTTGATTAAGACATTGCACAATGATCCGAACACTTTGTCGCATCTCTTCGATACGAATACAGTAACGATCATAGCAATCTCCTCTGGTACCTACTGGTACGTCAGGATCCGATTGGTCATAAACATCGTAAGGTGCTGCTCTTCGCAAATCCCAACATACACCTGGACCTCTTAACATTACACCACTGAATCCCCAATCCTTTGCTTGCTGTGCAGTGACAGTACCAATATCCACTAATCGTTGTTTCCAGATACGGTTGCCGGTTAACATCTCTTCTAATTCGTCCATACGAGAAACAAATTGTTGTGTGAAGAAATCAATATCTCGACATAAGCCCAGAGGCAGATCTTGTGCCACTCCACCTGGTCGTATGAAACTTGCATGCATTCTGGCTCCCGAGACTCTTTCATAGAATTCCAACAATTTCTCTTGCTCCTCAAAAGCCCACAGGAACGGAGTTGATGCTCCCACATCCATAGCATGAGTAGTTAAAGCAAGTGAATGGTTTGAAATTCGAGTTATTTCACGGAATAACACTCGTATATATTGAGCTCGTAATGGTACCTCACAATTCAAAAGTCTCTCTACGGCTGAAGAATAAGCGTGTTCTTGGGCCATCATAGAAACATAGATAGGGTCAATGACAGAACGAACCACGAAACTTTACGACAGCTTTTTCGTACACGTTCAGTTGCATCACATACACAAGTGCTCTCTGAACCGTGCAATAAGGTTACCCATAACACGGCTCCCCCACTTGAGTTATCTTAGCCCCAGGCCATGCTATTCAATAAGATTGGAAAAATGGCACCGTAAGGTAACAACTAGTATTGAAAGCTGGTCGCCTTATCTAATAGCTTCATTCGCCGGTAACCAAAGCGTATCGTTCCCGCAACAACCACTTGGGTACTACTTTGTTTATAGCTTTTTTAGGTTATGCAATAGAGGGGGGCTTGGTTCTCTATTTCCGGCCCTAGGGGGGTTTACTCGACCTATTCTCCAGTCTCCCGCATTGCTCAAGTAAGTGTGCGACTCCATATGAGGACCTCCTTCTCTTCTGCCCACTCTCCGTTCACACGGTTTTCAAAACACCGGAGGAAGGGTGGGCAGCAGGTACCATGAGCCCTCTGTCCCACACATCTATCCAGAAGCAAGTGTAGTTCACCGGTTCCTCCGAATGCTCCTATCTCTCGGCAAAGATCGTGTGAGTGTGCAGTTATGCTTCGGATGCTTCGCCATAGAATAGATGGACATAGTTCCCGTTCTTTTCCGGCGCACTCGCTTTATATCTCCGATACACAAGGAAGGACGCGCTAGGAAGGAAGCAGCCCTAGCCTTTGTCCGGCCGATCATTCCACTGGCATCTCGCATTCACGCCCCCGTTTGACTGCCTCTCGGGGATGTAGTTGTAGATAGGTTAGTCTTAGTGGGTCGTTGGCTCCACCTGTTATCTCCTTCTATGACATGCTGTTGTCGTCGCCATATTCCATATGTCACTTAGTCATCTCTGCCTCGCTGCGGGTCAGCACCTCCGAAAGAAACGGAGGACTTCATTCAGTGACCCCGCGATCGCCCTCTGAACGATCAGAATAAGGTAAAGCTTGAAGATAAGTTTTGTACTCTATTAATTTCTCAGTCCCTCTAGTCGGGTGGGCGCCGGCCGGTCTTTCGACCAGATCCCCTAAAACCGTACGTGCGGGTCTCCCGCATGCGGCTCACGCCATTCGAGGCGGCCCAGCATTCATTCGCAAATCCTGTAGTGAAATTGAGACTGCTCAACCTCGGAAGCGGATTCACGTGTAGGCAGCGCTGTCTGTCGTACCGTTGACTCTATCTATTCATTGAATTTTCTTTTTTTTTTCGCTCCCAAGAATTCATGCACTTCCCTTTACTCCAGAGGGCCTTATCTAATAGCTTCGTTCGTTCCTTACATTTCCGTCAAATGACCTGGCCTTCCCGACTCTTCCACCGTCCGGCTCCCTTTCCTCCCTATGTGCTATGCTTCCCGGCGCAGCCTATCGCGCTTCGCGCCTGCGGCGTTTTCGCCAGACGGTCTTTGCCAGTAGTGCCATCCTCCCCGCTGGCTGTATGGGCGGGTTGTCCCTTGCTGCTGCATTCTGTTAGGCTATGGATTACAGGAACAAATGTAGTTGAATGGAAGAGCAGGCGGGTTACACGTTCCACTGTGCCGAGATGTAAGGTGCAGGTGGTGATTATCACCCGGGGTATGCGCTAGCGCCCTTGACAGCACTCCAGAACCCGCCAACGCTCGTGAAAACCCAGGTCGGTCGGTCCTCCATTCATCCGACCTCCGGTGTGGATAACGAGGCCACCTTCACAACCCTCTCCCTTCTGTCCCTATGTTGTAATAAGGTAGGGTGGTTCCCTTGAGTTGCTCAACCGCCCCTTAGTCCGGTGCTCATGATGCGTTATGGAACCTCTATCGTATCGAGGGACCAAGCAGGGCATAGGTAGCGGCATAGAAGCCGACTCGGCATCAGCGGCTTTGTGCCGCACTGGAGTAATCCAATATGTGGTTCCGCACGTTCTACCACTTCTTCGTTCATTTCCAATACTGATCGTGAAACACCATGAGCAGCAGGATGTTGAGGTCCGAAATTCGAAGTGAAATTTTTTATTTGCCTGTTCCTAGTCGTCATGGGAAAGAAAGGCAGAAAGAAGAAATATATTATTCCCTGAGAGCTTGTCAACCAGTACCAGAAATGCATCTCCTTCGCCCGCGAGAGACTTCTATGCCAGCCGGGAATAACGACTCTGTCATGAAAGAAAGCGGCAGACAGACTAATTTGGACGGTATTCCCCAATGAGTAGCTTTAGGAGATTAAGGTCCCCCTCATATTCTCCATCCATCTGCGGAGACGGATACGTAAACCCTTCGCAGCAAAGATGGTATGGTCGCGCTCTTACTTGGAAGTGGTCTCAGTAGCGAAGTCAATAAAGAGGATAGTCCTCATAGCTAGGAAGTTTAAGATTATTATTACGAGTTACTACGTATCATTAAGAACTAGAATACTAGAGCAAGCCCCCTTCCTTAATCAAAAGTCAAATCACCAAGGAATTGGGCACCGGTCAGGTCTAGAACAAGGGACAATGGGTTCCTTACTCTGTTGATGAATCCGTTCTAGACTTACCAACCATATTCTATTCATATTCTTCGGCTTTGGCTTCAGGGTATGCTCAACAGACGAATCCGCGAATGAAGATGTACCAGTTCTTTTTTTAGAAACTATATGCCAATAGCCTCACTTCGCGCAGCTTCGTTCATTGGTCTCTCACTCTCTTGCTTGGGGTCCGGTAAATCCGTTTACCAAATCAATATCTCCACTACGGTACACTAATCCATTTGATGTAACATCTATTCTCCTTCGAGCTGTCAAATCAGAGTACGGAGGCGCGGCTGCGGCGAAAGAATCATTTTATTCTTGTATGTAATTATTCCCAAACCACGCTCATTCCTTACAAAAAGTGGGAGTGGCATCGGTGTCCCGTTCATGCCCTGGAATAACTTTGAGAAATTTCACATTTATGGGCCGAGTTTACACGAGATTATGATCATACGGTATTTTAGGTAAATGAAAACCCCTATATCAAATATAGTAGTTCTATATCTATAGCATAAGTGGAAGATGGTAGCCAGCAAAAAGTAGGTGGGGAGGAAAATTGATGCGTAAGCGCGTGCAGGAGGTGAGGATTTCTGGTGAATGATGATTTGGAATACTCAACTGGAGTAGTAGGCATCACAAGGTTGGCGGTTGAATTAGGCCCTTTCCTTTGGTTCATGAGTCTGTCTTTGGGGGTGTGCATGAGTTCGCTATGACCTTCTTTGATAGTCGCGGTTTGATGGTTGAATGTGACCATGAATGGATATAGTTGAATCAACTGTGATTCCTCTTCTTTCTCTTTTTATTTCATGAATCCGAATCGATTGAAGAAGGAATTTACTTATCTAAAGGAAGAGAATCATCAACTATTTCACCGGGGATGAGCTCTATGGCTATTCTATTAAGTAAGGATCCACTTAGGCTTAAGCTAGAGCTGCTCCTTCTATCACATCGGATTCTAGTAAAGAGATGGGCCTTCTCGTCTGATCTCTGCATCAACAGGAATGCGGGAAAAGCTTCTTCTCCCCCCAGAGTCCCTAGCAGCCTTAAGCCCGTAAGCTACTTCCTTTAGTGGAACTGGTTGCTATATAGGTCAATAGAATCTTAGCCAGTTTCTTTTGACTCCTTTTGTTCTCATTCCCGGCCAACCGTGCCATGAAGAGTCGAGCAAGAGCAATCGCAGCTTTCTCTCTGCCTTTGCAGCTTTCATTCCTGGCATTTTTCCTTATAAAAGCTTCAATCTACAAAAGTAGAACTACGGATGGCAGGCCTGGCCTCAAACTGACTTGCTTTCAGACTTACTGGCTGAAGAGCAAAGAGATATCTATTTTACAGTAAATTCCTCTTAGAATAGCATCCCGCTCTTCCTCATCGAAAACCAACCAACCCTACTTAATTTGTTCTAGAAATGCTAACCAAGTGGCACACTGGGGCCATGGGTCATGAAAAAGGTTGACCGGACCCCCGCATCACCAGACTCCTCGTGGAGGATGTCATAGATAACAAAATGGTTGAATCAGCGGTAGGAGGCATCATCAGATTCGGCCCAACCCCCGGGCAAGCCGCCGCAAGAAGGAGGGGCTCAAAATCAACCAGCCGACACGCCCCCAGTCGCGGGTCCATCGCAAGCCAGAAGGGACCCCACTCATGCCCCAATAGGGGTGCCCCCATCATTATCCCCTTATGGGCAAGTAACCCAGGTTTCCCCCATCTCAGGAGGACATAGCTGCCGCACTTGATAAGTACTTCCAACGTGTAACTACAATTGGTGTGCGGTCAGATTTTCTCATTAGTGTGCAGGGCACCCTCCAGCTCCGCGAAGCAAACGTGGAGAAACGTACAAAAATTTTGTCTTTTTACTAAAGATCAAAGAGTACACTTGTACTCCGGCTAATCAAAGGAAGGTTTTTTTTAAATCCAAGATTGACTCTGATTAGATCCTTAGCGCAAGCGCTAAGTAAGCAAGCTACCTTATGTAAAAACCGAGGAAAATAATGTAAAGTAGAAAGGAACAAGGTCTTACGGCACGATCAATATATCTTTTCTTTTTTTTATCCGACCAGAGAGATTTTTTTATAAAGATTCTCCATTCAAAACAAAAATCAAAAAAGTCTAAATAAAACAAAGGCGCATACGCGGGAGGGAAGGGGGCCCCAATACTTCTTCATTCAAGGGGGAGACTAGCCTCATTACTTCCCATCGGGCGATCGGTGCACCTAACCCACCTACCCACTCATCAATCACGGTGTTCGGCTGACTTGCAAGGATAGACCCCTATTGTATTGGAATTAGGCGCCCATCTTTTTACTGTGTCAATTAATCTCTTCAATGTTTGATCCTACTCTATGTTAGAACATTTCTGTGAATGCTATTCTGATCTAAGTGGTCTTATTCTGTGTCCCGTGCTAGGAAGCATTACTCCTCTTTTCATTCCAAATTCAAGAATACGACCGATACGATTGATTGGTCTGTGCGTCTCTCTTATTACTTTTTTGTATCCCCCTGTTCTTCGGATACAATTCGACCCTTCTACGGCCAAATCTCAATTTGTGGAAAGCCTTCGATGGCTTCCTTATGAAAACATAAATTTTTATTTGGGTATAGACGGTATCTCTTTATTCTTCGTGATATTGACCACATTTCTGATCCCTATTTGCATTTTAGTGGGTTGGTCTGATATGAGAAGTTATGGGAAAGAGTATATTACAGCATCTCTAATTCGTGAATTTCTAATGATTGCCGTGTTCTGCATGCTGGATCTTCTACTATTCTATGTTCTTTCCGAAAGTGTGCTAATCCCTATGTTGTGCGGAGCTGAGCATCTTCTATTCGCTGGGATAAAGCTTTTCCTCTGCAGGGGCCTTGTGCAGTAAACCTCCTGTGGGCGGTCGTCCGTCGTCGTAAAGTAGTCCCCGAAGCTTTCGGGAAGAGGGGTAGTCTTGTGTGTAAGCATAGCATTTCTGGTTGAACCCGCCCAACCCAACTAATAAGAACCGAACCTGACAGATACATCTTTTTTCTTTTGGGAGGGTACTCCGAGTAGTGGGTATCTTGTAGGACCTCGACTCGCCTACTAAGATCTTGTATGGATATGCAGGAAGGGGTGCTCCTAGGTGTGTGTAGGGGTTGTGTTTGTTCGCGAGAATGGATTCCTCGTCAAGTCAGTTTGGGGGGTGTGGACACACTTGCGCGAATTTGGGTAACGGCTACAAGGGAAAAATCGAAAGGAAACTATACCCGACTAGGGATGGACGTAAACTCGTAAGCTACCGAGGGTAGGGATAATCGTCCAGGTCTTATTGTGAAAGAAAAAAAGCCGCCCCGCCACAGCAGGCGGGTTGCCTCATTTGTCGTTGCCGGGGAGCTCTTGGTGAGGAGACCTTATGAAAAGTTGCTAAAATAAAGAGAGGGAGGATCAACCCGTTTAGTATAATTCCGAAGAAAGACTGACTGTTGTTGGCAGCAGGTAGAGACATTTTTTTGGTCCCTTCAAAAGGAAATGCGGGCAGGGTAGAGCTCGACAGAGGTTCGAGAATAGGGTAGGGTCCTGCCTTAAAAGATTCAGATAAGAAAAGAGTTACAAACTTTCACCACAAGTTCCGGCCAGGATGATTGAGAAGATCAAACTAATTTGAACCGCTCACATCACCGTAGTAGTGTAAAGGCCGTAAGTCGGGGGCGGCTATAACATAAGGTTATTACTTTCACACCTCTCTCTATCTATAGATAGAGAGATCCACTGCGTGAGCAACCCGACCGTGCCTTACATGTGCTTTATAGGCCGCACTCCATCTTTTTTCCCAACGAGCCTCTTTTTCTTTTGATTTGGAAGACGGGCATCTTCCGCAACGCAAGCACCATCGTTCGCCGCCACCCGAAAAGCAAAAGATTCGAGAGTCCAGCCTTAAAATACAAGCATAGATAGTGGTTTAATGCCAAGGCCGATGACGGAAGCTCGGGACGGAGCCGTATGAGACGGAAGTCTCACGTACGGTTCTCTGAGAAGGGAGTGGCTACCTACTGGAGCTTCGACCAACCACCGCCGGTCAATTCCGCTTTGGAGCCACCCCTTACTCTACCATTATTATAGGAGTTTGGGGTTCAAGACAAAGAAAGATCAAGGCAGCATATCAGTTTTTCCTTTATACTTGGATCTGTTTTTATGCTATTAGCTATTTTGTTGATTCTTCTCCAAACAGGAACAACCGATTTACAAATTTCATTAACCACAGAATTTAGTGAGCGGCGCCAAATCTTTCTATGGATTGCTTTTTTCGCCTCTTTTGCCGTCAAAGTGCCTATGGTACCAGTTCATATTTGGTTACCCGAAGCTCATGTGGAGGCACCTACGGTAGGATCCGTCATCTTGGCAGGAATTCTTTTAAAATTGGGAACCTACGGGTTGTGTAGATTTTCAATACCCATGTTTCCCGAAGCGACACTTTGTTCCACTCCTTTCATTTATACTTCAAGCACAATTGCTATAATATATACTTCCTTGACCACTTTAAGACAGATCGATCTTAAGAAGATCATTGCTTACTCTTCAGTAGCTCATATGAATTTGGTGACTATTGGTATGTTTAGTCGGGCGGCGGCCGTTAGGTCACCTATTTTGAGTTATAGTTATGGACACACAAGGCCAAAACATGTGTGCCGGGCGTGCGACCCATCAACCTACTAGCAATGGGGAAGAAAACATAGCATGTCGCAAAAAACGTTTGATTCGAGGCGTCAGCAAAACACTGCCGTCTATTCCAAAAACTAAAAAAAGCCCCTTAGCACCCCGGGGCGGGAGTGGGGGACGGCCCTACGCGCAGGCAAGAGCAGCACCGGCTCTACGAAGTCAGAATCTAATCTTTCTGTTGGCTTTTTCCCAATTCATTTGTGAATAAGAATTGAAGGGCGTAAAGCGAGTGCTTCTAGCTGCTTCGCCTGCTTCTTATTATGGCGGCTATGTTTTCGTGGCGGAAATGAACGAAAAGCGATATGAACGTGCTATTTTCAAATCGATTGATAGATAGCCTGATCTGTTCGATAGATCGATAGAGATAGAGAAGGGAATCTATCAAGAATAAGGGGAAATCTCCTATTTCTATCTAATGATGAGACAACTATCTATTCTTGATCCATCAGATACATATCAATTTCTTTCTAATGGAGTCTACATCGTACGTAGAGCGCCCGAGCTCTTTTTAGGCCAGCTCAGTTCTCTTATCCTTATCCATTGGTCCAATGCACTGGGCTCATCTCATGGAGGGAAAAGCCAGTTTGTCTTGTTTGCCGCCTGACCCTTCTCTCCCCGGTATCGTCCCACACAGAAAGAAAGAGCGCGGAGCCCCGGCCCGACCTGCAGGTCCGCTAACGTAAAGCGAGGAGTTGAGCCTGAACTGGCAAAACGAAGTCACTTTCGGAACCATACTTCCTACAGCTAACATGTGTCCAGTCCCGCGGGAACGCGCAGTGCAAAGGAATGTGAGCTGTTAGACCGAATCCCCCGCTGGCCATCGGGGACCGAGTGGTAAGGCCATGATCCGCAGGGGAAAATAGAACTCATTCTTCTATTGGGGACAGGTGCACGAACGACAACTCCAAACGTCACACACCCGCCGCCTACCTACCGTTTAGGTGACACCAGCGAGATCCAGCTAAGGTAAGGAACTTCGTGTCGCGGCTCCTCCACTCCGCTGTGGTCTCATGAACTGAACTTTTAAGCCTTCCCACCCGCAAAGCGAATAGATGCTATGCCGTGGGTAAGTTTTGGGGCGGGGAGCCGTAGAGAGACCAGAAGAATGATTCATTTTGATCGACGAGCTTTTTTTTGGACCTAGCGAAAAGGACTCTAAGCCTTCAGGCAAGCAAGCGCAAAAGAAGCAAGCAAAGTAGAAGTAGAAGCTTGCCAGAAGTAAGACGAGGAAGCAGAGCTGTCTACGAAGCGGTAGCTTCCCCCGACCGACTCAAGTACAACAGCAACAGCCGCGACCTACTTTAATTCAAAACAAAAGAAAGGCGAAGGTTTGGCAACAAGCAAACGGCTTTCTATCATAGTTGCAATGGAGGGTTCCAACCCTTAATTAAGTACCAAAGGCTGCTTTCGACTGGTTTCATAAGGGAGCTGTTCACTACAAGCTATCAGCGCTGTCTTAGATTGAAGGTCGGCTTATCTTATTGCCGTTCAATCTCTAAGTTGCGTTTCCACTGAGAACAGAATAATACTCGTGTCCAAAGGTAAACAAAGCCCTAGCTTTTAGAGTTCGCCGCTTTTCCCAGGCCGGAGAAGGGCTTATACTGCTCGCCTTTGTTTGATATGTTCATTCAGTACCAATACAAACTCAAACTACACTAAAATAAAATGGAAGGGAGCGAGTGGAGTAGTAGAAAAGAGTGGAAGGGAAGGTAGAAGTAGCTAGCCTATAGTAGTCGGCCTAACCAAAGCGTCACGACAACATAAAATTAGCCTTATGAATTTAATCTTAAGTAGGGGACTAGCTTGCCTACCAATCAAAGAGGCTGAGAGTAAGTGTAAGCTCTTCGAGCTTCCCTTCATTTGCTTCGCGGGAGCCGCACAACACATAGCTGGAAGTCAGAGGGCCCATACTACCTGCCTAACCCCTCGCTCCGAGGGACCGTAGATCGGAAAGCGCCTTCTATACCACCCCATTCATCCAAAAGAGAAGGGAAGGGGCCTATGTATTTGCATGACCCCAGCAGATTTAACCCTATCTACACCCGAAGCCACTCCCCTAGCGGTCCTGCCACCACGTCGCAGAACGGGAGCTCGTGTAGAGCCTTTTATTTCTGGTGTAACGGTGGTAAAATGTAACAAAATATCACACCCGAAGGGCCCGGCAAGCACAATCCTATCCTATCCGAGTCCGAGTTTACCCCTTGCACTTCAGACAGCCGCCCATAGTAGCATCATAAGGAGGACCCCCCCTTTCGAGGCCGCTAAGGAAAGAGTAAGGTACATAGGAAGTTGGTCTTTCTCAACGTGGTGTATAGCACGAAAACCCTTTCGATACAACGTTCACGTGAAAGAACAAATTTTCCTATCTTCTCTTTTCCTTCGGGGAAAAGATAAAGAGGGTCTTATGGGGGAGGGGAAAGGCTTGGGCCTACCTATCCCGATAGGACCCCATAAAAAAACGGGAGCTGTTGAAAGGTTCCATATTGTCGAGACAAAGGGCAACACTTCTGTACGTGATCGTAGTATGTCACATCGTCTCATCCCCGCTTCATCGAAGAGTACCTATGCACTATGTTCCGGTTCACTGATAAGGAAGATAGATTTTGGGTGGGGGTCTACGATGCGATACTTAAGTATGACCCTGGGAGATAATGCTAACTATGGGTAGAAAGCAGGAACCATTTTGTAAAAAATTCCGGAGGGGTTACAGATCTCTTCTACTACCATCGATCGACAGAGCGGAACGACCAGAAAAATAAGTTAAGTTAGAAAGCCGTATGATAGGCGGTAACTATCTTGTACGGTTCGGAGGGTAATCGGCGTACTCCGATCAGTGGGGGGATCTTTTGCTCTATCGAACATACAGGGAATTGGAGGTAGCATTCTACCAATGTCAAGTCATGGACTGGTTTCTTCAGCCCTTTTTCTATGTGTTGGTGTTCTATATGACCGACATAAGACTCAACTTGTTAGATATTACGGAGGTTTAGTGAGCACCATGCCGAATCTCCCTACCATCTTTTTCTCTTTCACTTTGGCTAATATGAGTTTACCTGGTACTAGCAGCTTTATCGGGGAATTTCTCATCTTAGTAGGAGCTTTCCAAAGAAATAGCTTAGTAGCCATATTAGCAGCGCTTGGGATGATTTTAGGCGCGGCCTATTCTCTTTGGCTATATAATCGTGCGATTTCTGGGAATTTAAAACCCGATTTCCTCCATAAATTCTCCAATCCAAATGGCAGAGAAGTTTCTATATTTATACCTTTTTTTGTTGGAGGGGCGACCGTTCGTTAAACTACCAAAGAAATAAGGGTAAACCAATGTGATCATGACATTGTAGGTGCTTGCAATGGGACGGATGCGACTTCCCTCAGTTGGTTTGGGTGGCATAGCCCGTTGCAAAAGTCCCCCCTATCTTTTCCATTTCTTTAGTCTTTGCTTTACTAAACTAAAAAAAGGCTCGCGCTAGGCGCGTACCTTTTTTTTTGTTGAGCCTTATCGTATCTTGCTGGGTGAGACCGATAGAAAGAAAAGACGGGGGGCAACCATGCATGGTACTTCTCGACCCTGTCTCCGAGGGACAGTTGAACGAGTGACTCATGAATGTTGTCGGGTCGTACGAGCCAATAACTCGAACGCGTTCGGTCTATTTTTTGAGCAAGAATCACAGCCTTACCTTATCTTCACCATGATACGGACTCCAAGTTCTTATGGCAGAGCACGAGGAGATATATAATATATATAATGATGATGAGAATGGAAACCAGAAGCATGACTGGGGTCTTCGTGGTCCAAGAAAATAAAACCATCAATAACAGTGACGTAAGCATGAGACTTTTTGGTAGTACCGGTGAACCAGATGGCCGCGGCGAGAAAATCTGGGACGGAGGACTTGTAGTATCTCTCTTGATCTGGCAAAAGCGAAAGAACCCCTAACATAATTCGAATGGAGGCTAACCTCTTTTTTTATTGATTCAATACAATAGGGGAAAAGATCGTACAGTTCCCTACTGATACAAACTCTCAACAGATCCTTCGCGTGCTGGGCATACCTCTTCCCTCGTCTTTCTCGTGGCAGGAACAGAACAACAGAGAAAGACCCAGCCGACCGGCCCAGGGCTCGAGGGCGCGCTTTCTTTTTTTAAGAGAGAATGGGGAGTGAATCGAAAGGCTTCCGTTTCCGTTCTTGGTTTGGGGGCTTTTGGGCCCCGATCGATCTTTTTCGTAGTTGAGAAAGGGGGAAAGGGGTCTAAATCAATGGACATTAATGAACCATCATTGATGGACGTTGCACATGACACAATCAATTCGACTCAAGGTCCGGCGCTAATAGAAGTTGCTTACTCTCCTTGTAGCGAAGGAAAAGGGCAGGGCTTTTTTCGTATTAATAGTGGGCGGGTCTCATGAGATCTTTTCTAGGATTTCTTATCACGCCACACATGAAGATCTTTCCATTGAAAGATAAAAGACCTTAAACAAATTCTTAAAGGTTAGGTTACTACCTGCTTCTACGGAAAAGGTTTACTTTGTACCGCCCGGAGGTCATATAGATCGAAATCCGGAGCAATAAGAACGAAAGGGTTGGTGTGGCCACAGCTATGACTACTGGCGCTTCAAAAGGCTTAGATTCTAAGGGCGCTACTGAAACCCTTCCCCTATTTCTTTTAAGCATTTCAGTCTCTATTTGGCCCGCTTCAAACAAAATGAGAAAAGCGGTCAATAGCATAGCTCTTTCTTTCCCGGCCTCCTTTCGAAGGAGAGGCGCTCGTATTCCTAATCCGGTAGGGCCGGACGGCTTTGTTTGGCCCCAGCTTGGCGAATCGCATCCCCCGCACAACGACATTATTTGTGCGCCCCTTACCGTTCTCGCTTAGTCTTTCAACGGCTGGGAAGGCAGTGGTAGAAGCGATGCCTATGGCCACGCCGACCATCAAATAGGATATTGGGCTCCTTCTCAAAGATTTGATGGAATGGCCTAGCCCACCCAAGAGTGCTTATGTCATTGGGGAACTCATGGCTGGAAACAATCCTTATGGTTTGTTTTGATATCCGGTAGGAATAATCAAAATGAAAGTCCAGGTTGGTTGGTGAGCCTAGTGATAGGAGACTATCTAGCTTGGTTCGGAGAGCACTTGTTGGGTTAAAGATTATATTGTTGCTAAATCTTACAGCCTAAATGCTGAACTATTGACTCTACTTGTTTGGATGGGTGTTCACTCCAAAGTGTTCCTGGACCGCATGCATACATCCGTAAGTAACTTAGTGCAACATGGCAAATTTCATTGAGAGAAATCAGCAAAGAAAAGAAAAAGTATACAAAATTCTATTGGCGGGAGGAATCAAGAAAATAGGACTCCCTTCTGGGTAGCAGCGGATAAGGGGCTTAAGTCAAGCAAATCCAGGGGGAAGGAATTCATTTAGCGACGAACTCTTCTTTAACCCAAAAGGTCATGAGGCGCATTCTCTTTTTAATAATCTCTTCCCTGCAGTTATTCTTGTTCTTGGGGCTAAGGATGTTACCAAAGGTGAGGCCTTCCCGCTAGGGCAGCGAAGTTCGTGCTAAATGACCGAGCGAACGTATCTGGTTGCGAGTTTTCCCCTACTGAGAACAGAGCAGCCGGGTGAATTCTGCTCTGATTCCTGAAAATTTTTATCCTTATTCTTAAGTGGAAGTCCTTTGTCTTAAGTGATCTATTAGAAACCTTCCCCGTGACCCCCGAAGGGTAAGAAAGAGATGCTCCGTGTAGCTAACCCCAAAGTCTGGTAGCCTTTGAAAATAGATTTATGACGTAACTGCCTATCATGCCAAGCTTGACCCTCTTGTTCTAGCACAGGCTGTTGACATCTTCCTCGGGATGGATCAATTTGTGTAAACGATCACTTTCTATGTTTCCCAATCGATGCGGTACTGCCAATCGTAGACAGGTGACCGGGGAATGAGAGCTGAAGCTCCATAAACCATAATGAATGGAGTGTTTCCAGTCGGTGTTTTTTAGGTTCTTTGTGTATATGTCTAACTGTAGGTCACCTATGCGACTAATCCTCGCCATTGGTTTCACAGCACTGAGTAAGCATACTAATGAAGACCGATTTGGCCTGTCCATTCGCTCCAGGTAATTTAATATGGGCTTGACTTCCTTTGAGCTATGAGAAATGAATAGGGTAGAAAGAAGAAGTAATCCCGGGCTGGCCACATTTTCTATTAAAGTTTCCCAGCTCTCAATCAAAAGAACCCGTACTCCAGCATGCGATAGCTGCGGTTCTTCGCCAAACAGATTTAATGGTACTCATTCAAATGCAACTAAGCCATATGCTTAAGACCTACTCTTCGATGTGGGATTTAGGTCCTAGCTTGAAGCTACTTTCTTACTCATCAGTACAATCCTAGAGAATAGTCTCTAATCTAAGATTATATAGCCCCGCAGGGCTAA
This sequence comes from Oldenlandia corymbosa var. corymbosa, assembly GCA_949775105.1. Taxonomy (NCBI): domain Eukaryota; kingdom Viridiplantae; phylum Streptophyta; class Magnoliopsida; order Gentianales; family Rubiaceae; genus Oldenlandia; species Oldenlandia corymbosa. Next base: position 19,716,970 of record OX459118.1, on the reverse strand, counting down.
TCAAATAAAGGCTTTAGCGGTTATTCACTATCAATAAGAGAGATTGGCTTCATTCCTATGGCTTTGCTCCCTCATGTGCATCCACAAAGCATTTCGACTGCTTCGTTCAATCGCTTCCTAAAGACCAAAACGGGATGCAAGAAACCGAAAGCCCTTCTTTTATTTAAGTTCCTCTCAGATACATGACTTACATACCCAGCTCAACATTCTTGGAAAACATTCATATCGATTAGGGTTTCTTCCCCTTACGAGACTTATAACGAAAGATCCAGAGATAGACGCGTACTACATTTCTAAGCATTTTGCAATAAAAGAACAGTCTGGGGAAAAATCCCCTGGGGAGGGGAAACTCCGGACTCCCTCTGCAACAGTTGAGGTAAGTTCCCAGTAGGGATTGCCCTACTCTTATATATATAATATATTTCTCAACATAGGATGTACACACTTTTCGAATCCAGTAGGATTCTTTGATATCATTGTAATATACGGCTATAAAGAGAGAAAGAGTGATGATCATAGAAAATGTAAAATATTTGATAGGATCCATTTCGGGAACGTAGAATGAAAATGAATGAGTAATTCAAAAGAAAAAAAAGGATTCTATTCATTAACAAATAGGTGGAGCATAATTGAATCACTACATTGACTGCGAAAGAAATAGCGTAATCCGCTCCTGACCACTCGTGCTTATGCCGGAGGATCCGAATCCGCTGCTGAAGAGATTCGATCGAGATCATAACTAGCTCCCTATCACAATTCCTAAAAGTTTCTAATATTGTCAACTGGCATTGGATCAACTGATGGCGGTGCAACTAGCGCTTTGCTACGATGCTACTACCTAAATGGGTTCAGCAATGAGGCTAGTCAACTCTTATGTCCCTCGTGGTGCTTTGAGTCAATGAAATTGTTAACTTTCATTCAGTCAGCTTGTCTCAGTCCTTTGCCGCACGTCCTATCAATGGCAGAGAGCTCTCTTAGTCTACTCTTTCTTAGAAGTCAAGATCAGTGGTGCTACTTGGATCTTTTCCTGCTGGAAAGTTTGTTTGAAAAAATGAAATCAATAGCAATAGGAGAAGGGACAAATGCCACGAAAGAGAAGAAAACCGGGTCAGTTGGAATCTCTTCCATCTTAGTCTAAGCTATCTGAATGCCGCTAAAAGAAAATCGGATGTGAATCTCGTAGTTGTGAATTCCAGAACTGGGCGCGAAAGCAGCCAACCAGAGAGCAGAAGGCGTAGGGTGGGATCGATTCAAGGCAGTTCGTCCACACTTTGTTAAGTTAGAAAATACGAGCTATGCTTCTATGCTTGGCGAGAAGTGAGCTTGGTTGATAGCCGCGCTCGGTCTTGCTGGTTAACTCTACTTCCTACCTAGTGGAATCCTATACTAAGTGAAAAGGAAGAACCGGGGGGGATCCCTACTTTAGACACGCACAGACATACCTTAGAAAAGAAAGTAAGTTCCGAAACTCGGAAGTAGATTCTTTTTTGATTGAGAATGTCGAGGCAGAGGTCAGGCTAGACCCCTTCGTGGGAAGTAGAGTCGATTGCATGGCATAATATGGAAGAGCTCCTAACACCGACAGTGCGAGCGTTATTCGTCCCGCCAGTGACAATGATGAAGCAGCCACCCTTGAAAGAGTGCGTAATAGCTCACTGATTGAGTGCTCTTGCGCCGAAGATGACCGGGGCTAAGCGATCTGCCGAAGCTGTGGGATGTAAAAATACATCGGTAGGGGAGCGTTCCGCCTTAGAGAGAAGCCTCTGCGCGAGCAGTGTTGGACGAAGCGAAAGCGAGAATGTCGGCTTGAGTAACGCAAACATTGGTGAGAATCCAATGCCCCTCAACCGCGTCAGGGATCTTTCTCGTCAATCCAACGATCTCCTACTACAGGTATGGCGCTAGCTAAGCTTGTCAGAAATCAAACTTTTCAGAGGTCTCAACACTGGGCTTGCGGTGAGGGCGCCCTCATCAGGCCGATTTTGGTAGCTACTTCAGTGGTTGCTAGAGCAAATGGCCAAATTGCCAAGAAAGCATCCAAAGAATTCCTACATTCTTTCTGCTGGGCAAGCGAAAAGGGAACGAGTTCTTTTCTTTCTTATCTGTGAATGGGCAAGATGATCGGTATCAAATGGTCTAAGTGATCAAGCACCCTCATTTTTTATGGCGGCTGAAACTGAACCTTCGTCAAAAAGGATCTTGGTTGGCTGATGAGGAAAGAGAGCAGCTGTGGTTCTTCCTCTCTTCCCTCTCATGAAGCTGAAGCCACTCAAAAAAGAAAGAGAGTTCTGCTACAGACTTCGGTATCGATTCTTCGACACCAGATCTTGATCCTGCTCTTCCGCTCTGGCTTTTTCCTTTCTTACCGGGTGCTATAATCCACTATTTTTAAAAAAGCCCTAAAGGGGAGCGTAACCAGCAAAGCACTGAACTCGCTTTCTCTGGTCTTGCGGTTCACGTCACTTCCCCAAAATCCCCTTGAGTCTGCTAACCGCTGCTAAAGAAGAATGAACGAAGTAGGGAATAAAGCGTAATCCCACCTTTCCTTATGTTCCCTTGCCTCCTTTTCTTTTCGTAGCTTCCTTCATACAGGGGAAGTCCCGAAGGGGAAGACATTTGACACCCGGGATCGGGATATGAGGGTTATAGAATAACGTTATCACGTCAGGAAAGCCAGCAAGTTCAGGCTAGCCTATAACTATACTACGCTCGGAGTTCCGGTTCTCTGGCTATAAAGGTGCGCGGCGGGCGAGAGAGACTTTCTAAGAAAAGCAGTCTTTGTATTGGACAGGCCTTGGAAGGAGGATTCGGGAGATCATAGCTAAATAAGTCGGAGGTGAAGAGAGATGGAAGGGTCGGTGATGGACAAGAGTATGGAGGTCCCATACGCTCGAAAATGGGTAGCCCATCCTCCTCATTCTAACCTTCCCATGGCATACATAATGGATATGGAGCTTTGGGTGGTGCATAAAGAACTCCATGATCGACGGAATAAGCTTTTCCACTTCACTTAATCAAAGGCGAGGAACTTCTTGATCAGAGCATAATATGCCTCTATCACTGTATTCCTTTACACCCGGCTAAGTCCTATCTAGGAATTCGGGGTAAGATTAAGTATTCCTTACCTTTGCGTATGATTCGTAGCATCTATAATGTAGATTGAGCTCGCATCCGAACAAGCAGTGGAGGCAAAATGGAATAGTCGTTCTCGTCATTGGTCGCGTAAGCCGGATTTTGTGCTCTGTGCTGAGGTGAATGCTTTCGCTTTTCTTGCTTGCTTTGTAAGGATTGATATGGTTTTTCCTCTTAATACGTCCGGTAGTTGCCCGCTTTAAGAAAAGAAGCTAGAGTTTCACTCGGAGGGTGTTCACTCATAATGAATATGAATCAGGGCGAACAAAAGGCTTAAAAAATGGATTGAGTCCTTAGCCGATCTCTTGAGACTAGCCGGACAATGGAGATAGGTGTGGATACGCATTTTTGAATTCATTAGCTCGCACAAAATCTACCTCCTAACCACAGAACCTCAGAGTTCTATCAACCAACAGCTTCATAGAGAAAGGAGTCCCCATTTGGACCATCTACAGTGGCCGCATCTCCTCTAAGAGATTGAAGCTTGGCCGATGGGAGGGAATAAGAAAATATGCCGTTGATTTGAGCTCTATGCACGTGGAATACTCCTTTCCATTTCTTCTAAAATAGGCCATAGACATGTGTCCAATTCTTTTTCCTTCTTTCTCAGTTCTCAGGAGGAGCTATTTGGCTTGATCAGAGGAGCGTGTGAAAGGCTTGCGGATTTCTTTTTAAGGCAAGAAAGAGAATTGGTTGACACCTCTAAAGGGGGGGGACAAACTTCCAATCTCGGTTTGATTTCTGTCCAAGAGAGAAAGAGATTAGAGCGCGGGTTACTATCACCTTTGAAAGCTTATTCTTCCCTTACCTTGACTGACGCACTAGCTGACTTTGAAAGTCAAGTTCGAGCCCCTTTTAAAAAATCAAAATATTCTAAATTAATGCACGGCTCTTCCCCGGCACAAAGACTCCTCGTACGCGTATCACAGGGGCAAACACGCCTTAAAAACATTTGGATCATACAAACTTCTCATTCAGTGGAAAAAACCTTACCAAGACTAGTTGCCTCAACGAATTGATATGCTTTTGCTTTTTGTGACACCGGCGCAAATGCTGAATACGGAGGAATACAATGAAATCAGAACAAAGCAGGTAGACCAAGCTAGCTTACAGAATTCGAGGAATTCAAACTCAGAATAAGCTCTTTTTTAGCACGTTTGGTAGCCAGAAAGGAAAGAGGTTCTCATAGAAAGCATTCACTGTTCCTTCTCCTTCTGTGATCACTGATCAAAAGGACATTCATTCAGTAAGGGATTGATCCTCAAAGTGGTTCCTTTAGCACAATGAATTACTTATATAGTAGTGTAACCTTCTCTTCGTACAAAAAAGCCTATTCTG